>OZ012735.1:301987162-302587162 GCA_963859935.3 Lathyrus sativus | reverse complement strand
GAATAATGCTTCAGAAAAGCAAACACCTTCCCATCTGTTATGGGATCTTTTCTGTCGACTCATGGTTCACGGCGAACCTGAGGAAACGCTCCTGGGGAATTCTGAATTGAACTGCCTGGCACCTATTTCGACGAAGGCGGCAGCTTCAGAAGTTCGATATATGTCATTCTTTCTTCGTTTTTCTTTCCAGTGTTGACGTAACAACCAGATGAAGAAATCACTCCGCTGATGGAGAAGAGAAGTTTAACCAAACAACTCTGCAGGTGAAAAAAATTCGAAAGCCAATAGGTAACCATCCTGGTCTATGTTTCGACATGCGTATGCTTGAAATGATGCAATGCCCTGTATGACATGTAAATGTTATGCGTTTGTAACTGCAATGCCCCGTACGGCATGAATATGCTATGCGTTTGTAAATGTAATGCCCCGTACGGCGTGGAGATGCTATATGTTTGTATAAATGCTATGCCGCTATATGCAAATGCTAATGCAGGCTCGAGCTGCCAGAGAACACCAGGTCTGCAAACCGCTTGGAAAAATAAATGCCGAAGGCAACTTCAACTCTACTGGGGATGAACCGAAGTAACAGAACCATCTCAGCAAAATAAATGCTGGAAAAGAGAAACCGAATCCGCTGGGGATAACCGTCTTGCTGGAGAGATGGAAAGGCAACCCTGCTTGGGGAGAAAGAAAGAACAACTCTGCTTGGGGATGCTCTCTTCAAACCATTGGCAACTGATTGTGCTCTGTGGGGATTGACCCAAACTGGGGTTGATTGCGTGCAGCACACTGCTGGAAATGCCCTTACTATCAAGGATATCAATCTTAATCTGCTGGGGATACTCCTGATCCTACTCTGATACAGGGTGAGATACAATCTCGACTCTTCTGGGGATAATAAGCAACTGTCATCTGCTGAAGAGTAGCAATTCTGATTTAACAACATCCACAAGGAACTCAAACATTAATCGGAGCACTGGCATCCGTCGAGCTTTGTATCGGGGAACATGACAACATGCGAGTCATTGGGATTACTGCGTCAGATACCTTTAGGTTTTTGTTTTTACTGGTTTAGGATAAACATGGACTATGTACACAGTGGGAGATATGGAAAATACTAGACGAGAACTAGCATTCAAGGATAGACTACCAGACGAGAACTGATAGAAAAATAGGTTATCGGACGAGAATTGATTTAGCAATGACATCAGACGGGGCTGACTGGATAATAGACTGAGGCATAGACAACCAGACGAGAACTGGCTGAAAGCCGACGTACACCGGACGAGAACTGGTATAACACACAGGTTAAAACACACGATGACCAGACGAGAACTGATTACGCGACAACATGTACCAGACGAGAACTGATACGACACTTGAAGAAACGGTGACCAGACGAGAACTGGTTGCAATAAACTACACCAGACGGGAACTGATGCTTACAATAAACTACACCAGACGGGAACTGATGCTTACGGAAGGGTGGGCCAGACGAGAACTGGTTACCGGTTTGCTAGGCGAGAACTGGACTTTGGAAGTAACTGGTTATGAAGATCTGACACGCAACAGGTTTAAACTGCAGGATAACGAACCAATGACAGCAAGGCCTTTTCGGAATGTTAAGGTTTTTTACAAGGGTATTGACACGATTCCCCGATACTCAACTCTTGCTGGGGATAAACAGGCTGGCTTGAACAACTTGCCCCCAGTACACTCAGCTGGGGATAAAAAGACTGGCTTGAACAACTTGCCCCAGTCTAACTCTTGGGAGTACTTGCTCTGAACAACTTGCTTACGAGACGACTTCGAGATTACTTGCCCCGGTATCTATACGACAACAGAATTCAATCTCCATTAAACCCCTATCAACCCGGCTGGTTTCAACACTCTCTGTGATGACTTGCCCCTGAATGAGTGTTCTAGCGACTTAACCTGATCTGATTATCCACCTGAAGTATCAGCTTTCAAATCTCAACGTTCTGTATAATTGCCCCTGATTGGCTCTCGAGAAGACTCACTTCTGATCAACTGCTTCTCAAACAAACTGCCCCTGATCCACTGATGCTTCGGGACTTGTCCTCATACTGACTGGTTCCGAACTCACTGGAAGTCAATGCCCCTGATTTACAGGTCTTCACAACATACACCGTCCTGGTTCAGATTGCTGAATTACTCAGTCCTGCTTGATTATTCCCTGTTGGAATTTCTTTCATGCCAACTACTAACCTGCAATTAAAATTGTCTATTCACGAATGGTAATTTTAATGCATTGCTCATGCAGATTCCGAAAAAATTTGAGCTGTCACTCATTTACATGTCATGATTGTGAGTGACGAATGAACCTAAGTTCAAACGTAGTGCTTACGTGGTCAGTGAAAAACATAACAAGGATGTGACTAGCAAGTCAAGAAGGAGTCAGGTTACTCAACCTTATCGTAATGCGCTTCAGACTAACCCTACCTCAATTAGTTCTGTTAAGGGTTGTATCGTGGTCAGGTTCACGGTTCGTGAAACAAAGGATATTTGGCTCAAATTTTGATTTGTACCCACCCCTTCTACGTGATGTTCTCCGATCCTAAGGTTCAGTTAACCTGGCACAAGCGCTCGCCTCTTCGAGAGGTATGTTGACTGGTAAGAACCACAAGTAAGGAATTCACAAGGTTTTTCGGAGTGACAGTTATTCCTTTTCGTTTCTCGGTGTCTGTGTACACGACTTTGTGACTCGCTGGGGAAAAAATTTCTTCTATTGATATCCCTTCTTTTTCGTTCTTTTGATTCCCTAATTTTTTGCCTGGACTGACTCCTTTTGAGTTCTTTTCGATTTTTTTCTTTTGAAGTCCAGCGGGATGCCCTGATTTTTGCCTAAGTATTAGCTCTCTAGCTTTTTCTTTCTTTTTACTTAGCGGGCTTTCTTATTTCTTTCTTTTGGAACAAAGCCGTGTGACACTGGTTGTCTTGATTGCTCCGAAAGGATTGTAACTGTCTCACTCCTGATTGGTGAGGTTTAACCTCTTGAAAGGTATAAACTGATTGGTCCTCGAAAGACAACACTCCTCTGTAAGACTTGAATGCTCGGTCAAGCTACTGACAACTACCCTGCCCCGGGTTAAAATGTGAGGGTTTAAAAGTCCGAAAAACTTCTACTTCCTGGCTCGAAGTGGTTAACAATGGACTAACTCCTTATATCTCTAGTGTTTGGGGGATTTGAAACAATGCCTTGTACGTCATCGGTAAGGTCTTATCTGAAAGTATACGATCATCGGTTATGAGTTTAGTTTCATCATCCTCCCTCCTAACTTTGCTAGTCACAGTGATAAAGTGGAGTGAATAAAATGCAAGTGTCAGTGCAATGCAGTAAATGAGCGACAGCGACATGATTAATTCAGAAAAATGCATAGTCACCTTATTAATATCACCATTCGAAACATACAATGTTTAAAAGCAAGTAGTAACTAACAGAAAAGAAACTACAAATGCAAATGATATAAAAGTCTGAGGACTGCCAATGCTGAGGGCGCCTGCCTGTCTGGATCACTGGCTTCTTTGCTGGGGAATACTTTCCGAGTCTACGAGCTTAGACAACTGAGCGGTTGGGATGAACAAACAGAAATCCTTCTCGAAAGGAAATGCGATCCTGGTCGATCAACTGCTGTACTTTAGCCTGAAATGCTTTACAATCTTCCGTCGAATGCCCTGGAGAGCCACCATGGTAACCACACTGAACGTGGGGATTGTACCCAGGAGGGTAAGGTTCTGGAACTGGCTTAAGAGCTTTAGGTTCCACCAAAGAACTCTGGATCAAAGATGGTAGCAGCTGGCTATACGGCATAGGCACTGGGTGAAAAGGAGCTTTCCTTCGTTCCAAGTTGTTGCGAGGTCGATTCTGATTCTGACGCTGATTCTGATAACCTCGGCCACAAGTTTGCTGCTTTGCAATGGAAGCGACATACGATTCCTGATAGGGTGCCCCAGGCACGGCTGTCTGTTCAGTATAACAAGCCACAGGAGGTACTGATCTCTGATAAGATGAAGAACCAACAAAATTCACTGATTCGCTTCGAGGATATTCAACCTTTGGCATGACTGCATTGATCACAACTCCTTCTTCACTCTGATAGTCACAAGGATATTCAGTTTCACCAGCTTGATCATTTGAAGTAATCTGAATTTTCCCAATTCTTATGGCATACTCAAGGCGTTCTCCTAATGCTACCACGTCAGAGAAACTCAACGGAAGTCCAAGCAATCTTTCGAAGTACGGATCTTGTAGGGAATCTACAAACATGCTTGTCAGCTCTCGGTCTAAAAGAGGTGGATGCACTCTAGCAGCAAATTCTCTCCATCTCTGAGCATATTTCCTGATAGGTTCATTATTCTCTTGAGACAGTTCTTGCAACTGCATGCGATGGGGAGCTATGTCTAGGTTATAATCGTACTGCTTCAGAAAAGCTCTGGCTAAATCCATCCATGACTGAATCTGATTTCTCTCTAACTGCATATACCACCTCAAAGATGCCCCAGTCAGACTATCTTAAAAGCAATGGATCATCAATTTGTCATCTCGCACAAACGAAGTCATTCTTCGACAGAACATCATCAAATGTTGCTTCGGACAGCTATCTCCTGTGTACTTCTCAAATTTCGGCACTTTGAACTTATAAGGCAACACCAGGTCAGGAACCAAACACATGTCTACAGCATCCAGGTTAACAACATCTTTGACTTTCAAAGCTTCAATTTTCTCTTCCAACGCTCGGAGTCTCCTATCCTTTTCAAGAGCTCTTGGATCTACCATCCCGGCCATTGGAATATCTCTTCGGTAATTCATCACAGGGAAAACAACACCTTGATTGTTAACAGGAGGAGGACGTTCATTTCGGGCAACAAACTGCTCATGTCGATCTCGGTTCTCAACAGAAGGCTGTACCACTTGGTCTGCAGTGACGTTGTTCGCTTGCGGGAAGTCTTCCATAGAATCATACAGAGGGTTGGACGTCATAGTGAACCCCGCCAAAGTATTAGGAGACTGGAAATGGCCTTCAGACATAGCTACCAACAGTCTTCAGCTGACTTCAATGCTTGATTCTGCTCAAATCTACTCAACCCCTAGGTAGGTCTTCTGACAATCAACAGCTGCTCAGTCCAAACTCCGGGTAATCACCTTCAGGAAACAAAGGCTGGATCAGAACTCTGGCTAGCTGGAGGATGATATGCAATATGATGCAACACTGATATGCACATGATATGCAAGATGCAGCAAACAACGGGACCACAGCCCCCGCACAATCTGAATACTACTGCACTGCTGACGGAGTACGTTCGCTCTGAAGAGAGGACCAAAATAACGGGTAGGTTGGAAGTCAAGTTTCCTGCAAAAAACCCCCCCCCCCATTCACAGGTATGGACCTATATCTGACAAGGTACGACATCCTATGCGGTCGTCAGTGTCACAGACTTTCAAAACTGACGATACGATTCCCAGAAGGAGTGGTATCATCAAGTCTTGAAGAGGCCTCACTTAGCTAACTTCCAAATGATCGGTTCCCAGAGTCGACAATCCAACTAACCAGCAACCCGAGCCACCCAAAGGGTGGGACAAGAGGCCAACCAGAAGAACCTCGTCTGAGTGTAGATTTCGCGGGACACTAGAACAAGCAAAGCCTGTGCGCGCCCACTAATCTCTACTCTAAGTCTAAGGTGCACTCAAGCCCAGGTCCGGCTTATCTCTCAATCATAGAACACCCGTCACACCCCAACAGCAACAGATAATATCAATAAATAAACCCCAATAGACAAGCAAACAAGCGCTAGGATTGACTCTCTCTTAGGGGACGTTGGATCCCACATGCATAAGGACTATCGCAGTCCTTAGCAGCCAGGGGACGTTGGATCCCCAGCAGACTCGTATAGGGAACTATTGCAGTCCCCAGCAGAGTCGCCAGCTGTCGCTACTGCGAAAATCGGCGCCGGCTGACAGAAGAGTCGCCACCGTGCGTTATTTATCCCAAAGGAGGGAAAGGAAACGCTCAAAGTAAACCTCGCAAAAAACGGGGAAAGGTATGGTCATCGCAACCAAAACCTGGGTTCGGGAGTCGGTTACGCAAGGGGAAGGTATTAGCACCCCTCACGTCCGTCGTACTCTACGGGATCCACGCTTGCTTGGGTTGTCTAAAGGATGCAAAAACAATCTATCTACGGCTGCTAAATCTAAACAGAAGGGAACTGACTCGATAGAGCGTCGCACTCTACGCCTACGTATTCTCAAGAGAGAAAGTCAGAGTCAACGTAGTTCGGGACTACGGGGAAATTGGCTCGCCAAGACCTCGCATCTTGTGCCTACGTACTTCCACACTGCATGGAAGATCAGAGCTGACGTAGTTCAGGCTAACTACGGCTAAACAGGGTATTCTCACACAGCAGTGAGAAATCAAACTGGTTTCAAAGGTACAGGAACCTATGGAAAACACTACGGTCTGGTCTCAAATGCACTTGGGCAAGAGAGAAAAAGGGTAACATCAGTCGTCAGCGGGAAAGTCTCGATCGCACCCCAGCGAGAGAACAAAAGGGTTAATTGTTAGTGTGCTCGCTAGGATATCGCATCCTATGCCTACATATTCTCGTCTGGTACGAGAAATCAGAGCAGCTGTAGTTCGGCTACTTTCGGGACCACAACGCAAATCTCATTTTATTAACATTCTGAAAAAATGGTTACAATGATTGAATACTGAAAATAAACTCCTAGGAAATACTATCCTATCCTATCCTGGAAAAAATTGAATGAAAAAAGTCCCCTAACAAGTGGACATTCTAAACTACCTCTAAAAAGGTGTAAAAGAATTTCTATGAAAAAATGTACTCTAAAAAATATTAAATCTACACTAATATTTTTTACTATTATCTTTCTTTTTCAAAATATTTTTCTATATTTCTTTTTTCATGTTTCTTTTTCAATCTTTAAAAGATTCTTTTTCTCCTCTTTTTTCATATTTTTCACTATTATTCCTTTTTCTCTTTTCTATTTTTTCAATATTTTTCTCATATTCTCTTTTCTATTTTTTCATATTCTTTTCTTAATATTCTTTTTCATATTTCCCCTTTTTTATTCAATATTATTTTCTCCTTTTTTTCCATATATTTTTCTTCTATCCATAGTTTTTCTAAAGAAAAAAGAAAAAATACAAAGGGGAGGGGGTGTAATCTGTTACAGGGGTAATACAGCAGAAATCATAAACAAACTGGGCCCAGCCCACTAGTTAGAGCTGCAAAAAACAAACAGGGGGGTGAAAAAGAAAAAATGCAGGTGTATGTATCATAACGGGCCCATCCCAAGAACTTTGCCCAATACACACACGCATGGGGGGTGGGGGAAGTGAACGGAGGGTGTAGCCCAGAAAAAACCAATGGGCTTGGTGTTTGAGGCCCAAAAACTTCCACTATCTTCAGCAAACGAACCCTAAGCACCCAATCTCCTAAACACTGTTCACCAAGGAGCGTCGTTCCCCCCATCTTCGGTCTCTCTCTCTCTCGCTCAGACTCTTCTCCGTCTCACTCTCAATTCATCCTCAACCTCGCTCAATCTTCCTTTCCTTTTCATTCCAATTTTCATTTTACAATCTTCACAACAAGGAAAAGTAAAACCACAAACTAATCACAATCTGAAAATAATCCATTCCTCTGACGTTCTTGAAGACAAACGTCGATGAAGATTTCTGGAACGATTTCTGGAATTTCTTAATGGATTTCAAAGGCGTTGATGAAGGAGATTGTTGGTGGATACGAAGAGCAACAACATAAATCTGAAGAAACCTGTTAGAGCTTGAGGACCTCTCTGAAGCTCTTGATGAATCTTGAAGCGTGAAGAACGATGAAGATCGCTAAACAAAAAAAATGATGATCTTCGGAGAAGTCTTGACGATCTGGAAAAATGGTGGATGCATGTTCTTGATGAAGCCTGTTTCTGGAGATTTGTGTTGACGAATGTTCTTCAACATTTCTGACGATGATCGTTGGAGGCTTTGATTCTAGAAACGCATGAAGATCCATGAACATGATGAGGAGAACGATGAAGATCCTGAGGATCTTGATGAACGTCTATGAAGATCCCTGGAGAACTGGAAAACGCGTTGAATGGATGAATGTTCTTCAAGAACTTCTGGAAAATACGATGAGCTTGACGATCGGTTGAAGAACAATTTCTGGGAAGAATGATTCACGGTGGTGATTGTTGATGACGATTAGCGAATCGGATGATGATAGATTGAAGGAGGAGGTTGATGATTGCTGATGATCGGAGGAGAAAGACTAAGGGTTCGAAACGAATTTCTGGAAAAAACGGTCTCCGGCGAAGTGGTTGCGGTGGCCGGATGTAGTTAGGGCTGCCGGCGATGTTCTGGTGTGGTGGGCGAAAGGGGTCAGGTACGGGGGTTGCATGGCCGCCGGCCATGCAACAGGTGAGGATTCCGGTGAGAGGAGACGGAGACAAGTGGCAGCGTTAGTGGAGTGGGTTACTGCATGGGTCCCGCGTGTCCTGGACGTGGCAGAGAGAGGAAGAATGAGAATAATGAAGTGGCAGCGTGAGAGTTGAGATATGTGGCTTCCTTCTCTGCGCAACACGTGTTCAGACTTATATACCTGATCTGGCTTTGGACTTTTCTAGACCTTGCTGAACTGGGCTTTTCTCTGATATGGGCCCACGAAAAAATGAATGGATAATGGACCTATTAAAAGCTAATGAATCTCAATTAAATGGATTAACAAAAACTGATTAAAATGAATTACCAAGGAGAAACGTGATTAAGAACTGATTAACAGAAAATGGAAAATGATTAATGAACAATTAAATGGAAAAAACTGAATTAACTACTGCTCAGAATTAATGAACGGATTAAAGGCTAATTAAACTAAAAATTAACTCTAATATTATTCTAACAATTAAAATCTATACCAATTTCTATAAAAGAAAAATCTATTAATCTATTTTATACTATCTATTAAATTCTAAAAAACCCATTAATTCCATTAAACTTCTATTAAAAAAAAACAACTATATTATTTCTATATTAAAATAAAATCTATATTAAACCTATTATTCTATTTAATATGCTAAAAGATTTTAAAATCTATTGAACTATTAAAAAAAAATATTAATATTCTAAAAATGATTTAAAAGCTATTAAAACCCTAATAACAGCTAATAAAATCCAGAAAAATCACAATAATTCCCAAAGGAACGAAAATAGCACAGAACGACAAATAACACTGCGAAAGCGCACAAAAATAGCCGGTAAAAAATCAATGGACACCGAAATATCCTTAAAAACAACAACGCGAGCTGAAAACACCGGGACTAGCGCGACTTCCCGAAAATACGATTCTACCTATCTGAACTGATTAAAAACACCTGAGACGCGAGACGAGAGCTGTGATCCCGATAAAATCAAAACAAATGAAAAAATGCACTGTATGCGATATGCAGATGCGAATGCGGTCATGCGTCGAAACAAGGACCAGATACGAGACCCGGTTGGTCAAATTTTAGGGTGCAACAACGACCACTCGATAAACGGGACGTCAGTCTCGCAATCGATTAATCGGGATATCATTGGAATGCTAGATCCCAATGGTACCTTTTTCATTCAAATAATTATGAAGACTGTATTTGAATGGACAATGGCGGTATTTGTCCAAATAGTTAGGGCGCGCGTTTTATGGACGAAAGGTCGAGCAACCCACAACCTAAAGCGTACGCCCCAAGAGTGGTTACTCAAGAATTCAAGGAGTGCGAGACTCCAAGAACTCAATTCTTTCATAGTTTAATTAAGAAAATAGTTTTAAATTTGACGTACGGTTTAGAAGCGTACTAGGGTTTAGACTCGACCGTATGAAGGTGAGGAACGAGATTAGATGGGTTAAATGTTAGGAGGAATGACGACTAATCGATAAACGAGACGTCGACCTCACAATCAATTAATCGGGATATTACTGAAATGCTAGATTCCAACGATACCTTTTTCATTTAATTAATTATAAAATATGTTTGTTGGACAGTGAAAGTACTTGCCCAAATAATTAAAGAAGGTATTTTAGAAACGAAAGTTTGAACGACACATCATTCAAGGCGTACGCCCCAATAGTAGTCACTCTCGAATTCGAGGAATGCGCGACTCCAAGAACTCGATTTTTCGTAAGTTAATTAGGAAAATAAATTGAAAATATTAACGTACTCGGGCTAGGCGCGCTATGTATTCTTGAAAATAAGATCAAAAAGGGTTACAACCCAAAGTGTACACCTTGAGAGCAACCCTTCGAGAACTCAAGAAGTGCTAGACCTCAAGAGAATAGTTTGTTTTATAAAAAAAATACTCGAGGTGAGTCGAGGTTTGAATTTAATTTTAAACGTGTACACTAGCAAAGTGGGCTAGTCTTCTAAGTGACCAACTAGAAATAATTGATCAAATAGGTGTCACTGTAAGGAAGCCCAGGATTAAGCTTTAAAATGTTGTGTATAGTGATCAAAGGTCGATGGCGAGGCTTTGAAAGCACTCGACTTACAAGGGTAGAAAATGACTCGATAAATCGAGAATTATATTTAAAAAGGGTTTAAAGTATAAACAATACGAGGCGATAAAAATATTACATTTTTAGGGAGGGGGTACATTTGTTCAAATGGGGATAAAATAAAACAAGTGAGTTAAATTTCAAAATCCTTCACTTTTGGTCCGATTTTATTTAACCAACTCAAATAATTAAAGTTTATAAAACCACTTAACTAAATTAAACCAACTCAATTATTCACATTATTCGATTAAAAGTTAATGTAATCAAATAACTAAATTAATTCATATTGATTAATGAAGTTAAATGATTGGGATTTGATTAATTGATTAATCATGTTAATTAAAATTTATTAACAAAATTATTCAATTAAGTCAAATAATTATGTTAATTAAAATTGATTAACAAGATTAAATTATTAAACCAAATTCAAAATTATTTCTTTTTTTTTTATCTAAAGAACTTTATATTTCACAGAATTTTTCTTAACAATGACACCAAACATAAAAACAAATTAAAAGAGAGTTTGAATTGGACCTTGTTAAAAACAGAAAAGCAGTAGGTCCTTTGAAGATCCCATTTAGATCAATAGCCTGCTGTCCCTCCCCTCACATATCCATCAAAGCATCAATGTTGTTCAACGTCCCGTTCAATCATAGATGTTGCCAACTGCCACTGAAGCTTCTCAAATAGATCCAAGCACTCTTGATTGTCCCAAAATCTAATGTTGTACAATCGGTGCCATTAATGGATTTCCCTGAATTCACTTCAAGTGACTTGTTAAGCTGTTGTACGAGCCATTCAAACAAGCTTGAATAAATAAATTTGGCAATTGCATCTCTTGTTTCAATGGCCATTAAGTCCTTGGAACCGCAACCCATCAGCACGGAAGCACTGGTTACAGCTTCATCACCTACAACCTCGATGCGTGATGCTGAGACCTCCTGCAGAGTCGTCGTAGTAATCGCTGGGAGCTCATTTTGCCGTTGTTTGTGTTATTGCTACCATCCTCGCGGTGGAGTTGTTGCAGAGTTGAAACTTGGCGAAGTCGGGACTAAAGCAAGATCATGAACAAGTCTTTGACCTGGTTTGCAACCTACCATTTCAGCATTGACGCATCGAGTATCTTCTCCGGTTTAAGCTAGCTCAGATGCATATTCTCTGCGTGAATTGTGCTTCCTATAGTCGTCGCTTGCCGCTTGGTGTTTACTGGTTGCTATGACACATCGAATGAAATCCAGCATCGTGAAATTTCGGACATGAACTTGCTGCTATTACGAACTCGCTGTCATTGCCGTGTCGGAGTCAGGATTCATTGTTGTTGCTGCTACCTCATATGCAGCGTCAAAAAAAAATCCATTCATAAGAACCACCTTTTCACCTGTCAAACATAAAACATGGCCTTGCAAAAATTGGATGAGATTTGGTGAGCCAATTCGAAATCACACGCGAAGGATACGACAAGTTCTGTGACGTTGGGAATGCTTTGCGGATCATACTATGTCATCAAAGTAGCAACTCGAGCGTTCAAAAAAACCACGGTCCAATTTGAAGCGGATTTTTCCTTGGCTCAATCCCTGCAAGCTATTTTGCTTTGAAACTTTCGTTCGGGAGCATTTGATAGGATGCATTGCTTGAATTTGTAACGTGTTTGTTGTATCAACAGAATTCGGCGACACCGCAACAAAATGTAATCACCCTTGCAAATAACAAGGTTGTCTTCTGAACCAAGAGTTGGTTCCTTGAGTCAACTGAAGCATCCGTCCCAGGAGAAGTTAGTTTAATCAAGTTATTAACACTTTGATCTTGAACCGAAAGTGGCGCAGCAGTAAGTATAGACACTCCTCCCCTTGAATTATCTTCAACAACAGAAACATGTTTAGCAGAAGACCTAGTATTTATAGAAGAATGTGTTGTATACTTTTTGGTAAAGTCTTCTGCAGCTACATGCGAGTCAGCAGAAGTATCAATTCCTTGATCATGAACAGGCTCTCCATTTGAATCATCTTCAACGGCAGAATCATGTTGAGCAGAAGGCTTGGTAGTGGTTGAAGAATGTGGTGTATGCTTGATGGAAAAGTCTTCTGCAGTCTTCACTAAAAGCTGTGTAGCTTGTTCTTCATGTGAGTCAACAGTAACACCAGTGGCTTTGTTTTGTTCTTCATATAATTCGATATTGCTAATGACTTCATCTCCAGTTCTGTCACATCGCTCAATTTTACTCGTCTTACCAGCATCGTCACCATCATTCTTATATAAGATATTTGATTCCTCAACTTCAGATTGCAAGAGGTCACTAGGTTGATAATCATTCAATAGAACTTCAGTGTCATTTTCCACTTTAGCTCCTGCAACCTTTCCATCTACAGATACATCATTTATTTCAGTTGTGTCATTCGGATGATGACTAACATTGATGATGTCGAATGTTTCATCGGTCGCAGACTGAAAGGATGCCTCCCTTTGATATTCATTTGATGAAACCATTAAACTACTTTTGGCTTGAGAATTTTCATGAATGTCATCAAGCCTGTGCTCTTCAGAAAAATCATTCTCACTCATCTCAGTTTCCGTAGACACTCCAATTTCATGTGTTCTTTGATAAGTTGTGGAAATCACGAACCGCCGTGATATTATTGTGAAACCAGCATGGAACGAAACAGAGATGAGACTACTGCTGCCAAGTTATTGAATGGAGTATGAACCAAATATTGCTACACTCGTTGCGTCATCACATAAGCATATACATGATATTGCGAATGAGATGTAGCTGCGTAATAGCACCAAGTCGGTTGTCATGACATGGTCGTTGCTGATATGTTGTAGATGTTGCTGCAACTGTTCGACGCTTCCCCACGAATTTTCGGTTTAAACCAACACCTACTTGAGTTGCTGAGCTTGCGATATGAGTCGACGCAGTGCGTGCTTTAGCTCATGTTGTTGTAGAGTTGGAGAAATCCTCGTGATATCATGTTGTTACTGGCTTGAGACAGAGTCGTCATCGTGACGTCAAACCACACGTCCTATCTTTCTCCTCAAACTGATACATCGAAATCAAACTCTCAAAGGAGGATGTAAGCCCTAGCTACCTGCAAAAACAAAACATCATATCACGCCGGTTGAATTAGGTGGAAAAGCTCATTTGTCACAGGATGCTGATAATGAACTGGATATGATGCACATGTTCCTGCAGCCACGATGGCTCTTGACCATTCACACTTGGATGCTTGTAAATTCATGTTCGGCGAGTTGGCTTCTTTTGTTGCAAGTAATTTAACAAGCTTCCATGACTTGGAACCCTATAAAAACCCAACATTCTTCGCATTGCAGAGGCTGTTTCCTTCATTCACCTTATTAGCCAAACTACCTGGAGTCCACACCCGACTCGCGGGCCAGTGCTATACGCCCAGTTCGTGCCACCTCACAAATGCCATATGGTTCTAACAATCTTTGCAATGTAACCATCTTGTCCAGATCCCCAGTAAGCTCGAGGGTTATAGTATGATCGGATACATCAACAGCTCTAGCCCTGAAAATGCTGGCAATATCAAGAACATCACGTCGTGCGGCAGCATTTACAGCAATCGTTATTAGCATCAATTCTCTCTCAGCAAAAGGCAAATGGGTTATATCTTGGACCTTGTGCAGATCCACTAACTTATAAAGTTGCTGGACTAACTTGCTGATTGACTCATCTGTACCAGGAACCACAGTTGTAAGCCGAGAAATTCCTTCAACTTCCGAGTGTCCTACAGCTAAACTCTGAATGTTATAACCCCTTCCAGCAAAGACCCCTGTAACAATGTTCAGAACTCCGGGAGCATCGTTCACAAGCATGGATAAAGTGTGTGATCTAATTCCTCTAGTATCTTCATCATGGAGAAAACCCCATTGAGCGTCAAGTACTTGATTGACTGTAAAACTGTCTGAAGGCTCTATAGGATAAACATCTCCCCCCACAGGCATATCAGTTTTGCCAACAGGATTCACACTTTTCTTTCCAACAAGGGCATTAATGGCTGTTTTTCCTTCAAGATCTGGATACGAAGCAGCTGAATACCGCCAAAATGGGGCAGATGCACCCATTTTTTCCCTTCTTAATGCAATCTTTCCAGTTCTAGCTATTTCTTTAATGCCAAATTTGCTAAAACTTCTTTGAACTGCAACCATCTTCCCTGGGTCTCCAGTAACCTCAGCCGTCACGGAATCTTCCGAGATGTCCACAATCTTAGCTCTGAAGGTGTCCACTAACCACTTAATCTCAGCACGGTATTGGGGATCTGCATGCACTTTTAAGAGCATCAATTCACGTTCTACCTGAGGTTCGTTGGAAAGATCGTCTACCTCAACAAGACGTAGCTGAACATCATCTTCAGCAAAGAGGGAATCTGAAAGATTCTGACCTCGAAGACCTCTCATAAGAGTTATACGACAAATTCAAAACCTGCAAGCTGCTTAAATGTGAAACAGCAGAAGTGATTTCACCAGAAAATGCATTGTGAGATAAATCCAAAACTTGAAGACTCTGAACCACAACTTCTTTCAAGGAATAGAGAGGGCTTTTCACCCTACCACTCATTTTGTTATCTGCCACTGAAGCCTTCTCCAAATCTGACCCAAAAATCCAAGAAGGAAGATCTCCAGACAATGAATTATGGCTAACATCCAAAGCCACAAGGTTTGTGCAATTCACCATGGACTCGGGAAGATTGCCAGTGAAACCATTTCCAGAAAGATTCAATGTTTTCATTAACCAAAGTTTTCCTAAAGAGACCGGCACCAAACCAGAAAATCTATTCCGAGAAAGATCCAATGTCTGAAGACTCTTCATCTCTCCAATCCAGTCAGGAACATCTCCTGAGAAAGCATTTCCTCTCAAACTAAAGTAACCACACAACACCAAATCCTTCAAATCACTAGGAATACTACCCGAGAAAGAATTCTCACCAAAATCAATAGACCTCAAAAGCAAACAACTTCCAAACTCGGTAATCCGAAAACCTCAACAGGTAACTCACCTGAAAGATTTTGTTTGCTCAAATCCAACATCTCTAACTCGTTCATTACTGGAAAAAAACAGCATAAGGAGCTACATCCAGTGTAAGTTTGACTTTCATAGGAAATACACAACCACAAGGTGAACCAAAGGGAGTTGACATGAGAGGATCCGTACATATTTGATCGCAAGCTTGCTCTTTGGAAGGTGGTGGTAGAAATGGTGAGGTTTTAGGACCGAATGTGGGTGTTTTGATGATTTGAGGTTGAAGGAAATGAACATGGTGATGAGGATTTCGTGAGAGATTTGGTTTCGCAGCGGGAGAAGACGAAGGTTTCGATTGAGGGATGGTGAAGGAGAAAGAGGAGAAGGTTCGGTTGAAGATGGTGATGGAGCGTTGAGGAAGAAGAAAACGGAGGGTGGTAGTCGGCGCCGATTTGGGAGAGGGAGAAGAGATGAACAGTGTTTGATTTAGGGTTTTTTTTTTGGGATGAATTGGGGATAGTTAGGGTTGCCCTTCAGAATTAGGGGCGGCCGTTATGTTTAGGGTTAGGGTGAACAGTATCCCCTCCATCCTAGGGTATGATGAACAGTGTATCCTTATATAACCCCAAATCTTTAAACCCTAACTTCCAACGTGTCCTCTCATTCAGATTTTTTTTCTTTTTTTTATAATACTTTCTTTTAATTCTAAACTAAATTAAAAACTTAATTCCTATTTAATTAATTCTAACTATTAATTATAATTTAAATCTAAACTAATTAATTAAAATCTAATCTAATTTTTTTAAAAATAAATTCTAATTAAATTCTAACTCTATTTTTTTTAATCTATATTTTTTAAAATTAAAATTTCTAAATTATAATTAAGCTCTAAATTAAATCTATTTAATAAAAAAACAAATTTAAATCCTAATTTCTACTTTAAAACTAATTAAAAAATTAAAAAAAAAACAATATATTAACCTATCACGAGAAAAATGAAATTATATAAAAAAAACAGGTATACATATATAAAAAAAACAAATGCCACGTGGCATACCCTTATTGGGTTAAAAAGCGAAAATGCCCGTTTTTGCTGAAAAATACGCTACGCTGTATAAGCGCGGTAAATTAAAAACAAAGTCGGGCAAATGAGAATTTTGGAAAAAGGTAGGACAAATTTGGGGTATGACAATAATATATGGTGTGCTCCTTCTTACCAGTGTCATCTTGTTATCCCAACATGCAACCCATGGATTCACCGAGCACGGTCAGGTACATAATTAGAGGCCTTTCAGGAACTGGTGGTATCAGGATTGGTGGTTCTTGCATATATATTCTTTAATTTTATCAAATGAGTATCAGGATTGGTTCTTGCAGATATATGATCTTGAAAAGCCTAATCACTACTCATGCATCATTTTTCGGAGAGGCTATCGCCTTGATCCATTTCGACACATAGTCAACAACAACGAGTATGTACTTGTTACCAAAAGACGATGGGAACGGTCCCATGAAATCAATTCCCCACACGTCAAAGACTTCTACTTCCAGAATGCCTTTCATTGGCATTTTTTTACAGCTAGAGATATTATCGGTGTGTTGGCATCGGTCGCAGTTTATGATTGTGATATGGACATCTTTCCATAGAGTGGGCCAAAAGAGGCCGGACTGTAAGATCTTAGCGTAATTCCTTGAAGTTCTTGCATGTCCTCCATAGGGAGCAGAATGACAGTGAGAGATTATATTTTCAACTTTGTCTTCGGGAACACATCGACGGAAGATACCATCGGCACCTCTCTTGAAAAGCAGAGGCTGATCCCAATAATAGTGTTTAATATCGTGGAAGAATTTTTTCTTTTGTTGGTAAGTTAAATCTGATGGAATAACTCCAGCTGCTAAGTAGTTAACAAATTCAGCATACCACGGCAGCGTGGCTTCAGTAAAGATCGCTTCCACGACTTCTTTTATTTCAGTCTCATTGTATATTAAAGATCGTCAAACCGTGTTTTCTAACTGAGCTATGAGTCTCTCATAAGGAAAATCATCATTGATAGGCACTTTCTCTAGCTTAATATCCTCCATTCTCGATAAATGATCAGCTACTACATTTTTAGTACCTTTCTTGTCTTTGATTTCTAAATCAAATTCTTGCAGTAGTAGTATCCATCTTAGAAGTCTTGGTTTGGCAAACTTTTTACTCAATAGGTACCTGATTACAGCATGATCGGTATAGATAATTATCTTTTCTCCTACTAAGTAAGAGCATAATGTATCAATATCGAACACAAAGCTAGAAGTTCCTTTTCTGTGGTGACGTAGTTCATTTGCGTAGGGTCCAGGGTTCTACTAGCGTAATAAATCGCATGAAGCTTTTTATCTTTTCTCTGTCCTAGAACTGCACCTACGACATAATCACTAGTGTCACACATGATTTCAAATGGTAACTTCCAATCAGGTGGTTGCATGATGGGTGCGGTAATGAGAGTTGTTTTTAATTGCTCAAATGCTTTATAACATTTGTCATCGAAAATGAATTCAACGTCTTTCATTAATAAGCCAGTCAGCGGTTTAGTAATTTTAGAGAAATCCTTAATGAATCGTCAGTAGAAACCAACGTGTCCCTAAGAAACTTCGTATTTCTCTTACGATTTTAGGAGGTTGAAGGTTTTCTATAATTTCTATTTTTGCTTTATCTACTCCAATCCCCTTATCAGACACAATGTGTCCAAGTACAATTCCTTGTCGGACCATGAAATGGCATTTTTCCCAATTTAACACGAGATTTACTTTTACGCATCTTTCAAGTACCATTTCTAGGTTCGATAAGCATCCTTCAAAACTCTGCCCACAAATAGAAAAATCATCCATAAATACTTCCATGATGTCGTCTATAAAGTTAGCGAAGATTGACATCATGCATCTTTGGAATGTTGCGGGAGCGTTACATAGCCCAAACGACATTCGTCGATAAGCAAATGTACCATAAGGACAAGTGAAAGTTTTCTTTTCTTGGTCATCAGGATGAATAGGGATTTGAAAGAATCCTGAATAACCGTCTAAATAGAAGAAATAGGAGTGCTTAGCTAATCACTCAAGCATTTGATCAATGAAAGGTAACGGGAAGTGATCCTTTCGAGTAGCTTTGTTTAATTTCTTATAATCAATGCACATTCTACTTCCAGTCACAACTCTTTGTGCTATAGATTCACCTTTTTCGTTCTTAACAACTGTAACACCCCCCCTTCTTTGGTACGACATGTACTGGGCTAACCCATTGACTATCGGAGATCGCTGTCGCATCGCTGCGAAAAAGGGCCGGTAAAGACAGAAGAGTCGCCACCATTTGTTATTTATCCGAAAGAGAGGGAAATGAAATGATCGAAGAAAACCTGACAAAAAGAGAAAAGACAAGGTGATCGCAACCAAATCTTGGGTTCGGGAGTCGGTTACGCAAGGGGAAGGTATGAGCACCCCTCACGTCCATTGTACTCAACGGGATCCACACTTGTTGTCTTAATCTATGGGTGAAAACTATCTAAAAGGATGGAACACAAGGGAAAATAATAGAAAAGAGACTCCATAGGACACCGCCGCCTTATGCCTACGTATTCCCTCGTGCAATGGGAAAGTCAGAGTCAACGTAGTTCGTGAAACTACGGGTGAAGGGGAGAAAGGTTGCTCGCCAAGACATCGACATCCTCTGCCTATGTATCCTCATCTGGTATGAGAAATTAGAGCAAACGTAGTTTGGGCTAAAACCACAGGTTGATTAAGTGTTTTAATGAGTAGGGTTAAATTTTCGTTCTAGCAGTTAGGGACGATGCCTGTTTGTGATAGAACCAAGACTTAACACACTCTTTCTGAAAATTATTTTTCAAACAATCTCTAAGGATAAAAAGGTTTGATTTTGTTTTGTTTTTTTATGAGAAGAAATGAATTGAGTTAGATTTGAAACTCATGTTTCACTAAAGACTATGACTTGAGAGCAAATGCGTCGCATATTGCCTAAAGGGCATACGCTAAACACACTAGACAATGTGAGGGGAGGCCCCCCACTCATCATTCCTCAAGTACTTAAGGCTCTTAGCGTACAACAAGTGTTAACCTTTATTAAGTGTCTTATGAAATTATGAGATGAGAAGAGGAGACACAAACTCTAAGGGGAACTGATCAACCCTAATGTTACCATACAATGTGATCCTAAAGTTGGGATTGAAAAGGGAACTACCTAATGTTATCATGCAAAGGATTGAAAGCCTAATGTCTCTCCTACTCCCATCTTAAACAGAGGGACTAGAAATCCTAAGGGATCACGTCAAAGAGCACAAGTAAACACATAACAATTCAATCACAGATGAAAGGAGATGAAGATGAAAGTGACTTAAACAAGTCAATGCCATAAGAGATGCAAACATGAAATGCAAACACAAATGCAAGTATGAAATAATGTAACAAGACTCAAAAACAAATGAGACTCAAACACAAGCAAATGACTTAAACAAGTCAACAAGAGATGAAATGAAATGGGAGAAGTAAGCTCCTACAACCATCAACCATCAACCACCAAAGAAGTATGGTGCTATCCTAAGATCCACACACAAAGAAAATAGGGAGGAAAAAGTGTGGGGAAGCAACCACAACAACATCTCAACCATACAATTCTTGAAACACAAGCAAAACAATGCAAACAAAACAATGCAAACTAACAACAATGTTCATGACAAACTCAAAGTGTACATAAAGGCACCAAAGTATCATGAAAAATGGTTAAACCAAAATGGGACAGAGGTGAAAAGGCTCAAATCAAACTTAAAACAAAAGGCAAGGCACAAGTAAGATCATGGCAAGTGAAAGAAACCAAGTTCTAACATAATCTCAACACTTAAGACAAGTGGAGAAGCATGATTCAAAGATGACTTGAAATACAAGTTACACATGTAAATGACCTTAAACAAGTAAAAAATCACCTCAAGCATGTTAGAACAATGTAACAAGGCACACAAGATGCATATGGGATCACTTGAGATCATATCCCAAAGAACTAGGTTAGACTAGCCTGTATAAACAACTATAAAAGTAACTTGACTTGCAAGATTCACCAAAAATAGAAGGAAAGCTCAATAAATCCCAAATAGAATGCTCAACTAAGCTTGATCAATCTAGAAACAGCATGTAAAACCTCATGAGCAAAATCAACTCAAGACACCACCAAAAATAATTTCAAGAATGTATGGTGTTCCACCTTATCGAGCATGTGTCGAGGCTCAATAAAAGTATAATCAAAACCAAATGAAAATTAATCAACAATGAACCAAATAAACCCTCAAGGATACTTCAATCCATCACCTAAATGATGGAGAAGAATTAGTCATAGGGGATTTAACAATAGGGTTCAAATGTTCAAGTTCAAACTTGGTAGGAACCATAAAACACATCACATTGTAAATTCCATATAAAATAAGAAAATAAATGGAAAATGAAAATAAAAAATTTGGAAAATTAAATAACATGTCAAACTATTAGGAAAATATTTTTGTGGAATTTTTGTGAAATCAGAACTATTTTTAATCAATTAAAATGGAAACAATAATTAAAATAAAATAAAATAAAAAGCAAAGCATGAGGGGGTGTGGCCAGCAATTATCATTTGCACTGAACCCTTTGCATTTCACGCTTGGGCCAAAAGAAAGGGAGGTGCACATAGCAACCCAAGCCCAATCCACCAATGGACTCAGACTTAAGTGAAACGCAATGTTTCACTTAATTGAGGTGGAGTCAAACGCGTGTGTGGACAAAGTCAAGGCAATCAAAACACAACACGCCGTGGGTCAAACTTTCAACACAAATCCAGCTCAACCTTGGCCTGAGATTAGACCAGATGCCGGAGCTAGGGCTCAGGTCGTCTTCTCCAGCCAACTCGCCGGAGCTCAGTCCAAAATTCTCAATAAAAATGCCAGCACCTTATACCATTCAAAAGCCCTCATTGCAAGGATTCCAAATACACTAATCAAATCCTAAAAAGGTTCTTGAATAAGCATAAAAATGGATCACGATTTTGAATCACACAAACTGGAAACTCATCATACAAGCAAGCAAGCATGTCAAACATTGCCTATGATACATAGGACTTCAGATGCAAACCAGCATGGCCCTAATGCAGGTCTAGCATGAGAGAAAAAAGTTGAAGAAAACCTACCAAATGGAGCAGTTTCGTTGACTCTTCAATTGGCAAGCAATCTTCAATCTCAGCTTTCCAATTTGTTCGTTATGCTTTGGAGAAGAAGAATTGTGCACTGATTTGAAGCAAATCCCAATGACCAAACAAATTTGGAGAATGGAAGTTTTTGTGAAAATTTCAAGCTCTCTCTTCACTCTCACGCAGCTGCAAGCACCACTGATGATTTAGGGAAAAATGTTGAGTTTTATATGATGGATTTTACATGACCATGCAGGCCCATGTTGCTTGCAATATGTGTTTTCAAACTTTTGGCCAAAAATTCATTTGCACACCACACACGGGTTTGGCAAGCTTCATCCACTTTGGGGTCAGCAATAGTTCATTTAGAGTGTGTAGAAAACAAATGGATTAGTTTGGTGAATTGAGACAAAGCTTGTACCAAGTTTGCAACATGACCTCTTATGGTGTAAATTTTGAAAAAGTGGCACATAACTTGCATTCTTGTTTGTCCAAATTAGGCAAGGAATGGCATGACCAATATTTGGTGATGTTAAGGTGTGAAAAATTCAAGAACAAAGTCATTTGGTGACTTGTAAATGAAGAAAGCCAAACCATGTCCAAAAGTTCAATTTTCACCTTAAAAATGGTCCATATGATCACATAATACATCAAACCTCATGGAAATCAAACTCATGGTGAAGTTGAACCAATGTGACACAACATTCATGTGGCTTAAAATTTCATTTGAAGTCTCAAAGTTCATGAAATTGACCATTGAAGAAAATGACCTATAATGAACTTTCCCAAAATACCCTTGCCTTGTAAAGACTATAGCTTGTGATGTACACATGAGAATGAGGACTTCTAGGAATTTTTGGAAATCTAATACCATGGGGAACAACTTTTATGTTCACTTGAAGTTGAGGAGAAGCTTGATTCCATGTCAAAAATTCCTTGGAAGTGAGTTGACTTTGAGTTAACCAAAATTCTCTTCATCTGAGGACACCAACTTGTTGGCATCATAACTTGAGATGTAAAAACTCAATGGATGAGTTCTTGTACACAAAATAAATCTTGAGAGATGATGATCAAGTCCCATGTTTTCATAAAAGTGAGATTGAGCTTGCATCATAGGGAAAATTGTCCTTGAAGTTAGGCACTAAAGAATGGGATTTTACACTAAAACCATCTGAAACCCTAATTTAGTAACTTCTTGAACTCATGAATCTCCTTGATTTGATGTTACCATAACATCCTATATTCTTTGGGATGACTTCCTTTTGCACCCCAAAATTTGCCTAACCTTTTCTTACTTGGTTTATGTTTCATTGCATTGGCATATCATTGATCTAACATTTGCATAGCATACCATTGTTCATTTGTGCAGGGTAACAAGTGGGGTTTATATCCATAGGAGCCTATCTAGAGGTCTTATGCAAGCTTGAGAAGTCACCAAAGTCATCAGGAAGAGGGTTGGGTTCTTGAGAAGTTTGTATGTTTGTATGTGGTTAATCTCCAAATATGAGGACCAATTGAAGGCCATCAATGGGTTGTGGAGCCTTGATCAAGGAGAGAGTATATGGATAGAGCTCATAGAGTGCCTTGAGGGTCATGGTGGAGCTCAATCAAGTCATTATGCCAAGTGTGAAGAGCCACAGTTGAGGGTGTTGCAATTAGGGTTTTCATCTGAGTAACCGTAAGTCAACTGTGCAATTGAAGAGGATCAAAGCTCAATTATAAGTCTTTGTAATCATGGATAGTTGTGTTAAGATACATGGGGTGATATTCCAAGATCAATTCAAGAAGAATTCAAAGTGGGAGGAGTTGCTAAACTAGGGTTCTCAGAGTAAAATCCCCTATTTAGTGCCTAACTTCAAGACCAGTTATCTCAAGATACAAGTTTAATATCCACTTTTGGCCAAAATCAAACTTTTAGAGCATGCTCTTAGCTTTAATTTGAGTACTAGAAGTCCTCCATTGGATTTATAGAACTCAAGTTATGGTCTAGACAAGTTACAGATTATCTGAGGAATGTGAAATTTGTCTGTGAAAGTTCACCAACTTCCAAGGAACTTTTGACCTAGAAGGGTTTTTCTCCCAAACTATTGGCCAACATGAAAGTTGTAGTTCTTGATCTTATATTTCTAAATCGTATTAGAAGTCTTCCATATGATTTGTAGAACTCAAGTTATGAGGTTTACAAGTTAGGGGTATTTTGGGAAAGTGAGATTATAGGTCATTTGGCATTATAGGTCATTTTCACTATCTTGCAAGCTTCAAATGAAGTTTCGTTCAACACAAAACTTGCTTAAAATGATGTTTTTAGGTCAACAATGTCCTCATGGTGAATTGATTTGGCCTAGGGTGAGACTTGGTTTGAGAAATTTGGCAAAAGGGAGAATTTAAAGGCATTTAAGTGAAAAATTCAAGATTAATTAATTTGTGTTCAAACAAGGCCAAGTGAGTACTCATTTTAATCCGAAAAATCATTCTAAACACTTTGGCATTATTAGAATTTTCACTTGAGGCTTATTTCATGGTGGTTTGACTTGTAACTTCATGAATAAGTAACACATCCAAACTTGGTCATGAGAGGAGTTTGAGCTCTCTAATCACTCTCTACACTTTCCACAAACCACAAGGAATAGAGTTGAAGCTTCCAAGGGAAGTTTTGAGTTCAAATTCCTGGATACCATTGTTGAAGTTTTGGAGGAAATTTGAAAATTGGATATTCTGATTTGGGCCTCCATTGGATCTCTAAAGCCCACAAATCATTTCTATATAAGTTCTATGATTGATTCAGAGCAATTTTGGAGTTCATTTTGTGCCATAGCCAGAGATTGAAGTTGGAGTTTCAAGAGGAGAAGTGAAAATCTTGATTTCTGATCCAGACCAATTCAAAGCAATTCAAAGCTACAAACACCTTCAGCATACTTCCTTGAGTGGATCTGCACAAGTTGGAGCCAAGAATCACTCTGCAGATACTTCAATTTCAAGCTACATTCCAGGTTTTTATTTTTCACGATTGCACTAGTTTCATCATGATCTAGCATATTTTGACATGTGGTTAGGCTTCAGGAAGGTTACTAGATGAATTCTGGATCATTATTTGGAGAATTAGAGACAAATTAGGATGACATGTGATTTCTGTTTGGAGTTGGATTGGCTTGATCATGAGGTTTTAGCATAATCTAATTAGTTGAGGATGATCTATGTAGCCTGAGGAAGAGATCTATGGTTTCATTTGAAGGATTGGTGAGATTACAAAATTATGTGAATTTTGAGATCTCCATCGTATTTTAATTTCTGTTGAGAATTAGGAGATTTGAAGGTCATATTTGAGTTCAGCGTGAAATTTGGAGTGGAACTGTGTCAAGTTTGTTGAGGTTTTATGACCTGCAACTTTGGGACCTCCGGAGAAGAAGACCGGAAGTCATCTCCGGCCACCGCAACAAGTTTCCCCCCTTTCTGAGGTTTGAATAAGGAAGATGAAGTGTGCACCCTTGGATCATCCTGAGACCTTGACTTTGTATTCCAATTGTGTGGCCACATTTTAATTTCAGATTTTCCTTGGACCTAATTGAAACGCTGCGTTTCATTTATTGAGGTGGCAGCCTGAGAGCCTTTAGATCAGCTTACCAAGTCATACATCCAACGCCCCTCATTTATTCCTGGTTTTTATTTTGTTTAATTGATTTTCTTTTTTTTATTTTAATTCATTTACATTCTAAAATTCATTTTAATTTCAATTTTCATCAGAAAAATACAAGAAAAATATGTCCAGGTTCCTGATTTTATTCTTGATTTTATGATGCTTTAATATTTGATTTTCGCCTGGTTTTCCATTTATTTGGCATTTTCTCATTTTTGTTATTTCTTTAATTTTGCATATTTGATCCATGTTTTTGCTGATTTTTGTTCTTGCAATTGGTATTGAATTTGGGGCTGATTTTTCGCTAGCTGGTAGATTAGAGATGTATGATCCCCTATGATTTAATTTAGATTTTTTAGACAACAATAGGCTCTGTTTTGGATTAGGATCATTAGACTTTCCATTTTAGGGTTTTTATTTCGTATCTTGTGATTTAAGTTTTTTTAGGTGACCTTCCATTTTGATTTGATCTCTGATCTTTCTACTATAGGTCCTTAACATGTTTAGGTTCCCTTATAAAATTTCTTAGGATTTTAGGAGGTATTTTAGTATTTTTCATAGATTTAATACTTAGGCTAGTTTTAAGATGTTTTCAACATAGCACTTGCTTTAGAATGACTTCAATGATGGCCTTTAGTGCATGATAGGTTTGCTAATCTTCTTTGGTGATGTTTTAGACATGTATAAGCTTCTGTTTGCTTGACTGTAGCTGGTGTGACTGTTTGGTGTGTTGCATTAGATTAGGTTCTCATATAGTTATCTAAGCTTAAGAGCATCCTAAAGGTTGAGATTAGCTCCCTTTGCTTGTCTGCATCTAGAGGTTGAGTCTGGCTCCCTCTGCTTGACTGTTATTATCTGGCTTTGCTTGCTGGCTTAAGGTTGAGTCTGTCTCCCTTGCTTGTGTGTTGTGTGTTGCCTTTGGGCTTGCTTTCTCTAGAAGTTGAGCTTGGCTCCTTCTGCTTGTTTGTTGCATTGCATGCATTTTATTTACAGTTGTTTCTTTACAGTTATTTCATTTGCTGTTGTTTTCCTTTGCCATGTTCCCTTAGGAACTCTGACTTCTCTTGTTCAAGAGAAGTTATGACAGACATTAGGTTCTAACCATGCATGATAATATTAGGAAGTTCCCTCCTAACCTCAACCATAAGATCAATTTTGCATGACAACTTTAGGATTGGATCAGTTCCCCTTTAGTGTGTCTTTTCTCTTCTCATCTGCAAACAAATCAAGATACAGTAATAAAGGTTAATTGACGTCGTACGCTACGAGCCTTAAGCTACTTGAGAAAGGATTGTTGGAGAGTTTCTTTTCAACAGTCTGGATGTTTAGTATGGCACCCTTTGGGTGACATGCGACGCATTCACTCTAAGGTCATAGTCTCTAGTGCGATATCAGTTGCAAACATCCATAAAAGATACTTCTCTAAAAAACAGAAAAAAAAGATCAAACTCTTTTTGTCCTCTTGGACCTTTAATTCTTGGAATCCCTTTTCAGAAGGAGAGTTCTGTTAACTCCCGGTTCTACCGCAAACGGTAAACGCCTAAGTCTCCGTCGAGCGAGTTGCATACACCAAACTGCTGAAACCGTCTGTTAACCTTACTCGGATAAAAAAGATAAACCTGTGTCTCTCGTGTCCCGAACTACGTTTGCTCTGATCTTTCGCGCTGTGTGAAAGTACGTAGGCACGAGATGCGATATCTCGGCGAGCAACCTTTCCCTGTAGTTAGGCGAACTACGTTGACTCTGATTTCTCGTTCCAGACAGGAATACGTAGGCATAAAGTGCGACGCTTTGCCGAGTCATTATATTTTCTTTTCATACCAGACCTTTAGTGTAGATCGATTTAACAAACCCGTCAGATAAACACAACAAGCGTGGATCCCATCGAGTACGATGGACGTGAGGGGTGCTAATACCTTCCCCTTGCGTAACCGACTCCCGTATCCAGACAATGGTTGCGATGACCTTATCTTATACGTTTTCGTCAGGTTTTTTCCGATCGGTTCCTTTCCCGTTATGTGGGATAAATAACGAAAGGTGGCGAATCTTCTGTTTTGCCGACCTCGTTTTTCGCAGTAGCGACAACTGGCGACTCTGCTGGAGACTCTGGTTCCCTATGCGAGTCAATCCTAGCGCTTGTGTGTTTACCCGTTGGGTTTTATTTATCGCAGTTTACTTTCCACATTTTATTTG
This sequence comes from Lathyrus sativus, assembly GCA_963859935.3. Taxonomy (NCBI): domain Eukaryota; kingdom Viridiplantae; phylum Streptophyta; class Magnoliopsida; order Fabales; family Fabaceae; genus Lathyrus; species Lathyrus sativus. The sequence continues at coordinate 302,559,601 of OZ012735.1, read as the reverse complement.
CAGTATGATATTATTATTGTGCTGTTGTGGGAAGGGGCTCTGATGAGTGAGAAGGCAAACCCAGGCTTGAGTGTACTTAGCATTAGTTGTGGAAATTAGTGGGCGCGTGCTTGCTTTGCAGGCACTAGTGTCTCATGAAATCCACGCTCAGACGAGGTTCTCCCGGTTGACTTCTTTTCCGGCCCTTTGGGCCTGAGGGGTTGTTGGTTTGGAGGATTGTCGACTCTGGGGACCGATCATTTGTGACTCAGCTGAGTGAGGCCACTTCAATAGATGATGATGCCACACCTTCTGGGTATCGTAACATCGCTCTTGAAAGTCTGTGACACTGGGAAACGCATAGGATGCCATACCTTGTCTGTGATTAGGTCCATACCTGTGAGCGGGGTCGGGTTATTGCAGGAAACCTTAACCTTCAGACTACCTGGTTTTCTTAACAGTGAATCAGTGTTGTGGGGTTCAGAGGGTTCTTATCGTCAGAGATGTGGTTGTTCTCGACATCACATATTTATTGGTCCTCTTCAGGGTTGTGCTATCAGAGCAGTGTTGTGATTGTATTAGAACAGAGCCTCGGTCTTCTCAGCAGCATAATCTTGATCCCCTGTTGCATGTTTGCATTTTGCATTTTGCATACTCATTTGCATATCATTAACGTGTGTCTGTGTTGCAGGTGCATATTTTCCCCCGATTCCGGTTTTCTTGCCTTCTGTTGTGCTATCATGGGATCTCTGAAGAAGAATGTGGCCTATAAGCTCCCTACTAAAGATGTTGCTTTACTGTCCAGTTTGATTGCTTTGGCAGATGATACAGTAAGAGGGAAATTCAGGAAATCTTATGGGAAGCTGCTCAGTTTGGTCCGTAAACCTTCTGTGTATGAGTTGAATGGGTTGTATGCCTTGCTGCAGTTCTATGATCTTCCTTTGAGATGCTTCACTTTCCCAGACTTCATTCTTGCACCTACATTAGAGGAGTATGCTGAGTTGTTGGGTGTGCCTATCAAGAGTCAGATGCCATTTGTTCATATGGATGCTAAGCCTAATCGGGCTAATCTAGCTCTTTCTCTTCATTTGGATGCCTCTGAGTTGATCCTGTCCAGTTGGAATGGGGTTCCTGGATTTTCTCTGCAGTTTCTAGTTGGGAAAGCCCAACAGTGTGCCAAAGACGGTTGTTGGATCGTATTCAACGCCATTCTTGCCCTCTACATATATGGCATCATTTTGTTTCCTAACATGCCTGATTTTGTAGACTTGGATGCCTTTCATATCTTTGCATCAGGGAATCCAGTTCCTACCTTGATTGGCGATGTGTATCATTCCGTCCATTACAAGAACGAAAATAGAAGGGGTAAGAATGTATCATGTTGTGTGCCCTTACTCTACAGATGGTTTGATAGTCACCTGCCCAAGAAGGGTCCCTTTGTTTCATCTGCAGCCACAGCTGAGTGGTCTGAGCGCTTGATGGGTTTATCCGCAGAGAGCATGGTGTGGTTTGATAGAGATATGTTGGGTACTGAGGTTATATTCAGCTGCAGTGGGTTTCCAAATGTGCCTCTGATTGGAAGAAAGGGTTGTATCAACTATAATCCATCTCTACTTGTCAGATAGTTTGCATATGCCTTGAGAGTTCCGCCAAAGGATGAAGAGGTGCATGAATCTCTGTACTTCACCGGTCTTCTAGAGGGGGATATGTTATCTAAGCTTCAGCATGCTTGGAATGATATCAGTAAACGAGGGAAGTCATTGTTGGGCAAGAGCAATAGCCAAGCTTACGCTTCGTATGTGACCTGGATCAAGAGCAGAGCAGAGACCATAGGAATGCCCTTCCCACCTGCTAAGCAGGAGTGCCCTCCAGTGGTTGAAGATCCTACTACCGTGTCTATTCAGCAGTATAATCAGGTGTTATCTGAGAAGGAAGAGCTGAAAAAGGCCAATGAAGAGTTGGAGAAAGAGCTGACCCAGATCAGAAGCGAGAGAAACGAAGCCATCCACTCCTTCAAGAAGCAGACAGAGTTGGTGAACAGGTTAGGTACGGACTTGACTAAGCAAATAGCTGATCGTGAGCGTTTGGGTCTGGACTTCAAATCTGTCAACGATGTATTGGCCACCAAGAAGCAAAATTTGGATGAAGCATACCGGAGAATTTCCAAGTTCAATCAGTAGTGGAATACTACTATAGCCAACAACAAAGAGAGAAAGGATAAACTGAAGCAGCAGATCTCCAAATTGAAGGCTCAGGTGAAGGCTAGTGAGAAGATGTTTGATGAGGAAACTGCTCTCAGATATGCCACTAAAGACATGCTAAACAAAGCTATCGCTAACCTGAAAGATTACAAGCAGAGGTTCGAGTCTAAGAAGCGAAAGTTAGAAGATTGCTTTGGCCAGGGAGCATGGGAAGATTCAGTTGAAGTTCTTCAGTGCGCTATTATTATGCAGAGAGAGTTGCTCGTTGAAGGGTTACTCACTCGACCTGATCACCCCAAGACTAAAGAGTTACTAGAGGAGTTTCGTGCCGGTTGTCGCACTTGATTATCTATGTAACCCTTTGTATTTTTCTGATCTTTGTTGTAAGCTGATCATCACCATGCTTGTTGGTCGAGGTCATGCTATTGATTCCCCATGTATTCATTGACATTGTACTGCTGCCGTTGGGCCTTATCTATGTATGAGATGTTATTTCAGTGACTAGATCCAGACTTCTTGTTATCAGCACTAGCACTCTGGCACTTGAATCGGGGGAAAAATCTCCCTAATGCATAGACACACGCTTGCATTTGCATAAATCATTCGCATAGCAGGTACCTTTAGCTGTCTCCTAACCCTCTGTTGATGCAGGTTCCAGGATTGCCGATCAGCGAATTCATCGCTACTCTACCAGAAGCAACTGCAAGAAAGCCATGGATCAGATGCAAACTGAGATGCAAGAGATGCGCGATAGGATGGCGCAGTTCATGCAAGTGATGGAAACTGTGGCCAAGGGCCAAGAGCAGCTGTAAAATCTGGTGCAGCCTCTGATTGCTAGGGTTGACAATTAGGGTGTGCTACATGGCGGAGTTGCTACTGATCCTCCTCATGGCGAGACTCTCCAAGCTGGTGATGTTGTACCAGTGGTCGTCCTCAATACGACTGAGAACGGTAACAGAGTTGGGAACGGAAATGTGACTGGTAACGGTAACGGTTATGTGGAAACCAATGGGAATATTGGTGCTGGGAATGCTGGTTTCAATGTTGGTGTTGGCAATGCTGGTTTTGGTGGTAATCAAGGCTATGGCAACCAGGGTTATGGAAATCAGGGTTACGGCAATCAGGGCTTCGATAATGCAGGTTTTGGCAATGCAAGCAACAATGGTGTTGGAATGGGTGCTCACAACGCTGGTTTCGGGCCAGGTGCTAGCAATCAGGGTTTTGGTAATATGGGGTATGGTCCCAGGATCAATCAGGCTGGTTTTGGTCCTAATACTGCTTATGCTGGGTATGATAATAGGGATTCCCACTGGGGCGAAGATCGTCAGGAAGATGCTTTCCCTCCGCCAGGAAGGGATCTTGAGATGCCCACTGACAGTGATAGAAGGTTCAGGTTGTTGGAAGAACAGATGAGGAATCTTGCTAATCAGAACTCCACGGGGTTGGACGTGGCTAACATGGGATTGGTTCCTGGTTTGAGGGTGCCACTCAAGTTCAAAGCGCCCACCTTTGACAAGTATAGGGGGGATACTTGCCTGAGAGTTCACGTGCGATCTTACTATCGGAGAATGTCCGCCTACTCTGATGACGAGAAGATGCTGATGCATTTTTTCCAAGACAGCCTGTCGGGACCGTCATTGGAATGGTACATGGGGTTAGAGCCTACTCAGATTGGTAGCTGGAAGGCGTTAGCAGAAGCTTTTGTCAAGCACTACCAATATAACAGCGACCTTGCGCCGAACAGGGTTCAACTCCAAAATCTTTCTCAGAAGAATGGCGAGAGATTCAAAGAATACGCCCAAAGGTGGCGTGAGCTTACAGCCAGGGTGCACCCACCCATGGTGGAGTGTGAGTTGGTGGATATGTTTGTGGGCACTTTCTATGGGTTGTATTATGACAGGCTTATCAATTGTACGACGAGTAACTTTTCTGAGTTGATACTCTTGGGGGAACGCATAGAGAATGGTGTTAAGATTAGTAAGATTCAAGCAGGAGAGTGAACCTCAGCCGGAGGTGGTGTCGCTTCCGCGAAAATAAGGTGCCAGCAAAACAGAAGAGTCGCCACCTTTTGTTATTTATCCCTCAGAACGGGAAAGGAAACGATCGGAAAAACCTGACAAAAAGGTATAAGACAAGGTCATCGCAACCATTGTCTGGGTTCGGGAGTCGGTTACGCAAGGGGAAGGTATTAGCACCCCTCACGTCCGTCGTACTCGACGGGATCCACGCTTGTTGTGTTTACTGGACGAGTTGGTTTATCTATCTACCTATCAAGGCTGGCTTAAACAGGAAAGAAAAATGACTCGGCAAAGCGTCGCACTTTATGCCTATGTATTCTCATCATAGAAAGAGAAATCAGAGTCAACGTAGTTCGACTTACTACGGGTTACGGGGGAGGTGGCTCGCCAATACGTCAGTATTGTGCCTACATACTCTCAGCAGGTATGAGAGATCAGAGCTTACGTAGTTCGGGATAATACGGATTACGGGGGTTCAGATTCATCTGTTTTATCGAGTAGGGTTAAACAGCAGTTCCAGCAGTTAGGGACAAAGCCTGTTTGCGTTGGCGCTGAAGGTTAACGACGCTCTTTTCTTCAGAAAAGCTTCCTTGGAATTACGGGCCCACGGGGCAAAAAGGTTTGAAGTTTGTTTTCTGTCTTTTACGAAAGAAGTGTTTTTTTATTGTGTTTTCAATTTCAATCGCACTAAAGACTATGACCTGAGAGTGAATGCGTCGCATGTCACCCAAAGGGTGCCATACTAAACATCCAGATTGTTGAAAATAAGCTCTCCAACAATCCTTTCTCAGATAGCTTAAGGCTCGTGACGTACGAAAGAAATCATTCATGATTACTGTATTTTAAGCTGTTTTGAGATGAGAAGAGAGAACAGGTTCAACTACGGGGAGACTATCAAGTCCTACTGTTGTCATGCCAAGGATTCATCCTATAGTTGAGGTTTGAAACAGGGAACTCCTAGAAGTTATCATGCATGGGTTTCAACCTACAGTTCTATCATCACTTCCTTGTCAAAGGAAATGAGATTCCTAAGAGATCATGTCAATGATACACAGAAACAGATAAAGCATCAGCTTAAACAGCAAACGGATATACAGTAAAATGCATGCAATGCAAGTGAGGGAGGAAATGTGTGTGGGGCATCAGCCTCCATAAGCTCATCTCAACCTCAAGCCAGAATGAATAACAGTAATCATACTAAAGAAGTAACAACATGCTATCAAGCAAAAATACAGTAAACTGCAATCATACAGAAGAAAATAAAATGCTATCAAGCAAAATAAACCACATGGGCAAGGGAGCTGGGCTCTACCGAATACCCGCAAGCAAAGCCATACAGTAAAAATACAAGCAGAGGGAGCAACTCAACCTCTAGTGCAATCATGCTCCTAGCTTAAAGTCAGTCTAATCATGGACTTATTCTAATGCATCAAGCAAGTCAAACAAGGCACATCAGCAATACAGAGAAGAAAACAGACAAGAGGAGAAAGCAGATCAACCCCTCTCTTACTCCAAGCTTCAGCTCTTCTAACAGCTATTCAGTCTTCAGACTTTAAGCACCCTTCAAGGCTATCATCTTTATTGGCAAATATCAACTTGCTTCTCCAGGGTTCAATCCATCAACATAAGTGTCAACTTATCCTCCTTTTTCAACTCTCACCCTCAGGCATCACTCTTAACTGCAAGTGTCAACTTGACTCCTTCAGCTTCTCAATCATCAATGTAAGTATCAACTTATCTTATCTTTTATTCCTCAAGCCTCAGCTCCACACTCAATCTCAATTGAATCATCTTCATAAGTATCCACTTAGGCTTCAAGCTTCAGCTCTCTTTGCTTCACCAGTCTCAACTTGGTCTTCTTCACCTTCAAGCTTCAGCTTCTTAGGGTAATCTTTAATCACTTAGAAGTGTCACCTTCATCCTTCAATTCTTTCTCAAGCCTCAGCTCTTCATTCAATCTCCTTTGGGGTCTTCAAGTATCAACTTGTTCTCCAAGCCCTCCAAGCCTCAACTACAATGGCAATGCTCAAGGAATCATCCTCTTCCACACTCTTCATTGAAGTCTTCATCTTCAAACTCAAGCTCAACATCTCTCAAGATACTCAAACCAGAAGATAATTGATTGGACATGATGAGTGGAAATGATAAACAGCTTATTGACAACCAAAGGAAGCCTGCAAGGGTTCATCATTATGAGAGACTGGTTCCCTCAAAGTTCTACTTCCCAGATAAAGCCACTCATCCTTCCAAAGGAGGTATGTGAATATCTGAGAAGGACTTTTAGTCATTGGGAGGAATGGAAGCACATGATGCTTTCCATGTTTGTGAAAGAAATCATTCTAACTACAAGGCTCTCCCTATGTCCTATCTCCTAATCTTCATCAGACACCTTCAGGCACAAGCAAATCCAGAGCTCCAAGCAACTTCAAGCCACCTCAAGCATCTTCCTCTTGTCTTCAACTTGTCTTCAATCTCAATCAAAGGCAAACCAAGCACAAACCCTAATCTAAGGGAACCAAATGGGTTAAACTAGTTGAATTAGTAAGTTAGGATCACCTAAGACCTAGCACTAAAGTTAGTCCTAACTAAAATACTAAAATCAATTGTAAAATCTTACAAAAATTACTATGGGAACCTAGGTCAATCATGACTCTATCACATTAGTTTCAAAGATCAAATCATCAATTTGGACCTAGAACTAAATCCTACATTCCAAGGCATCAACCTAAAGCCCTAAAAAGGAAGCATCTAAACATCAATCTAGAAAGCACACCTATTCTCATCACAAAAATGTGAGAAAATTACTATGGGATCATACACATCTAACCTAATCACACACAAAAAATTAGGCCAAGAATCATCACTATGAGCTCACACAAAATTCTACAAAAATATGCATCAAACATAAACATTTTAATATCACGTAAAATACAAAATTCCAATTAAATCATAAATTAAATTAAATGAAAATATTTTTTCTCTAAAAAATAATAGACTCAATCATGAGTAATATGCAAAAAGAATGGGATTAATTGGATTAATTTTCAATTAGTTATGAATTTTTCAAGAATCATGAATTAAATGGAAATTAAATGAAAATCAAATGAAAATAATGAAGCGCGCGGTGCAGGAAGTAAACATTTTCAGTTCAAAACGTGGGTTGGGCTTGCTGGGGGGTGTGGATAACACTTATTTTACTAAGCCCAAACGCCTGAGTTAATGAAACAGTGTGTTTCATGCTTCAGACTCCTTCACAATTCAACTTCAAAACGCAACCCTTGGATCTCCTCATAGTCAATGGTCAAAACATGATCCAATGGTGAGGACTTCATCTTCTCCAATTCAAACCTCTGAGCTTCGCGCCCAGCTCCGGCCACCGTCGATGGAACTCCGACCAACCCTTTCAACCCTAGTTCTTCCTAGAGGCCTCCAATCCAAGAGGTCAAAACATGAAATACACCCCAAATCTTGCCACGAACTCAATCATGCCCATAGTTTCCTCTGAAACCTCAAGAATCAACATCTCCCAATCTCAACCGAAAATGGTGATCTTCCTATTTTGTCTCTAATTCAACAATTAACCATCTGAAAACCATCCTAGGCCATTCTACAACTAATCTAGCACCCTAATTTAGCCTAATTCTACCTAAATCAAGCTATAGGAAGAAGATTACCAACCTGGAAATTCTTGAATAACAGATGCACGAATCCTCCACTTCAAGCTCTCAAATATTCTGGACACGATCACTGAACTTCCTCCTTGCTTCTGTATGCAAAAGATTCAATGGAGAGTGCTTCAATCTTGAAACACGATGAAGAGTTGCAGGTGCTGAAAACTGCTTGCTCACACACGATCTAGCCACCAATTCTTCTTGGAAATGGTCTGGAATCAATCCTTGATACTCATGGAAGAAGAACCAATCAAGAAAATGGAAGGAAATGGAGGAAATTGATGAAACCGATTTCAATTGCAATCTATGAAAACTCAATTCCAAACTATGCTCGAACCTTCAATGATCACCAACCTCTACCATGACTTCATTCTACTCAATATATAGATGGAGTTTGGATGATCTAGAACCCTCTAGATCCTTCTAATGAGATTTTACATATCTCATGTCATGAGATTTTGAATCACTTACCATGCCATGCTCAATTCTGTTTGCAGCTTGAAATTCATCTCAATCTCCTTCAATTTCTCCCCTAGTGACAATTTGGAAGGGTTTAGCTTGCCAAGTTCCTTGCCCATGCCTCAATTTCAAGTTATGCATATGTTACTTAATTTGCAAGCAAGTGTTTTTCAAAGCAAGTCCATGATTTAGGCCTCAAATCAAAAATGTGGCTAAACCATTGTCTTTAAAATGTTTTCTAGAGTCAAAATGATATATTACATGCCATGGTTTGGATGTGTAGGTTGAAAATTTCAATTTCCAACTTTGACTTATTTAACTTATACCTTCATTTTAGGTCATTTTTACAATTTTGAGCTACAAGCTTTTCCAACATCTCATGACCTCCTTACTAGCCTTAAAACATCATTTTAAGAAAGTTTGATGTTGAAGATTTTTCCATTTGAAGCTTGGAAATAGGAGTTATGGCCTTATGCTTGAAATGACCTGTAATCTCCAAATGACCAAAATGCCCTTGACTTGTCAAAGCCATAACTTGAGTTCTACAAATCCTATCAAGGACTTCTAGTACTCTCTAGAAATCTAAGAAGATAAGGAACAACATTCATGTTGACCAAAAGTTCATAGGAATCATCCTTCTTGGGAAAAAGTTGAATGCAAGTTGGGTGACTTTCAAGGCCCCAGATTCACATACCTCAGATGTCCTGTAACTTGTCAAAGTCATAACTTGAGCTCTACAAATCCTATCAAGGACTTATAGTAATAAAATTAAAGCTAAGAAGGAGATATACAACATTCATGTTGGGGGAAAGCTGAGATGACAATCACATCTTGAGCTAAACTGTCTTGAAGATAGGGGTCAAACTAGGGAATTTTACACTGTCAAGCCTTAGAAACCCTAGCTTGAAACTTCTCAAACTCTTCAATCATGATGAGTTGACCTTGGAATCATCCTTATAGCATCTCAATGCATCAATCCATGATCACATGGCTCTTGAATTAGGTCTCAACCCTCTCCAAATCATCAGTTGACCTAGGGTTGACTCAGTCAAACCCTAATTACACCACTCATGGCTGAGTCTTCTTAAACTTGCACCATGACCTATCTAGGCTTCATGATGGCTTTCAAAACATCTCATAGGCTCTCTCAAGGCTTCAAGCACATCCTCATGGCTTCAGAATCATCTGGTGGCTTCCCACAACTCTCAAGTTAGGAGACCTACACACTTGGCTTCAACCACTTTCTCTTGAGGATCTTTTGACCTTTCTGACAAAGCTATCCACCCTTGAACACTTGAATAACCTTCTTGGCTAGATTAAAAGTCTTGTGTAGCTCTTGATTGGTAATCATACCTCTTGATCTCCTGCATACATGTCAATGAAATGCAAATGATAATGCTAATGTGAATGAAATGAAACACAAGCTAGGTAAGGAAGTTGTTGGTCAAATTTTGGGGTGCAACAGGTGGTAAAAAGGTTTTTGGGAATAAGAGACAGGGGGATACCAATTCAGTATACAGCTCCCGAGGAAGAGGTAGAGGTCGAAACCACTACCGTCACCAGCAGATTGCTAGTGTGACAATTCTTGTACCTCAACAGCAACAATAACAGCCACATCAGCAACAGGGACGACAAAGTTCTGCTCCACAAAGATATCAAGGTCGGGATAGGGCTGTGAAAAGGGTATTTGATGCACCTCCGTTGCCGTATGCTTAGCTTCATCCAACTTTGTTACAGCTGCAGCTGGTTAAGAAAAGGACGTTGGCTCCGTTAAAGGGCACGCCTCCTTTCGGGTATGACGCCAATGCACATTGCGAATTCCACTTCGGGGCACCCGGTCACAGCATCGAGAACTGCCATGCTTTCAAGCACAAGGTGCAAGATTTGTTAGATAGCAAGGCTATAAACTTCGGCAATGAGGCACCCAACATTGAGAAGAATCTGATGCCAGCTCACGGATCTACGCAGGTGGGTGCAATTCTGGAAGATGCCGGTCTGAATTTGGTTATGAATGTGGATGAATTGAAGACGCCTCTGAGTTACATCAAGAGCAGATTGTTGAAAGGGGGAGTGTTCCCTGGTTGTGATACTGATTATGTTAATTGTTTGGCCCGGCCTGAGGGTTGTGATAACTTGAGAAGAGGTATTCAAGGACTGATTGATGAAGGTACGCTGCAATTCGACCGTACTGCTGAAGAGAAGCCTGTTGAGGCAATAGCTGAAAAGCAGGGTGAAGTTGCAACGATTATGATCCCGTTTAAAACTGTCACGATATCGGCACCTCCCAAGAGGCCGACCATTACTATAACCAAAGCTAGACCCATTCCGTATGAAAGCACTAAATCCATCCCTTGGAATTATGGGGAGGAAGTTTACTGCAATGGGGAGAAGATTAACCTGGCAAGCTCGCCGGTAGGGTCAGTTGATAACCTTGTGGGGGAAGGGGGCATAACTCGCAGTGGCAGAATCTTTGCATCGCTAGAAGTAGAAGCTGAGAGAATGGCCAAAGGGAAAGGTAAAGTCAATGAAGAAGGACTTTCTCAAGGGAAGGAAAAAGAGGCGTTGACCAAGGATGTAGAAGAATTCATGAGATTGATTCGGAAGAGTGATTATAAGATTGTCGATCATCTGCAGCAGACGCCTTCCAAAATCTCGATTTTGTCTCTGTTGTTTTGTTCCGAAGCCCACCGGAACGCTTTGCTGAAAGCTCTTGACGCTGCCTATGTACCTCAGGAGATATCCGTGAATCAGCTCGAAGGAGTGATTGTGCACGTGAATGCGGGGCATGGCCTTGGCTTTACAGATTTTGATCTAACACCCAGGGGCCGCAACCATAACAGTGCGTTACATATTTCTGTTGAGTGTAGAGGCACTGTTATGTCTCATGTCCTTATTGACACTGGTTCATCCCTGAATGTTTTGCCTAAGAAGGCACTGTTGAAGCTAGATACCCGAGGTGTAATCTGCACGCTAAGTGACTTGGTAGTGAGAGCTTTTGATGGGACTAGAAGGTCTGTGTTTGGAGAATTGACTTTGCCAATCCAGGTTGGTCCAGAGGTGTTTGACACTGTGTTTTATATTATGGATATACAACCAGCTTATAGCTGTTTGCTTGGACGACCTTGGATTCACTCTGCAGGGGCTGTAACGTCTACGTTGCACCAAAAGCTTAAGTATATGATCGGTGGTAGCATTGTCACCATATGTGTGGAGGAAGATATCCTGGTTAGTCACATGTCGTCGTTCAAATATGTCAAAGTGGATGGTGAGATCCACGAGACATTGTGCCAAGCCTTCGAAGGGGTGCAGATCCGAGATAAATCTCCTGTCATAAGCAGTGGACCAGAGGTGGCTATGTCGTCGTACAAAGAAGCCCAAGCGGTAGTTCAGGCCGGGGAGACCAAAGGTTGGGGTCAAATTTTGGAGATTCCTTTTAAGCAGGACAAGTTCGGCTTAGGGTATCGCCCGTCATCGTCATCTTCTTCACAGAGCGTGCCAAAGTTCAAAGGGCCGATTGTGTTTACTCCAGGTGGAGTCAGTTTTGAAATGATCAATGTTGTGTCTGACAGTGAAGATGGAGATAGCGACTGTGACATGGATTCATGGATTAAGCCTAGTGAGCCAGGACAGAGCCTATGCAACTGGTCTATCCAGGACTTTATTCAAGTGACGCCGAAACAATAATGCTTTGTTTTTGATTATTGTACAATCCTATGTCCTACCTGGGGCATAGTGATTTTATTTCAGGGCCTACTTGCTTATGTGTATGCTTTGTTTTAATCATCAAATAAAGGCGTTTTCCTCATGCAAATTTTGTGATCCCTGTTTTTCTGCTTTTTATTTTTAACAATAAAATGGCAATGTGGTTGTGCGCTTCGTTTGCATATCATTTGAATCATTTAACCCTTTCTCTTGCAGGATCCATATTTCAGATGACACCGATCAAGATCTCCATATGACTCGCTTCGACTTTGAGCACTCGATATTTCAAGCCGAAGAAGAGATTGTTGAGGACGACGACTTACCAGAAGAGCTGACTCGTCTTTTGAAACAAGAAGAGAGAATCATTCTGCCTCATCAGGAGGATATTGAGACCATTAATTTGGGTTCGGAAGAGGTTGTCAGGAATGTTCGGATAGGAGCTGCGCTGCAAAGTGATATTAAGCAGAGACTTGTCGAGATGCTTCGAGAGTATAGTGACATATTTGCTTGGTCTTATAAAGATATGCCTGGGCTAGACACTGATATTGTGGTCCACCGCTTGCCATTGCGTGAAGACTGTCCGCCGGTCAAGCAAAAGCTCAGAAGAACTAAACAGGAAGTACATAAACAGTGGGACACTGGTTTCCTGGCTGTTACAATTACCCTCCTTGGGTCGCCAATATAATACCTGTACCAAAGAAAGATGGTAAGGTGCGGATGTGCGTTGACTATCGGGATCTGAACAAGGCGAGCCCTAAGGATGACTTCCCGCTTCCTCATATTGACGTGTTGGTCGAAAACACTGCTCAATTCTCGGTGTTTTCCTTCATGGACGACTTTTCAGGCTATAATCAGATTAAAATGGCGTCGGGGGATATGGAGAAAACTTCTTTTATTACCCCGTGGGGAACATTCTGCTACAAAGTGATGCCCTTTGGTTTGAAGAACGCTGGGGCAACATATCAATGTGCTATGATGACACTCTTTCATGTCATGATACATAAAGAGATCGAGGTCTATGTTGACGATATGATTGCCAAATCCCAGACGGAGGAAGAGCATCTGGTGAATCTTCTGAAATTGTTTGAGAGGCTTAGGAAGTTCAGGCTGAGGCTGAATCCTAATAAGTGCACCTTTGGGGTGAGATCTGGTAAGCTACTAGGGTTCATTGTTAGTGAGAAAGGAATTGAGGTTGTCCTGCTAAAATAAAAGCGATACAAGAAATGCCAGCGCCAAAAACAGAGAAAGAGGTTCGTGGTTTTTTGGGGAGGTTGAACTACATTGCTCGGTTCATATCTCACCTTACTGCTACGTGTGAGCCAATGTTTAAACTGTTAAAAAAAGATCAGGCGATTGTCTAGAATGAAAATTGTCAAAAGGCGTTTGAAAGAATAAAAGAATACTTGTAGGAACCTCCGATTTTGATACCCCCTGTAGACGGGAGACCACTGATCATGTACTTGACGGTTCTTGAGAACAGTATGGATTGTGTTCTCGGTCAACATGACGAGACTGGACGAAAAGAGCATGCGATCTATTATTTGAGTAAAAAGTTCACAGATTGTGAATCCCGTTACTCAATGCTCGAAAAGACATGTTGTGCACTTGCTTGGGCTGCCAAACGTCCGAGACAATACATGCTGAATCATACAACCATGCTGATATCGAAGATGGATCCGATCAAATACGTCTTTGAAAAGCTGGCGCTTTCAGGAAGGATTTCCCGATGGCAGATGGTACTGACAGAGTACGATATACAGTATGTTTCGCAAAAGGCTATCAAAGGTAGTGTACTGTCAGAGTACCTGGCTGAGCAGCCAAACGATGATTACTGTTAGACTAAGGCACGGATCTAGAAGGGGGGGGTTGAATAGATCCCTTTTTAAAAATTTGAGTGGCGCTACCAATAAAATTGGTTTTCAAAATTGTTTTCAAATGCGGAAGCGGCCTTGGAAAATATAGTCTAAAACGAACAACTATTGGAGAGCCGGATATGCGTCAAGCAGATGAATTTAAGACGATAACGGATAGTAAATCACTACACACTTTTATGCAAAACTCAGATGTGATTCACTCGTACTATTTCCTTATTCCAATGATCAAAAATTACACCAAAACTAGCAGCAAAATTAAGGCAATTTTAGTTCAGCACTTTTGTCGAACAGTTGGTGTGCACAAAACTAGCAGCAAAATTAAGGCAATTTTAGTTCAGCACTTTTGTCGAACAGTTGGTGTGCACAAATACCTTAAATGATATTTGTGTTGAATGAGTGATTGAAAAAGCCTTAGTACAGTATTTCTATTGTACTTAGTAGTTAAAAAAAACAGTGTTTCACCAACTCACTCAATCAATACTACAATTTGACAAAATCACTTATTCTAGAATCACTTAATTTTTAAGCTGTAATTGAAAATGCAGAAAATAAAGGAACACAAGATTTGATGAGGCAGTTCCCCCAGTCGTCCTCGCGTTGGGGTACGTCTGCCCTCAATTCTACAATGAGAATTGAGATATGTATTGAATAGATATCACCTGTTTGGTAGAACAGTTATACACAAGAATCGATAGACAATTGATACAAACAATCTTAATGTTGCTGATAATTTCTACCACTTCTTGCCCCTTGATTCAAGATGAATCAAGTCCTCCAATTTGATGTGAATGACCTCCGATTGCAGCCACCTTATTGACAACTCTTCCGTTGATCAAACCTTCGGCACGGCTGATCTTAGACACACCCAAATTGAACCCGGAACGTCTTCAACCTTTCAACGCCCTAGCTACTAGATTGATCAACCTTCCGCTAACCAATCACCTTCGCACTCGCTTGATTGTTGAACCGACGATTCCGTAACAAAAGCCTTCAAAACCTGTAGTCTTGATAGGTAAAACCTCAAAGGTTTTCTCCCAAGAAACACCTGCACCAGCTTCCACTCGAACCGGATCTTCAATCACGCGTTCGAACCTTATCACCGTCGAGCAAACCACAAACCGCAGCAAAAAATTGATTATCTGTAATTTGAGGATTTGTGAGTTGATTGAACGATGAAGATGAAGAACACTGATGCACCTCTTTCACGTTTCTTGACCTGAACACTTTCTCACAATGCTTTCAAAAATGTTCTTTGAAAATGTTCTTAGTTAAAATTGAAAAGACAGCTATTTATAGTAATATACAAAACAGACAGTTGACAGATCAAAGAAACATAGCAGAATTTCTGTTTCTGCGCGCGAACGGTCGACCATAGGGTCGGCGTGCGCTGAGCCGTGTGACACTCAAACTGTCATGCGCCGAGTCAGCGGTCGACGCATGATCTTCATGTGCTGACCCGTGAGATTCTTAAACCTGCATGCGCCAAGTCAGCGGTCGACGCATGGTTCCATGCGCTGACCCGTGTGAACTGAATGAAACTGTGTGCTGACGGTATGGTCGGCTCATAGCTACAAAACCTGCAAAAATTGATATGTTTGTTGTTTCGTGCATCTTGTCACGACCAAACATTAGTCACATATATTGCCAATGAAATATGATGATTTAAAAGGATATAGGAAGGATGTAATATGTTAAGTATTGCATGACGATTCTGATTCATCCGAGGTTGTACTTTGTCATCATCGTAAGTATGCATGACGACTCCGATTCATCCGAGGTTGTACTTTGTCATCATCGAAACTTGAGAACGTATGTTGTGAGACAGTTTTCCCTCACATTCTCCCCCTTTTTGATGATGACAAACCTGTGCGAAGCTTGATGAACACAACATGCGATATCTTTAACATAGTAGTAAGCTCCCCCTTTCTTTTACAGTCATAGCTGTTGTGGTCTACAATCTACTTGTCTTTTCTCCCCCTTTGACAACATCAAAAAGAGGTAAACTCGTGACACAATAACAACACATTGAATCATGCATAAATGAGATACCAACAGATGAGAAGTAAACAACAGT
Organism: Lathyrus sativus; assembly: GCA_963859935.3. Classification (NCBI taxonomy): domain Eukaryota; kingdom Viridiplantae; phylum Streptophyta; class Magnoliopsida; order Fabales; family Fabaceae; genus Lathyrus; species Lathyrus sativus. Next base: position 302,543,623 of record OZ012735.1, on the reverse strand, counting down.
TATACATACGATGGAGATAACAGTTAATAGATTACAGAACCACAAAAATGTCATGATAGCAACATAGAAGTAAGCAACAATCATAGTGAGTTTGGGCAGAAAAGCAAAACACAACAAACAAAATGAATGCAAGCCAAAACAGGAAACAACAAATGACATATGAGCGCATGCTAATAGCCCCGTCCACGTCCGCGACCACGACCACGCCTGTCATAGTAATGAGGATGGCGTTGGGGATGAGCGAGATCAGTAAATTCTTCTGTGATGTTATTCAAAAAGTCAAGACTGTCGACAATGGCGCGCTCTTCAGCATGATGACAGTGAATTATGCCAATAAAGTCGTAGGAGCCCTTAACTTGTTCAGACTCACGAACTGTGAATGCCGGTATTCTTGCGCCTGCAATTTCTTTCATCAAAATGGGATAGTCTCCGTGCAACAAGGGTTCCATAAACCAACCCAACAAAAATGTACGGATTCGTTCACATGCTGCCCTATCTTTCTCTGTATTTGTCTGAGGAACTGTCCCAAATGTATATAGAGAGATACCAACAAATCCATGTTGTTGCTCCCTGTAATTTCTTCTATACAATCTCACAGCTGAAGAATGAGCTAACAATATATGATGTACAACGAGGTACAGTTCAAATGTTGAGTTTCCCTTAGAGCTTGTTATAACACAAAACGGAGGAGAACATCGTTGAGGTGGGGTAATTCCCTGATCGTAACTACCCATGGCAAAAATATTGGGCTCGTTCATAGTTGTCCAGTATTTGACTCTATCTCCAAACTCTCTAAAACACACGTCTGCATAGTTCGTGAAGTCTTTTATGACATCTCGACTATAATTAAGGCGTATACGGGAAAATGTTTTTCGGGAAAGGTCAATCGCGGTTATGACATCCTCTAAATTGCTCTTCATTAGGACAATATCAGCTGCCTCAATAGAAATGTCTGTGCCAGTGCCTATTGCCATTCCAACGTCTGCTGCTACAAGTGCAGGTGAATCATTGATGCCATCCCCTACCATAGCCACTGTGTACCCAGAAGCCTGCAAGTTTTTCACTTTATCTGCTTTCTGATTAGGTTTCGCCTCAGCAATAACATCTTCAATCCCAACTGTTATGGTCGACTCAATATGCAACAAACAGCAGATTTTTGTATTTTACCATATTCAGAGGTACATGCTATGCAAAAATGATGTCATGACATATAAGAAAAAAAAATATCTATATACATATGCAGTAGATGTCATACAAATTTAGCGTAGTATAAGAGATATGATTTGAGATCAACAGGATTATCAAACACAGAGAGAGAGAAAGAACAATATCACCTTGATGCCTGATTTGCTTGATACACAACATACTTATACTTACACGAATATCAAATTGTTAGAAGTACAACAGCATGATTATTTGAATGAAATAAGATAACATCAGCAAATATTATTCCCGTTCCGAAATGTCGAGGATGCCAAGTTCTCGGCGGATATGAAAGAAAGGTTCCGTTGCTAGCGGCTTTGTGAAAATGTCCGCTAGTTGATTTTTAGTGTCAACGTGTTCAAATACAACATCACCTTTCTCAACATGGTCCCTAAGAAAATGGTGTCGAATTTCTATATGTTTAGTGCGAGAGTGTAATACGGGATTTTTGGTAAGGTTAATAGCGCTAGTGTTGTCACATAGGATAGGAATACGTTCAAGTTTAAGATTGAAATCTAGTAGTTGTTGCTTAATCCACAGAATTTGAGCACAACAACTACCAGCGGCAACGTATTCCGCCTCGGCCGTTGATAAAGCAACTGAAACTTGTTTCTTGCTATGCCAACTAACCAAAGAGTTTGAAAACAAATGACATGTACCACTAGTGCTTTTCCTATCCGATTTGCACCCGGCAAAGTCGGAATCGGAGTAACCTACCAACGAGCAATCACTACCCTTAGAATACCACAATCCATACTTCGGGGTACCTGACAGGTATCGAAGAATTCGTTTAACAGCTTTTAGGTGGGATTCTTTGGGACATGATTGGTATCGTGCACACATGCACACACTAAACATAATATCAGGACGTGACGCAGTAAGATAGAGAAGTGAACCAATCATACCTCTATATCGTTTTACCTCTACGTCCTTGCCATTTTCATCTTTATCCAAATTTACGCATGTAGGCATTGGGGTGTCTATGGCCTTGGATTTTGCCATGTCAAATCTCTTGATCAAGTCCAAACAATATTTTGTTTGGCTCACGAATGTCCCTTCTTGGAGTTGTTTAATTTGCAGGCCGAGGAAGTATGTGAGCTCCCCCATCATACTCATCTCGAATTCGCCCTGCATGAGGTCAGAAAACTCTCTCACGAGATTCATGTTAGTGGATCCAAATATAATATCGTCAACATAGATTTGCACCAAAATCAAGTGCTTTCCTTGACGTTTAATGAAGAGTGTAGTGTCAACCTTTCCTCGTGAGTACCCCTGATTAAGTAAAAACTTACTTAGTCGCTCATACCAAGCTCTAGGAGCTTGTTTGAGACCATATAAAGCTCTTTTTAACTTGTAAACATGTTCAGGGTATTCATGAGATTCAAAACCGGGAGGTTGAGACACATATACTTCTTCATTTAAGTGACCGTTAAGGAACGCACTTTTAACATCCATTTGAAATAACTTAAAATCCTTTGCACATGCAAAGGCGAGTAAAAGGCGTATAGCCTCGAGTCGGGCAACCGGCGCATAAGTTTCCTCATAGTCGATGCCTTCCTCTTGGTTATACCCTTGAGCGACCAATCTCGCTTTATTACGGGTTATTACCCCGTTTTCGTCCAACTTGTTCCTAAACACCCATCGGGTGCCGATTACTCGATGGCCTCGCGGAGGAGGGACAAGGTCCCATACCTCGTTTCTTTTAAACTGATTTAGTTCCTCTTGCATCGATAAAAACCAGTGCTCATCGAGTAGGGCCTCTTTGGGGTTTTTAGGCTCTATTTGTGAAACGAAAGCGAAGTGATAACAAAAGTTACTTAGCTTAGATCGAGTGGTGACTCCCTTTGTGATGTCTCCGAGAATATTGTCAATTGGATGATCTTTACACGACTTCCAAGCTTGAGGGAGATCATCGTTTGTAGGCGGATGAGCTTCCTCAGTTACCTCATGGTGTGCATCCTTATCCTCCTCAATTTTGACTCTATCGGGTTGATCAATCCCCGTTTCGCCACCTTTGAGTATGTCTTCTGTGGATGTACCTGCACCATGAACAACACTATCCTTTCCGACATTTCTCGGATAGGACTCATCAAACGTAACGTGCACAGACTCTTCAACAGCTAGTAATCTTTTATTATAAATCCTATATGCTTTACTTGATTGCGAGTACCCTAGAAAAATGCCTTCATCGGCTTTTGAATCAAACTTGCCCAAGTTTTCCTTTCCATTGTTTAATACAAAGCACTTGCATCCAAAAACATGAAGGTGAGAAACATTAGGCTTTCGCCCTTTTAAAAGTTCATACGGAGTTTTGTTTAGAATGGGGCGGATGAGTACCCTATTCAAAACATAACATGCCGTACTAATGGCGTCGGCCCAAAAGTATTTTGGTAAACCACTATCATTAATCATTGTTCTTCCCAATTCTTCTAAAATTCTGTTTTTACGCTCCACAACCCCATTTTGTTGAGGAGTTCGTGGAGCCGAGAAGTTATGATCGATGCCATGGTTACCGCAATATTCTTCAAATAAATGATTTTCAAATTCACCTCCGTGGTCACTTCTTATTGACACAATGTTTGTATTTAACTTATTTTGGGAGAGCTTGGCAAATCTCTCAAAAGCGGCAAACGTGTCACTTTTACTCACTAAGAAGATGGTCCAACAGAACCTAGAAAAGTCGTCCACTATTACGAATCCGTAATAGTTTCCTCCTAGACTTTTGATCCTAGACGGCCCAAACAAGTCCATATGAAGTAGTTCAAGAGGTCTCGTTGTTGAAATAATCTTTTTGGATTTAAAGGAGATCCTCGTTTGTTTTCCTTTTTGACAAGCATCACAAAGGTGATCCTTGGTGAACTTAATTTTGGGAAGTCCTAGTACTAGATCTTTTGAGACAATCTTATTGAGTAAGTCAAAGTTGACATGCGCTAAGCGCCTATGCCATAGCCATGAGTCTTCACTCATAGATATGAGACATTGATCGCTTGTTGGGGATACCACATTCAAGTCAAGCATATACACATTGTTTACTCTAAAACCAATAAACACATTCTTCTTATCACTTTCATGCACAATTTTGCAGCAATCTTTTGAAAAGGAAACATTGTAACCTTTGTCGCATAATTGGCTAATGCTAAGGAGATTATGTTTAAGGTTTTCGACAAGCAACACATCGGAAATTGTAGTAGAGGAGGGATTACCTATACTACCTTTACCTAGTATCGCTCCGCGGTTGTTATCACCGTATGTTACATACCCTTTCTTCTTAGCCACGAAGTCTATGAATAAGGATATGTCTCCAGACATGTGCCTTGAGCACCCACTATCAAGAACCCATCTTCTCTCGGTGGACTCGACACATTTCACCTGTCAAAATATAACTTACAAAAGGGAGGTACCCAATGGCATATTGGGTCCTAATAGGTTAGCGACAAGACGGTTGCGTTTGGGCAACCATTGGTAGATGCCTTTAGGAACAAGAAATCTCCTAAATCGACATTTACCAATGGAGTGGCCTTTCTTGCAACAGTAAAAGCATACAAAGTCGACATTAGAATCACTTTCACTTGCTTGATCCCTAATTACATATGCATATTTTTGATATGGGTTTATCATACTTTTTCTAAAATCCTTTTTATCGATTGCAAATGTAATTTTAGGTTCAAGTGCCTTGTCTAATTTGGCCTTAAGGTTTCTAACCTCACCTTGCCAAATATGACAAGTATCACAACCAAAGTTGAAAGGATTACTATTGTCCTTACAATCCGATTCATTATCTTTCACAATGGAAGCCTTAAGGTCCTCTAATTTCTTTTCGGACTCTAAGACTTTGTGCTCTAAATATGTAAAAATTCTTCTATTAGAAGCAAGTTTCTTAAAGGCTTCAGTTGCTTCCTTGTGTAAAACATCGAATGCGGTTTGTAATTCGGAATGAGACATATTAGATGACATATTATATCTAGAGTGACGTACCTGTTTCTTTTTCTTTTTCTGATTTGCGGAGAGACATAGATTCACGGACTCTTCTTCATCACTAGAGCTTTCATTAGAGGAGGAAGAATCACTGTCGCTTTCCCACGCGATGTACGCCCTCCTAGGCTTTGATGCTCTCTTATGTGACTTCGATTGTTCCTTTTCTTTTCCCTTGTTGTTCATTGGACAGTCCGGTTTGTAGTGACCGGGCTTTCCACATTTATAGCACGTTCCTCTAGTCTTTTTGCCTTTTTGATTGTCATCTTTGGAGAACCTTGATTGCCTTCGGAAATTTACCAGGTTCTTCTCCGAATGTTGGATGCCGTTCTTTCTCACGTACCGGTTATACCGTTTAACGAACAGCCCCATGTCCTCATTTATGTCTTCTTCTTCGTCGTCGCTTGAAGAATAATCACTTTGCTCTTTTGCTTTAGACTTCGAGGAAGAAGCCTTAAGAGCTATTGACTTCTTTTCACTCATCTTTACTTTGTCCTTCTTTTCTTTCCTTTCATGTTGGTCAAGACTCAAGAGTACCTGTTCATGCTCTTGTAGTTTGCCAAACAATGTAGTCAGGTCTAATACCGTAAGATCATTTGCCTCTTTGATGGCGGTCACTTTCGGCTGCCATTCCCTGCTAAGACATCTCAAAACTTTATTAGTAGCAAGATCATTGGAAATAGGTCTTCCTAGTGAATGTAATCTGTTTATGAGATGAGTAAATCTCTTTTGCATGTCAGCAATGGTTTCCCCTTGCTCCATGAAAAAAAGATCAAACTCTTGTATAAGAGTGTTGATTCGAGCCAACTTAACATCGTTTGTCCCCTCATGGGCAATTTGTAGTGCATCCCACATAGTCTTAGCCGTAGGGCAATGGGATACACGGTAGTATTCATCTACACCTAATGAGGAGATTAGAATGTTCTTAGCTTTCCAATCGTAATTATACTTTCGCTCATCGTCGTCGGTCCATTGTGCTTCGGGCTTTGGCACAACTTCGTTATTCTCATTTGTCATGGTTATTTCAATCGGACCATTGAGAATAACGTTCCATATCTTTCTATCTATGGAATTAATGTGCACCCGCATACAGTCTTTCCAATAGCTATAATTTTCACCGTTAAAAACGGGAGCTCTATTGTACGCCCCTTTTGGTTCGTTAGCCATTATTCTATCAATGTTGTATTTGAAGCACCGGAGAACCGGAGCTCTTGATACCACTTGTTAGACTAAGGCACGGATCTAGAAGGGGGGGGTTGAATAGATCCCTTTTTAAAAATTTGAGTGGCGCTACCAATAAAATTGGTTTTCAAAATTGTTTTCAAATGCGGAAGCGGCCTTGGAAAATATAGTCTAAAACGAACAACTATTGGAGAGCCGGATATGCGTCAAGCAGATGAATTTAAGACGATAACGGATAGTAAATCACTACACACTTTTATGCAAAACTCAGATGTGATTCACTCGTACTATTTCCTTATTCCAATGATCAAAAATTACACCAAAACTAGCAGCAAAATTAAGGCAATTTTAGTTCAGCACTTTTGTCGAACAGTTGGTGTGCACAAAACTAGCAGCAAAATTAAGGCAATTTTAGTTCAGCACTTTTGTCGAACAGTTGGTGTGCACAAATACCTTAAATGATATTTGTGTTGAATGAGTGATTGAAAAAGCCTTAGTACAGTATTTCTATTGTACTTAGTAGTTAAAAAAAACAGTGTTTCACCAACTCACTCAATCAATACTACAATTTGACAAAATCACTTATTCTAGAATCACTTAATTTTTAAGCTGTAATTGAAAATGCAGAAAATAAAGGAACACAAGATTTGATGAGGCAGTTCCCCCAGTCGTCCTCGCGTTGGGGTACGTCTGCCCTCAATTCTACAATGAGAATTGAGATATGTATTGAATAGATATCACCTGTTTGGTAGAACAGTTATACACAAGAATCGATAGACAATTGATACAAACAATCTTAATGTTGCTGATAATTTCTACCACTTCTTGCCCCTTGATTCAAGATGAATCAAGTCCTCCAATTTGATGTGAATGACCTCCGATTGCAGCCACCTTATTGACAACTCTTCCGTTGATCAAACCTTCGGCACGGCTGATCTTAGACACACCCAAATTGAACCCGGAACGTCTTCAACCTTTCAACGCCCTAGCTACTAGATTGATCAACCTTCCGCTAACCAATCACCTTCGCACTCGCTTGATTGTTGAACCGACGATTCCGTAACAAAAGCCTTCAAAACCTGTAGTCTTGATAGGTAAAACCTCAAAGGTTTTCTCCCAAGAAACACCTGCACCAGCTTCCACTCGAACCGGATCTTCAATCACGCGTTCGAACCTTATCACCGTCGAGCAAACCACAAACCGCAGCAAAAAATTGATTATCTGTAATTTGAGGATTTGTGAGTTGATTGAACGATGAAGATGAAGAACACTGATGCACCTCTTTCACGTTTCTTGACCTGAACACTTTCTCACAATGCTTTCAAAAATGTTCTTTGAAAATGTTCTTAGTTAAAATTGAAAAGACAGCTATTTATAGTAATATACAAAACAGACAGTTGACAGATCAAAGAAACATAGCAGAATTTCTGTTTCTGCGCGCGAACGGTCGACCATAGGGTCGGCGTGCGCTGAGCCGTGTGACACTCAAACTGTCATGCGCCGAGTCAGCGGTCGACGCATGATCTTCATGTGCTGACCCGTGAGATTCTTAAACCTGCATGCGCCAAGTCAGCGGTCGACGCATGGTTCCATGCGCTGACCCGTGTGAACTGAATGAAACTGTGTGCTGACGGTATGGTCGGCTCATAGCTACAAAACCTGCAAAAATTGATATGTTTGTTGTTTCGTGCATCTTGTCACGACCAAACATTAGTCACATATATTGCCAATGAAATATGATGATTTAAAAGGATATAGGAAGGATGTAATATGTTAAGTATTGCATGACGATTCTGATTCATCCGAGGTTGTACTTTGTCATCATCGTAAGTATGCATGACGACTCCGATTCATCCGAGGTTGTACTTTGTCATCATCGAAACTTGAGAACGTATGTTGTGAGACAGTTTTCCCTCACAATTACCAGCCGATGAAGTTTGATTTTCTTGACGAGGATATCATGTACTTAAAGATGAAAGACTGCGAGGAGCTATTGCATGATGAAGGTCCTGAGCCGGGTTCCCAATGGCAATTGATTTTTGACGGGGCTGTTAATTCATACGAAAGTGGAATTAGGGCAATCATTACGACTCCCCATGGGATGCACATCCCGTTCACTGCCAGATTGACATTTCCAGTTACCAATAATGAGGCTGAATATGAGGTGTGTATCATGGGTCTCGATGAGGCTATTGATTTAAGGATTAAAAATCTTGATGTGTATGGAGACTCCGCGCTAGTTGTGAATCAGATCAAGGGAGAATGGGAGACTCGTCAGCCCAATCTGATACCGTATATGAATCATGCAAGGAGGTTGTTGCCTTTCTTTGACAGAGTAGAGTTTCACCATGTGCCACGGGCAGAAAATCAGATGGCTGACGCTCTTGCGACATTATCTTTGATGTACAAAGTTAACTTCTGGAATGATGCTCCCAGAATAGTTATCTCTCGCCTTGATAGGCCCGCCTTCATATTCGCCATTGAGGAAGCTTCCGATGGCAAGCCGTGGTATTTTGATATCCAGAATTTCCTAAAGAACCAAGAGTATCCGACTGGGGCATCCAGCCGCGATAAGAAGACTCTTAGGAGATTGGCTGGCAATTTTTACTTGAATCCAGATGGTGTTCTATATAGGAGAAACCATGATTTGGTGATTTTGCGATGCGTTGATGAGAAAGAAGCTAATATGCTCATGGAAGTGGTCCACGAAGGAACCTTTGGCACGCATGCTGGCAGACACGCTATGTCTTGAAAGTTATTACGGGCAGGGTATTATTGGCTGACGATGGAAAGAGATTGTTTCAAGTTTGCAAAGAAGTGCCATAAATGCCAGATTTATACGGACAAGATTCAGGTGCCGCCGAGCCCTTTGAATGTTATGGCGTCCCCGTGGCCTTTCTCCATGTGGGGCATCGATATGATCGGGAAAATTGAGCCAACCGCATCCAATGGACACCGGTTCATCTTGGTAGCTATCGATTACTTCACCAAATGGGTCGAAGCAGCGTCTTACGCCAATGTTACCAAGCAAGTGGTAGCTCGTTTTATCAAAAAGGATATCATCTGTCGTTACGGCATCCCTGAAAGAATCATTACTGACAATGGTTCGAACCTGAATAACAAGATGATGAAAGAATTATGCCAGAACTTCAAGATTGAGCATCATAATTCATCTCCCTATCGGCCCAAGATGAATGGCGTTGTCGAAGCGGACAATAAGAACATCAAGAAGATAATTCAGAAGATGGTTGTAACATACAAAGACGGGCACGAGATGTTTCCCTTCGCATTGCATGGTTATCGTACGACGGTACGAACATCAACTGGTGTATGGTATGGAGGTTGTCCTACCATTGGAAGTTGAGATTCCTTCCTTGAGAGTATTGCTCGATGTCCAACTAGATGAGGCATAGTGGGTAAGGAATAGGCTGAATCAGCTCAGTTTGATGGATGAGAAGAGACTTACATCTATCGCATATGGTCGGTTATACCAGAGCCAGATGAAGAAAGCTTACGACAAGAAGGTGCGCCCTCGAAGCTTTCAGACGGGTGATCTTGTGCTGAAGAAGATTCTCCCACCACAATCAGATCACAGGGGCAAATGGACTCCCAACTATGAAGGTCCATATATCGTTCGAAAGGTCTTCTCCGGAGGATCCTTACTGTTGTCCACCATGGATGGCGAGGACTTTTCATCCCCTGTGAACTCGGACGCAGTTAAAAAATACTTTGCTTAAAAGAGACCCGCTGGACAGAAAAAAGAGAGTCCAGGCAAAAATGGGGCATCCCGGCGAACCAAAAAGAAAAAGAAAAGGTTCGGACAAAAGTTAGGGATAAAAGTGAAAAGATGTACACCCACGAAGTCGAAAACCTGAGAAGGCAACTTCGGCAAAAAGGGTATCCCGGTGAATCGAAAACCCGCAAAGGGCGATTCAGGCAAAAGTTAGGGATTGAAAAAGCAAATGACTGCGGTCCGAGTTTGGTACTGCATTGCTTAGTGGTTTGGGAGTACCAGAGGGTCGATTATCCAAGTCAATCTCTTCCAAGGACGGAGTATCGGGAAAGCGTCGGAGTCAGGCGAGTCATAGGAGGATCAGCTCATGGTGTTCATCTGTACCACGTTGCCGACATGTATACAAATTCCTTTGTACCTCTGTACATATTTGTATTTATTTTTGTAGCTTCCTCATTTCAGGAGTTGCATCCATTGTACAAAGCTTTGCCTATTTATAGGCCCATTATCAATAAACGCATATTATTCAGTACTTGATGTTTGTTCTTGTTTTAACTTTTACTATTTTGTTTATGGAAAACGCCGATGTTTTTGATAAACTTGCACATGCATAAACTGGAGGGCCTCGACCGATAATTGTTAAAAATTTGAATTAATTGAGCAATTGTCGCGGCTATTGACCTGGATATTCCCTTTTGTATAGGGTATCTTGTTGTTGCTCATATTTTTTAGGGTCGTTACCTTCGCAGAAAACAAATAAGGGATCGTGTTTCCCCAGTCAGAGTCTCTTAACGTAGGAGCAGGCTCTAGGTGATCTTATTACTCCCCAGCAGATGGAAGTTGCATCTTTTATCCCCAGAAGAGTCAGATGTGAGTTAGCAAGCGGTCAGGCAGTAATGTGCATCCCCGGCAAGCGGTGGTCGTGTGCACATGTATTCCCCAGTGATATCCCCACAGGGCGCAACTAGGTTGCCAATGGTTTGAAAAGTTCATCCCCGCGCATGATTGTTCTTTTTTGTTCTCCAGCAGGTTATCTTTCCTCCAATAGGTTTATCATCCTCTGCAGAGTTCATAACTACGGATTCCTCAGCGGGATTGTTTCTTCCCTCAGCGGAGTCAGTTCACCTTTCCAGCATTTATTTTGCTGGAATAATTCTGTGATACCCGGTTATTCCCAGCGGAGTTGGCTTTGTCTTCAGCATTTATTTTGCTGGAGCGGTTCTGTATCCAGCTTTTCTCCGGCAGCCCGGGTCTACATTAGCATCATATCTGCATTGCATAGCAATTTACCCAAATGCGTAACATTCCATCTTATATGGAGCATTACGCCATTGTCAAACATATGCATTTTGAAACGTAAGCCAGGTTGGTTACCTCTTTGTTTTCTGGTGTTCTTCCCTGCAGGTAATTAGAATTCTTGTTCAGGATGGCTTTCGGATATTCAAATTTTTGGCATGAGATGTGTGATGATAATGTTCGTCCTATCATGTGTCTCGTCATCAGAGTTGCTTGGTTAAGTTTCTCTTCTTCCCCAGTGGAGTTTTCCTCGGGTTGCTGTCACGTCAGCATCCTAAAAGAAAGATTTCAGGGATTAGACGGTTGAGGTCATTACTCGTCGTCAATGTTAATGTCTGGCCGTTGATGTCAGAATTTCCTCGGCAGAGTTCTCTTCAAGTGGCTGTTACGTCAGCATTACAACGGCTTCATAATTAGACTTTGAAGTTGTTGTCAGAATTTCCTCGGAAGAGTTCTGGAGGGCTTCATGATTAGACTTTGGAATTCGACAGAGTTTTCCTTGAATTGTTGTTACGTCAGCATGAAACGGCTTCATAATTAGACTTTGGAGTTGTCGTCAGTATTACAACGGCTTCATAATTAGACTTTGAAGTTGTTGTCAGAATTTCCTCGGAAGAGTTCTGGAGGACTTCATGATTAGACATTGGAGTTCGACAGAGTTTTCCTTGAATTGCTGTTACGTCAGCATGAAACGACTTTATAATTAGACTTTGGAGTTGTTATCAGCATTCAATGGCTTCATAATTAGACTTTGGAGTTGTTGTCAGTTCTAAGCGGCTTCATAATTAGACTTTGCAGTTGTTGTCAGAATTTCCTCGGAAGAGTTCTGGAGGGCTTCTTGATTAGACTTTGGAGTTCGACAGAGTTTTCCTTGAATTGCTGTTACGTCAGCATGAAACGGCTTCATAATTAGACTTTGGAGTTGTTGTCAGCATTAAACGGCTTCATGATTAGACTTTGAAGTTGTTGCCAGATTTTCCCCGCAGAGTTGCTTGTTCAAGTCTTCGGAGGGATACCGCACTTTTATTTAGTGCGATGCCCATTTCTTTGGAGATGGAAGATCCCGGATAGTACAGGGATGACTCGCTTTATGTAGCGTATGCCCGTTTCTTCGTAAATGGAAGGTCAAAAGATAGTACATTGACAATACCGCGCTTTTATTTAGTGCGATGCTCGTTTCTTCGGAAATGGAAGATCCCGAATGATATAGGGATACCGCGCTTTTATTTAGTGCGATGCCCGTTTCTTCGGAAATGGAAGATCCAGGATAGTACATGGATGACGCACTTGACGTAGTGCCCGCTTATCATAGCGCATTTTTGAAGATTGATTGTGGATTCGACACCTGTGGCGTCACACAGGTGGTTGATGTTGAAATCAGGTTCTTTATCGGATGATTGATCAGTTGTTGCCGTGACAACCGAATTCAATTTTATGGATCTTTTTCCCCAAGCTATTTTGCAGTTTATTTCTTCGGTTAGCAAATTTCCGGGTTCTCTGGTATTCAACCGTCTTCTACCTTGATCATCTGAAAGCCGTTCTCTTTTCATTCAGTCAGGTTCAAGCCGCTTAAATAGGGGCAGTTGTTGCACCGCAAAATTTGCCTAACCTTTTCTTACTTGGTTTATGTTTCATTGCATTGGCATATCATTGATCTAACATTTGCATAGCATACCATTGTTCATTTGTGCAGGGGATCGAGTGTGGTTTATATCCAGAGGAGCCTATCTAGAGGTCTTATGCAAGCTTGAGAAGTCACCAAAGTCATCAGGAAGAGGGTTGGGTTCTTGAGAAGTTTGTATGTTTGTATGTGGTTAATCTCCTAATCTGAGGACCAATTGAAGGCCATCAGTGGGTTGTGGAGCCTTGATCAAGGAGAGAGTATATGGATAGAGCTCATAGAGTGCCTTGAGGGTCATGGTGGAGCTCAATCAAGTCATTATGCCAAGTGTGAAGAGCCACAGTTGAGGGTGTTGCAATTAGGGTTTTCATCTGAGTAACCCTAAGTCAATTGTGCAATTGAAGAGGATCAAAGCTCAATTCTAAGTCTTTTTAATCATGGATAGTTGTGTTGAGATACATGGGGTGATATTCCAAGATCAATTCAAGAAGAATTCATAGTGTGAGGAGTTGCTAAACTAGGGTTCTCAGAGTAAAATCCCCTATTTAGTGCCTAACTTCAAGACCAGTTATCTCAAGATACAAGTTTCATATCCACTTTTTGCCAACATCAAACTTTTAGAGCATGCTCTTAGCTTTAATTTGAGTACTAGAACTCCTCCATTGGATTTATAGAACTCAAGTTATGGTCTAGACAAGTTACAGGTCATCCGAGGAATGTGAAATTTGTCTGTGAAAGTTCACCAACTTCCAAGGAACTTTTGACCTAGAAGGGTTTTTCTCCCAAACTCTTGGCCAACAAGAAAGTTGTAGTTCTTGATCTTAGATTTCTAAATCGTATTAGAAGTCTTCCATATGATTTGTAGAACTCAAGTTATGAGGTTTACAAGTTAGGGGTATTTTGGGAAAGTGAGATTATAAGTCATTTGGCATTATAGGTCATTTTCACTATCTTGCAAGCTTCAAATGATGTTTTGTTCAACACAAAACTTGCTTAAAATGATGTTTTTAGGTCAACAATGTCCTCATGGTGAATTGATTTGGCCTAGGGTGAGACTTGGTTTGAGAAATTTGGCAAAAGGGAGAATTTAAAGGCATTTAAGTGAAAAATTCAAGATTAATTCATTTGTGTTCAAACAAGGCCAAGTGAGTACTCATTTTAATCAAAAAAATCATTCTAAATACTTTGGCATTATTAGAATTTTCACTTGAGGTTTATTTCATGGTGGTTTGACTTGTAACTTCATGAATAAGCAACACATCCAAACTTGGTCATGAGAGGAGTTTGAGCTCTCTAATCACTCTCTACACTTTCCACAGACCACAAGGAATAGAATTGAAGCTTCCAAGGTAAGTTTTTAGTGCAAATTCGTGGATACCATTGTTGATGTTTTGGAGAAAATTTGAAAATTGGATATTCTGATTTGGGCCTCCATTGGATCTCTAAACCCACAAATCATTTCTATATAAGTTCTATGATTGATTCAGAGCAATTTTGGAGTTCATTTCGTGCCATAGCCAGAGATTGAAGTTGGAGTTTCAAGAGGAGAAGTGAAAATCGTGATTTCTGATCCAGACCAATTTAAAGCAATTCAAAGCTACAAACACCTTCATCATACTTCCTTGAGCGGATCTGCACAAGTTGGAGCCAAGAATCACTCTGCAGATACTTCAATTTCAAGCTACATTCCAGGTTTTTATTTTTCACGATTACACTAGTTTCATCATGATCTAGCATATTTTGACATGTGGTTAGGCTTTAGGAAGGTTACTAGATGAATTCTGGATCATTATTTGGAGAATTAGAGACAAATTAGGATGACATGTGATTTCTGTTTGGAGTTGGATTGGCTTGATCATGAGGTTTTAGCATAATCTAATTAGTTGAGGATGATCTATGTAGCCTGAGGAAGAGATCTATGGTTTCATTTGAAGGATTGGTGAGATTACAGAATTATGTGAATTTTGAGATCTCCATCGTATGTTAATTTCTGTTGAGAATTAGGAGATTTGAAGGTCATATTTGAGTTCAGCGTGAAATTTGGAGTAGAACTGTGTCAAGTTTGTTGAGGTTCTATGACCTGCAACTTTGGGACCGCCGGAGAAGATGACCGGAAGTCATCTCCGGCCATCGCTGCAAGTTTCCCTCCTTTCTGAGGTTTGAATGAGGAAGATGAAGTGTGCACCCTTGGATCATCCTGAGATCTTGACTTTGTATTCCAATCGTGTGGCCACATTTTAATTTCAGATTTGCCTTGGACATAATTGAAACGCTGCGTTTCATTTATTGAGGTGGCAGCCTGAGAGCCTTTAGATCAGCTTACCAAGTCATACATCCAACGCCCCTCATTTATTCCTGGTTTTTATTTTGTTTAATTGATTTTCTTTTTTATTTTAATTCATTTACATTCTAAAATTCATTTTAATTTCAATTTTCATCAGAAAAATACAAGAAAAATATGTCCAGGTTCCTGATTTTATTCTTGATTTTATGATGCTTTAATATTTGATTTTTGCCTGGTTTTCCATTTATTTGGCATTTTCTCATTTTTGTTATTTCTTTAATTTTGCACATTTGATCCATGTTTTTGCTGATTTTTGTTCTTGCAATTGGTATTGAATTTGGGGATGATTTTTTGCTAGTTGGTAGATTAGAGATGTATGAGACCCTATGATTTAATTTAGATTTTTTAGACAACAATAGGTTCTGTTTTGGATTAGGATAATCTGACTTTCCATTTTAGGGTTTTTATTTGTTACCTTGTGATTTAAGTTTTTTTAGGTGACCTTCCCTTTTGATTTGATCTCTGATCTTTCTACTATAGGTCCTTAACATGTTTAGGTTCCCTTAGAAAATTTCTTAGGATTTTAGGAGGTATTTTAGTATTTTTCATAGATTTAATACTTAGGCTAGTTTTAAGATGTTTTCAACATAGCACTTGCTTTAGAATGACTTCAATGATGGCCTTTAGTGCATGATAGGTTTGCTAATCTTCTTTGGTGATGTTTTAGACATGTATAAGCTTCTGTTTGCTTGGTGGTGGTGCTTGATTTGGTGTTTAGACCTCCCTTTAGAAGCTTTCTTTGAGCTTGTTCAATTAGGGCTTAGGAAGAGCTTATTTTGCTTTCTCTTTCTTCAAATAAACATGGATTGCTTTGATTGCTTTCCATTCTCGTCCTATGATTCAAGGTCCCTATGTGAAAGCCTCATCTTTCCTTTGGAAGGATGTGTGGAATTTTATAAGAGGTAGAACCTTTGAGGATGCCTACCTCAGATGACTGGTTGAGTGTCAGGTTGGATTCCTTTGGTTTCCTTCCTGCTTCCCATCATCATCCCATGTTCTTAATGTTTGTTCTCTTCCCTTTTGTTGGAGCTTGTTGAAGTATGAAGATGAAGACTTCTCTAGAAGGTGGCTTGGAGTTTGTTTGCAGACTATTGTTTGTTTGCTATTTATCTGCTTTGCTGTTGAGCTGTTTGTCTGCTGTTTTTTCTGATTGCTTGATTGTAGCTGGTGTGACTGTTTGGTGTGTTGCATTAGATTAGGTTCTCATATAGTTATCTAAGCTTAAGAGCATCCTAAAGGTTGAGATTAGCTCCCTTTGCTTGTCTGCATCTAGAGGTTGAGTCTGGCTCCCTCTGCTTGACTGTTATTATCTGGCTTTGCTTGTTGGCTTAAGGTTGAGTCTGTCTCCCTTGCCTGTGTGTTGTGTGTTGCATTTGGGCTTGCTTGCTCTAGAAGTTGAGCTTCGCTCCTTCTGCTTGTTTGTTGCATTGCATGCATTTTATTTACAGTTGTTTCTTTACAGTTATTTCTTTTGCCGTTGTTTTCCTTTGCCATGTTCCCTTAGGAACTCTGACTTCTCTTGTTCAAGAGAAGTTATGACAGACATTAGGTTCTAACCATGCATGATAATATTAGGCAGTTCCCTCCTAACCTCAACCATAAGATCAATTTTGCATGACAACTTTAGGATTGGATCAGTTCCCCTTTAGTGCATCTTTTCTTTTCTCATCTACAAACAAATCAAGATACAGTAATAAAGGTTAATTGACGTCGTACGTTACGAGCCTTAAGCTACTTGAGAAAGGATTATTGGAGAGTTTCTTTTCAACAGTCTGGATGTTTAGTATGGCACCCTTTGGGTGACATGCGACGCATTCACTCTCAGGTCATAGTCTCTAGTGCGATATCAGTTGCAAACATCCATAAAAGATACTTCTCTAAAAAACAGAAAACAAAGATCAAACTCTTTTTGTCCTCTTGGACCTTTAATTCTTGGAAACCCTTTTCAGAAGGAGAGTTCTGTTAACTCCCGGTTCTACCGCAAACGGTAAACGCCTAAGTCTCCGTCGAGCGAGATGCATACACCAAACTGCTGGAACCGTCTGTTAACCTTACTCGGATAAAAAAGACAAACTTGTGTCTCTCGTGTCTCGAACTACGTTTGCTATGATCTTTCGTGCTGTGTGAAAGTACGTAGGCACGAGATGTGATATCTCGGCGAGCAACCTTTCCCCGTAGTTAAGCGAACTACGTTGACTCTGATTTCTCGTTCCAGACGGGAATACGTAGGTATAAAGTGCGACGCTTTGCCGAGTCATTTTCTTTTCTTTTCAGACCAGACCTTTAGTGTAGATAGATGTAACAAACCCGTCAGATAAATACAACAAGCGTGGATCCCATCGAGTATGATGGACGTGAGGGGTGCTAATACCTTCCCCTTGCGTAACCGACTCCCGAATCCAAACAATGGTTGCGATGACCTTGTCTTATACTTTTTCGTCAGGTTTTTTTCGATCGTTTCCTTTCCCGTTCTATGGGATAAATAACGAAAGGTGGCGACTCTTCTGTTTTTCTGGCCTCGTTTTTCGCAGTAGCGACACTTCCCATGTCTCAATGACCTAGAACCAAGTCTTGAACCCTTTCAAGTTCACAGTTGACTTTGGGTTGACCAGATGAAACCCTAGCTCCACATCCTTTGACTAAGGCTCTTGTAGATGAATTGTATGATCGCACAAGCTTCATAAAGACCCCTCAAGATATCCATTGAGATTTTTAATCATGCCTTATCCAAATAAGTGACTTCATGGACCTCTGATGCTCCTCTGATGATCTTCAAGATAGGAGGTGACACCCATACACAAACTTCCTCTCTCAAGGAGCTTTGGAACCCAATCATGATGATAATGAAACCCTGATGGCTTGCACATGATACCTTTGCTTGATCTTGAGCAAAGAAGCTCTCCTCTTGAATGAAAAAACAAAACCTCTTGATCCCCTGCTAAGAACAATGCTATGCAAATGCAAATGCTAAATGAAAAGAAACATAAGCCAAGTAAAAAGAAAAGGTTGGTAAAAATTTGGTGTACAACAATCGTGTTGCATCCCAAATTTTGACCCCTTAGATCTTCATCATCATCTTAGTATCATATTCATTTGATTATCTAACCTTAACCCATTTCAAGTTTGTCTTTGTTAAGATACAGGTGAATTAGGGTTCCGTACAACCGAGAATCAAGGTTTCAAGGGTTAATCAGTCAACGTATTAAATTGGTTCTCCATGAAGTAAGTTTCCACATCATCAAACATACTCCATTGGATCAAGTACGAAACCAATTTGAGGTTGTCACCCAAGAATCAAGAACAGTGCAGTTCAAGATACCCGATTAGGGTTTTCGATCAGGAAAAGTGAACTGTGGTTTGACTTTTGATTTAAAAGGTATTACAATGGTGGGATCATGGTCCATAAAGTTCATATGTCTTATTAAAGTCTACTCAAGAAGTTTCAAGGCCTCAAAAGACCCGGAGCATCAACAGTCGACTCGGTAGTCACCGATCGATCGTTCGGTTGACCGAAAAGTCAACTCTTCACTCATAAGGAATTTGACCTCAAAGTATGAAGAAAAAATGTTCCTAGCAACATATTACACCTGTCCATAAAGTTTCATAACCATTGGATCAAGGATTGAGGAGTAATCGAAAATCGGGAAATTAGGGTTTTGAAAGGGGCAAGACCATAACTCCTTAACCACACATCCAATTGAGTTGGTTCAAAGCTCATTGGAAAGCTCTTGACAAGTCCTACAAAAGTCCCACAGTGGTCCATGAGCAGAAAATGCATGGATTTTGAGTTATGACCAAATTCATTACAAGAGGGAAAAGTAACTTAAAAAATTCTAAGTTATTGGCCTTTTTAGGCATGTTTTTCAGCAACTTTGAGAGGTTCTTTGACCTAGTTCCATTGGGAATCTGAAGATCATGAAAACATGAAAGTTGTAGAGCTTCATGAGGGCTTTCCAAAATGTACTAGAACTCCTCCATAGCCCTTATGAGTTGAGAGTTATGTATTCAACAAGATGAGGTTTCAACACTTGAGTCCAACATTTTCACTTTTTCACAAACTCACCTATTGGGCACTTGGGCTATTCTCAGCCCTTGGATCATGTTTCTATCTGATATTTAGAGGATATAAGGAGAAGAAATGCAGAAAATGAGGAGGTTTGGTGAGTCTTGCAAGTTGGAGGCAAGTTGTATTTTTTTAATCAAAGAAAAGGAAGAAAGAGAAACTTTATGGAACTCTTGCAGCAAACATCCCTCCTACTGCCTAGCCACACTTCAACCACTGTTATGTCATTCATGCCACTTGAGTAATACATCATCTTGAGCCAAAGACTTGAACTTGCAGCTGCAACAAATCTCAAGCAAGATTACTTTTTCAAAACTCCCTCCAAAAGTGCAAAAGTACCAATCTGCCCCAAGCCTTGCCTTGACTATTAATATAGGTTTCCTCTATGTTGAGAGGCACACCAGAGCACTCTACAACCCAAGAGAAACTCATTGCTCTCCTACTACCTTGCACTTCCTTACAAGTGAAGAAAACCACCCAAAAAATCTCAAAAATCTGTCTTGAGCAAAACAACTTCCAAATCCATTTTCATTCAACCAAAATCAACACAAACCATCCACACAATCCATAAATGATGTGTGGGAGGTGTCCAAGCCTTTAAACCAGTCAAAACCCCCATTTTCCCAAAAGTCATCTTTCAACTAAGGAAAGTTTGACTTCATACTCAAAATCTGCCAAAACACATACCAGGCCTGTTTTAATCTTTGTAAACCTCCAAACACATTAGGTTTATGGTATACCAACTATCCATAACCTAAATTCTCATCATCATCACATATTTCAAGTTCTGGTCCAAGATCCACTTGTTTACTTCAAGTGCAAGAAAGGCCTTCATTCTCACTAAGGCATGGGATTTGGATTTCATTTGGAGGCTCCAAGGTTTTCCTTCTATATTTGCTTGCTTGGAAGTCTACAAGAGGTTGGTAGTTAATATCTCTTTTTCTATCTGTCATGAACATGTTTAGTATACATTAGTTGTTACAATGTGCTTTATGTGTATGTGTAGTTCATGTTTGAATCTGCCACATTTTGCTTGCCTGCTCATTAATGTATTTCTGTTTCTCATGATCATTATGCAATATGTTATGTGTCTGTGTGTTAAGCCTTGAGGTCTCTTAAGTGCTATTGTATGTCATGTATGAATATGTAAGGATGGTTGCATTTGTCATGCCTTAATGTTGTTTGGTTCTGTTTGTGAGAATATTGATTTGCTTCTGTTGCATTACCATTTTTAGATCATGGTCATGTTAGTTAACATTTTGATTTTGAAACTCTTACATATTAGATCCATGTGATGTTGGTATCATTTAAAACTGGTTAGATTTTGATCTGCAGCAATTTATGTTCTTACCATGTTCAAATCATGTGCATTTTCAACGCATAAGTAATTTTTAGTTCTACCATCTTTTGAGATCATTTGTGTGTTTGAGTTTAGTCTTTAATACATTTTGAACTTGCTTGTAAGTTTGTGCTGCCTCTTTGAACTTGGCAAAGGTCATTGGAATGACTCATGGGAATAATGAGGACCAATACCTATTTTTGCTGTCTTGATGATTGTAACTGCCATGACATGTGCTTTTAGCTTGATACTTGCCTTTTGTTATGTTAAGTGTGCCTTTATATTACTTTGAGCTTTTGCCTTGTGTTTGACTTGTGTTTGTTAACATGAGAGCCTTGTTACCTTGAAATCATGTGTTATGTTTGGCACTGTGATATTTGCATCAGTTGGTGTTTTCTTTAGGTCTATATGGTATAACTGTATTCAAGCTTAATGTGTTCATATCTTGTTAAAGTTGCTGCCTACCATTGTCCTTTGTTGCATATGTTTGTTAACATGAAATCTGATACTCTTTGAATCATGGCATTGTTTATACTTGCATCACTACTGTCATCCTTAGGCACTATGATAGGGCTGTGGTTGTAACCTTGATTTTTCCATATCTTGTTTACATTGCCAACTGTGATAAGCTTGTGTGTTTTATTTTGATGCATTATGAGCCTATGGCGTGAATCTGTTTTGAACTGCTGTTTAAGCCTCATTGGTTAAAGTTATGAGTACTTGCATCCTTGTGCCATGTGTTTTCTGTTGAAGAACCAGCTGCCATGATGTCTTTGTTAAGCTTGCAACTGTTGTATGCATTAGGGGTATTAGGATTGATTGATGATTTGTGCTAGCCTTGCCATTTTGTAAAATCCATACTTGCTGCCAACTGCCTAGGTTCATTTGAAACTGCCTTAGTACCATTTTTTGCAGACTAGCATTTGACATGTGTTTGCAAAATGATTTGTGAACATAGGACTAGGGATAACTTTTGATCATTGATATTGTCATATGTTGCTGTCATAGTTGTTTAAATTCATGAACACTACCATGCTGCTTTGATTTCTTTTTCAAACTTTGTCATGTTTATGTTGCTTTGATTTCATTTTTCAAACTTTGTCAAGTTTATGCTGCTATGATTGCTTTTTCATCTTTGTCAAGTGATGCTGCTTTGATTACTTCCCATCTCTGTCAAGTTTGCATTTGTGATTTGTTGGTAACCAAGAGCATGGCTTGTTGGTGCTAACTGTCATCTTTAACTACTTGCTGCTAGCATGATGTTCTTGTTATAAATCTGTCTAGGTCCTTGTTCCTATGGTTGTAACCATCATTTTTCAAGGCTTGATTTGAATTTGAGATGTTTGGCATGATTTTATTTTGAGGACCAATTGCTGTTGTTGTGTATATGAGTTCTTTTTACATGTTGGATCCAATTGGTTTAAATGCTAGTCCATGAACACAACATTGCTAAACTGTCAAGATTAGACCATGTTGTTTGAACTGATGTAATTTTCTTAAGATGTTTTGCTTTTGTAAAGGCATTGCAGAGTTGCATATGTGTGGCTAGGTTGGAATTTTGATTTTGTAACTTGCTGTCAATTTCTGTTTCGTGCTTCAATTCATGTGTCACCAATTGTTGTTCAGTTCTTGTAAGATGTTTGAATCCTTGATTTAATATATATGAATCACTTTGTGTATGATGTTTGAAGTGAGTATGTAGGCTGTATCATGAGTTGTTGCACTTTTTTCCAAAACAAGCACATCAAGCATTCCTTTTCAAACCACTACAGTCCACACACCAGTTTTAGTTTGGAGTTATCTTTGCATGATATTTGCATCTAAATTCCTTGAATGATGTATTTGAATGGTGTGCATGCTTTCATTTGGTCATAATCAGTGCTGTCATGAGTTGTGGCTAACCTTTTGCATTTCATAGGCTCCACCTTGCATTTACATTCGAGTTTTAATTTTGATGCACTATCTTGAAAAACTGAGATTGCCATTGTATTCCTTGAGAAATTTCACATGAGATAGACTAAAATTTTGCTAAATTTGGTTGAGTTTTGAGTGATTTCTGGTGTTGCCGTTTTCATGTTTTAGCTTGTTCTTTTGTTCATCTTGCCTTGCCCAAATTCACTTGCTTTGTTAAGTACATAAGTTATTTGGGGTGGCATAATACTTGGATGTATCGCCACCCCAGTGGTTAAGCCTTCACTTTCTCAATGCCTTGCACTGCCTGATCCTGGGTTCGATCCATGTGGAGATCAACCCTTTTTATTTATTTTCATGTTTGACATGTTTTTATATTTTGTGTCTCTTTTTCCTCCAATAACATGCGTGCGCTGCTAGGTGATTTGGCCAAGTTTTGGGCTGGTATTCCAATGGTGGTGGGTTCAACATCCACCAGGCGCCTCTCCCATCTTTTTATCACTAATTCTCTTGTTTTTCTATTTAATTGTTATTAAATTTCTAAAAGTCGTAACTTCATCAATTTTTGTCATTTTAGATTGGTTCTTTTTGCATTAGCTTTGTATTTGTGCATATTTTCATGTGGTACATTAATATTCTTAAAATCAATTTTTTGAAAACAACTTTGCATTGAAAATTTTCATGTTTCTTTTAAGGTTTTTACCCTCCTAATCATTGAAGACCTTGGATTCGTTTTCTTAAATTGGTTGTTGTGCTTGATGTGAGCTTTTGTCTAGCCCTTTGGGTATGTAATTGCAATTACTTTTTGCTTGTGAGCATTATGTTTGATTCATTTGATTTCCATCCCCATGAAGTTATACTTGTTTGCATTGGTTGTTACTTTCATCTTTGTCAAGATATGCTCAAGTCTTTATCTTTCATTTAGTCTTGTAAGAACTCATCTTTGCTTGCCTATTGTAATATGCTTGCATGCTTTGGTTGTGACCACCCATAGTGATTGAAATCTTTGATATTGTGATATCCTTATGCCATGCTTTGGTTGTAACCATTCATCCTATTTGACGTACTTGCTTATTGTAATATGCTTGTATATGCTTGGTTGTAACCATGTCTCTTGTACTCATCATATTTGTTTGATTGTTTATGCTTTGTTAAGTTTATTTTCCCCAAGTGATGGAACTCTTTAGTCCTTATCCAAGTTGCCCCTTCTATCCTTCCAAAGGAAAGTCTCTCTATTGACCTTTGGTTCATAGATAGCTCATCACCCTCCCTTGACTTTGTTAAGTCATCTACCCACTTAGTTAAGTTAGAACCTATCCATTAGACTTTGCTTAAGTCTAAGAAACTTACCCCTTTTTAGGAGTGCTCTTTCAATTAGAACTTAGGATAGAGTTTGGTTAACTCTATGTAAGAATCATGGAAATGATTACTTACTCCCCTTTTCTTGAGTGTATAATGTAGATCTAGAGAGTTTTCTTAAACTCTACACAAGCATTGTAATGTTTGTTCCCCTTTGAACCTTGATCATAATCAAGTGTTCTTCATCCCTAGTAAGGTGAACTACGATTGCTCTGATTCTATCCTAGTTAGGATACGTAGGTAGAGGACGCGACGTCTTTGTGAGAAAACTTAGAAACTATCTTTAGGTCTTAACCTACACCTTTTACCCAATCCCAATCCATAGCAAAAATTTAGCAAACTTAGCATATAAACAAATAAAAGGTTCCTGTAGAGTACTACAGATGTTTAGGATGTGAAATACCTACCCTAGGCATAACCAACCACCGATCCCCGAATCTCTTAGCGTTGTTGTAACATTGCGCAAAAGGTTCTTTCTTTCTTTAGACCTTTCCTTTGGATAAATTAAAGTCCAGTTGTGAATTTAAGAATTAAAGATTAAAGTTAATCAATAGCTTGGTATCACGTTTCTCACCGCAAAAAATTGGGTATATAATTCCCGCTTCTAACAAATTTTGTACTTATTTCTTAACTACGTTGCTTATAATGGGATTTATCCTTCTTTGATGTTCTCTAGAGGTCTTACAGTCTTCCTCTAACATAATGCGATGCATATAGATAGATGGACTTAATCCTTTCAGATCAAAAATGTTGTAGTCAGAATATATGGGTATTTTCTTAAGACATGCAGTAGTTTCTCAGTTTCTATTTGACCTAAGTCGGTTTCTTTAGGCAAGCCGGTTTCTCAGTTTCAAAAATGTTGCATTGACTATCACTGGTTGTTCGAGCTCGATGTCTAGGAATTCATACCTTAAATTTGTAGCTAGTGTTTTAAGTTCTAAAGTCGGTTTCTTTGGGCAAGGCATATGATTGGGTGTTAGTGTTAGTCATTCACTTAGACTGTGTCTTGTATTCACCGCGCCAATTATCATCTTCAAAAATTGGAGGTATTGGAATTTTTAGGATTTCTGAATAGAAAGTTTGTTCCATCTCCATTTCTCTTACGCATTTGTCGATGACATCTAGCAGAAAACATGTATCGTCTATAGCTGGTGCTTGTAAGAATTGTGTCAAAATAAATTCGACTTTCTCTTCACCCACTTCGAAAGTTAGCTTACCTTTCTTTACGTCTATAATGGCTCTGAATGTAGCTAAGAATGACCTTCCTAATATGATAGGGGTGTTGGCATCCTCCTTTATGCCCATGATTATGAAATTAATAGGGATATAGAATTGACCTATACGTATCAGAATGTTTTCTAGTACCCCTATCAGGAACTTAACAGAACAATCGGCTAGTTGTACATACATCTTAGTTGGTCTTACTTCTCCCATATCAAGCCTTTCGCATATGGACAAGGGCATTAAGCTAATACTGGCTCCTAAGTTATATAGAGCTTTGTCTATGACAAATTTTCCAATTGCACAGGGTATGTAAAAACTACATGGGTCTTTCAGCTTAGGAGGTATTTTGTTTTGGACTATCGCACTACAGTCAGCAGTAAGCGTAATGATTTCGTTATCCTCGATATTTTTCTTATTTGATAAGATTTATTTAAGAAACTTAGCATATGAGGGCATTTGGGTGATAGCTTTTGTAAAAGGAATTGTGATATTCAATTATTTCAGAAGTTCAATGAATTTCTTAAATTGCCCCATGCTCTTAGATTTAGCAAATCTTTGAGGATATGTAATGGGAGGTTTATAAGGTGGTGGAGGCACATATGGTTCTTCTTTTTCCGTGGCCTCTTGGTCACTACCTTATTTCTGCTTTATGTTTTATTCATTTTCCTTCTCAGTTTCCCTCTCAGTTACATTACCAGGATTTTGATGCATAGCTGGATTCTCATGTCTCGGGTCAATTGGTTCGTCCAATTTTGTACCACTTTGTATTATGATAGCATTAGCATGTCCTTTTGGATTAGGTTGCGGCTGTCCAGGAAATGTGCCTGCAGGAGCAGCAGTAGGTGCTTGTTGTTGTGGCACTTGCGAAATTTGGGTTTCAAGCATTTTGTTGTGAGTGGCTAAAGCATCTACCTTACTTACTAATTGCTTAATTTTCACACTAGTGTGTATGTTTTGATTTAGGAATTCTTTATTTGTTTGAGCCTAGGTGGCTATGAAGTTTTCCATCATTATTTCAAGGTTAGATTTCCTAGGAGCATTTTGAGAAGCTACGACATGTTTCTGATACCCTGGTGGTACAACAGGTGCTTGTCTAGGTGCATATACTGCATTGTTGTTTTTGTACGAAAAGTTCGGATGGTTCTTCTAACCTGGGATGTAGGTATTTGAGTAAGGGTTTCCTTGAGCATAATTCACTTGATATGTGGAAACTCCTATCAAAAGTTGACATTCAGGGGCAGCATGCCCAGGAACTCCGCATAACTCGCAGTTTGGAGCTACGGCAGCCACGGTGGCTGTAGGTGTTATGGTCAAACTTTCAACCTTTTGAGTGAGAGCATCTACCTTTGCATTGACTTGGTCAGGACTGCTTATTTCGTACATACCAATTTTCGTCGGAGGTTTCTCTACTCAAGCTCTTTCACTTTCCCACTGATAGTGATTTTGAGCTATACTTTCGATAAGTGTATAGGCCTCATTGTATGGTTTATCCATTAGTGCGCTACCTGTGGCGGCGTCTATTGTCAATCTTGTGTTGTACAAGAGACCATTGTAAATGGTATGGATGATCAACCATTCTTCTAGACCGTGATGCGGGAAAAGCATCATCATGTCCTTGTATCTTTCCCATGCTTCAAAAAGAGGTTCATTTTCCTTCTGTTTGAATCCATTTATTTGGGCTCTTAGCATAGCCGTCTTGCTAGGTGGGAAATATCGTGCTAAGAACACCTCCTTTAACTCTTTCCACGTAGTGACAGAAGCGGAAGGTAGAGACTGGAGCCAAGCTCTAGCTCTATCTCTTAATGAGAAAGGGAAAAGACGTAGTCTTATTGCTTAGAGGCTGGCACCATTTACTTTAATTGTGTCTACGTATTGAAAGAAAACTAACAAATGTAAGTTCGAGTCCTCTGTGGGATTCCAGAAAATTGGTTTTGTTGTACAGCTGACAACAACGGAGGTTTTAGCTCGAAGGTATTTGCCTCGATGGGAGGAGCAGGAATACTGTTATGTGGTTCCTCCTGCGAAGGGATGGCAAAGTACTTGAGAGGTCGATTTTGAGGTTCTTCAGCCATATGTATTGGTAATTCTGGAAAGGGAATTTCAAATGGTGGAAGGTTATACTTAATTCGGAAATCGTTAATTTGGCGTCTTAAACTAATAAAACGCTCAATGTCGACAATCAGTTGCTCAAGCTTTTCACCTTTAGAGCGAGTGTTTGACATACAATCGACGACTTAAAATAGGGAAATAGTTGCCTTAGTCTATACTGCACAACACTAAATTTACGATATCGACTTAAAGTGTCCCCAGCAACGGTGCCAAAAACTTGAGAGCAACTTAGTATGTCTAAATGATTCGTGACTGCAAGTGCACAGTCAGATCATGTAGTTTTAAAGATTATCAAACCCAAAGGACCAAGAATCGATCTACCGTTATCTAATGCTACTACATAAATCTAAGGCTAATGGATTTCTATGTTGAGATGCAAGTAAGAAAATAAGTGCAAATTGAAATATAATTTAAATCAAGATAATGCAAAATATCGGTATATAATTCTGTCAATCGTCGGGGGTTCAGTGATTCATGGGTGTTTAGTTTAAAAGGTAAAAATGTTATTTTGTAGAAAATACTCATTTAAAAGACTTTATCTCATACTCTCGTGTTTATTGACTTAGACTATACTCTCAAATCAGAATGAAGGCTCTCACTCTCTCATTTGTATTTAAAAACACTTTTTGAAAATAAATAGATCCTAATTAACCCTAAAGCGCTCTCGCTATATTTAAGATTAATGTTCAGTTTCAGCTATCTGGTTAAGACCTCAAACTCTCGCTTTATTGATCTTAAACTTCGTTACCTTTTTACTCTCGTAACAAAAGTTATTAAGTTATTAAAAAGAAACAGAGACCAGAAGAATAAATCTGTTAAGTTCACGCCATGAGTTACTTAACCCCTTCTGACCGATCGTAATTACATACCGATATTAACTGGTTTAGCCAGACATGGCTTGCATGCTATTACAAAATGTAATCTTAATGCCAGACATAATATAAAAGGAATGCATACGATAACAAAGAAAGTAAATAAATGAACCTGGCAATTTCGAGGAACAAAAAAGCACTTGGATTATGGAGGCCGGCTTATAGTTCAGTATAAAGTTACAACCAATACGTAAATGCTAATACTAAGTGGCAATTGTTTCTCAGTTTGAAAAACTATTGCCCTTTACAAAATCCCTCAAAAAACTGCTTAAAACAAAGAATTATAAACTGCTGAAGAAAGATGCTGAAAAACAGAAATAAAAAAATGGCCCCCCTCTCGAAAACTACCTGTGGCTTTTATACTTGTTACTGGCATCGGTTACCCCAAATACTCAGGTAAAAACACAGAGAGAAGGCCGGAGAAAATGTAGGAAGGAGTGGAGAAAGTGTAGGGAGGTTCTCAGGAAGTGGCACACGCGACCTCCCTTTCTTTTGGGAGTGGCAGTCGCCACTCTCCCTTCTTTCTAGGACAAGATAGAGAAATGATATCGACAATCATTCTCCAATTGAATCATGTCACACGGCCAGCCAGAAATAAAATCGAGAATAAAATCGGATAGAAAATAAAATAGGAGAGAAAATAGGAGACAAATCCACTAACAAATGGAAATAAAATGCTACTCCTAAAATATGGCAATTAAATTCTACTAGAAAAATATTCTAAAGAAAATAAAAGAAAATGCATATGAAAATAGTATAGAAAATTCCTATCTAAAATACTATAATATTCTATAAATAAAAATAGGAAAAACTATATTAAATCTATATTAAAAAAATATGCATGATATTCTAAATCCCTAAAAAATAACCTCTTAAAAGAAAATAGGAAAATAAAATCTACACTATTACAAGCATATGTCCAATACAAGAGGAAAAAATTAAATTGCAAGGAAGGGGGTACAATCCTGAAAAACTAGGGTAATGCAGAAAAAACGCATTGGGCCTTGAGCCCACAATACAGAAAAAATAAAAAACCAAAAAAAAACAGCCCAGAAGGGGGTTACGCGCAGGAACTGGAGGGTGTAGTTTAGAAAAAAACGCTGGGCCTAGCCCATTCGTGACACACAAAAAAAACAAGAGAAAAAAACAACTAGGAGAAGGGGGTGCAACGAGATATTGGGAGTATGGATCAGAAAAAGGAATTGGGCCCAATCCAGCCCATTAGCCCATTTGGAGCCCCACCCGGACTCATCACCTTCCTCCACTTCAATCTTCAGAAACCCTAACCCTCTCCTCCTTGCTCACCAGCGGCGCCGTCAACCCCACAAACCTCTCCGTCTCAACCTTGCTACCTTCGATCCAAGCAAACCCTCACCATATAATACTCCCTTCTTCCGCTCCTTCAATTTTCCCTCAGAACCTTCGTCACTCTCAACTCGATCCCGTCCTTCGAATGTCAACACCACCTAAAAATCAACGATAAGAAAACAACGGTAAAATACAGCCATCTAAACAACCACGCCTGTCGAAGGAAGTTGACGTTGCAGCATTCATGGTGTTCGGAGGAAAACAGAGGCGTTGTAGATGATGTTGATCCGAGATGATGATCGTTGAGGATCTTGCTTGAAGATTTTCTGGGAAGCGCTTGGGGATTGTTGAACGAAGCTGGGAAAACGCATGAAGATTCATTGATGTTTGACGCTGATCTGTAGTGAAGATCCTGGAGTTGATAGATCGTGATGTTGATGAAGGAGTCTCGTTGTAGATCTGAAGAAGTTTGGTGTTGGATCTTGATATTGTAGATCTGGAAAAAAAATCATTGAAGAAGGTGGTAAGAAGATGATGAACGCAAATCTGTTGCATTGTGATGAACGAAAACATGACGGTTTATGCATGTTCTTCATGCGAACAGTTACGAAGATGAATCTTGGATGAAGATAGGTGTGTTTCTGGAATCGCGTTTGGAGAAAATGATGAAGATATGGAAAACTCTATGAAGATCTTGATGATGTTCTTGAACCTGGGGACTTGGATGAACGATGATGAACGAATGATGAAGATTATGAGAACTTGCAGTTTTCTGGAGGATTTTCGTTTTCCGGCGACGGTTACCAATGAATTTCCAGTTTCCGGCGATAGTTACGGTGGTCCGGTGGTGGCTGCATGGCTGGCGGCAGGAGGGAGATAGTGGAGTGTGTGCTGGCGAGCATGCAGAGGGTGAGAGAGGGAAACGGGACACGTGGCCTGGCGAGGGAGAGGTAGAGTGCCAAGTGGGGGTGATGTGTCAGTGAATGCTGAGTGAGGTGGGGTCTTCTGAGCTGGCACGCGTGGACGATTATATACGTGGCATGTGTCACGAATTGAACTTGTAAACTGGGCCTCCAAAGCATTGGGCCCATGAAAATGCTTAACTCTGATCCAAACTTGATTAATACCCTCACTTAAGACTAATGACTGCATCTAATGATTAAACCTAATTAAGACTCAATTAAAATGAATGATCATTAAAAAAAACTCTATTAAATTCTGATATTAAGACCAAAGACTCAATTGATTGCAACTAAACTCAATTAATTCCTAATTTAACCACAACTAATTAATGTCCCTAATTAAAAAGTGATTAAAATCTAATTAATTTCTATTATTTCCTAAACCTATTAAAAATAGAAAAAAAAGTCCACTAAACCTATTAAAACTATTTAAAATTCATTAACAATCTTTTTAAAATTCTAGAAACTATTTAAAAAGAATTATCTATTAAAACTATTTAAAAAGAAATATCTATTTAAAATTATAAAAAAAAACTATTAAATTCTATAAGAAAATCTTAAAAATTCCTATTTAATATCTAGAAAAACTCCATTAAATCTATAAAAATCTATTAAAAATCTAAAAAATAAAAGGGAAAATTCTAAAAATGCCAGGAAGCCAATTAAATCGATTAGAGAACAACTGCGCAACTATAGAGAAATAAGCGGTAAAAACCGGACACCAAAATATCCTAAAAAACAACAGCGAGAGCTGAAAGCACCGAGACGAGCACAAATTCTCAAAATAAAACCTCGTATTGGCCTGAAATGCCTGAAGCGCGATCAGAGGGCTGTGATCCCGATAAAATCAATCTGACTGAGAAAATGCAATGTATGCGGTATGCAAATGCGAATGCAAAATGCGTCGAAACATAAACCAGATGTGGGAATCGGTTGGTCAAATTTTGGGGTGCAACACCAACGAACCAAAAACTTCAAAAACTCCTCGACGGCATCCACGGCGAAACCTGGTCATCTACATGTTACACACGTGGAGGCAACACTCAAACAAACAGTGTGAGCAAAACGATTCCTAATAATTAATATAGGAATCAATATATAAAACAACGTCATTTTAATATTCAACATCATCATAATCATCAAGGAACAACAAGGCCACAACATTATAAATTACACCAAATTGTCACATAAATGCAAATGCAACAAGACTCATGCATGTGGTACTGTCACACCTCAATTTTTGACCTTAAGATCCCACCTCCTCGTGCATTCTCTTACATATCATCTAGGTCTAATTTTCATGCATAACTAACCTTTTTAAACCAATTTATCTGTTTTGTTTTGTGAATTTAGGCTCACCATCTAAAACATCCAGGTTACAAGGTTTTTTTTGGCATAACAATATCTTCTCGTCGTGATTCATAGCCATTTTCTTCTTACGATCCAAGATAGTCTCATGAGTTAATTCAAATACACAAGTTACCATGAAGATTAGAATCTACAAGTTTAAAGCCAAAAAATGTACTAAGAATCATATGGCCCATTCAAGTCAGGAAGTCAAAAAGACCTTTCAAAAGGAACTACCCTGTCCCAATTAAAGTGCAGTTTATTCTTTTTGTTTATATGTGATGGTAAGCTAGCGCATGATTGTCTTCTACATCCAAACATCCATTACTTCACCAATGGTGATATGAAAAGTACTAATGATGGCATTCGAAGGTGATACGGCAGATCATAAACTCGGTACATTCAAATAGGTTATTTCGGTTGAAATCATCGTGGAGAAGTTACCTCATCCTAAGTAGGGCTGTCAAGAGGGCACATAATATTAATGCTGCACTTTTGAAGGAATGTATATGTGTCCTATTTCATTTCATTTTGATAACAGTTAAGATGCTGATAAAAGAAAGGTATATTTGAAAACCAAAATAAATGCATTACACACTATTTTCTTAAAGCTTAAAAAGAAAGTCGCCTATTCAATGGTTTAAAATAGGGCTGTAAGATTTACAACATTTACAAAGGATCCTCATGGTAAACCAACTGCAAATTTCACCGCGACAGAAATGGCGACTTCAATGGGGAGTACTTGTGGGTTTCCCTAACTTGTTTATTTTACTTGTTTATATACATTTTCTTATATCTGCTTATTTGTATATTTTCTCTTGGGATGATATCTTTGAGTGGTGAGACAAAGTCCTACACCCAGACTTGAGTGAACTTAAGATAGGATAGTGATATGTTCAACGAGGCTTATAGGGGGTTGAATCCCGAACAAGCTGACTTGAAAATCACGCTCAATTGAGGCCCTCTCGAAAGCTGTACTAAGGAACGAGTTTTAATCGTGAAAACATACACTATTTTCGATGTTGGAGCCTATGATATTGAGGACCATAGTTACCTTAACCCCACTTTGGCCTTTATCAGGATGTAGTGCGAGGACTATAAGGGAGTACTCTCGAAATAGTTGCTACGCGATGCTACACTCAAAAGAGGTTCTCTTGAGAATATTATTAATCACCAAGTAATTGGGAAGTTGATAATATCTGAAAGATGAACTAATGACTTTGGGAACCTTCTTAGAACCTTGTTCTGCAGGTACAATCAACCTTTAGTCCACATCCTTTGGGAATGGGTATACCCTTTGGCTCCATGCTCGTTGCAAACCTAGGGGCTCCCTTGTTTGTTTATCCTTATGTCTGTATGTGCTTACATATGTTTCTGGCATTCATAAAGCATCATACCGCATTGAACTTCCTAGAATCCAACTTTATTTATAAACATTGTAGGACCAATGTGGATTACAAAAGAAAATACTTTGATACATTCTTTTAAGAGTCCTAATCTGGATGTCCTAGGGAAGTTAGAAGCTTTGTTTAAAGATCCAAAAAATTCAAAAATACAAGTACAAGGAACTTTTAGTATTCCTGAAGATCCAAGTGAACAAGAAATTTTTTCAACAAGAAAAGCAAGAGATGGAGGATTCATTTTCCTTTATCATATTACTCCTTGGAATTTGATCGTGAACGAGCTTATATCCGAGAAAGTCCGGATCGAAGAGCAGATCAACAAGCACGATGAAGGACTTCCTTAGGATTTCATTAGATTTTATTTAGCTATTATGTCGGGACTCTTTTAAGAATATTATTTGTAATCAATATCAAAAAAATAATAAATGGATTTTCTTTAGTGTTCTGTGATATTTATAAATACTTTGAATTCCATGAAATCTTTCATTTGCATTCTGCATTTTAGCATCCTTCATTTAGCATTTGCATATGCATGTACCTCTGTTGTGGCTCATCCGGTCTTCTGTCTTTGTCTGTCATTTGACATTTTGACCATCTAACTAAACTTGAAGCAATTACTGAAGGATAGTAAGGAGAACAAAGGATATGGATCCCATGACCGGTTTCAGGGTGATGACTAGTCCGATATTTGATCTCCCCTCTGATGACAATGTTCAACAAGTGGATATTCCAACGCAACTTCAACCTATTCAAGGTAGCCTGTGTTCAAGATGATGAAAGGGATTCCTAGTTTCCGCGGTGTATGCCAAATCCTAAGAATGCTCATACTGAGACGATCGACTCAAATACCAGCTGTGAATTTCATGACGAGGTATTGGGGCATCCGAGAATGCGAAGCATTTCAAGAAAATTCAAAAGATGATCGACGAAAAATTGAAGGGAAAAGCCCAACCTCGAATGGGATGCCGTTGTGTTAATCTTTTAAAAGGACTTGTATGGGCGTTCATTTTGTTTGCTTATATGTATTTTATTTCTTTGATTATAAAAGCATAATTGGCATGTAAGTACTTGTTTTCCTTGAACGATAATGCATTAAACATGTTTGTCTTGAAGAAATCCATTTGTATTCACTCATGAAATTATTTTTCATAATTTGTAATGCCAGGTTTACCCAATATCTCGCTTAAATAGAGAATTGGGGGAGGATGACGAATCAAAAGACACAAGATCTCTAGTTGTATGCTTTTGAATGAAACCCTACTGATGATGTAAGGCATTGTTTCAAATCCTAAACACTGGAGATATAAGGAAGATAATCCCTCTTTAACCCCTTTGAGCCTAGAAGTAGGAGTTTTCTTTTCCAAATAAAAACCCTCAACTTTAACCTGGGGCAGGGTAGTTTTCAGTTAAACTGATCGAGCGCTCAGACTCGAAAAAAAAGAGGAATGAGCATTCGGGAATCCATTTTATCTATCCCTAACATGTTAGGAGGCTAGAAATCGAAGAAAATCACAATGATTATCCCTTAACTATCTAAAAAGTGAGGCAGTCACAATCCTTTCAGAAAAAGGTCAAAATGATTTAGAGTCACACAATTTGTTCAAAAATGATTTAAAAAAATGAATGAAAAAGAAAAGTCTGCCAAGTCAAAGCCTATGAAGGAGACTTAGGCAAAATTAAGACATCCCGTTGGACTTCAAAGTCAAATTCAAAAGACTCTTCCAGGAAAAAGTTAGGGAATGAAATGCGAAAAAAAACAAAAGATTACATTGAAGGAATCCCCAGTAAAGGACAAAGTCGTGTGATCAAACACCAAAAGAAAAATAGGTGAGTGACTTCCATGTCCAAAGCCTCGATTGAGTTCTCGACCATATCAAAAATCCGCTTGAGAGATGAGTGCTCATATAAAGTTTAACTGAATTTAAGATTGGAGAATATCACGAAGAAGGGGTGGGTACAAATAAACTTTGAGCCTTTATCCTTTGTTTCTTAAACCGTGAACCAAGCCACGATAGAACCTTTAAAAGACCTAATTGAAGTAGGGTTTATTTTAAAAGCATACTCGATGAGATAACGTTTCCTGACTCCGATGAGCTATGCTCAAACTTGGTGTTTGCCTTATAAAAATTAAACTCATATCCTAACTAGTGATTTGGTCACAAGTTATCGTGATATCTTTTTAAAAAAAAACTTCAAGACAAACATATGTGTTGCATTAACAATTTCAGGATTAGCATTTCATGCGTGTTGATTTTTGCCTAATATCTTAGAAAGTTTACATATAGACATCGATGATGAAACTTGAAGATTCTGTTGAGCAGGGGTAAGTTGTTTACCGGTTGCTCACAAATACAAGCCTGACTTTCTCAAGAGCTACTTCTTGAAGACTCGACCATAACACTGTCAATCAGAGTCAGTTACGTCGAGATTCAACTAATCTCTCCAAGAGTTTGAAAACATTGGGGCATTTTAGGCGCCAAGTTTTCTGTAAAATCCTCTTAGGGCGACTTTTCTTTTAAAGCATGTACTCTGGGGCATTATCTTGTTCAAAATGGCGACTATCACGCAGTTCAGCAAGATCAAAACTACTTTGTTTTCACTACACTCTTCATTCACGGCCCCGATAAATTTTACTTCAGGTGATCATTCTCTGATGAAGCTCTTCGATGCAAGAATCCCCAGTGGTTGGTTTAACTTTACCTCCCTAATGAAACGAATGATATTTTACTCCCCAGTGGTTCTTTTACAACGTCAAGCTTCTCCTAGCAAAGCAGATGTTTATTTCATCCCCATTGAAGTTTCGACACCGACATATTCAGTAGCTATGGTGACCTAGGTTTCCCCCATGTTGAAGTGGATATTTATTTTATCCCCTGCGAAGCCTTGGTTCAGGCATCTCCATCTACAACTCCAGTAGGAATCCCTATAGTGAAGTAGGATATTTATCTTATCTACAAAGTTTCTTATAGAAAAGGAGATCCATTTTGACGAATCCGTCAATAAGAACAGGATGTTACACCCTCAAGTGGAATGTATTCTATCCCCCCAGAGGAGTTCTGAAGTCCAGAAGCAGGATTGTGATCCCGTATCCAGTTCTCCACCTATCCTCTAGTGGTGCTTCTATATGTGAAGATTGGCCGGTTGTTTACTTTGAGATGTTTATTTCATCTCTGTTTGCCTTCGTTCGTTTGTTTTGTCAGCATAGGCATACGCATAGCATATAGATAGATAGCATGGCATATGCATTTCTGCATCTTTATGTTTGTTTGTTCTGTCACGTTGGTTGTGGTTATCCCCAGGTGACTGGGCGTGTCTTCTCCTTTCAAGTAGAGTTGCCAACCCTAAGCAGAAAGAGCGCAATATTTCTATTTCCCCACGGAGATCGATTCTCGTGGAAGACGGTTCGTTTAGTTAAATCCATTTGAGCTCGTACCTCAATGGTCGAGTCTTGCTTGAGAATTTCTCTTATTTCCTGAATTGAACTTCGGTCCCTGACAATCACATTTTTCGGATATCTCCAATGTTTGAATCTGGATTAAGCGTGCATTTATTTTGCACTTGGATCCCCAGAGAGGACCTATTTGAAGATCACCATTGGAGACGAGATACTTCTCCAGCATTGTTACGAGATATTCCTAACAATTTATACCTAGACTACAAGCATTCTCTTTATTTGAGCAACTTGTTTTGATCAGGATTTCATTCAAAACGACATATGGCAGTCTCTTCAAGACAGTTTGCCCATCCCCAGTGGATTTATCGAGATTATCAACCTGTCAAATGACATCTCTTCGGGAATCCGTCAGAGAAGTTGGTCAAAGACGTTACAAATATTTCTCTTTATTTGAGAATTTACACTACAAAGAATACATGCTTTTACAGCTACAACAAGGGTACTCCCCAGGAATGTATTCCCCAGTGAGTTCATTACACAATTTTATTTCCATCAAATGGAATCCCTCCCGAGAAGTTTGGTGAAGTTTATTACATTTGATCTCTCTTTATTTGAGAAGACAACTTTGCAAATCAACCGGACTACATCTCTTCCGAGGATCCCCAGTGAATTTTTACAATCTCCAGTACATTATGGATTACTGCTAGAATTCTGCAATCTACAATGACATTTTAATCCCCTGTGAAAATGCTCTCACGAGTTTTCATCATTTCAGGCAGAAACTGAGACCAGCTCATGGCATCCAGACTATGACGCTCGGGGAAGTTTATTTCAAGAAACTGAGACCAGCTCATGGCATCCAGACCATGACGCTCGGGGAAGTTTATTTCAAGAAACTGAGACCAGCTCATGGCATCCAGACCATGACGCTCAGGGAAGTTTATTTCAAGAAACTGAGACCAGCTCATGGCATCCAGACCATGACGCTCGGGGAAGTTTATCTCAAGAAACTGAGACCAGCTCATGGCATCCAGACCATGATGCTCGGGGAAGTTTATTTCAAGAAACTGAGACTAGCTCATGGCATCCAGACCATGGCGCTCAGGGAAGTTTATTTCAAGAAACTGAGAACAGCTCATGGCATCCAGACCATGACGCTCGGGGAAGTTTATTTCAAGAAACTGAGACCAGCTCATGGCATCCAGACCATGACGCTCGGGGAAGTTTATTTCAAGAAACTGAGACCAGCTCATGGCATCCAGACCATGACGCTCGAGGAAGTTTATTTCAAGAAACTGAGACCAGCTCATGGCATCCAGACCATGATGCTCGGGGAAGTTTATTTCAAGAAACTGAGACCAGCTCATGGCATCCAGACCATGACGCTCGGGGAAGTTTATTTCAAGAAACTGAGACCCGTTCATGGAAAACACACCATGAGTCATTAGGGAGGTTTATTTCAAAGAACTGAGACCCGTTCTTGGCAAACACAAACACAAGTCGTTGGGGAGGTTTATTTCAATGAACTGAGACCCGTTCATGGCAAACACAAACATGAAGCGTGAGGAGTTTTATCTCAAGAAACTGAGACCCGTTCGTGGCACACAAACCATGAAGCATGGGGAAGTTTGCATATTTTTACCATCTCTAAGTGGATTACTCAATTGAAGAAAATTCTGAATTATTGTTTCGATCAAAAGAATTCATCATTGCTACTACCGTTGGTGGGGCTACCACATTTCGGTAGTAAATTATCCTTTCGTTGCTCCTGTGTTTCTCGCATGTTGTGTTTCATTTTTTTCCCCGTGGCATCATTTTCCTCATGGGACCGTCTGTCTTGCATCTTCATATTAGTGCATATCATTTGCATTCAGTGGCTTCTTATGGCCAAAAATTCGTGCAGTGTTTGTATTTAAGTCCCTCCTATCTCGTCGAGACGAAGATTTCAATCTCCATATCTCCGGATAGAAGTAACTTAAATAGGGGCATCTGTCACACCTCAATTTTTGACCTTAAGATCCCACCTCCTCATGCATTCTCTTGCATATCATCTAGGTCTATTATTCATGCATAGCTAACCTTTTTTAACCAATTTATCTGTTTTGTTTTGTGAATTTAGGCCCACCATCTAAAACATCCAGGTTACAAGGTTTTTTTTGGCATAACAATATCTTCACGTCGTGATTCATAGCCATTTTCTTCTTACGATCCAAGATAGTCTCATGAGTTAATTCAAATACACAAGTTACCATGAAGATTAGAATCTACAAGTTTAAAGCCAAAAAATGTACTAAGAATCATATGGCCCATTCAAGTCAGGAAGTCAAAAAGACCTTTCAAAAGGAACTACCCTGTCCCAATTAAAGTGCAGTTTATTCTTTTTGTTTATATGTGATGGTAAGCTAGCGCATGATTGTCTTCTACATCCAAACATCCATTACTTCACAAATGGTGATATGCAAAGTACTAATGAGGGCATTCAAAGGTGATACGGCGGATCATAAACTCGGTACATTCAAATAGGTTATTTCGGTGAAATCATTGTGGAGAAGTTACCTCTTCCTAAGTAGGGCTGTCAAGAAGGCACACAATATTGTTGCTGCACTTTTGAAGGAATGTATATGTGTTCTATTTCATTTCATTTTGATAACAGTTAAGATGCTGATAAAAGAAAGGTATATTTGAAAACCAAAATAAATGCATTACACACTGTTTTCTTAAAGCTTAAAAAGAAAGTCGCCTATTCAATGGTTTAAAACAGGGCTGTAAGGTTTACAACATTTACAAAGGATCCTCATGGTAAACCAACTCATGCATGTGGTACCAATCAACAAAATCTGATGGACACTAGGCCATCAACCCTCCATAGATCCACAACTGTAGGATCAATTTTACACGGGAACCGGAGCACAACAAAATACCTCACATCCGCACAATGGGATTGAAGCTACAAGAATCAAGGTCCTAGACCGAAGTCCGAAATGCATATGAATGCATGATGCACACGTCAATATCATCCTCATAATAATCTCATTAGGTGCATCATCATTCATCAAAATAATCATAAGAACCACGTCATCATAGAATCGTTAAAACCTCATGGAATCAACGTCACAAATCATCGCAGTTCCTCATAGGGATTCATCATGCAATCATGCATTAATCTCATAAGAATCACAATTATACTCATGGGTATTCATCATACGGTCATGTATTAATCACATAGGAATCACAGCTATACTCATAGTAATTTATCATACATTCATTTAATCACATAGGAATCACAGTTACACTCATGGTAATTCATCAGGAAAATCACAACATTAAAACATCAAGACATCACTGAACCAGAACATAATTGGCGAAACTTTGATACGTTCATTAGCAAGTTCGCTGTGTGAGTCTGGGGCGAATGTTCGTCGTGCGAAGGATTCTTCGCTGTGCGAACTCACAATTATAGCAAATCACTGTTACGCACCAGCACCAAAACCAGCCCAAAAACCTCTACGATTTTCTTCCCCAATGCCCCATAAACATTCCTAAATCATTCCTAAGGTATTACGGAGATAAAGGCACAAAATCTACGACTTATTAGGCCAACCCCGTATCATATTTACGTATCCAATTCCCATAATTTCTTGCAAATACCCCACAGTCATTAAAGTTCTCATAATCATTTACCCTATACAGTTAAAACC
The DNA here is from genome assembly GCA_963859935.3 of Lathyrus sativus. NCBI lineage: Eukaryota > Viridiplantae > Streptophyta > Magnoliopsida > Fabales > Fabaceae > Lathyrus > Lathyrus sativus. The sequence goes on along the minus strand of OZ012735.1, from coordinate 302,503,283 downwards.
TCAACAAGAGATTTTGCCCACAATGGCCTAATTTCCCTTAAACCCAAATCAACCTCAAATCTATCAAATCATCAGTTCAAATCCTACAAACTCATTAAACTTACCAGAAAGGCGATAACAATTTAATACTCAAAATACCTAACATTATTTAACATTTAATCATGAAGTTTGGTGACCAATTGATCAAGAATCGAGAAGTAATCGAAAAGTCGGGAAATTAGGGTTTTGAAAAGGGCCAGCCCATAACTTTTTAACCACACATCCAAATGGAGTGGTTCAAAGCTTGTTGGAAAGGTCTCAGTGAGTTCTTCAAAAGTGGTATCCACACTCATCAAAAGAAAATGCATGGAATTTGAGTTATGAGCAAAAACAAGGCAAAAGGGGGAAAATACACTTAGAAATTTCAAGATTTATTGACTTGTAAGTCAAGTTTGCAGCATTTTCACGACGCGTTTTAACCTAGTTTAAAGTAAAATGGCTCCCTACATCAAACATCAATGTTGTAGTGCCTAATAAGGGTTTTCCAAAAAGTACAAGTGGGTTCCATAACTCTTCATGGATAGAGAGAACCAAGGTCCACAAGTTGGCAAAAACTCACTTGTGCAAGGCTAGTTCAGCATGAGTGTTTTAATTCCAAAGCTCCCCAAATACACTCTAATCAAGGATTAAGCCTCATTTCAGATGTCTACATTGTTTCTTAACATGTTTAGAGTCAACTCCCACGAAAATTGGCATGAGAAACGAATAAATTCACTATTTAAATGCAAGTTGCAAAAGTGAATAGTGTGGAAAGAGAAAAACGGTGGCTACCATCATTAAACCACCAACTTGGCTACAACCAGTCACCTCCTATCCCCTCAAGCATGATTAAAATTACCTATAGGGTATGGAGAAGCTCTTGTTAGGGTGGCTCAAGGTCAGAAATGAAGATTGCATTGAAAAACTCCAAGATTTTCAAAGTTACAAGGTTAAACTTGGCATTTTATACCACTTCTGCCCATACCTCTTGATCAAAGCCTTGGACTATAAATACAACTCACTTTTTGCATCCAAGACACACCAGTTACATGCTTGAAACCAACTGAAAATCCCTCCTTTCCACAGTTGCAAAGTTCTTGCAAAATCTCATCAAAATTCTAAAGTGCACAAAATCTGTTTTTGCACTTTCACCCCTAAAACCTTTTCCAACACTCTCAAACTCAAACCAAGCCTCAAACACATCATAAATGATGTGTTAGAGCTTTCCAAACCCTCACCTTGACCAGAAACGCATCTAACCCAAAAGTCAACCCTCAAAACCTCATTTTGTTGACTTTTTGAATTTTAAGGCACAACCACTCGTCCCTTGCCTTTCCTTGAGCTTTAAGACCTCTACACTTGATATTTGACATATAGAAGCTGTCCATAATCAATCCACACTTCTGTAACAAGGATTGGAGGAGTTGTCTTTGAAAATCCTTGGATTTTGGAGGTTTTTCTTCACTTGCAAGCCATTCTGCCCACCAACTTACTTGAGTTTGATTTGAAGCATCTTCTCATCATCCTAGAAGCATTTGTATACCTTGGAGGAGCACTCAAAGTCTCTGGTTTTCTTATTGTGTAAGCTTGCTTCAAAAGGTAAGCCTAAAACACAAAAACATGAAATTTTCACTTGCATTTCTCATGCCTCCATGACTTTTAGCTATGATTTTGTGTTGTATGTAACAACCTTTTCTACCCCATAAATATAATGGCAAATCAATCATATTTATCAGAGTAAAATATTGAACGCAATAAAATCATCTCAAAAGGGTGCACATTCCTCAATAATTCCAATCAAAGTCAATGCTCCGTAAACAACGGGTTTTTCCAAAATTACTCAAAAATTGCTCAAATGGCAACGAAACTCAAAAAGGAAAATCCAAAGTTTTCCTTGCACAACAACATAATCAAAATAACAAAAGTCAATAAAATGAGGTTTTGAGGGTAACACACGTGGAGGCAAAATCATAGCTAAAATTTCATGTTGATTGGTACCACATGCATGAGTCTTGTAAAATTTCATGTTGATTGGCAACACTCAAACAGGCAGGGTGAGTAAAATGATTCATAATAATCAATATAGGAATCGATATATAAAACAACGTCATTTTCATATTCAACATCATCATAATCATCAAGGAACATCAAAGGCCACAACATTATAAATTACACCAAATTGTCACATAAATTCAAATGCAACAAGACTCATGCATGTGGTACTAATCAACAAAATTCGATGGACACTGGGCCATCAACCCTCGATTGATTCATAACAGTAGGATCGATTTTACACGAGAACCGGAGCACAACAAAATACCTCACATCTGCACAATGGGGCTGAAGCCACAAGAATCAAGGTCCTAGACCGAAGTCCGGATTGCATGATGCACACGTCAATATCATCATCATAATAATCTCATTAGGTTCATCATCATTCATAAAAATAATCATAATAATCACGTCATCATAGAATCATCAAAACCTCAGGGAATCAACGTCGCAAATCATCACAGTTCCTTATGGGGATTCATCATGCAATCATGTATTAATCTCATAAGAATCACAATTATTCTCATGGGTAATCATTATACGGTCATGTAATAATCACATAGGAATCACAGTTACACTCATGGTAATTCACCAGGAAAATCACAACATCAAAACATCAAGACATCACTGAACCAGAACATAATTCGCGAAACTCTGCTACGTTCACTAGCAAGGTCGATGTTCGAGTCTGGGGCGAATGTTTGTTGTGCGAAGGATTCTTCGCTGTGCAAACTCGCAATTATAGCAAATCGCTGTTACGCACCAGCACCAAAACCAGCCCAAAAACCTCTATGATTTCCTTCCCTAATGCCCCAAAAACATTCCTAAATCATTCCTAAGGTATTACAGAGATAAAGGCACAAAATCTACGACTTGTTAGGCCAATCCCGTATCATATTTACGCCTCCAATTCCCATAATTTCTTACAAATACCCCACAGTCATTAAAGTTCTCATAATCATTTACCCTATACGGTTAAAACCTCAACAACAAATTTTGCCCACAATGGCCTAATTTCCCTTAAACCCAAATCAACCTCAAACCTATCAGACCATCAGTTCAAATCCTTAAAACTCATTAAAATTACCAGAAAGGCGACAACAATTCAATACTCAAAATCCCTAAACCCTTAAATTAACTTTAAATACATTGAATCACATATTAAAAACAATGAAGGTAATACTCCTCATACCTTAATTTGCCGACTCTAAACCTTTCTTCTTTGATTCTTGGAAACCTCACGAAGCTTTTCCTCAATCCTCTTCCTTAGAGCTCTGGCCTCTATTTCTTCCCTTTTCACGGTCTAACAAGAATGAATCCTAATTCCCTCAAAATTCCTTTTTGTTAAACCTAACTTTGGGCCTTAAAATGGGCTTTCCAATTTCACCCTCACTAACTCCTCCACAAAACTCCACTTTGCCCTCAATTCACTTATATTTATTTAAAATAATAATAATACCAATATATTCATATTATATACTATTATTTAAATAAATAACCCAAAATCCATAATTCTCAATATTTCATACCAATCACCGAAAATCACCAAAAATACGAATATTCATATTTAAATAAATTAAATAAGTATTCCAATAAATTTGGGGTCTTACATTGTACATTGTTTGAACATGTCTTATGTATGTTATGTGTCATGTATGAACATATGCTTGCATCAAAACATGTAGTTTTTGAACTGTCAAATTCTGTTCAAACACCAGGTCACAAACTAGGCCCAACCTAGTCACTTTTTACATTTTGCATCCAATCTGCCAAACCATGTGTGCATCTCTTGATTTCTTTTGTGCAAACCTCTTAATATGATGTTTTTACACTTGTTTCACCAAGCACACCACTACACATGACTGTTCACATGTTCATGCTTTTAGTTGTCACCAAACTTGCCCTAAACTTGATGCTATCGAATTTTCTTGTGAGTGTATGGTTTCGAAAAAAAATGGTACCATTGAATTACTTGTTCAAAAATAAACAATTTTAACTTTTTTTTCACTTCATTTGGTTAAGAATTGACTGAGTTCCAATCCTTCATGCAAATGACCCTTAGGTTGTAACCTTGCCTTGCCCTAGTTTTTGCCCTCTTGGTGCACCAACTTTGAATGATCATGACTTGCTCAATTTTTGTGCTTTTGATGCCATTATTTTTGAAATATACTCCTTATCATGTCTATTTTCATTTAATGAAGAAAGAATTCAAGGATTTTTATCCTAGAAAGACTTTGATCCACTTGAAAAACATGTGTTTTTAGGGTTTTAACCTTGGTGTTCTTGAACGTTTTCAACTTATAACATGATTTTTCTTCTGAGTTTGATCTTGTATGATTCATATATGTTTGTTAACATGTTTAAATTCTCAAATATTTTTAATTAATTGCCTTACCATGTTCATACTTGCTTTTGTAAATGCATTTATGTAAAAATGGCATGTTGAACTTCATCTGTGAACTTTGCCATGATTCTTGATGTTGTAACCTCTTGAATGTGTTTACTATCCCTCCTTTTATTGGTTTATGTGTCTTGTTAGAACCATAACATGTTTAGTGTGTGTTTCTTGCCTTTGTGAATGCTTGAATATGCATGGTATACTTTAAATTTCATATGTGAACTTTAGCTTGATTCTTGATGTTGTAACCACTTGAATATGTTTATCATGCCTCATTCAACTTTTTATGTGTCTTGTTAGAACCATAACATTCTAGGGTTTGATTTTCAGTTTGGTTGTTACCATAAAACTTGTATGTTTTTCCCCATGAAGTTATGAATTTACACTTGAACTGTTGTAACATCTCTTGTGTTTTGCTTGATTGGTTGTCCTCAATACATGTTTGATTGGTATTATGTTGTTAAATTTGATCTAATTTGATTATTATTACATGCTTTCTTCAAGTTGTAACTTGTTTGCATCAATTTCATATGAATGTTATAGATGAACTTGTTGTTGTTACACATGTTCATTGCTTACATTGTTGGTTATTACCTCTATGTCTTTTGATCTTTGTTAAGATGTTAAATGTTGATCTTGATTGTTATCATGATTATTTACATGCTCTTACTTTATTTCTTCAACTTTGTCAAGTTATTCCCTAGTTATGGAACTTGTTAGTTCACATCAAGTTGTCTGTATCCCTTGTGTCCAAAGGAAAGTCTCTCTATTGACCTCTGGGTCATAGATAGCTCATTACCCTTATAGGCCTTGATAGAGAAATGTACCCTTTAGAACTTAGTTTTAGAGTTCTTCTTCTTTAGTTATGTCTAAACTACGGACGCTCTGATTTCTCATAGGTTAATGGGAATACGTAGGCACAAGGTACAATATCTTGACGAGCACACCCCTGACGTGGTCAGAGTCAATCCTTATAGGCCTTGATAGAGCCTCCTCCCTCCTTTTGGTCTAGATAGAACCAATTGGTATTACATTGTAGAATTAGGTAGAGTTTGTTAACTCTATGTAAGAATCATGGTGATGATTATTTACTCCCCATTCTTGAGTGTTCAATATAGATCTAGAGAGTTTGGTTAAACTCTACACAAGCACTGTTATGTTTGTTCCCCTAGAGTCTTGACCATAGTCAAGTACTTTTTAATCCTCAGTGAGGTTAACTATGATTACTCTGATTCTATCCTAGTTAGGATACATAGACAGAAGATGTGATATCTTTGCGAGCAAACTTAGAACTATCCTTATGTCTTAACCTAAACTTGTACCCTAATCTCAAGTCATAACATAACCATAGAAAGTTTATCATACACACATACAAAAGGTTCCTGTAGAGTACTACAGATGTTTAAGATGTGAAATATCTACCCTAGGCATAACCAACCCCCGATCCCCGAATCTCTTAGCGTTGTTGTTACATCGTACAAAAGGTCTTTATTTCTTTACTTTCCTTTGGATAAATCAAATTCCAGTTGTGAATTTAATGAATTAAGATTCAAGTTAATCAATAGCTTGACATCACGATTCACTAGGGAAACAAAACTTAAAACTTGAGGGTTTAGCCTATTTTGTATGATTGTATGCTATATTTGTGAATGTTTTGTTACATGTATACTTGTGAATATATTTTTGTATTGTATACTGTGAACATTGGGAATTATGAGCGGTGAGATAAGTCCTAACTCGGACTTGAGTGACACATTTCATAGGACGTGGTAAGATCAATAGTCGGCTGTTGGGAGTAGTCCTAACATGTCAGACATATGATGTAACCACACTCAGTGGAGACCTCCTTGAGATAATTGATGGTGTATGAGTAGTCATACCTTCGTCAATTGTTTCAATCTGAGTCTGCAAAGCTAAGGACCTTTAGTAACACTTTTACCCCACTAAGCCTTTTTAGGACATACTCCGGAAACTATGAGGGAGTAGTCCTGAAATAGTTGTTGTGCGATGCTACACTCAGACGAGTTTATCTTGAGAATATTTTTGACTCACGTGAGTAGTCATGTTGGTTGATGATATCTGAAGGATTTACTATGAATCTGGGAACTTTAATAGAACCCGTTCGGCAGGTACGATCAACCTATAGTAGAGATCCTTGGGGATGGCTAGACCTTTTGGCTTCATGTTGTGACTTTTGAACCTAAGGAGACCCCTTGATGTGTGCATTGTATTTGTGAATACTTGTCCACGTGCCTATTTGTGTATGTCTGTGAATACCTTTGTTCTTGTGTTTGTGCATTGCATTCACATTATATTTCGCATTCATGAGTAGCCTGATGGTTTCAAGGAATCTTGTTGTTTTATTCCTTGGCAAAAATCAATAGAGATATTGGATCTTTGAATCAAAACTTTTTAGTTTTTTCAAAAAATTCGCAACGTCCCCTTGAGTTCCTTGAAACCATTTGGGCTTGCATTCTGCATTACATGCGCGTATTGTTACATTTGCATTATGCATTTGTATTTCTCAGCCTTGCGTCTCTTTGTCTCCCTCTTGTTTAGAGAGAGAGAGAGAGGGGGGGATACCTAGCACATATCCAGGATAAATGGCAACAATAGAAGAACTTTTAAGAGCTCAAAAAACTCTGAAAGAGGACACCAGAATTCTCAAGTGTCAGATGAATTGGGTTCTAGAGACATTGTAGAGCATGATGAAGAAAGAAGGTCATTCTCACCATGTTGCGTCCAGAGAAACTAGGGCTGCATCATCTCCGATGGTTCTCCAACTTGAGGATGTCCTCGGTATCAACGACCAAATAACTGTCAATCGCGTCAGCACGCCTGTAATACCCTAATTTTTACCCCTAAGATCCCACATTTCATTTGCAGCATTACATACACAAACAAGATCGTATTGTATGGTTCTCCTAGAACCCATGTTGTTTCTTACTTGCTTTATGTTTGCTTCTGTTTACTGATTTCTAACCAAAATACCAAAAATATTTTGCAATTTGCTTGTTTCTTCTCCTTCTCTGTGTGTTTAGGGTTTTGCAGGGAGATTGATGGCAAGGACATTCATTCAAGTCTAGATCAGATGGAAGTTTGACCTCATCTTGGTCAAACTATCAAGAGTTTGATTCAATTATAAGTTACCCGTGGTAGTGGGCTATTTTCTCAGGAAATGTGATTGTTCACGGTCAATTGTCTTGTGTTAAAATCCATTGGCTTATCAAGCAGTGTTCTATGGGAAGTTTGGTCCAAGTTATCGTGATCAAATGTCCATCAGTTCATGTGTATTCATCTGTAGATTTATTTCCCCAAGATTGATTCATGACAAATTTGAAGTGGTTCAGAAATCATTCGATTTTAATCAGAGGTTCAGAGTATTTTGATAAAGATTCAAGTTGATGGTTGATGCTTCGGATACAAGTTATTCAGTGGTCAAAATTTGTCCAGTCATTATAATCAGATGCTTTGTGGAAAGGTTTTGGGTTGGTTTTAGATTAAAGTCAAGATTGTTACCTCGCTCATCAACGCCTTACCATTGGTGATATGGCTACACAGTATTTTGCTGATAGAGACATTTTTGTGTTGGTCGTGTAGTAGAAGGAGATCTTATAAGAGCTTGTGATGAACAACAATGTTAGAAAGAATTGATCTATTTGTATATCCAATATGATGAGTTTGGTAATGCTGCGACAACCATTATGCACCATTCACCTGAAACATGGGTTTACGTACAATTTAAAGATGTTATTGCCAAAGTCACTAATGTGGAGTTATATTACAGAGATGTTCACTTCTATTTGTAGGAGTATCCTGATCTTATCAATGATGTTCTGAATGTCCTTGTTCTTTGGGTTGACCATGCACGTTGTTATTACTTCGACGGTCTCTAAACTTTTGCAGCCAAAAAATACAAGTTTCAAGCCAACGCGATGTCGAAGTTGTGGAGAAAGATCTTCTTGCAAAGGAGCTTTATGAACTTTTATTGCTTTCTCTGCAATGGCTGAGTGGGATGATTAGTCTTTCCAACCCTGTCTGTCCATTGTAACTTCTACATGAAATTGAAACCAAAGTATGGCTCTTAGTTGTTGAGTCCGAGACTTAGGTGAAGAGTGAAGGATACTTCAATTTAACCTTTTGTACCAGGGAGAGTGCTATCAAAAATGATTCCATTATTATTGACCAAACTGCAAGTATAATAGCAAAGATGGATAACCATATAAATACAATGCGGAATAGAACTGTAGAAAAATATGAGTCTAGAGAAAACAATCAAATGCCTCACAAGAATCAAGTGGTGGGTGTTGGTCTTTCAACTAATTTTGGTGGGAATACAAAGCCAAAACGAAGGGCCAAAGGATATGTGGCTTTGAGACGCCCAGCTCTTGACTCGGTAGAAAAAAATGCGGATACTGATGATGGCTCCAATACTATTGGTTTAAAAAATGAGTTGTAGTTACAAGAAGAAAATTTGAAAGTAGATATGTCTTTTTCTAGGTGGGAGGACAGGGTTGGAGCGGCAGAGCTGGAAAGGGTTGTTCTTTCTTTATTGGAATTTGGGCAAATTACTGCTGCCAAGAAACTACAATATAAATTCTCCCTTGGACAAATACCATCTGACTTTAGACTTGTTGATGAAGCCTTGTATGTTTTTCAATAGTTCCAGAGGGTGTCACAACAAAACTAATTGTACCTTTCAGCATAATGCATCATTTCAGCAACAACAAGGTAATTCTGTGTCAGGGATGTGAAGTTCAAAGAGAATGAAATTGGATAATAAGATCAATAGTTAACTGAAATCTGAATGAACTTCGACTGGTGATGATGGTTTTGATGATGAAGAACTTGCTGCTGCTATTGTTTGTGTTCGATAATCTCAAAAGATTAACCATATACTTAAAGTGCAACTCTTTGGCATACTGCTACGGCAACATGTCCTGCGGGTGAAATTAATGCATTGAGATAAGCACTTAAGTGGCACGTCCCTCATATTGATTTAGACTTAATAAACTATCTATAGAACAAGAAAATGATTGTTTTCATCAACACACTCTCCGATTCACACTTTCACATTGCAAAAGATCAACAATCCCTTCTAATCTGAACTGCTATAAGTTTTGGTGCAACTATTAAGATTAGGCTCGAGCGTGTGCACTGATGTAATTGTTTTGGGTTGTAATTTGTCAGCTAGCAGAAGCTGAGGCAATGGCGGCATCAAGAAGCGGTAGGAAATAAAGTTCCCAGGTAGCAGAAGCTTTGTTTTTAGCCAGAATATTTTCACGTATCCAAGCCATCAACCAAGCCATATTTTCAAGCGAAACCGTGAGCCAACGGAAAAAATAATCTACGTCAAATAATTGAAATTGACACAAATTCAAAGAGAAAGAATAACACGTCATACAAGAGATACAAGGAAAAAAAAAGCAAAACGACATGAGTTTTCAGCAAGTCATGCATACAGGTAAGGATTCAAAACGCAGTGAAAATTACACAAATGGCAAATGCGAAAATCACTCACCTCTTCTATAAATTGGGCCACTTCATTCAAAATTCGTCAAGCTTGAACAACCGAGAAAATTCTGCAGAAATATCACCCCAACCTCTAATTTTCTTCAAGTTTCAATCCTCTTCACCTTTCATACTTTTTTCGTTCATCAAACCATTGAACCACCATAAGGATCTGCAGGATTCACACACCTTTGATCCATTCAAACATCAATTGACCTCCAACCTCAACACCATGATTCAACAACAACGTTCAGAGGTAGCGAAAGCAAGAAGAAGAAGATTTACAGACTTACTTGAGCCATTGAAGGTAGTTGGAAGTTTATTGTTGTTTTTTCGTCTCGAGACTATTGTTGCGATTCTTGGAATTGCTTATACTGTTGTGTAGAGTGTCGCATCGCTGCGAAGAGGGGCCGGCAAAGACAGAAGAGTCGCCATCGTTCATTATTTATCCCAAAGAGAGGGAAAGAAAACAATCAGAGAAAACCTACGAAAAGGGAAAAGACAGGTCATCGCAACCAAATCTTGGGTTCGGGAGTCGGTTACGTAAGGGGAAGGTATGAGCACCCCTCACGTCCATTGTACTCAATGGGATCCATGCTTATTGTCTATCTAAAAGGGTGTTAATCTATAAGGCTGACCACAGGGACAAAAGAAAAGAAAAGAGACTCGATAGAGCATCGCCGCTCTATGCCTACGTACTCCTTCATGCAATGGGAAAGTTAGAGTCAACGTAGTTCGGAAAACTACGGGTGAAAGGGGGGAAGGTTGCTCTCCAAGACATTATCGTCTTGTGCCTACGTATCCTCATCTGGTACGAGAAATCAGAGCAAATGTAGTTCGGGCTGACACGACCACAAGTTGGTTCAAGTGTTTTAACTGAGTAGAGTTAAACCTTCGTTCTAGTAGTTAGGTGTATTGCTGCTCGACCATTGGAGACTTAGGCGTTACCTGTTTGCGGTAGAACCAAGAGTTAACACACTCTTTCTGAAAATGATTTTCCAAACAATGCCGAAGGATAAAAAGATTTGATGTTTTGTTTTGTGCTTTTTTATGAAGAAGTGAATTGAATTAGATTTGTAATTCATGTTGCACTAAAGACTATGACTTGAGGGCGAATGCGTCGCATATCGCCCAAAGGGCATACGCTAAACACTCTAGGTAGTTGAGAGGAAGCCCCTCAACTATCATTCCCCAAGTACTTAAGGCTCGTAGCGTACAACACTTATCATCCTTTATTAGGTGTCTTAAGATGTTAAGAGATGAGAAGAGAAGACACAAACTCTAAGGGGAAACTAAACAACCCTAATGTTATCATGCAACGTGCTCCTAAGATTGAGATTAAGAGGGGAAAAGACTATCCTAATGTTATCATGCTTGGATTGAACACTTAATGTCTCTCCTACTCCCCTCCTAAATGGAGGGACTAGGAATCCTAAGGGATCATGGCAAAAGACCAAGAAAACACAAGATAAACCAATCACAAATGAAATACAAGAAAGAGATAAAGTTGACTTAAACAAGTCAAGGAAATGCAAACATGATATGCAAGACTCAAATCATGCAACACAAACAAAAGATGAAGCAAAATGACTTAAATAAGTCAAAGAACAAGTGGGATGAAATGAGAGAAGTCACAACTCCTACAACCATTCAAACACCAATCACTTACATCAAAAGGAAAACAACAATGCACAAACAAAGATCATAATCAAAGTGTAGATGGGAGAAAGTAGCTTGGGTCAAGCACATGAAATATGTCTCAACCAAACTCAACACATTAATCATGCAAAAAGAAGTAGCAAACAAGTGCTAAAAGTGATCCTTCATTCAATACAAACTCAAAGTATAAACATGGATACCAAATTGTCTTGAATGATGATCACAACCCAAGGGAAAGAAGTGGAAACACAAGAAGAAATTTCACAACAAGGATAGAAACAAGGCACAAGCAAGAAACAAGTCAAGGCAAGAGAAAGAAACAAAGTTCAATTCATAATCAACACTTAAAACCAAGTGGAATGCCTTAACTTCAAAGGAACTTGTAACACAAGTTACACAAGTTTATGACCCAAAAATGCATGACCAACACTTTATTCATGTCAAGAATTAGTATCAAGACTCATAGGGTGCATATGGGATCAATCAAAGTCATTTCCCATAGGAACTAGGTCAACTAGTTTGTATGAACTTCATCTAGGGTGACTTGACTTGCAAGGTTCACCAAAAATAGAATAAATGCTCAATAAATCTCAAATAAAATGCACAAAGCAACTAACTCAATTGGAAAATAGAGACCAAAGTATCAAAGCCAAACTCAATCTTAGGCTTCACCAAATGATTTGATCAACTAGGGTGCTCCACTTTATTGAGTTATAATCGAGGGTCAAACAAAATCAAAGCAAAGTTAAACAAAAAGTGATCAAACATTGAACAAAATCAGCCTCAAAGGTACCTCAATCCATCCTCTAAATGGAGAGGAAACCTCATTCATAGGTGATATCAAATGGTAGCTCAAATGTGTATGATCAACCAAAGGCAACATTAAAAACCTCTCCAATTTCAAAATTCAAATAAAATTGCAAAATAAAATAAAATCAGAATTAAAAATTAAGAAAAATTAAATAAGGTTTTAAAATGATGGAAAATATTTTTTATGGAATTTTTGGACAATTGGAGCTATTTTTAATAATTGCAAATCAAAACAGCAAATAAAAGAAAATAAAATAAAAGGAAATGAAAGGGAGGTGTAAAAGCAATAAAGGAAATGCACTGCAAACAGTGGGAAATGCGTTGGGACTCAAAAAATTAGGGGTACAAGTATCAATCTGAGCCCAAATCAGATCAGCTCAGCTCAACAAATGAAACACAGCGTTTCATTAAACGTACGTGGAGTCAATAAGCCAACTGGATCAGGTCAAGCCAATTGCACACAAACACGCATGCAATCAAACATTTAAAGGGCGCCATATTAGATCTAATCTGAATCTGAACCAGACATCGAAGCTAGGGCTCTGGTCGTCTTCTCCAGCCAGCTCGCCGGAGCTTGGTTCAAAATTCTCCATGAAAATGGTCAAATCTTATACCAATGGAAAGCTGAGCTTACAAGGATCATGAATCCACCCTTAGATTTTCAAAAAGGCTCATGAAATAAGAGAATCGAAAGCTTAAAAAATGAGATGCACTTGCTGACCTCACTATCAGGCATCTATTAAACAAACCAGACATCGAACCCGAAGGCCGGCTCAACACGAAGTTAAGAACATCTGCTAACCAGCATGCATTCGCTAAATAAAATCGAGCATCGAACCCGAAGGCCGACTCAACACGAAGTTGAGAAGAACATCTGACCTTGCCGTCAGGCATCGAACCTGAAGGACGGCTCAACACGAAGTTGAGAACATATGCTAACTAGCAGGCATTCGCTAAATAAAAGTGAGCATCGAACCTGAAGGCCGGCTCAACACGAAGTTGAGAAGAACATCTGGCCTCCCTGTCAAGCATCTGTTAAACAAACAGGCATCGAAATCGAAGGCCGACTCAACACAAAGTTGAGAAGAGAATTCACCAATTCACAATCTGAAATAAGAAGTCCGCTGGGGAAAGAACTCAACCATGTAGACTCTGTTGGGGAGCAATAATAAGATAAACACATCTATCAATGATCTTGCTGGAGGTCTGGATACCACGCAGGCTCAAGAAAAACACCAATACTTGCCGGGGTCTGGATACCACATAGGCTAAATAAACCATCATTGTCTACTGGAGACACCTGAAAACATGAGGTAACAACCTGGCTTATGTTTCAAATGCATATGTATGAATATGGCGTAATGCTCCATACAAAATGGAAATGCTACGCGTTTAGGAGGATGTTATGCACAATGCAAATGCAAAAGAACCGCCCCAGCAAAATAAATGCTGAAGAGACGAAAGTAACCCTGCCGGGGAAAGATAGGATATGCCAATTACGATTGGACTTATGCTGGGAACAACAAGCCCTAGATGGCCTCCTGGAAAAAGTACTTTCCTGGGTAATACTGCTCTAACGAGAACAAAAATTCACTCTGCTGGGAATTAACTCAAATTCTTTTGAGGAAAGTGCCCTGAATGGCCTACCAGAATACCACTCTTTTGGGGAACAAAAGACTCGGCTGGGAAAAAGGCAGCCAACTGCTGAGATCATCTCAACTCTACTGGGGAAATCAGCCCTGGATGGCCTCCTAGAACACCGAAAATCTTCTAGGGTACGAAGCAAACTGCTGGGGAATACCTCTACTCTTCCGTAGATTTCAACTTGTTGGAGATTAAATCCAAACTGCTAGGGGTAAACGAATAAGATCTACTGGGAATCCGTCCCAAACTCTCTCTACTGAGGACGAGAAACAACCTACTCCAACAACTCCGTTGGGAATTACTCAATGAGGGAATTAACATCGACCTCAGCTTGGGGAATGAGTCAACAACCTAGACTCTGAGAGGAAAGGAGTCAAACACTTGGACTCTGTTGGGAACTGGAACCCTGAATCCGTTCAATTGCTAGGGATAATCCCAGATTCGCCGGATGAAGAGAACTTCAATCTCGACCTGCTGGGGAATAAGCGCATACATTCGATCTGCTGAGGATAGGTGTACATGCTCAACTTGCAAATGAACAAACAAACAAGATATCCTGCACAATGGAAACTATCTCGGTCATCATCAGTGATTTCGTTCAAGCAAATCAAAGTTTTAATGATTATCAGCAAAGCCCACATGTTTATGTATGCAAAGTTTTATCGAAAACATCAGGCGTTTTTTGCAAACAAAAACAGTAAAAGCTAAAGCAAGAACAAAAATTTACTGAATAGTATATACTTCATTGATAAGTGGCTTGTGAATAGGAAGATTTTACAACAGATGCAACTCCTAAAAAGAGAAAGCTGTGCAAAAATTTACAGAATTGCACAAAGATATACAAAATTTCGGCAATGTGGTATAAACAACCACCATGTGTCGATTCATCTATGACTCGCATGACTTTGATGCTTTTCCAATGCTTCTTCCTCTGAAGAGACTGATTTGAACGGATGGCCCTCGGGTCCTCCCATAATCCACTATGCTCTGAAGATCAACATGCAGACCGCAGTCATTTGCTTTTCAAATCCCTAACTTTTGCCTAAATCGCCCTCGCGGGTTTTCAATTCACCAGGATACCCATTTTTTCCAAAGTCGTCTTTTCAGGTTTTCAACTTTGCGAGTTTACACCTTTTATTTTTATCCCTAACTTTTTCCCGAACCCATTCTTTTTACGGTTCGTCGGGATGCCCCATTTTTTCCTGGATATTCTTTTTCTTTCCAATGGGTCTCTTTAAGCAAAGTATTTTTTAACTGCGTCTGCGTTCACAGGGGATGTGAAATTTTCACCATCCATGGTTGATAGTATTAAAGCTACTCCCGAGAAGACTTTCTTTACGACATATGGACCTTCGTAGTTGGGAGTCCATTTGCCCCTTTGATTTGTCTGTGGAGGGAGAATCTTCTTCAACACTAAATCACCTGCTTGAAAGCTCCGAGGATACACCTTCTTATCAAAAGCTTTCTTCATCCTGCTTTGGTACAAACAACAATATGCAATGGATGCTAATCTCTTCTCATCCATCAAGCTGAGCCAATTCAACCTATTCCTCACCCATTCTGCCTCATCAAGCTTGACGTCAACTAGAACTCTCAAAGAAGGAATCTCGACTTCCAATGGTAGGACAACTTCCATACCATACACTAGCGAAAAAGGGGTTGCCCCAATTGAAGTACGTAGCGAAGTACAGTATCCGTGCAATGCAAAGAACAACATCTCGTGCCATTCATCTTCTACACAATCTTCTTTATATTCTTATTGGCCGCTTCAACAACGCCATTCATCTTCGGATGATAGGGAGAAGAATTGTGATGCTCAATTTTGAAATCTGGCACAGTTCCTTCATCATCTTATTGTTCAAATTTGAACCATTATCAATAATGATTCTCTCGGGCACTCCGTAACAACAGATGATGTCCTTCTTAATGAATCAGGCCACAACTTTCCTAGTGACATTGGCGAAAGAGGCTGCTTCAACCCACTTAGTGAAATAATCAATTGCCACTAAGATGAAGCGATGCCCGTTGGATGCGGTCGGCTCAATCTTACCAATCATATCAATGCCCCACATGGAAAAGGGCTAAGGAGACGCCATGACATTCAAAGGACTCGGCGGCACATGAACCTTATCGGCATAAATTTGGAATTTATGACATTTCTTCGCATATTTGAAGTAATCAGACACCATAGTCAACACATAATAACCTGCCGTCAACAGCTTTCGAGACATGGCATGCCCGCCTGCATGTGTACCAAAAGCACCTTCGTGGACCTCTTCCATAAGCAAACCTGCTTCTTTTTCGACCACGCATCTCAGTAGAACTAAGTTAAAATTTCTTTGGTAGAGTACACCATCTTGGTTCAGATAGAAATTTCCAGACAACCTCCTCAAGGTCTTCTTATCCTGGACCGAAGCCCCAAGCGGATATAAAAAACATGGTTCTTGAGAAAATTATGGATATCATAATACCATGGCTTCCCATCTGAAGCTTCCTCTATTGAAAATACAAATTCCGGCCTATCTAGGGGCGAGATGATAATTCTCGGAGCATCGTTCCAATAGTTCACCGTATACATTGAGGATAACATAGCCAAGGCATCTGCCATCTGATTCTCCGCTCTTGGCACATGGTGAAACTCTACCCTGTCAAAGAAAGGTAACAACCTTCTTGCATAGTTCATATATGGAATCAGATTAGGCTGACGAGTCTCCCACTCTCTGTTGATCTGATTGACCACCAAAGCTGAATCACCATAAATATCAAGGTTTTTGATTCTCAAATCAATCGCTTCTTCAATACCCATGATACATGCTTCATATTCAGCTTCATTATTGGTGCAGGGAAAAGTTAAATTGGCGGTGAATGGGATATGAAAACCATGGGGAGTTGTAATGATTGTCCCAATTCTGCTGCCATATGAGTTAACGGCGCCGTCAAAAATCATTTTCCATTGGGAGCCTAACTCAGGACCTTCATCAGGTAATGGCTCATCACAATCCTTCATCTTTATGAACATGATATCCTCATCAGGAAATTCAAACTTCATCGGCTGGTAATCGTCAATTGGTTGCTCTGCAAGATATTCTGACAGAACACTCCCCTTAATGGCCTTCTAGGAGACGTACTGAATGTCGTATTCTGTCAAAACCATCTACCACCTGGCAATTCTTCCCGAAAGTGCTTGCTTTTCAAACACGTACTTAATCGGATCCATCTTCGAAATTAGCATGGTTGTATGGTTTAGCATGTATTGCCTTAGGCGTTTGGAAGCCCAAGCAAGTGCACAACACGTCTTTTCCAACATTGAGTACCTGGACTCACAACCTGTGAACTTTTTACTCAAGAAATAAATGGCATGCTCTTTTCTTCTCGTCTCGTCGTGTTGACCGAGAACACAACCCATGGAATTCTCGAGAACCGTTAAGTACATTATTAATGGTCTTCCAACCACTGGAGGCATCAGTATCGGATGCTCCTGCAAATACTCTTTTATCTTTTCAAATGCCCTTTTGGCAATTTTCGTTCCATACCACCGCTTGATCTTTCTTTAATAGCTTGAACAATGGTTCACAAGTGGCTGTAAGGTGAGATATGAACCTTGCAATGTAGTTCAATCTACCCAAGAAACCACGAACCTCTTTCTCACTCTTCAGTGCTGGCATTTCCTGTATAACTTTTATTTTTGCAGGATCGACCGCGATTCCCTTTTCACTAACTATGAACCCTAGTAACTTTCCTGACCGTACCCCAAAAGTGCACTTGTTCAGATTCAACCTCAACCTGAGTTTCCTTAGCCTCACGAATAGCTTCAAAAGATTCACCAGATGCTCTTCCTCCGTTTGTGACTTCGCGATCATGTCATCAACATAGACCTCGATCTCATGATGAATCTTATCATGAAACAAAGTCACCATTTCCCGCTGATAGGTTGCCCCTGCATTCTTCAATCCAAAGAGCATTACCTTATAACAAAAAGTCCCCCACGGCATGATAAAAGTTGTTTTCTCCATGTCTTCCGGAGCCATCTTGATCTGGTTATATCCAGAAAAACCGTCCATGAAGGAAAACACTGGATACTGCACGGTATTATTAACAAGCACGTCAATGTGGGGGAGCGGGAAATCATCTTTCGGGCTCGCTCGATTGAGATCACGGTAATCTACACACATCCTTACCTTACCATCCTTCTTAGGTACATGTACGATGTTAGCGACCCACAGAGGGTAATTCGTCACAGCGAGAAATCCTACGTCCAACTGCTTATGGACCTTTTCTTTGAACTTAACTGCCATGTCCGGTCTAGTTCTTCTTAGCTTCTATTTCACAGGTGGGCACTCTTCTCGAAGAGGCAAGCGATGAACCACAATATCTGTATCAAGACTGGGCATATCTTCGTATGACCAAGCAAAGACATCCTTATACTCTCGGAGCATTTCTACCAGTCTTTGTTTGGCATTATCTTGCAACGCAACCCCTATCCTGACTTCCTTTCTAGCTTCCTCGGGACCCAAGTTGATGACTTTGATTTCATCCTGATGAGGCAGAATAACCTTCTATTCTTGTTTCAGTAGCCTGGCAAGCTCTTCAGGCAAGTCTTCGTCTTCCTCAATCTCTTCTTCAGCTTGAAAGTTCGGATTATCAAAGTCATACCGAGTCATAGATGAGTTTGAATCGGTGGCATCTGCTATGTGAAACCTGCAATGATGATGATTTAATGCTTAAAATGATATGCAAACAAGCACAAACCACATTGCCATTTTATTTTTAAAATAAAACAAGAAAAACAGAGATCACAATATTTGAATGCAAGAAAAATGCCCTTTGATTAATGACAAACAATTGTTCAGACATAAAAGATAAGGCCCTTCAGACAAAGACCACTATGCTCCGGGTAGAACATAGGGCTACACATAATCAAGAAAAACAAATCATTACTTCTCACTAGTCACTTGGACGACTTCCTTGATGGTCCAGTTGTTCATGCTCTGACCAGGAATACATGGTCGGATCCATGCATCCATGTCGAAGTCACTATCCCCTTCTTCGTCGGACATGACATTGATCTGATAAAAAATTACCCCACCACTAGTGAATTGGACTGGTCCCTGTAGCGCGGAGTGCTCTGTGAAAAGGAAGAAGATGGGTTGTACCCCAGTCCAGACTTGTCCTATTTATTGGGGATGCTCAAAACTTGCCCCCAACCCTGAGATGATCCAGACTTCACCGCTTGCGCCTCCTTGAAAGACGACATAGCAACCTCAGACATTCTGCTCACAACTGGCATCTTCTCTTTAATCTGGACGGTTTCAAAATCTTGGCACAGCGTTTAATGAATCTCCCCGTCTACATCCACATATTTAAATGAGGACAAGTGGCTTATCATAATATCCGTTTCCCCGCAAACGGTGACAATATTACCATCCACCATATATTTCAATTTTTGATGTAAGGTTGACGTCACGATGCCCGCCGAATGAATCCAAGGTCGTCCCAACAGACAACTGTATGCTGGCTGAATGTCCATTATGTAAAACCCAGCATAAAAAACATCTGGCCCAACCTGGATTGGAAGAGTCACTTCTCTAAAAACGGACCTTCTTGTCCCATCAAATGCTCGTACAACCAAATCACTTGGGGTGCACATTACTCCCTAGGTGTTCAACTTCATCAAAGCTTTCTTGGGCAACATATTAAGTGAAGACCCAATGTCCACCAGCACATGCAACAACACAGCCTCTCTGCATTCAATGGAGATATGCAACGCGTGATTATGGTCTCTTCCTTTGGGCGTCAAATCAAGATTTGTAAATCCTAGCCCATTCCCGGCGTTGACGTGTGCCACCACTCCTTCTAGTTGATTCACAGAAATTTCTTGTGGCACATACACAGTATTCAGAATCCTTAACAAGGCATTCTGATGTGCCTCAGAGCACAGAAGTAATGATAAGATTGAAATCTTCGACGGAGTTTGTTGCAAATGCTCTACAATCTTATAATCACTTTTCCTGATCAAGTGCATAAACTCTTCCACATCTTTCAACAAAGTTTCTTTCTCACCACTCTGAGAACTCTCTTCAACCACGTCCTTCCCTTTTCCCTTATCGGACCTTTCAGAATTCACTTTCGGAGGTGAAAATACTCTCCCGCTTCTGGTTATCCCACTGGTTCCTACCAAACTGTCAACGGAATCCAACGACGAACTCTTCAGCTCCTGCTTTTGACCATTGCAAAAGACCTCGGCCCCATAATTCCATGGGATCGCTTTGGTACTTCGTAAGGTACTGGTCACGCCTTAGTGATTATAATGGTGAGTGGCCTTGGCGGTGCAGAAATAGTGATTGTTTTGTAAGGAATGGAAATTGTAGCCACTTCATCCTTCTCTTACGCAATTACTTTCTCTCTTTTCTCTTCTAAAACTCTATCAAACTGTAGAACACCCTCATCAATTAACCTTTGCACATGATTCTTCAAATTTTTACATCCCTCAAGATGAGCCAAACAGCTTGCACAGTCTCTCTCACAACCAGGAAAGACTCCTCCGCTCAACAACTTATCCTTCATAAAACTCAATGGAGTTTTCATTTCTTCAACATCGGTCACCAAATTCAAACCTTCTTCCTCTACAATGGCGTTTACCCCAGTCGCTCCATGATTTGGCATACGATTTTGCACAACGTTAGGCGCGTCATGTGAAAAATTGATAGCTTTACTGTCGATAAGGTCTTGCACCTTATTCTTGAAGGCTTTATAATTATCAATGTTATGGCCGGGAGCACCAGAGTGAAAATCGCACCTGGCATTGGCATCTTACCCTGGGGGTGGTGCGCCAGTTAAAGGAGCCAAAGTCCTTTTCTAGTTCAATTGTAATTACACCAAATGTTGTAGTAACTGTGAGTAAGGCATCAACGGTGCATCAAATTGTCTTTTCATTGCTCTTCCCCGATCTTGAAATCGTCGCAGAGCGTAATTTTGTTGTTGTTGTTGTGGACGATGTTGTTGTTGTTATGGTGGTGCAGCTGGAATTGTAATGCTTGCAACTTGAGGTTGCTGCTGACGATATTGCTGATTTCTGCTTTTATTTCTGCTTCGGAAACCTGATACCGCATTTGTTTCCCCATCTCTCTTCTTATTGCCAAAACTTTTCCTACCTCCTCTAGATGAGGATCCTTCTTCGGCCTGTATCTTCCCCAATTTGATTCCGTTTTCAACCCGCTCACCTGTAATGATCAAGTCTGAAAAACTACCCGACATATTGCCTATCAATTTCTCATAATACACTCCAGGAAGTGTAGCAACAAACATGTCGATAAGCTCTCTCTCCACCAAGGGAGGTTGAACTCTCGCTGCCAGCTTGCGCCATCTCTGGGCGTATTCCTTGAAACCTTCATTACTTCTCTGTGACAGGTTCTGCAACTGTACCCTGTTTGGTGCCAAATCACTGTTATATTGATAATATCGGACAAAAGCTTCAGCCAAATCTCTCCAACTTCTGATGTTGACCGGCTCTAGACCCATATACCATTCCAGGGATGGACCAGAAAGACTATCCTAGAAGAAATGCATGAGCAGCTTCTCATCGTCAGAGTATGCATACATCTTTCGGTAATAAGAACAGAGATGCACCCTAGGACAGGTTGTCCCCTTATACTTATGTAAGTTTGGAACCTTAAACTTCGGAGGAATCTTCAGGTCTAGGATCAGCCCCAGATTTGACATATCTAGACCCAGCAAGTTTTGATTTTCAAAATTCTTCATCTTTTCCTCTATCAGCTTAAACCTTCTGTCTGTGTCAGATTGCAGACCAGCACCAAGCTCTCTCATAGAGAAAACATCATCTTGGTCATCCTCATCCCACTGAGGGCCAGTATTACCATGTACAGCACACGTCGCTCCTGGAGTGTGAACTCCAGTCTGATTTCCTCCGCCCGGAGGGACAACAACTGTTGGAATAACGTTAGCATGTGGAGTACCCCCATCATTCTGAGGAGGAACAACAATAGTTCCGCCATGAAGAACCCCACTCCCGTCAACCCTTGCAATCAGAGGTTGCACCAGTGTTCTCAGTTGTTCCTGGCCATTAGCGACCCCTTGCATCATATCCATAAACTGGGCCATACGGTCACGAAACTTCTGCAACTCGAGCTGAATCTGGTCCATAACTTTGCATTGATTTCCCCTGGTAGAGTAGCGATGAATCGCTTGATTTTCAATCCTGAAAAAGGATGAATAAACCACAGAAAATATAAGGTTAACAGATCCAGGAACACCTGCGATGCGAAATGATGCAGTATGCAGACATGTAAATATGCTTTAGGGAAATTTTTTCCTTTTATTCTAGTTTCACGGGAACAACAAGACAATGAAGAGCTAACAAATGAAGTCACACAATCTTCTCATAAATAAAATGAGGATCTGAGTCAATACACATCACGTCACCGAGGAAATACAACATAATCAAACGCGACCCCATCCAACAATCTTGGTGATGGTCGAGATACAACATAACAACAAATACTAAAGGAGAAAATACATCAAGTATGACAGCGAGTCTGGAACTCCTCCAATAACTCCTTCGTATCAGGATGGTATGGCCTAGAAATCAATCCTTGGATGAGCATCTCCTTCCGACCAATGGTATCCTGCAAGCCCTGAGCGTAATCTTCCCAGGCGCCTTCCCCAAATGCTTCTTCAAGCCTAGGTCTCTTCAGATCTACTCTTAATTTGTACTCTTCCAATGTTGTAAGAGCTTCATTCAACTTGCGGTCACTTTTGCATCGGCGTGAGGA
Source organism: Lathyrus sativus (assembly GCA_963859935.3). Taxonomy (NCBI): domain Eukaryota; kingdom Viridiplantae; phylum Streptophyta; class Magnoliopsida; order Fabales; family Fabaceae; genus Lathyrus; species Lathyrus sativus. The sequence continues at coordinate 302,480,402 of OZ012735.1, read as the reverse complement.
TTCAACTATATCTTTCTCATCTTTCACTTGGAGTTGAGCTTTCAACCTGACAATTTGTTACCACAGTCCATCTTCTCCTTCTTTGTTGTTAGTCAGAATAGCGTTCCATTGAGCATTGAATTTAGATATCTCTAGATGTGCTCTTTCTAGCTCCTTCTTCTTATCTTTGAGGATATCACTAGCACTCTTCATGTCTCGGCCCACTCGCTCTCGGGCGCGAATCTCTTTTGTTAGTTCTCTACCCATTTTGTTCACCAGCTCTGTCTGCTTCTTGGATGAGTAGGTAGCTTGATTCTTTTCACTTCTGAGTTGCATAATTTCCTTTTCCAAATCCTTGTTTACCTTGCGTAATTCCTCCTTTTCGGCCCACATTTGATTGTATTTCTGAATTTCAACTGTTGTTGGTTCTTCAATCATCAAGGGATACAAAGGTTCTCAAGCTGGAAATGGTAACAACAGCCTCTTAACTCTTTCCTGAATCCATTCCACATAAGGCTCACAAGCTCTGCTATTGCTCTTTCCCAAAGAAGATTTCCCCCTACGGTGAATTTTACTCCAAGCCTTCTCCAATCTAATTAGGGTCTCACTGTCAATCAAGCTGGTGAAATACAGAGATTCTTGTATTTCTTCTTCCTTCGGAGGTTCCCTTAGAGCATACCCAAATTGCCTTACTGCAAGAGCTGGATTGTAGTTAATACCACCCTTTCTTCCAATCAAAGGGACGTTAGGGAAATTACCACAGCTAGAGATTATCTCCATACCCAAGAAGTCTCGGTTAAACCATACAATATCCTCATAAGTTAACCTCATAAGCCTCTCTGACCAATCGGCGGTGTCTGAGATGTCTACAAATGGACCAAACTTAGGAAGATGACTCATAAACCATCTATACAGGAGAGGTACACAGCAGGAGACATTCTTTCCCCTCCTATTCTCATTCTTATAATGCACAGAGTGATACACATCTCCTAAGAGCGTAGGCACGGGATTATTCGAGACAAAGATATGGAAAGCATCCAAGTCCACAAAGTCTAGAATATTTGGGAATACAATTATGCCGTATATGCACAGAGCCAAGATAGCATTTAAAACAACCCAACAACCTTCTTTTGCAAAATGTTGAGCTCTACCAACCAAGAAAGGCAATGAGAAACCAGACATTCCATTCCTCCTAACCATCTTCCCTTCCAACTCAGAAGCATTTAGATGAAGTGAATTTGCAAGCATAGTTAAGTTATGCTCTGCTTCATAATGATATAAAGGCATCTGATCCAGAATAGGAACTCCTAACAACATGGCAAACTCCTCCAGAGTAGGCATCAATACATAACCAAGGACAGTGAAACATCTCAGCTGAGGGTCATAGAACTGAAGCAAGGTGTAAAGACCTCATAACCCAAACACTGAAGCTTTACAGACACAACCCAGAAGCTTCTCATACTCTTTCTTGAAATCCTCCATGACACTGTGATCAGTAGTAGAAATCAAACTGAGTAAAGACCCTATATCTGGTGTTGGAAACTTATACACAATTGTCTTCTTCAAACAAACCTTCATGTCAGCATTGGATTAGTTTACTAGAATCAAGAGGATAATATGCACCTGAACCATAAATACATGTCAATGTTAATATGCAAATGAAAATGCAAATGCAACAAGGGATCAAGATTGTTGTGTTGTTGACTGAGATGAACCAGCGCTTCGCTTTGGCTAGAACACAACACTGACATAAGGAACCTGTTGTATCAAGGATTAAAAGTTCACACTGACGAGAAAACCAGGTAGGTTGAAGGTCAGGGTTTCCTGCATAACCCTCCCCATTCATAGGTATGAACCTATCTCTGATAAGGTCTGGCATCCTATGTGGTCATCAGCGTCACAGACTTTCGAGAAACGATGACACGTTCACCATTTCTGGTTTAGCATCATGGTCCAACGAAACGGCCTCACTTAGCTGACTTCCAAATGATCGGTCCCCAGAGTCGACAATCCTCAAATCCAACATCCTCTCAACTGTCCGAAACAGATTCGAAAGGTAGTCATCAAAGAGAATCTCGTCTGAGCGCAAATTTCGTGAGAACTAGTGCATGCCAAACATATAGGTTCATCACTACTTTCCACTTCTAATACTATGGTTATTCTCAAGCCTGGGTTTTGGCTTATCACACAGTGGAACATTCCCACCCAACAACACAACAATATGATAATATAAATGCTGAAAATAAAATGCAAATGCAGTAAAGTACAAATGCAACACATACACACATATATATACACACCCAAAGGTAAAACAAACAAGCGCTAGGATTGACTCGCATGTGGGATGGGATTGTCCCCAGTAGAGTCGCCAGCTGTCACATCGCTGCGAAGAGGGGCCGGCAAAGACAGAAGTGTCGTCACCGTTCATTATTTATCCCAAAGAGAGGGAAAGGAAACGATCAGAGAAAACCTACAAAAAGGGGAAAGACAAGTCATCGCAACCAAATCTTGGGTTCGGGAGTCGGTTATGTAACACCCTTCTAAACCCCACGGAATATTACATAATTAATCAGAGTAAAAATAACATGCTTTCAACCAAGGGTGTCACACTCAAAACTTCAAACACCTGTCATGCTCATCAACACTTCAATAAATAATCATGTATTAAAATTTCAATTAACATGTAGCAGCGGATTCATTTATCCAATGATTTTTCATAAAAGAAATATTCGTTTTCCTCACATAAATCAACAAGGCTCGGGCACTAAGGCCAACTTCTTATTATTTCAATAAACAAGGAAACATAGTATATATATCTAAAACATAAACCAAGCGATCCCAGTGTTACACGACCAGAGCATGACTCGACCCAACATAAATAAATCGCTAAATAGCTACACCAATAGCGGCCTCGAATCTACAAGCAGCTCTACTCTGAAAACCTGCACGATGTCATGTAGGACATCATTCCAGCAGAAGGGTGAGAAATATTACCATAATAATCGATGCATAAGATTATGTGCATAAACAATCATAAAATGCATATATGCCACATTTTCTCACCACAATTCATAATTCACTCGTATACATCACAATATACATATATATAATCCAAGCATATCATCATGCATATTTTTGCTATTCCAAAAATCCACATAAACATACACAATATGTTTAGTCACTACACTTTACATGAACATATATAATTATGTTTATCTCACCAATTCACGATTACACATTCACCTTTCTCAATTACGCAAGTAATGCACATACGCGTATTCCACAATCCTCATCATACTTCATCATAACTTATCATATACTTTACAAAGCATACTTATATAAACAAATATGGGCAATATAAATATTCACAAAGCATCCCCACATCATGCGTACACTCACATTTCCACAATCTTATCATTCACACATAAGCATCTCTTCATGCATATGTCATATATCAATGTGACTCAACGACTCAATGCAACTCATGCAATGCGGTACCGACTCTCGTTATCTTTTTTCGGTTTTTACATTAAACCGGGTCCACTCTTCTAGACCGATAACCCGTTATCTTTTTTCGGTATTTACATTAAACCGGGTCCACTCTTCTAGACTGATAACAACAAAGGCCCGTCCTCTAAGCCTTCAAACCCACTCTTCTAGTTTTGGGACAAGCCACTAGTTTCCACGAAACTAACGGACATTGCCTCTTGACTAAATGATGCATATGCAATCGACAATCAAATGCACTTAAGGCCGACATCTTAATCTCATGCATTCAAATAATTCATCTCTTCAAGAATTATAACAATGATTGCACACACAACATATTCGCATGACATTCATCAATGTATTCATAATTCAACACTATCACCATATTATCACACAATGCACACATATCCACGATATGTTCTCATGCATTCTTCACGGTTATCAAACAATGCACACATATCCACGATATGTTCTCATGCATTATACACATTTAATCACATACATACAATATGCATTTACAACATTTATTAAGCAATGCACACATATCCACGATATGTTCTCATGCATTCTATTCATACAACCGCATACAAACAATATGCATTCACAACTCAATATCATCACCACATTATCAATGATGCACGCATATTCACAATATGCTCCCATGCATTCTACACATATAATCGCATACAATATGTATGCGTCCACAATATTATACCCAATGGCAACATACCTCATCACAAATCATCATGCATTCTTATTCAAATTAAACAATGCACACATAAATGCCAAAAGGCCACATAGTCAACAAAATCCAACGTCTAGGATTCATGCCAAACAACTTCCCACAGCACATATACATACAACATATAACACTCCATTCCAATAAGAATCTAACCCGATCGAAACCACAAACAACATGGAATGAAAACACAAGAAAACACAAATGCTGACATGTTCGCTACTGCCTCGCCTAGCGAGCAGCTAGCGAACCTTCACTACATGTTCGCTTAGCGAACTACTAGCGAACCCAAACAGAGGCTCCAGACCTCACTCGCTACCTTGTTCGCCACAGCGAACTCCCAGCGAACCATTCACTACCCTATTCGCTACCCAGCGAAGGGCCCTCTCCCCTTCTATTTTTGTTCGCTGCAGGCTCGCTAGGCGAGGACCCAGCGAACGCTCGCGACCAGCTCGCCTAGCGAACAACTAGCGAAGGTCTGCGATCAGAATTTCTCCACTGTTCCAGAATTCCCAACTCTCTCCAGAACTGACCGATTTTCCACAAATCAGTTCCAATAGCTTTAGTATCATAAACCTCGACTATTCTACATCGTTTACAACAGATTCTACCCGATAAAACACTCATTCTACCGATAAATCCAACTTCTTCCCTAAAATGGAAATTGTAGTAAAACATCCAAAAACCCAACCCAAGCATACATAATCACATACATTGATCAAATAATAATGTTTCTCACCCTTACCTTGGTTTAATCGAAGCTTGAAGCGGATCCTTGAGCTTTCCAAGCTTTTCCTTCTTCTCTTCTCTTCTTTCTTTCTTTCTTTCTCTTCTATTTCCTTTATCTTACTATCTTTTCTTTTCTCTTCCACTTTCCTTATATACTTTCCTTTATTTTCTTTCCATTCCATTTCTCTCCTCAATTATCTACCAAATAAATCCAATTAATCCAAATCATTAAGATTAATTCCAATAAACCAATTAATTAACATAATTAATTAATTAATGAAAATTTGGGCTGTTACAGGTTACACAAGGGGAAGGCATGAGCACCCCTCACGTCCGTTATACTCAACGAGATTCACGCTTGTTGTTTATCTAAAAGGGTGTTAATCTATAAGGCCAGCCACAGTAACAAAAGAATAGAAAAGAGACTCGATAGAGCATCGCCATTCTATGCCTACGTACTCCCTCGTGCAATGGGAAAGTCAAAGTCAACGTAGTTCGGAAAACTACGTGTGAAAGGGGGGGAAGGTTTCTCACCAAGACATTGTCATCTTGTGCCTACGTATCCTCGTCTGGTACGAGAAATCAGAGCAAACGTAGTTCGGGCTGACACGACCACAGGTTGGTTCAAGTGTTTTAACTAAGTAGGATTAAACCTTCGTTATAGCAGTTAGGTGTATTACTGCTCGACCATTGGAGACTTAGGCGTTACCTGTTTGCGGTAGAACAAAGAGTTAACACACTCTTTCTTAAAATGATTTTCCAAATAATGTCGAAGGATAAAAAGGTTTGATGTTTTGTTTTGTGCTTTTTTATGAAGTGGATTGAATTAGATTTGTAATTCATGTTGCACTAAAGACTATGACTTGAGGGTGAATGCGCCACATATCGCCTAAAGGGCATACGCTAAACACTCTAGACAGTTGAGAGGAATCCCCTCAACTATCATTCCCCAAGTACTTAAGGCTCGTAGCGTACAACACTTATCATCCTTTATTAGGTGTCTTAAGATGTTAAGAGATGAGTAGAGAAGACACAAACTCTAAGGGGAAACTAAACAACCCTAATGTTATCATGCAATGTGCTCCTAAGATTGAGATTAAGAGGGGAAAAGAATATCTTAATGTTATCATGCTTGGATTGAACACTTAATGTCTCTCCTACTCCTCTCCTAAATGGAGGGACTAGGAATCCTAAGGGATCATGTCAAAAGACCAAGAAAACACAAGATAAACCAATCACAAATGAAATACAAGAAAGAGATAAAGTTGACTTAAACAAGTCAAGGAAATGAAAACATGATATGCAAGACTCAAATCATGCAACACAAACAAAAGATGAAGCAAAATGACTTAAACTAGTCAAAGAACAAGTGGGATGAAATGGGAGAAATCACAACTCCTACAACCATTCAAACATCAATCACTTGCATCAAAAGGAAAACAACAATGCACAAACAAAGATCATAATCAAAGTGTAGATGGGAGAAGGTAGCTTGGGCAGCAAGCACATGAAATATGTCTCAACCAAACTCAACACATTGATCATGCAAAAAGAAGTAGCAAACAAGTGCTAAATGTGATCCCTCATTCAAGACAAACTCAAAGTATAAACATTGATACCAAATTGTATTGAATGATGATCACAACCCAAGGGAAATAAGTGTAAACACAAGAAGAAAGTCCACAACAAGGATGGAAACAAGGCACAAGCAAGAAACAAGTCAAGGCAAGAGAAAGAAACAAAGTTCAATTCATAATCAACACTTAAAACCAAGTGGAATGCCTTAACTTCAAAGTAACTTGTAACACAAGTTACACAAGTGTATGACCGAAAAATTCAAGACCAGCAACTTAATCATGTCAAGAATGAGTATCAAGACTCATAGGGTGCATATGGGATCAATCGAAGTCATTTCCCAAAGGAACTAGGTCAACTAGTTTGTATGAACTTCATCTAGGGTGACTTGACTTGCAAGGTTCACCAAAAATAGAATAAATTCTCAATAAATCTCAAATAAAATGAACAAAATAACTAACTCCATTGGCAAACAGAGGCCAAAGTATCAAAGCCAAACTAAATCTTAGGCATCAACAAATGATTTGATCAACTAGGGTGCTCAACCTTATTGAGTTATAATCGAGGGTCAAACAAAATCAAAGCAAAGTCAAACAAAAATTGATCAAACATTGAACAAAATCAGCCTCAAAGGTACCTCAAACCATCCTCTAAATGGAGAGGAAACCTCATTCATAGGTGATATCAAATGGTAGCTCAAATGTGTATGATCAACCAAAGGCAACATTAAAAACCTCTCCAATTGCAAAATTCAAATAAAATTGCAAAATAAAATAAAATCAGAATTAAAAATTATGAAAAATTAAACAAGGTTTTAAAATGATGAAAAATATTTTTCATGGAATTTTTGGACAGTTGGAGCTATTTTTAATAATTGCAAATCAAAACAGTAAATAAAAGAAAATAAAATAAAAGGAAATGAAAGGGAGGTGTAAAAGCAATAAAGGAAATGCAGTGCAAACAATTGGAAACGCACTTGGCCTCAAAACATTGAGGGTGCAAGTATCAATCTGAGCCCAAATCAGATCAGCCCAGCTCAACACATGAAACACACTGTTTCATTAAACGTACGTTGAGTCAACAAGCCAACTGGATCAGGTCAAGCCAATTGCACACAAACACGAGCGCATCCAAACATTCAAAGGGCGCCACATTAGATCTGATCTGAATCTGAACCAGACACCGGAGCTAGGGCTCCGGTCACCTTCTCCGGCCAGCTCGCCGGAGCTTGGTTCAAAATTCTCCATGAAATAGGTCAAATCTTATACCAATGGAAAGCTGAACTTACAAGGATCATGAATCCACCCTTAGATTTTCAAAAAGGATCATGAAATAAGAGAATCGGAAGCTTAAAAAATGATATGCACTTGCTGAAACTTCATCAAATAGAGACAACAACTATGCAAACATTGCCTACTCAACGTAGGGCTTCAGATGCAACCCAAAATGCCCTAAATATGTGTCTAAAATGAGAGGAAATGGAAGGGGAAACTTACTGAACGGAGCAACTCCGTTGGTTCTTCAGATGCGTGCAACCTTCACTTTCTTGCTTCAAACACGTTCCAAATGCTCCAAGGAAGAAGATACAAGCCTCAATTTCAGTTGATTCTAAGTGAAAATTCAAATTCGAAGTTGAAGAATGCTTGAGAATTTTGAATTTCAATTTGCTCTCTCCAGCTCTAAATGCACGTTCTGAGCTTCTAGGGCAAGCTTTTAGTTTATATATGATGGATTTGAACATGTCATGAAGGCCCATGATGCCCCATTTGTGAGATTTGAAAAATTGCCCAACAAAGAAACTTCACTTATGCACACGCGTTTTGGCTTGCTTCACACATTAGGAAATCATGAATCTGCAGCATATGAGGCGTATTTTGCATTTGAATTGAATTGGGCTTTGAATTTGATCCACATTGTATGTTTGGAATGGAAACTTTCTCATGAAGAAACTTGAAAATACCATATTTCCATTTACTTTGGTACCAAACCAATTGTGGCGAACTTCTCAAGCTCATGCTTTGGTGTGAATTGATTCAAAATAAATGCCAAAGGTGACCTATATTGAACCAGATTTATATCATGTTTAAAAGTCCAAATTTCACTTGAAAATCTTCCCACATGTCCATATAAATCCATAATTCAAATGGATCTTGAGCTCTATGATGTAAATAAGGTCTCTATGAACAACTTTCATGTTGGTTGGAAGTGCATTTGAGGTGCATAAGTTCATGGAAATGACCATTGTACCAAATGACCTATAATGAAACTTTTCCAGAATACCCTTGCCTTGTGAGGTCCATAACTTGAGATGAACAAATGATATCAAGGACTTATAGGACTTTTTGGAAATATAAAACCACGAGGAACAACTTTCATGTTTAGTTCAAGTTGAGGAGAAACTTTATTCTAGGTCAAAAGTGCCTTGGAAGTTAGTTGACTTTTAGTTGACCAAAAATAAGTTCATCTGAGACCCCTAACTTGTTGGCATCATAACTTGAGTTCTACAAACTCAATGGATGAGTTCTAGTACTCAAAAGAAAGCTTAGAACATACCCTACATGGTTTATGTTTTCCTGAAAATGAGATTAAACTTGTATCACAGGGTAAATTGTCCTTGAAGTTAGGCACTAAAGAAGGGGATTTTACACTGAGATCCTCTGAAACCGTAATTTAGTAACTTCTTGAACTCTTTATGCTTCTTGATTTGATATTGACATGACATCCTAAATGTCTCAAGATAACTTCTCATGGCTTCAATGACTTAAAACCAAGTCTTAAACTCCCTCAAGTCCACAGTTGACCTTGAGTTGACCAGATGAACCCTAGCTTCATATCCTTTGACTGTGACCTCTTGCAGATGAAATGAATGTCTAGATAAGCTCTACAATGACCTCCAAGGTACTCTATGAGCTTCTTAAACATATTTTATCCATAACAATGCCCTTATGAACCCTTGATGTTCCCCTGCTGACCCCTAACATAGGAGACAACCAACACACATCAATCCTTCCTTTCAAGGAGCTTTGACAACTCCATGATGATTATAATCACTTGATGAATTGACTAGGAACTCTTTCTTGGGCTTGAAACCCTTGATACTCTTCTCTTGAATGGCACACCACTCTTGATCCCCTGTTAAGAGCAATGTTATGCATTAGCAAAGGCTAAAATGAAATGAAACATAAGCCAGGAAAAGGTTGGTCAAATTTTGGGGTACAACATAAAGCTATTAATTTCGAACCTAACCATGTTGGTTTCGCGTCCCGCCACACGAATTTGAGAAAGCACCGAAGCATCCATGGCCGTGAACAATGCTCGTGTTGTAAGAAGAAGAAGAAGATGATTTTTTTTCTTTTCGTTTTTACTGATTTATATTTTTCTTTTTCTTAATTTTTATTTTACTTGTTTTTTGTGTTAATTTCTTTTGGGCTGGGCCATAGCTAGGAATTGCCATCACCACCACCTTTTTTCTACTTTGAAGCTTTTTTTCTTATATATATAGATTTTCTTTAAATTTTATTTTTATTTCTTTTTACTATTTTCTTCTTGATATTTGAACTAATTTTTGGTTGTTGATTAGATATTAAATTTTGAACATAATCTTGTTAATTTCAATGGACCATGGACGTTGATAGGATCAATTCTAAATCCGCCAAGAGAGGTGATTGATGTTAATGACGTTTTAATCGAGTTAAAGTCCATTTTGGTTCTCTTTCTTTTTCTTCTTTTTCTTTTAATCGATAAAATCTATGGATCATGGATTGTTGATTGTCAAGGTTGTTTAATCTTTATTATTTCAAATCTATGGACGAATAATCATTTTACCTTTGATTAATCGATAAAGATCTTGATTAAGATGAGATCACCACCTTCTTTTCTTTTCATGCGGTATTGCTTTCGGAGAGTGGTTTACATATCACTTCTCTAGCATGCATTGGGACAAACATTTTATTGATCGGCCTCAGATAGTCATGGTTTCTACATAAAGCCAATTACGATTGCTTAACATAGCGCTAAAGTGTCATGTAATTGGAAAATAATCATTCGCAACTCAAACTTATGTTTGAAAGTCCAAGTATGGTTGGTTTCTTATCTTAAGTCCACTACATATGAAACTCATTGTTAGGAGGTTTTGATTCTATCAATCCTCTAATGAGTTTTCATTAACCTTGGTCTAAGTGCTAGAATTAACCGTTGTTGATCATATGTTCTAACCACTAATCACTAACTCACTAACAATATCTTTGTATAATTTTGTTTATATTTCCTTCTTACTCCCTATCTCTTTACTTTTATGCTTCAATATTATCATCTCATATCATATCTTTGGTTATGTTTATGTCATTTCTATATTTGTCCACTTGGACCATATATTGTTCAAAAACACTAATAAAGGATCCAAACCTCTAAAAAACTTGGTGCAATTAACTTTATGGTTATGCTTTTGGACCATTCTTGAACACTGGGACTTAGAATTAGGACTCTCTTCCCTATGCTTGGAGTGTTGTGGATCTTGGCCTTTATTTGGCTCGCTGATTAGCTTATACTTTAAATCGGATGAAATTCGTTTTGCTTGCTATGGAGTGTGCTACAAGTTGGTTAGATCCTTCTTATCTCTAGTTTTTATTTTGTTTTCTACGATAGTCATTTCATCTCCTCACCTTCTTCAATTTTCAAAACCTTCTCCCTCTTTCAAAACCTTCTCTTTTTTTTCAAACTTCAAAACCGCTTTCGCAATAAAACCTTGACTTTCATCAAGTGATTTTCAAACTTTGTTCTTCTTAATAAAAGTCAATCAATGTTAATAATTTTTGACCAATTTCAAAAAGACATAAAAGTACAAACAAAACTCATCAACTCTTTTTGTGCCTTTATGCACTTTTCATTTTAAAACTTTTCATAAAGTTTAGACATGAGTCATTTCCATAGTTGAGATATAATTCTCCTATTCTCCATAGTATTAAGATGTTTACGTTTTCCACTTTGATGTTGAATGATAGACTTGTTGATAATCCAAGCAAATCCTCCATCTTTAGGTGACGCAAATGTTGTCTTATACTTGTGGGCGACTAGTCATAGTTTTCTCCTTAAAATGACAACTTGTCTTTACATTTAAAATCAATCAAAACCAACAATTTTTTGTTATTTATACCATGAACTATGAGGTTTTGATCCTATATTGCACCTTGTGGGTACGTAGGCATGAGGCGATAAATCTCTCCAAACACAAAAATCTAAAAAATAATTCTCTTCTCATCTCCCCAATCTCTTTTCAAATAAACCTTTTTCAAGCCAAAAAGCGTAAATATTTCAAAGGGCTCCTATAGAGTACTATAGACGTTTTGGGTGTTAACACCTTCCCATTGCGAAACTAACCCCCTTACCTAGATCTCTTCATTTGTTCTTGTCTTAGAACTCTTTGGTTTTGTTCACTCTTTTTCCTTTCCTTTTTTGGATAAAATAAAAGTGCGGTGGTGACTCTTGCATTTTTGAGTTGAGTTAATCAATAGCTTACACTCACGATTTTACCGCTACAGAAAAGTGGCGACTCTGATGGGAATATTTAGGTTCCTAGTGAGTTTCGCCTACTTTGATTTATTTATCGCTTTTTGTTTGACTTGTTTGTTATTGCTTGTTCTGTTTTGGTGTCTGGTGATCTATGTGGTGAGATAAGTCCTATACCCGGACTTTAGTGCACTTGTGATAGGAGGGTGGTATAGTCTTGTTGGCTTACATGGAGTAGTATTTACTAAGCTGACTTGAGATCCCCCGCTCAGTGGAGGCCCCTTTGGAATTATTGATGTGTTACGAGTAGTCATATTTGGCATTACGTTTTTCGACCTGTGAGCCTGAGAAGCTGAGGACCTTAGAACCCTGTAACCCATCTTGGACTTATTAGGACGTGGTGTGGTGGCTATTCAGGAGTAGACTTGAATTAGTCGTTACACGATACCACACTCAGACGAGTTTCTCTTAAGAATATTATTGGCCGACGAGTAGCCGTTTAAGCCGATAATATCTGAAAGATGGAATTATGACTCCGGGAACTTTTTAGAACCTTGTTCTACATGTGATGATATAACCTTAGTACATACCATCGTGGGTGGTTCTTACCTCTGGCTCCATGCTCACACCAAACCTTTCAACCTGTGTGCTTTGTGTGATCTTGTTTGTGGGTGTTACATCTTGCACTCAGTCATTCATGAGCATTTTGTTTCAGTTGGTTCTTAAGGATCTCGGAGATTTTCTTATGCAAACATCGCAGATATTGTTGATTATGAACATTGGAAGGTGAAACACTCAGAAGTACAGTTTTCGGGCTCCCGATCTCACAGATTTGAAAAAGCTAGTGTCCTTGGTAGTTGATCGTTCAGGCTTCAGATCTCGTTATGGGAGACTTTTATTTATTCTTTCTACCAACATTGAAGACGAAATTATGAATACCCTTATACAGTTCTATGATCCTATCTACCGATGCTTTACTTTTCCCGATTATCAGCTCATGCCAACCTTGGAAGAGTATGCTTATTTGTTGGGTGTATCAGTTTCTGATAAGGTTCTGTATACTGGTTTGGAGGAAGCTCTTAAGCCTCAAGATATTGTTGCAGCCACCTGTTGCACCCTAAAATTTGCCCAACCTTATTCACTGGGTCTATGTTTCAATATCATTAGCATTTGCATATAGAGTCATGTACATAGCCTAACCATCTGCATAGCATGAGCATAGCAAGTCATCCAGCAGGGGCCAATCATTATTATCATCTCTAGAGGCCTATCAAGAGGTTATTATCCTAATTCAATCTCATTCAAGTCATCAGAAAAGAATTTGAAAGCAGGGGGTTCAGTGGATCAAGCATTGAGTATATCTCCTAACTGAGGGTGTCTGAGGGTCAACAAGGGAATTATGAGTTGTGAATTGAGAGCATGGGGAGTATCTAGACATCTTGGAGGACTTAGAAAGTCATTTGGAGAAGAAAAACAAGTTGCTGATGTGATCACAAGAATTGCAGTTGAAGACAGTCAACTAGGGTTTCATCTGGGTCAACCCTGGGTCAACCCTAGGTCAAAGGATTGTTGGAGAGGCATTAAGGGCTATTGAAGGGATGTGGGGTTCATCATTTGACATGGAGAATAAGGATATGTTGTTATGCTAAGAAGAAATTGAAGGTGAGATATAACTTAGAAGGGGGGGGGGGGTTGAATAAGTTTAGAAAATTAATACTTGAAATAAATCACACAATTATTTTTATCCTGGTTCGTTAAACAACTACTCCAGTCCACCCTTCCAGAGTGATTTGCCTTTCTCAACAAGGTCTTAATCCACTATTAAATCAAACTGATTACAATAGTATCACCTAAGAACTACAGTTCTTAGTCTTCTCAAGAGCTACTGATTCACACTGAATCCTCTTAAGGAAATTCCTTTACAAACAATGTAAATAAAATACAAGAGTTTTTAATGCTTCTATAAAGCTATAATCACAACAGTGATATTTCTCTTAAGATTTAAGTACAAAGATTCTATGAAGAATAAGAATGAGAGCTTAAGAATGTTTGAATTCTTTTCAGCAAGTGTATAGCTCAAGAGTATGTCACTGAAGAATGAAGTGAAAGGCTCCTTTTATAGGCAACTGAATTTTCCACGTTGAAAAGAGAGTCCAAAAGGTATGAGCCTTTTTGTCTTCACATGTACTGACCTTTCCTTGAAATAGATGGCACAGATAAATCCTTTTTGTATGTGTAAGTGTGTCTAGCACAAATAAGGAAAGAGACGTTGAATGATTCCAACGGATACATTCTTGAAAACACTTCTTCAGTTTCAGCAAGTTCTTCAGAGTTTGAATAGATCAGAGTCTTCTGATGAGTTTCAGAACTATGCTGTATCAGAGTCTTCTGCAGCTGTGTGCTTCTAGCGTGTTGATCATCAGAGCATCTTGACACAGAACTTCAGTACTTTGGCAGCGTAGGTACTTTCAGAAACTTCTGTAGATCAATGCTTTGAGAAACTCTTCAATCAATATTCTTCTATACTTCTGATGCTTCAGCTTCAGATGCTTCTGACTATCTTCAGATGCTTCTGACTCAGAATGTTCTGGAGCTTCTTTCTTCAGATCCTTCTGGAGACTACGTTCAGGATCTTCTGTAAGGAGCAAGCAGATTCTTCTGTAAGATGCATCTGGCGCTTCAGATTCAGAATAGCTTCTTGTATTCAAAGGCAGATTTGCTTCTAGAGAGTCAATATAATTTTAATCTGCAGTAAAACTCTCAAACAAATTTTAGAGTATATAATTCTTAAATATAAATTTTCTAACAGTTATCATCAAAACAAAGAGTAATTATTAAGAACCAATCTGTGTTCTAACAATCTCCCCCTTTTTGATGATGACAAAAAGTATCAGAAATTTTATTTAATTGAACATAAAGAATTATAACTCCCCCTGAGATGATGAATCTCCCCCTGAGTTAAATATGAAAAAGGAACAGAAACTTCCCTTTTTATCTTGAGTAAACTTCAGAGTCAGATCTTGTTTGACTTGTAATAATCAATGGTCAGAATATCTTGCAGATATAAGATTCAGATTTTGATAAAGGATAAATGATCTGAGAAACTCAGAGGTTCTTTATAGAGTGTTCTTATCAAAAGTTCTGAAATAGTCAATTAAAATATTAGAAGGAATAGATATGTCTGAAGATTCATTCTAGTGAAATTATATTAACTAGTTCAGATCTTTATTTTCTCCCCCTTTTTTGTCATAAGCAAAAAGTAAAAACTTTTAATAAAGACAAGTAAAAGGAATAAAAGTAGATAATTCAATGGAGAATAACAGTCTGATTTAATTAAAGAAAAAAAAACAGATCATAAAGTACATCAGAAGATATTACAAAACATTCAGATGTAAAGATAGCAGATGCACAAACATGAGGAAAAAAAATCTAAGTGTGTTTAGACAAAAGCATCTTCAAAAGGTCTGTGATCTCAGATTGTGATTGCTCTTGTTTTGACATGAACTTAGTGATAGTCTCATTCTTCTCATCTTGTTTGGTCATCCATTCTGACATGTCCTCAGATTTCTTGTCTTGCTTCGCCATCCAAGATCTGATTTCAGATTGACCAGCTTCCAGAGCAGCAATCTTGTTTGCCAAATCTGGATTCTCTGTCTTGATTTCAGATGATGGAGGTTCTGTATCCTGAACAGAGTCAATAGCCATATGTTCTGGAGATCCTGAAGAGGGTTCTACCAGAGTCATAGTTAGAGTAGGGGCAATTGGTTCTGGTGGAGGAGGAGGAGGAGGAGCATCCAAACACAGCAGAGGCCCAGTCTTGTTATCAATCCAGAATTGATTCCTTTCAGCTCTGAGCTTTGCATCATCAGAACATATGTTTTTTAGATTAGAAGCTACAGTGTTGAATCTATTCAGAAATCCTTTCCAGATGATTTCAATCTCATTTACATCCATGGATTCAGAGCATCTTCTTTGAACAGTACCTAAAGACATCTGTAATTCTTGCAAAAATGTTTGAAATAAATGTTCAATATTAAGTCTGGGTGGAGGTTTAAGCAAGGTTTCCAGAGTCATCTGTTTAGGCTTTGGTGTAGGTGGTAGCACAGATTTTGGAATGGAAATCAGAGGAGGGGGAACATATGGGAAAAATGGAATTTCTGGTTTCTGAGGAAGGGATCTGTTTAAAGCATTAATCAGATTGGGTTGAGGTCTGGTGCGTGGGTAAACATCATCAAAAACTGCATTAGAGTATGGTACAAAAGCAGATTTTGATGGTTTATCAGATGCAACTGTGTTGTCAGATGCAGAATGCAGAGCTGAAACAGCAGCTTTACCAGATTTATCAGATATGATGGCTAAATATCCTTCATTTTCCATAGATTTAATATATGAAAGGATCACAGATGGAAGGGTTGGTGTAAGTTTAGGTTTCAGAGGTGTCAAGGGTTCAGAGGGCTCAATTCTATCATAAAAATCTTTAAGTTTGAAACCATAAGATAAATTATGATACAGAGAGGACACTTGAGCACAAGAGATCCCAGATGATGATGAAATAGATGAAGGCACAATCATCTCAGATGAAGGTTCAGGTGGAGGCATAGGTTCTGGAATTGCAGTTTTGGTAGGTACAGATGATTCAGGTTCAGGGTCATGAACAGGATATTTGTCAGATGGATTAATCAGAAAGTCAGGGTGAATGTCTGATTCAGATGAATTTGAGGATGTTTCTGGTGTACAAGAGGTAGAAGAAACTTGAAACACTGTTTTTAATGGAGTGATGTCAAGAACTTCTGTCTCAGGGATGTGAGATGGTTCTGAAGGAATATCAGGTTGTTGAGTAGGTGGTTCAGATGAAACAGGAGCAGAAGTTACTTGAGTGGGTTCAGAAGTAACATTTGCTACAGGTTCAGAAGATTGAATTGGTGAAGGTGGAATGACAGATTCATTTTGTGGTTGATCTTCTGAGGTTTGTTTTTCTGGGAGATTTTCTATTGTGGGTGATGCAGATTTTTGTTTATCAGAATTTTGTGGTAGTTCTGATGGTTGTGTTGGTTGTGGTTCTGTTTGTTGTGGAACAGTTGATTGTGGTTCTGTAGGTTGTGATTCTGTTGGTTGTTTTTCTTTAGGTTGTGGTTCTGATGGTTTTAGAACAGATTTTGATGGTTTTGGAGTGAAGTGTTTGATGTGTAATTTTGGTTGAGGTGGTTTTGATATAGGAGCAGTGGGTTGTTTCTGAGGTGATACAGAGCTGGGGGCAGCAACAGATGTTGTTTGAGTGATAGGGGGTTTGGGAACAGACTTAATAGAATCATTTATATCAGCAGTTTTAGAAGAGACAGAAGCTTTAATACCTTTGAGTTTAATCCTCTTAGCAGATGCAGCTTCTCCAGAATCTTTTCTCTTCAGAAGATCTTTGGGGCTCTCAGCAATCTTAGCCTTCTTCTGGACAGGTTCAGATTCTGCTGCAGGTTGAGGTCTTTTCCTCTGAAGTGGAACTTCTGCTTCTTCTTCTTCTTCTCCTGCATCTGGCAGGGGTTGCTTGACAAGTTGAAATACATTTGCAGGTACAGGCACTCCTTCTATTTTGCATCGCTCTATATACATCAGAACAATGTGTCTAGGTTCTTCAGCAAAAAATAGAGGGAAATCTGATACTGGAATCCTTTTATTCAGATCAGACATGTTCAACTTCTTTGGAGCAGTGGTAAGTTCATCTACAATCTTAAGTCTCAGAAGGCTCTTAGCGTTCAGAGGCTTTCCCATAATGAATTCAAGTTCCTCTGTTACTCCAGCATCATACAGAGCAGCCACTAAACCATTTTCAGTGAGAAGATCTGAGAGCAACCTTCCAAAAGGTATCCAATTCCTGATCTTCTGAGTCTTTTCCTTCACAGATTCTCTGGATGCGTTTATGTGATTCCACAAATGCATGAACAATAAGTAAGGAAGATCTACCTTATTACTCTGACTGAGGCAATACATAAAATAGATCTGCTCATTGTTGACATAATCTGGGGAGTTTGTTGATTTTCTGTGATGAATGCATCCCATGAATATCTTAGCCCAGATCTTGTATTCTGGTTTCAGATCTTTGAATTTGTTAGAGGCTTGTCCAGCAGTCATAACCTCATCATAGACTTCATCCATATCAACACGTCCAACTGGCAGATGTGAAACACCATCTGTTTCTTCATAACCAATCAGTTTTCTAATAAGATCCTCTGTGATGATGATCTCCTTTCCCAGCACAGATGACAAAATAAACTTTGGATACACAGATGCATGGATCCAGAATTCCTTAATAAGCAAAGGGTAAACTGGTCCAAACAGTCTATCAAAGTATTTTACCCAGCCTTGAGCTCTAACAATGGAGCGAAAATCAAACCCATTTTCAGCCAGTGAGTCAAACTCAACCATGGATTCACACAACACTTCTAACTTTTCAATAGGTGTGAGAAGAGTTCTCTGAGGAGGAATGTAAGGATTAGCACCAAGATTGTCTGAAGTTACAGCAGCCATTGTTGATTGAAACTGAGCAGTTGTTGATGAAGAAGACGCCATTGAAGAATGCTTTTTAGAACACTTAGGTTTTGGGTTTTTGTGAAGAGAGAACAAGAGATGAAAATGCATATAAATTCTGAGAGTGAAAAGTGTGAAAGTGAAAACACTTCAAGTATTTATAGTAAACACATAGGCACACCAAAGGACAGAATTAAAGCACGTTTGAGAGCATTAAATGAAAAGAATAAAATCATTTCAAATAATAAATGCTTCTGACAGATTTGGGGGGAAAATCAAGAATTTAACTATTCAAATTTCACCTCAAATGTCTTTTCAGTTGTCCACACGCCACCTCTTCAGATTTGTGGGACACGTGTTTGCTTGCATGCTGTTCTGAATTCTCTCAAGAAATGAAACGTTAGCCACGTTCAGATCTTCTAAAGATGGTCAGTTCAGATTTTCACATCAGAAATAATAATCAGAATAGAACAAATGAACATATGAAATACTTCAGATCATTAAACAATTTGCATCTGAGAGATTGCTTCTGATAAATATTACTCTGGACAAAAATCCATACAAATATTTTTCAGAATGAACTTAAATCTATCCTCAGCAAGGGGTTTTGTAAAAATATCTGCCCATTGATGATCTGTATCAACAAAGGCTAAGTTTATGATTCCCTTCTGAACATAGTCTCTGATGAAATGATGTTTAATTTCTATATGTTTAGCCTTAGAATGCAAGATTGGATTTTTTGACAAACATATAGCAGAAGTATTATCACAGAAGATAGAAAGATTACTCTCAGAGATTTGATAATCTTCTAATTGACTCTTCATCCAGAGCATCTGAGTACAACATCCAGCAGCAGCAATGTATTCTGCCTCTGTAGTTGATAGTGCTATGGTAGGTTGCTTCTTGCTGTACCATGAGATCAGATGACTTCCAAGAAACTGACAGCTTCCAGAAGTGCTTTTACGTTCAACTCTGTCTCCAGCATAGTCAGCATCACAGAATCCAACTAATGAAAATTCATCAGATCTTCTGTAACACAAACCCATGTTAGTAGTACCTTTCAGATACCTTAGAATCCTCTTAACAGCTGTTAAGTGTGATTCTCTAGGATCTGATTGGAATCTAGCACATAAGCAGACACTAAACAGAATATCTGGTCTAGAAGCAGTCAAGTATAGAAGAGATCCTATCATACCTCTGTAGAGTTTTTGATCTACCTTCTTACTTACCTCTTCCTTACCTAGAGTGCTTGTAGGATGCATTGGAGTCTTTGCCATTTTGCTATCAACCATGTTGAACTTCTTCAGAAGCTCTTTAACATACTTGGTTTGATGTATGTAGGTGCATTCTGGAGTCTGATTGACTTGGATTCCCAAGAAGAATCTCAATTCTCCCATCATGCTCATTTCAAACTCTTCCTGCATACATTTAGCAAACTCCTTTCCAAGCGTAATATTTGTTGATCCAAAAATAATGTCATCTACATAAATTTGACAAATCAACAGATCTTTCTTAACAGTTTTACAGAATAAAGTTGTATCCACTTTTCCTCTGATAAAATTTTTCTTCAGAAGGAAATTGCTCAACCTCTCATACCAAGCTCTGGGAGCTTGTTTTAATCCATAAAGGGATTTCTTTAATTTAAAAACATGATCTGGAAAGTTTTCACTTTCAAATCCAGGAGGTTGATGGACATATACTTCTTCTTCTATAATACCATTAAGAAAAGCACTTTTAACATCCATCTGATACAGAGTGATGTTATTCTGTGCAGCAAAAGAAATCAGAAGGCGTATAGATTCTAACCTTGCCACTGGAGCATATGTCTCAGTGTAATCAATACCTTCTTGCTGACTGTATCCTTGAGCAACCAGCCTTGCCTTATTCCTTTCTACTTCTCCCTTTACATTCAACTTATTTCTGAAAACCCATTTTGTTCCAATAATATTGAATCCTTTGGGTCTAGGAACCAGATCCCAAACTTCATTTCTGGTGAATTGATTCAGCTCTTCTTGCATAGCTATAATCCATTCATTATCTTCCAGAGCCTCATCTACAGATGTTGGTTCTATTATTGACACTAAGCCAAATAAAGAAGATTCAGAAGTTCTGAGAAATGATCTTGTCCTGATTGGATCATCTTTCTTTCCAATAATCACATCTTCTGGATGAGATGATTTGATTCTGGAAGAAGATCCTCTGACAGTTGGTCTTTCAGAAATTTGCAAGTTGTTTAGTTGGGAAGTCAAAGGTGTAGCATCTGGAGTTGCTTCAGATTCTTTGATTTTTGCCTTTTCTGCCTCTGATCCTTCAGAGTCTGTGAGAATCACTTCTCTATCTGCAGAACTTTCAAACTGCTTTGGCTTTTCAGAGCCAAGCTTATCATCAAATCTAACATGAATAGATTCTTCAACAATCTGTGTTTCAGTATTGAATACTCTGTAGCCTTTAGAGCGTTCAGAATAACCAAGCATGAAACACTTCTGTGCTTTGGAATCAAACTTGTTCAGATTATCTTTAGTATTAAGCATATAACAAATACATCCAAAAGGATGAAAATAAGAAATGTTAGGCTTTCTGTTTCTCCACAATTCATAAGGAGTCTTTTCCAGAAGAGGTCTTACAGACACTCTGTTCTGAATATAGCAAGCTGTGTTAATTGCTTCTGCCCAAAAATGTTTTGCCAGATTTGTCTCATTGATCATGGTTCTGGCCATCTCTTGCAATGTTCTATTTTTCCTCTCTACAACTCCATTTTGTTGTGGAGTTCTAGGGCAGGAGAAATCATGTGCAATGCCTTTTTCAGAAAAATATTTTTCAAAATGTTTATTTTCAAATTCTCCACCATGATCACTTCTGACTTTAATAATTTTGGAATCTTTTTCAATCTGAACTTGATTGCAGAAGTCAAAGAACACAAAATGAGACTCATCCTTGTGTTTTAGAAACTTTACCCATGTCCATCTGCTGTAGTCATCTACAATGACTAATCCATACTTCTTGCCTCTGATGGATGCAGTTTTCACTGGTCCAAACAGATCAATGTGAAGTATTTCCAATGGTCTGGAGGTAGACACAACATTTTTTGATTTAAAATGAGATTTTGAAAATTTACCTCTTTGACATGCTTCACACAGAGCATCTGAGTTGAACTTCAACTTAGGAAGTCCTCTGACCAGATTGAGTTTATTAATCTGAGATATACGTCTCATATTAATATGCCCCAATCTTCTATGCCAGACCCATTGCTCATCATTCACAGATAAGAGGCATTTTACATTTTGAACTTTAAGTTCTGAAAGGTTAATTTTATAAATGTTGTGTTTCCTCTTTCCACTGAATAGGATAGAGCCATCCTTTTGAGATACAGCTTTGCAACATTTTTGATTAAAGATTATATCATAACCATTGTCACTTAATTGACTTATGGACAATAGATTATGTTTCAATCCTTCAACTAACAGAACATTAGTAATAGAGGGAAGCTTACCATTTCCAATAGTGCCAGATCCAATGATCTTGCCCTTCTGGTTCCCTCCAAACTTCATGTCCCCTCCAGATCTAAGTTCCAGGCTTTGGAACATAGACCTTTCTCCTGTCATGTGTCGTGAGCATCCAGAGTCCAGGTACCATGATTGGTGTCCTGACTTTGCTGCTAAGAACATCTGCAACAGGAATTATTTTGTCTTTAGGTACCCAGATCTTCTTGGGTCCTTTGGGGTTATTTGGTTTGCAAGTTTGTCTAAACTTCTGTTTTGCAACATAATGTTTATTCTGACTTGCCTTTGGTTTAAACACATAGGTACTCTTCTCAGAGCTTGTGTGTTTAATGTCATTCAGATGACCAAATTTGAGTTGAGAGTACAGAGGTGTCTTACTGATAAAAAGTTTGTCAACAGGTTTTGGATTGCTTCCAGATGAAGACTCATATCCAATGCCTCTTCTGTTGTTTCCACTAACACCATAGATCATGGAAGCCATCTTGCTTCTGTCTATGCTCTTAGTGAGAAACTTCTGAAAACTAGAGTCATATTTTTCTAAAATATTTTCACAAGACTTAGTTTCAGAATCAGATTCTTGTTGAGTTCTATCAAAGTCATTTTTGATTTTTAAATTTATTTCCTTCTGCTCAACAAGTTCTGCTTTCAGAAGATCAATCTCAAATTCAAGATTGCTTTTCAGCTTCTTGTATTTGAGTTTGATGTTGTTGTAACTTTTAAGAACTTCTGTTAAAACTTTAATGAGTTCTTCTTTGGTAAGTTTGGCCATTACCTCTTCTGCATCATCATCAGATTCAGATTCTGATTCATATCCAGAGGTACCTTCTTCTTGATCCTCTGTCCTGGCCATCAATGCAACATTTGCACATTCTTCTTCAGATTCAGAAGATGACTCACACTCATCAGAGTCATCCCATGTTGCCATCAGAACCTTTTTCTTCTTGTTGAACTTCTTCTTAGGTTTTTCTTTCAGAAGTTTAGGGCAGTCATTCTTGTAGTGCCCAGGTTCTTTGCACTCATAGCACACTACATCTTTCTTGGCAGATCTTCTGTGACTAGAAGATTCTTTTCTGTTGTCAGATCTTCTGAAGTTGTTAAACTTCTTTCCCTTGTGCTTCCAGAGTTTGTTAATCCTTCTGGACAGCATGGACAACTCATCTTCTTCTTCAGAAGAAGATTCTTCAGAGCTTTCTTGAATAACCTGCAAAGCTTTAGCAGTTTTGTTAGATTTTAAAGCTATGGATTTACCTTTATCTTTCTTTTGGGGTTCATCTTCCTCCAGCTCAATCTCATGACTTCTTAAAGAACTGATAAGTTCTTCTAAGGAGATCTTGTTCAGATCTTTTGCCATTTTTAATGCAGTCACCATTGGTCTCCATCTGGTGGGAAGACTTCTGATGATTTTCTTGACATGATCTGACGTTGAGTAGCCCTTGTCCAGAACTTTCAGACCAGCTGTAAGAATCTGAAATCTAGAAAACATAGTTTCTACATTTTCAGAGTCTTCCATTTTAAATGCCTCATACTTCTGTATGAGCGCCAGAGCCTTTGTCTCTTTAACCTGGGAGTTTCCCTCATGAGTCATTTTGAGTGATTCAAACATGTCATGAGCAGTATCTCTGTTAGTAATCTTCTCATACTCAGTATGAGAGATTGCATTAAGCAATATAGTTCTGGCTTTGTGGTGACTCTTGAAGTCTCTTTTCTGCACTTCAGTCATTGATTTTCTATCAATCTTTTTGCCATCCTCTCCAGTAGGATGTACATATCCATCAATGACCAAATCCCAAAGATCAACATCATACCCAAGAAAAAAACTTTCTATTCTATCTTTCCAATAGTCAAATTTTTCTCCATCAAACATTGGAGGTTTGGTACTGATCCTATCCTTCTCTTCATATTTATTGTTGATTGAATTATCAGCCATGATAACAAATAAATATATATATCAAAGTATATCTCCTCTGGATCTTTACTGACACTGTTAAGTGATAGCACACTCAGAACCGGAGCTCTGATGCCAACTGAAGGTGAGATATAACTTAGAAGGGGGGGGGGGGGGGGGTTGAATAAGTTTAGAAAATTAATACTTGAAATAAATCACACAATTATTTTTATCCTGGTTCGTTAAACAACTACTTCAGTCCACCCTTCCAGAGTGATTTGCCTTTCTCAACAAGGTCTTAATCCACTATTAAATCAAACTGATTACAATAGTATCACCTAATAACTACAGTTCTTAGTCTTCTCAAGAGCTACTGATTCACACTGAAACCTCTTAAGGAAATTCCTTTACAAACAATGTAAATAAAATACAAGAGTTTTTAATGCTTCTATAAAGCTATAATCACAACAGTGATATTTCTCTTAAGATTTAAGTACAAAGATTCTATGAAGAATAAGAATGAGAGCTTAAGAATGTTTGAATTCTTTTCAGCAAGTGTATAGCTCAAGAGTATGTCACTGAAGAATGAAGTGAAAGGCTCCTTTTATAGGCAACTGAATTTTCCATGTTGAAAAGAGAGTCCAAAAGGTCTGAGCCTTTTTGTCTTCACATGTACTGACCTTTCCTTGAAATAGATGGCACAGATAAATCCTTTTTGTCTGTGTAAGTGTGTCTAGCACAAATAAGGAAAGAGACGTTGAATGATTCCAACGGATACATTCTTGAAAACACTTCTTCAGTTTCAGCAAGTTCTTCAGAGTTTGAATAGATCAGAGTCTTCTGATGAGTTTCAGAACTATGCTGTATCAGAGTCTTCTGCAGCTGTGTGCTTCTAGCGTGTTGATCATCAGAGCATCTTGACACAGAACTTCAGTACTTTGGCAGCGTAGGTACTTTCAGAAACTTCTGTAGATCAATGCTTTGAGAAACTCTTCAATCAATATTCTTCTATACTTCTGATGCTTCAGCTTCAGATGCTTCTGACTATCTTCAGATGCTTCTGACTCAGAATGTTCTGGAGCTTCTTTCTTCAGATCCTTCTGGAGACTACGTTCAGGATCTTCTGTAAGGAGCAAGCAGATTCTTCTGTAAGATGCATCTGGCGCTTCAGATTCAGAATAGCTTCTTGTATTCAAAGGCAGATTTGCTTCTAGAGAGTCAATATAATTTTAATCTGCAGTAAAACTCTCAAACAAATTTTAGAGTATATAATTCTTAAATATAAATTTCCTAACAGTTATCATCAAAACAAAGAGTAATTATTAAGAACCAATCTGTGTTCTAACAGAAATCAAGAGAAATCAAGGAGAAGAGGAGGGTCTAAATTAGGGTTTCTATGTAAAATCCCCTAGTTTAGGTCAAATATCCAAGCAAGATAAGTCAAAATGCAAGCTTCAAATGGATCCTTGGCCAACATGAAACTTGTAGAGGATCTCAAGACCTTTAATTTGAGTGGTGGAAGACATCAAGGAGATTTATAGAACTCAAGTTATGGTCCTTGCAAGCTACAGGTCATCTGAGGTATCTGAAATTTTGTCTGTGAAAGTGACTTGACTTCCAAGCAATTTTCACCCCTAAAGGAGATTTCAAATGAATTTCTGGTCAACATAAGAGTTGTTCCTCATTGTCTTAGCTTTCTAGAATGGTATAGTATGCCTTCATATGATTTGTGGAACTCTACTTATGGTCTTGGCAAGCAAAGGGTATTTTGGTCATTTGTGAATTACAGGTCATTTTAACCTATGCCCAAAACTCATACAAGGAGGCCTCAAATGGAAAAACTTACAACATCAAACTTGCTCCAAATGACATTTTGAGTCTATAAAAGTGACCATGAGAGATTGTAAAGATTCATAGCACAAGGTTTCAAAATTGTTGAATTTAATGAAGAAAAATGGACTTAAAAATGAGATTTTTCATATTTTGGCCAAATGAAGCAAAATTATAGGTCATTTTGAATGGAAAGATCATTTTAAAGACATTGGCTAAAGTAGAATTTTGAGCTTAGTTCATGTTTTAAGAGTTATCCATGGTTGCTTACAATGAAAGAAACATAAACCAATTTCAAGGGAAAGAATGCAAGGGAAACTTCTCCAAGGTTCTAGGAGTTTCTAAACCCATGTATATATTGATATGAAGAGCTTCATGCCATGGTTGGTGCTTCCATTTGTTCAAAACCCCAAATTTTCCACACTTTCTCCATTTTGCATAAGCTTTCCAAAATCTCTACAATCTCCATCAATCTTCATATCTTTGGATTGAATCTTCATCATCATCATTCAAACACCATGATTCATATCAAGAATTGGCTGAATTGATCAAGAATTGTACCATTCATCTTTTTCATTCCAAGTTGCATTTTCATCCAAACTCCATTAAAACTTCATCTACCATTCCAATTTCTGTTATCATCATCATCCACCATCATCATAGGGTATTTGGCAAAGGAAAGTGGAAGGAATTCGTGGCTGGAGAAGGAGATCCAAGTTTAAACTCCAACTTGCATGAAGAGTGGGATAGAGTGATTCACAAGGATTGATCAAGAACCATTGCAAACAGAAGCATACATAGTCGTTGAAGATCACTTGCAGCAAGTACCAAGGGTTGAATTGGAGTTTAACCACCATTGCCATCATCACTTGCAAGGTATGCATAATCTTTCGAATCTCCTCATTTATGCTATTGTAGATCATGTGGTTAGGATAGGAGTGTTTAGAGACCATAGGGGAATGATTCTTAAAATCTAGGGATAGTTTTGTGAAGATCCATGGCAGGTTACCATTTCTATAAGCTCCAAGAACAAGCTGTGTATTGGATTATAGTTGATATGATCAGGCATAGAATGATAAGGATAGCATGTAGAGTAACTGTAGATCATCAGGTTTGAGTTCTGGAAAAGTGGATATCAGACGAGTATGGTGAACCCTAACTTTCGTGTCCTCTGTTTGGGATCCACAAGGAGAATTAGCAAAAAATAGGACCAGGCATGAATTCCTTGTGTTTAGTAGATCATTTTAGGGCTTTGGATTTTTCATTTTCATCAAGGGAGCATGGAGAAAGATCGAGTGGAATTTTCGTGCATGAAGCAGGTTTCTGAAACCCTAAATGGATAGAGGAAGAAGACGACGCGTATGCCCTTGGATCTGATGGAGATGTTTGACTTGACCAAGAATCGGACGCTCCATATTCAACCTGAGATTTGGTGGGAAATTTTAAATATTGAAACGTGCCGTTTCATTTAATAGAGGGAATTGGGCTCAGCTTGCTACACACACCCCCCAATTTGATGGGCCCAACGCGCTGAACTTGATCTTCTTACTATTCTTACCCCCTCCATCTATTTCTTTATATTTTCTTTTTATTTTCTTTACATTTTTCATGCATTTTTTAAAAATCATATAAAATGGAAAAAACATTATTTTTAATTCATTCTTTTTGCATTATTTTCTTCAAAGAGTCTAGAAAATTATAAAAAAATAAAAATTGCATTTTATTTTTTATTTGATATTTTTTTCATATTTTCCAAATAAATAGCATTTTAAATAGTTTCATTTCATACATGATTTTGTTAATTTTTGTTCTATTAGATGCTTTAATATTTTTTGTTCATTCTTTTTAGGTTGTTTAGTTTAGACATTTAACTTGTAGATACAATTTAATTCATATTTTTAGAAATTAATTTTAGGTGTTTAGTTTAGGTGAGAATAACATGAACAAACTAGGGTTTTAGGTGATGACTTAGGAGAATTAATTCACTTCCCTTAGGACTTAGAGATTGAATAGGTTAGCTATGGGACTATAGGGGCTATGGGTAGTTATTAGATCCCCTTAGAAAAAGTCAGGATTCCTCTACTGCTATTAATCTACTGTATATATCTGATTGACTAGTGTGGTGTGCCCCCTGGGGATTATTGCTTGCTTGTTTGGGTATTGGGATTTGTTTGGGGACCTGGGAGAGCTGAAGACTTGTGATGATGAAGCCATTGGAGATCCAGAATGCAGTCCAACTGCCAGAGTTGATGGGTTGTTTCTTGCTAGTAGCTGTTGAGGAGATTAGGGTTTAGGAGCTAGGTAGAGCTCTAGAGTAGAAAGCTTGTTTCTCAAACATGGATTGCCTTGTCTGCATCCACTCATCTCTGTGATACAGAGTCTCTCTGAGACACTCACCCCCTTCCTTTGGAAGGCTTGGTGATAGTGTCTAAGAGATAGAACTCTTGAGAGAAAATATCATATGTGTTAGGAGCAGTCTGTTCACCACCCTTGGTAGTCAACTGAGTGCTCAACACCTAATTCACTCTTGTGATTGATCCCTCATCCTGGAGGTTTGAACTTGAAGAAAAGCCATTGCAGATAGAAGGCTGATGGTAAAAGCCCTTGCTTGAAGGTCCTGAAGATGGAGATTAATGCTTGTTGAAGCCTGTAGCTGATTGGAGATTATTTGAAGCCAGATGTTGATTCAAAGTTGCTGAAGCTGTTTGTTTTATTGATGTATTTCCTTTCTGATGTATTGATTGGTTTTCATGACTGTATTGTTTGCTGTTTACCCTGTTGGGTTGAAAGTGAAACTTGTTCACTTTTGCCTATTGTTTTCTAGGTTCGAGGTCGAGTGGGACTCCCTTGCCTCGCTTGTATTGCTGCATTCATGCATTTTACTGCTTTATTGTATATATCCGCTATTGTTTCTGTTTTCGTCTATTCCCGTAGGATCTCCGTTTCTCTCTGTGCAAGAGAGGAGTATGATAGACACTAGGTCTTAACCCATGCATGACAACATTAGGTTAATTTGATTCCCCCCGCAACCGTAGGTTAGAGTTCTGTCTCTTCTTCCTCAAAACAAACAGAAAAACATCATAAAGATTTCAAACACAATAAAAGACACTTCTTCCGTAAAAGAATGTGAACTCATCAAGACGTCATTTTTGTCCGCTTGGACTGATAATCAGAAAAACCTTTTCAGAAGGAATAAAATCAACCAAGATAGACTTATGTCATACGTGGCCCGAACTACGTTTGCTCTGATCTTTCATGCTGTATGAAAGTACGTAGGCATAGGATACGATATCCTAGCGAGCAACCTTCCCCTCCTTTCCCGTAGGTAGGCGAACTACGTTGACTCTGATTTCTCGTTCCCGGCGGGAATACGTAGGCATAAAGTGCGATACTTTGCCGAGTCATTTTCATTTTCATTTTATTTTTTTTTCTTTTTAACCCTTAACCCCGTAGAGTAGATAGAATAACAATCCATACCCGAAAACAAGCGTGGATCCCGTCGAGTACGACGGACGTGAGGGGTGCTAATACCTTCCCCTTGCGTAACCGACTCCCAAACCCAGGTTTTGGTTACGACGACCATACCTTTCCTGTGTTGTGCGAGGTTTACTCTGAGCGTTTCCTTTCCCTCCCGTGGGATAAATAACGCACGGTGGCGACTCTTCTGTTCAGCCGGCGTCGATTTTCGCAGTAGCGACAGCTGGCGACTCTGCTGGGGATCCAACATCCCCTGGCTGCTAAGGACTGCGATAGTTCTTATGCATTTGGGATCCAACGTCCCTTAAGAGAGTCAATCCTAACGCTTGTTTTCCCGTCGAGGATTTTGTATGGATTTATATTTCTGACCTTTATTTTCAGCTTTGTATATATGGATTATTATTGCTGTATCTTGGGGTGTGACAGGTGTTCTGATATTGAGTGAGAAGCCGAACCTGGGCTTGAGTGCACCTAGAATTAGAGTAGAGATTAGTTGGCGCCCGCTTGCTTTGCTTGCTTTGGTGTCCCGCGAAATCTACACTCAGACGAGGTTCCTCTGGTTGGCCTCCTGCCCCTTCCTTTGGTTGGCGTGGGTTGCTGGTTAGTTGAATTGTCGACTATGGGGACCGATCATTTGGAAGTTGGCTAAGTGAGGCCTCTTCAGGATTTGATGATGCCACTCCTTCTGGGAATCGTATCGTCAACCCTGAAAGTATGTGACGCCGACGACCGCATAGGATGCCATACCTCTGTCAGTTACTAGGACATCCACCTGTGAGAGGGTTTGGGGTTATGCAGGTAACTAGACTTTCAGACTACCGGTTATTTCTTGATCAGGGAACCTGGGTGTTTATGGAGAGTTATGAGGTCTGTCAGAGACCAGTTGGAGAGTTATGAGGTCTGTCAGAGACCATTTGGAGATGTGTTATGAGGTCTGTCAGAGACCAGTGGGAGGGTTCTAAGGTCTGTCAGAGACTTATTTGAGTTATGATTTGAGGTCTATCAGAGACCAGTCAGAGTTGTGTTGTGAGTCTGTCAGATACCATTATTGGAGCTTGATTTTAGGTCTATCTGAGACCAGGGTTTGAGGACTTCTAAAGAGTCTATCTGAGGCTTCTTGATATTGTTCAGGCTATTCAGCTACTACATTTGGTCCCTGTTGCATGTCACTTGCATTGCATTGTTTGCATACTCATCATCCTTGCATCCCACTAACGTGTGTCTGTGCTGCATGTGCATTTGCATTTCCCGAGTTCTAGTGCCCGAATTTCTGAGTGTTTGATCATGGCCAGCTTAAGAAGGACAGTTGCTTACAAATTGCCTACTCCTAATGTTGTTCCCCTGCTTGGGTTGATCTCTCTGGCTGATGAGGATGTTCGTAGGAGCTTCAGAATGAGCTATGGAAGACTACTGAGATTGGTGCGCAAACCCACGGAGACAGAGCTAGACGGGCTGTACGCTTTGATGCAATTCTATGATCCCGCATTGAGATGTTTTACGTTCGCTGATTTCATTATGGGGCCTACCATTGAGGAGTATGTGGAGTTTACTGAGTTACCCGTGCAGAACCAGGTTCCATTCATTCATTCGGGCATT
Organism: Lathyrus sativus; assembly: GCA_963859935.3. NCBI lineage: Eukaryota > Viridiplantae > Streptophyta > Magnoliopsida > Fabales > Fabaceae > Lathyrus > Lathyrus sativus. Next base: position 302,449,579 of record OZ012735.1, on the reverse strand, counting down.
AAGCCCAAGCCGGAAGACTTGGCAAAAGCCTTGCATGTGGATGCTTCTGAACTGTTGACTACTGTTTCCCGTGGAGTTCCAGGCTTCTCACTCCAGTTCTTGATCGGTAAAGCTCAAGAGTACGCTAAGAGCGGATGTTGGATTTCCTTCAATGATGTGTTGGCTCTGTGCATTTACGGCATAATATTGTTTCCTAATGTACCGGATTTTGTGGACTTCGATGCCTTCTACTTGTTTGCCGCTGGTAATCCTGTACCGACCATGCTCGGAGATTTCTACCACTCACTACATTACAAGAATGAGAAGGGAAGAGGAAAGAATGTTCATTTTTGTGTACCATTGTTGGATATGTGGTTTAAAAGCCACCTTCCCCTGAAGGGATCTTTTGTGAAGAGTGCAACCACAGCTAGCTGGTCAGAGCGCCTGATGAGGCTATCTTCTGAAGACGTTGAGTGGTTTGATCGAGACCTGCTAGGATCCGAGCTTATATTCAGTTGTTCTGGGTACCCTAATGTTCCGTTGATAGGGAGGAAAGGGTGTATCAACTACAACCCTTCTCTGTTCGTCCGTCAGTTCAGATATGCGTTGAAGAACCCACCAAACGAGGAGGAAGTACAGGAATCTCTGTACTTCACCGGAGACGTGAAGGGGGAGTTACTAGCCAAGCTGCAGCATGCCTGGACGCGTATTAACCGTAGAGGGAAGCCGTTGTTAGGAAAGAATGACTGTCAGGCCTATGCACCATACAGAGTTTGGGTCCAAGAGAGAGCAAGTCAGTTGCGGATGCCATTCCCAGATGTACCAATCCTTGTTCCTATTCCGGTAGTAGAGCCAACCACTGTTTCTCGGGAAGCCTACGAGCAAGTTGTGAAAGAAAAAGAAGCCTTATTAAAGATCAACGAAGGGTTAGAGCAGGAGTTAGCCCAGATACGCAGTGAGAAAAACAAGGCCGTCCATGCTTTCCAACAGCAGATTGAGCTAATGAACAGGTTAGGGGCTGAGTTGACTGAGGAGAGGAAGAAGCGCGAACGTCTGGGGCAAGAGTTCAGAAGCTCCCATGATATGCTTGAATCCAAGAAGAAAGCGCTTGACATCGCTCACCGAGAGATCTCTTCTTGCAATAAGACTTGGAATGCTACGCTCACCAACAATAAGAAGAGGGAAGATAAGTTGAAGCAGCAAATCTCCGACCTCGAAGAGCAGTTGAAGTCCAGCATCAGGAAGTGTGAAGAAGAAGTGATGACCCGGTACAGTCTCCAGAACGCACTGAACAAGGCCATCAAAGGCAGAGATGAAGCTGTGTCTCAGAAGCGTAAACTAGAAGATCGCTTCGGAGAGGGGGCATGGGAAGAAACTGCTGAAGACGTACGCCGTGTTCTTAAGAAGAGAAACCAACTTGTTGAAGGGCTGCTTGCTCGACCCAGTCATCCGGAGACCAAGAAGCTGCTAGAAGAGTATCAGACTTATGGGAGGATTTGATCATTTCATGTAGTAATTTGTATGCTTTATTTGCATAGTGCTGACCATCACCAGGACTGTTGGTTGAGGTCATGCCTCCTCTTACTGTATGTTCAGTAACATTGTATTCTGGGTTTTTGGGTTTCTCAGCAATATATGAGGCTTTCTGTGATTCAGCTTCGATCTTTATATTGATAGCACTGTCACTGCACCGGCACCTTCACACTAGAATCGGGGAATGAACTTCCCTAATGCACAAACACACACATTGCATTGCATTCACATTCATATTGCATTACAGGTAATCATTGGATGTTATCTTATTTCCTGCTCTGCACCAGGTACTTTTCAGGATTGCAGATCAGCACCCGCACCGCTATTCTACCCGCACCAACTGTCGAAGAATCATGGACCAAATGCAGAACGAGATGCAAGATGTGCGCGAGAAGCTCGCTCTCTTTATGCAGACCATGGAAGCTATTGCAAAAGGTCAGGAAAATTTGCAAGCCATGGTGCAGCCTCTGCTGGCCCGAAATGATGGTCACGGTAACGAGGATCATCAGTCTGTACGGGTCGATACTGCTCATGGAGATGGCACTCCCACGCCAGTGGCTCCACCTGTAGTCAATATACCTGCTGCTAATGTCAACAACGCTACCGCTGCTGTGAATGGTAATGTCGGAGTTGGGAATGAGACTGCTGTCCATAACGTTGGGCTTGGTGATGTCAACTTGGGTGATAATATGGGAGGCAACGGCTTTGTCAATGCTGGATTCGGATTCAACGATCAGGGATTCGATAACACTGGGAAATATGGCTTCAATGCTCAAGGCTTTGGGCAAGATGGTTATGGTGTGACCAATCAGGGTTACGGAGGTTTTGGAAATGGAAACGGCGCTGGGTTTATGGCTTTTGGGCCTGCTGGAGGTGTTCAAGGGTACGGCAACAGAGGCCGAGGTCCAGGGATGAATCAGATCAGAGCTGGCCGTAATAATGGATATGATGGGTATGGAGCTGGAAATGGTATGTGGCAAGAAGATCAGCAGGAGGACGCTTTCTCCGGCGGAGGTTTCGAAGGGCCGATGGATGACTCCCAGAAGATCAGAATGCTGGAAGAGCAGATGAGGGGGGTCCTGAACCAAAGTGTTGTAGGCTTGGACATGGCAACAATGGGTCTGGTACCTGGCTTGAGGGTGCCAATCAAATTCAAAGCTCCTGCGTTTGATAAGTATAAAGGGGACACATGCCCGAAAGTGCATGTGCGGGCTTATTACCGAAAGATGTCTGCATACTCAACTGATGAAAGAATGCTAATGCATTTCTTTCAAGATAGTCTGTCGGGTCCTTCCCTAGAGTGGTATATGGGGTTGGAGCCAACCGATATCAAGACATGGAAGCAATTGGCAGAGGCGTTTGTAGCCCACTACAAGTATAACAGCGATTTGGCGCCCAATCGGGTCCAATTGGCAGGGCTGTCGCAGAAGAAGGGGGAGAGCTTTAAAGAGTACGCGCAAAGGTGGCGCGATATGGCTGCCAGGGTCCGTCCTCCTGTAGAAGACAAGGAAATGAATGACATGTTTGTCGGCACATTCACAGGCTTGTTTCATGACATGCTGTTTCACACATCTCTGGCCAGTTTTTCAGACCTGATTCTGATGGGAGAAAAGATTGAACGTAACATTAAGCAAGGAAAATTCCAGGTTGAGGAATCAACTACATCTGGCAGTAATAGGAAGGCTTTTGGCGGGCGCCGTCAGGGCGAGGCAAGCGCAGTGTTTGGAGGCCGGGGCCGAGGCCGAGGCAGAGGTCGGAACCAATATCATCAGCCGCAGCAGGTGGCGAGTGTTACTATCCCATATCAGCAGCAACCACTTCAACAACAACAACCGCCGCAGCAGCAGCCTCAACAGGGGGCACAGCAGGCTCAGCGAAGATTCCAGGGTGGCAAACCAAGAAGAGTGTTTGAGAAGCCCCCCACGATATATGCTGATTTATTGCAGACCTTGTTGGGATTGAACCTGGTAGAGAAGAGAACTCTGGCACCGATAACGGGAGCTCCCCCGTTTGGTTACGATGCAAGCAGGCACTGTGAGTTTCATTCTGGGGCTCCGGGTCACGATATAGAGGGTTGCCATGCTTTTAAGCATGTTGTGCAGGATCTTTTGGACAATAAGACTATCAATTTCGGAACGGTAGGTCCGAATATAGTGCAGAAACCCATGCCCAATCATGGGGCGAACGCCATTCTGACTGAGGAAGGGTTGAATCTGATTACGAATATCGAAGATTTAAAGACGCCGCTGAGCGAGATAAAGAGCCGACTGTTGCAAGGGGGTGTTTATCCAGGATGTGCCGAGTATTGCTTAGAATGTTGGACCCTAGCTGGGGGGTGTGATGATTTGAAGAAAGGCATTCAGGCTTTAATTGATGAAGGCACATTGCAGTTCGACCAAGCAGCAACTGAAGAGCCGGCAGGGGCAGTAGCAGATGATCAGAATCATGTGGCCACGGTAACGATTCCTCGAAAGACAATCACTATTGCAGCACCAGCTCAGCGACCACCGATCACCATAACTAAGGCCGGGCCGATCCCGTACGAGAACACGAAAGCAGTCCCATGGTCATATGGGTTGGAGGTGTATTGTGACGGGATAAAGATTGATGTTAATAAGCAGTCATCCGAGACTGTGGATAATGTTGTTGGTTCGGGGGGTATGACAAGGAGTGGAATGATCTTTATATCGCCTGAGGTGGAGGCCGAAAGATTAGCAAAAGGAAAAGGGAAAGCGGTTGATAAGGTCCCAGTGCAAGCAAGTGACAAAGAATCGGCATCGAAAGATGTAGAAGAGTTCATGCGCTTGATTCGAAAAAGTGATTATAAGATTGTGGAGCATCTGCAGCAGACACCATCCAAAATATCTATCCTGTCGTTGCTGCTATGTTCTGAAGCCCACAGAAATGCTTTGTTGAAAGTCTTGGATACTTCCTTCGTACCACAAGACGTCTCTGTAAATCAGCTGGAAGGAGTGTTGGCACATGTGAATGCAGGCCACAACTTGGGCTTTACCGACTTTGATTTGACCCCGAAGGGGAGAGATCATAATATGGCGCTGCACGTATCTGTCGAGTGTAGAGGATCAGTAATGTCGCATGTATTGGTCGACACCGGATCGTCTTTGAATGTGCTACCCAAGAAGGCGATGATGAGGTTAGATGTCAGAGGAATCTTGTGCACGCCCAGCGACTTGGTAGTCAGAGCGTTTGACGGCACGCGGAGAACAGTCTTTGGATCGATCACATTGCCTCTACAGGTGGGGCCGGAGGTGTTTGCAACTGAGTTTTATATCATGGATATTCAGCCTGCGTACAGCTGCTTGCTTGGAAGACCTTGGATTCATGGGGCGGGGGCAGTCACGTCCACCCTACATCAGAAGTTGAAATATATGGTCGGAGACAGCGTAGTCACTGTATGCGGAGAAGAGGACATCCTGGTCAGCCATCTATCGTCATTTAAATATGTGGAGGTCGACGGAGAGATCCACGAAACACCCTGCCAGGCATTTGAAGGGTTGCGCATCAAGGACAAAGGTCCCGAGCCGAGCAAAGTGCCAGAGATAGCCGTCTCATCGTATAAAGAAGCTCAAGCTCTAGTAGAAGCAGGAGAAGCAAAGGGCTGGGGCAAAGTGCTGGACATTCCTGTGAAGATGGACCGGTTCGGGCTGGGATACCAACCGTTGTCATCAACTCCCGCCGTGGGGGCACCCCGTTTCAGAGGGCCAATAACCATCTCTGCCAGCGGAGTATGTCATGAAACCGTCAATGCTGCTTCGGAGTCTGACGAAGGAGACAGCGATTTTGATATGGATGCCTGGATTCAGCCAAGCACGCCAGGACAGGGACTGTGCAACTGGTCTATTCAGGAGCTTGTTCCTGTGACTCTTAAACAGTAATGCTTTGCTTTATTAATTGTTGAATAATCTGATGTCTTGCCCGGGGCATCATGATTTGCTTAAGGCTGTGTTGTTATGAACATTGCGCGTTAATCATTAAATAAATGGCGTTTTTCATGTACAAATACTGTAATCTCTGTCTTTCTTGTTTTATAATTTCCAATAAAATGGCAACGTGGTTATTCGCTTTATACGCATTTTGAAGCACTTAACCATTCTTTTTGCAGGATAACATTTTTAGATGACATCCTTGAACCATCTATGACTCGTCCCGACTTTGAACACCCGGTATTTCAGGCCGAAGAAGAGGTTGTCGAAGATAGAGACGTTCTAGAAGAACTGTCTTGGTTGGTGAAGCAAGAGGAAAGAGCCATTCTGCCTCACGACGAGGTCATCGAAACTATCAACTTGGGGTTGGAAGGGGTTGAGAAGAATATTCGTATTGGAGCCGCGCTGCAGAGTGATATCAAGCGAAGACTGGTTGAAATGCTCCGAGAGTATAGTGATGTATTCGCTTGGTCGTATGAAGATATGCCAGGGCTCGATACAGACATGGTTGTGCACCGCCTGCCACTGAAAGAAGATTGCCCACCGGTTAAACAAAAGCTCCGCAGAACTCGACCAGATATGGCAGTGAAGATCAAAGAGGAAGTTCAAAAACAGTGGGACGCTGGGTTCCTGGCTGTGACAAAATATCCCTCATGGGTTGCTAACATCGTACCAGTGCCAAAGAAAGATGGCAAGGTTCGAATGTGCGTGGATTATAGAGATTTGAATAAAGCAAGCCCAAAAGACGATTTTCCACTTCCTCACATTGACGTGTTAGTTGATAATACCGCTCAATACTCCATATTCTCCTTCATGGATGGCTTTTCAGGCTATAATCAGATTAAAATGGCGCCAGAGGATATGGAGAAGACTACTTTCATAACGCCTTGGGGAACATTTTGCTATAAAGTGATGCCCTTTGGTTTGAAAAATACTGGGACAACATATCAACGTGCGATGACGACTCTTTTCCATGATATGATGCATAAAGAGATCGAAGTTTATGTTGACGATATGATTGCCAAATCCCAGACGGAGGAAGAGCATCTGGTGAATCTGCTGAAGTTATTTAAAAGGCTTAGGAAGTTCAGGTTGAGGCTGAACCCTAATAAATGCACCTTCGGGGTGAGATCGGGTAAACTGCTGGGGTTTATCGTAAGCGAAAGAGGAATAGAGGTCGATCCTGCTAAAATAAAAGCAATTCAAGAAATGCCGACGCCTAAAACAGAGAAAGAGGTGTGCGGGTTTTTAGGGAGGTTGAACTACATCGCCCGGTTCATATCTCACCTAACTGCCACGTGCGAACCATTATTCAAGTTGTTGAAGAAAGATCAAGCTGTAACGTGGAACGAAAATTGTCAAAAGGCGTTCGATAAAATAAAGAAGTATCTGCAGGAGCCTCCTATTTTGATACCCCCAGTGGCAGGTAGACCCTTGATCATGTATTTGACGGTTCTTGAGGGAAGCATGGGTTGTGTTCTCGGTCAACACGACGAGACAGGAAGAAAAGAACATGCGATCTACTACTTGAGTAAGAAATTTACAGATTGTGAATCTCGATATTCAATGCTTGAGAAAACTTGTTGCGCACTAGCTTGGGCCGCCAAGCGTTTGAGGCAATACATGCTGAATCATACAACCATGCTCATCTCGAAGATGGATCCTATCAAATATGTATTTGAAAAGCAGGCGTTGTCAGGAAGAATTTCCCGTTGGCAGATGGTCTTGACCGAATATGACATCCAATACGTCTCGCAGAAGGCTATAAAGGGGAGTGTGCTATCTGAATATCTGGCAGAGCAGCCTATTGAAGAGTACCAATCGATGAGGTTTGATTTTCCTGACGAGGATATCATGTACCTAAAGATGAAAGATTGTGAAGAGTCGTTGCCAGACGAAGGACCAAAGTTGGGTTCTAAATGGAAGATGATATTTGACGGAGCTGTGAATGCTTACGGTAGCGGAATAGGGGCAATCATCACTACACCACACGGGTCGCACATCCCGTTTACTGCCCGATTGACCTTTTCCGTTACCAACAATGAGGCCGAGTACGAAGCTTGTATAATGGGGCTTGAAGAAGCCATTGATTTGCGAATCAAGAATCTGGACGTATATAGAGACTCAGCTCTGGTGGTGAATCAGATAAAAGGGGAATGGGAGACACGTCAGCCCAATTTGATACATTACATGAATTATGCAAGGAGATTGTTGCCTTTCTTCGATAAGGTTGAATTGCATCACGTACCGCGGGCGGAGAATCAAATGGCTGACGCCCTGGCCACTTTGTCTTCCATGTACAAAGTCAACTTCTGGAACGAGGCTCCCCGAATCATTATCTCTCGGCTTGACAGACCAACCTATGTATTTGCTATTGATGAAGCATCTGATGATAAACCGTGGTATTTTGATATCCTTAATTTCCTGAAGAATAAAGAGTATCCGGCTGGGGCATCCAGTCAAGATCAGAAGACTCTCAGGAGATTAGCAGGCAATTTCTATTTGAATCCGGATGGCGTCTTATACAAAAGAAACCACGACTTGGTGTTGTTGCGTTGTGTAGACGAAAGAGAGGCAAAGCTGCTCATGGAGGAAATACACGAGGGTACCTTTGGTACGCATGCTGGTGGGCATGCTATGACGAGAAAGCTGCTGCGGGCAGGTTATTTTTGGCTGACTATGGAGACTGACTGTTTCAAGTTTGCAAGGAAGTGCCACAAGTGCCAAATCTATGCTGACAAGATCCATGTGCCTCCAAGTCCTCTGAATGTAATGTCATCGCCTTGGCCATTTTCGATGTGGGGAATCGATATGATTGGAAATATCGAGCCTACAGCCTCTAACGGGCATCGTTTCATCCTAGTAGCAATTGATTATTTCACCAAATGGGTGGAAGCGGCATCTTACGCAAATGTAACTAAGCAAGTGGTGGCCAGATTCATCAAGAGAGATATCATTTGCCGATATGGGATTCCCGAGCGGATAATCACGGACAACGGTTCGAACCTGAACAACAAAATGATGAAGGAGCTCTGTCAGAATTTCAAGATCGAACATCACAACTCCTCCCCGTACCGACCCAAGATGAATGGCGCTGTTGAGGCAACCAATAAGAATATCAAGAAGATCGTTCAGAAAATGGTGGTGACCTATAAGGATTGGCACGAGATGCTACCTTTTGCTTTGCACGGTTATCGTACGACGGTACGCACATCAACCGGGGCAACCCCGTTCTCGTTAGTATACGGAATGGAAGCAGTGCTACCATTAGAAGTTGAGATCCCTTCTCTGAGGGTATTGCGAGACGTTCAGCTGGATGAGGCAGAATGGGTGAAAGACAGGTTAAACCAACTGAGTTTGATGAACGAGAAGAGGCTAGCCTCTTTAGCATACGGTCGTTTATACCAGAGCCGAATGAAGAAAGCATACGACAAGAAGATACATCCGCGAAGCTTTCAGACGGGCGACCTTGTGCTGAAAAGGATTCTCCCGCCGCAAGCAGATCACAGGGGCAAGTGGACCCCCAATTACGAAGGGCCATACGTTGTCAGGAAACTCTTCTCAGGAGGGGCTTTATTATTATCCACCATGGACGGAGAAGACTTCACGTCACCTGTAAATTCGGACGCAGTTAAAAAATACTTTGCTTAAAATAGACCCGCTGGACAGAAAAAAGAGGGTCCAGGCAAAAATGGGGCATCCTGGCGAACCAAAAACAGAATGAAAGGTTCGGGCAAAAGTTAGGGATAAAATTGAAAAATGTACACCCGCGAAGTTGAAAACCTACACTGGGCGGCTTCGGCAAAAAGGGGTATCCCGGTGAACTGAAAACCCGTAAAGGGCGGTTCACGCAAAAGTTAGGGATTTGAAAAGCAAATGACTGCGGTCCGGATTTGATATTGCGGGAGAATGCCTAAGGGATCGGTTATCTGATACAATCTCTACAGAAGTGTGAATACCGGGAAAGCATTAGAGTCGGATGAGTCATAGGAGGATCAATTCGTGGTGTTCATCTGCATCCCGTTGCCGACATGTGTACAAAAATTTAATTTGTCAGAATATTTATGCTTCTTGTGTATACTTGTGTATTTGCTTCGCGTAGCTTCCTCATTTCAGGAGTTACATCCCATGTATAAAACTCCGCCCATTCAGGGGCCCAATCAATGAAATATGTTATTCAGTACTTGATGCTGGTTCTTTACTGTTTTGTGCATGATAAAACGCCTAAGTTTATTGAAACTAGCATGTGTATAACGTCACTGGCCCTTGCCAACAATTGCTAAAGCTTCGAATTAACTGAAAATAACGTTGCTAACCTGAATCAATTTGGTTGCATAGGCTTGTCTTGTCTTGTTTGTGTTGTTGCAGGTTTCATAGCCGTACGAGGAAGACGATCAAAAGATTGCAGTAACGAAAGACTTGATCCTCGCGCAGGTCATGCATGTTCCTCTTGAGGAAGGATCGAATTCCCCAGTTAGTCGTAGCCTATCCAGAGGACATGCTCCAGCAAAGTCATTTATCCTCAGCAGAGAGTGGTTCAGCCTCAGAAGATTAATATTTCCAATTGGCGAGTTGTGTTCAGGAAGTTTACCTTTCCCCGCAGGGTTATTTACTCTCCCCCAGTGGAGTCAGTTGATTTTTCCCAAGAGAATCATCCCATCCCCAGCGGAATTCTCTTCTCAGCAAGTACTCCTCCCAGTGGAACTCGAAGATTAAGGCTCTCCCCGGCAGAGTTGGTGTGGGTCATGGCATTTATTCTGTCAGAATACCGTATGATATCCGTTCACTTTCCCGCAGAAGTTCCATCATACCAGGCACATCTGCTATTCCCCAGCAGAGTTATATTCCCCAGCAGGGTGGTCCTTCAACAAGGTGCTGGGTTAAGTTCCCAATTTCCCAGCTGAATCGACTTCATCTGCCCAGCATTTATTTTGCTGGAATGATTCTGTAGCACCTGGCTATCCCCAGCGGAGTTGGCATTATTTTCAGCATTTATTTTGCTGAAGCAGCTCCTGCGCCCAACAGTTCGAGTATGCATTCGCATCAGCATACAATGTCATACTTGCATTAACCAAAGAAACGTGTAGCATCCCCATGTCGAAGGGAGCATTGCATCATTGCCAAACATATGCATTTGTGAAACATAAACTAGGTTGGCTAGCCGTTTGCGTTCAAGTATTGTTCCTCTTGCAGGTGGAGAGAGCTCTGGCTCAAATAAATTACCAAACATTCAAGGTCTCGACGTGAGACATTCAACGAAGTGTCAGCTTTGGCACTACTCCCCACAGAGTCAGCAGGATAAGTTTCTCTTTGTCCCCAAGCAGAGTTACTTATGTCCCCGCCAGAATTTCTTGTTGAAGTTTCTCTAGTCCGATCAGCGGATTGTTTCCTTCAAAGTTGTTGTTACGTCAACATTAAAAGGTTTCATGAACCAGAATTTCAGAGGCTACCGCCGGTTATCAGAACAGGCGTCCGGAAGTTTGGTTTCCCAAATATCCCCAGTAGAGTCAGCCTCAAAGTTGCTGTAACGTCAGTGGTAAAAAAAAAAAAAATTTGCGGACCAATGGAAGGATGAGTCCTAACGTGGACGGGTTTATTGACAGGTTTTTTGCTAAGAGAAGTGGGAGTCCTGACGTGGACAAAGTCTTATTTCCCCGGCAAGTCGAAAACGCGCAAGTCCTGACGTGGATAGGTTCTATTGCTTCAGTAGGTTGAGGTATGGGTCCTGACGTGGACAAATCAAGACGAAATGTGAGTCCTGACGTGGACAGCTATATTCCTTACGGGGAAGCGAGTCTATTCCTAACGTGGAAAGTTTAGTCCTGACGCGGACAAATCTAGACGAAGTCTTATTCCTTACGTGGAAGAGAAAGATGTTATTCCTGACGTGGAAAGATAAGATGTGATTCCTTACGTGGAAAGATGGAGTCCTTACGCGGACATATCAAGTAGGAGTCCTAACGTGGACAGATTGAGATTGTATTCCTTACGTGGAAAGATTGGAGTCCTGACGTGGACAGATTCAAATCGAGATGTGATTCCTTACGTGGAAAGATAGTATTCCTTACGTGGAAAGAGGCTTGTATTCCTGACGTGGAAAGAAAGAGTGTGTTCCTGACGTGGAAGGGGTTTAGTCCTGACGTGGACAGATTCGAAAGAAGACGTATTCCTTACGTAGAGGAGTTTGACGAAGAAGAAGTTCATTCCTTACATGGAAAGGTGATCCCTAACGTGGACGGTGTTATTCCTAACGTGGAAAAGTTTACTCCTAACGTGGACGATTTATTTCTGACGAGAAGGCAGACGAGCCATCCCCGACAAAGTTGTTGAAGTTTTCCGAATTGACGAAGCAGGCGTCCTAACATGGACAATGTTCTATCCCCAGCACGGTCGCACGAGATCAGTGGGTTGCCGTAACAGTTAAATTCAGCTGATGAATGTCGTTCCCCAAGCAGTGGCGTAGTTTATTTCTGCGGTTGGCAAATTTCTGGGTTCCTAGTATTCAACCGTCTCGTACCGCGAATGTCTGAAGGCTCCGGGCTCTTCACCCAATCGGGTCCAAGCCGCTTGAATAGGGGCAGCTGTTGCACCCTAAAATTTGCCCAACCTTATTCACTGGGTCTATGTTTCAATATCATTAGAATTTGCATATAGAGTCATGTACATAGCCTAACCATCTGCATAGCATGAGCATAGCAAGTCATCCAGCAGGGGCCAATCATTATTATCATCTCTAGAGGCCTATCAAGAGGTTATTATCCTAATTCAATCTCATTCAAGTCATCAGAAAAGAATTTGAAAGCAGGGGGTTCAGTGGATCAAGCATTGAGTATATCTCCTAACTGAGGGTGTCTGAGGGTCAACAAGGGAATTATGAGTTGTGAATTGAGAGCATGGGGAGTATCTAGACATCTTGGAGGACTTAGAAAGTCATTTGGAGAAGAAAAACAAGTTGTTGATGTGATCACAAGAATTGCAGTTGAAGACAGTCAACTAGGGTTTCATCTGGGTCAACCCTGGGTCAACCCTAGGTCAAAGGATTGTTGGAGAGGCATTAAGGGCTATTGAAGGGATGTGGGGTTCATAATTTGACATGGAGAATAAGGATATGTTGTTATGCTAAGAAGAAATCAAGAGAAATCAAGGAGAAGAGGAGGGTCTAAATTAGGGTTTCTATGTAAAATCCCCTAGTTTAGGTCAAATTTCCAAGCAAGATAAGTCAAAATGCAAGCTTCAAATGGATCCTTGGCCAACATGAAACTTGTATAGGATCTCAAGACCTTTAATTTGAGTGGTGGAAGACATCAAGGAGATTTATAGAACTCAAGTTATGGTCCTTGCAAGCTACAGGTCATCTGAGGTATCTGAAATTTTGTCTGTGAAAGTGACTTGACTTCCAAGCAATTTTCACCCCTCAAGGAGATTTCAAATGAATTTCTGGTCAACATAAGAGTTGTTCCTCATTGTCTTAGCTTTCTATAATGGTATAGTATGCCTTCATATGATTTGTGGAACTCTACTTATGGTCTTGGCAAGCAAAGGGTATTTTGGTCATTTGTGAATTACAGGTCATTTTAACCTATGCCCAAAACTCATACAAGGAGGCCTCAAATGGAAAAACTTACAACATCAAACTTGCTCCAAATGACATTTTGAGTCTATAAAAGTGACCATGAGAGATTGTAAAGATTCATAGCACAAGGTTTCAAAATTGTTGAATTTAATGAAGAAAAATGGACTTAAAAATGAGATTTTTCATATTTTGGCCAAATGAAGCAAAATTATAGGTCATTTTGAATGGAAAGATCATTTTAAAGACATTGGCTAAAGTAGAATTTTGAGCTTAGTTCATGTTTTAAGAGTTATCCATGGTTGCTTACAATGAAAGAAACATAAACCAATTTCAAGGGAAAGAATGCAAGGGAAACTTCTCCAAGGTTCTAGGAGTTTCTAAACCCATGTATATATTGATATGAAGAGCTTCATGCCATGGTTGGTGCTTCCATTTGTTCAAAACCCCAAATTTTCCACACTTTCTCCATTTTGCATAAGCTTTCCAAAATCTCTACAATCTCCATCAATCTTCATATCTTTGGATTGAATCTTCATCATCATCATTCAAACACCATGATTCATATCAAGAATTGGCTGAATTGATCAAGAATTGTACCATTCATCTTTTTCATTCCAAGTTGCATTTTCATCCAAACTCCATTAAAACTTCATCTACCATTCCAATTTCTGTTATCATCATCATCCACCATCATCATAGGGTATTTGGCAAAGGAAAGTGGAAGGAATTCGTGGCTGGAGAAGGAGATCCAAGTTTAAACTCCAACTTGCATGAAGAGTGGGATAGAGTGATTCACAAGGATTGATCAAGAACCATTGCAAACAGAAGCATACATAGTCGTTGAAGATCACTTGCAGCAAGTACCAAGGGTTGAATTGGAGTTTAACCACCATTGCCATCATCACTTGCAAGGTATGCATAATCTTTCGAATCTCCTCATTTATGCTATTGTAGATCATGTGGTTAGGATAGGAGTGTTTAGAGACCATAGGGGAATGATTCTTAAAATCTAGGGATAGTTTTGTGAAGATCCATGGCAGGTTACCATTTCTATAAGCTCCAAGAACAAGCTGTGTATTGGATTATAGTTGATATGATCAGGCATAGAATGATAAGGATAGCATGTAGAGTAACTGTAGATCATCAGGTTTGAGTTCTGGAAAAGTGGATATCAGACGAGTATGGTGAACCCTAACTTTCGTGTCCTCTGTTTGGGATCCACAAGGAGAATTAGCAAAAAATAGGACCAGGCATGAATTCCTTGTGTTTAGTAGATCATTTTAGGGCTTTGGATTTTTCATTTTCATCAAGGGAGCATGGAGAAAGATCGAGTGGAATTTTCGTGCATGAAGCAGGTTTCTGAAACCCTAAATGGATAGAGGAAGAAGACGACGCGTATGCCCTTGGATCTGATGGAGATGTTTGACTTGACCAAGAATCGGACGCTCCATATTCAACCTGAGATTTGGTGGGAAATTTTAAATATTGAAACGCGCCGTTTCATTTAATAGAGGGAATTGGGCTCAGCTTGCTACACACACCCCCCAATTTGATGGGCCCAACGCGCTGAACTTGATCTTCTTACTATTCTTACCCCCTCCATCTATTTCTTTATATTTTCTTTTTATTTTCTTTACATTTTTCATGCATTTTTTAAAAATCATATAAAATGGAAAAAACATTATTTTTAATTCATTCTTTTTGCATTATTTTCTTCAAAGAGTCTAGAAAATTATAAAAAAATAAAAATTGCATTTTATTTTTTATTTGATATTTTTTTCATATTTTCCAAATAAATAGCATTTTAAATAGTTTCATTTCATACATGATTTTGTTAATTTTTGTTCTATTAGATGCTTTAATATTTTTTGTTCATTCTTTTTAGGTTGTTTAGTTTAGACATTTAACTTGTAGATACAATTTAATTCATATTTTTAGAAATTAATTTTAGGTGTTTAGTTTAGGTGAGAATAACATGAACAAACTAGGGTTTTAGGTGATGACTTAGGAGAATTAATTCACTTCCCTTAGGACTTAGAGATTGAATAGGTTAGCTATGGGACTATAGGGGCTATGGGTAGTTATTAGATCCCCTTAGAAAAAGTCAGGATTCCTCTACTGCTATTAATCTACTGTATATATCTGATTGACTAGTGTGGTGTGCCCCCTGGGGATTATTGCTTGCTTGTTTGGGTATTGGGATTTGTTTGGGGACCTGGGAGAGCTGAAGACTTGTGATGATGAAGCCATTGGAGATCCAGAATGCAGTCCAACTGCCAGAGTTGATGGGTTGTTTCTTGCTAGTAGCTGTTGAGGAGATTAGGGTTTAGGAGCTAGGTAGAGCTCTAGAGTAGAAAGCTTGTTTCTCAAACATGGATTGCCTTGTCTGCATCCACTCATCTCTGTGATACAGAGTCTCTCTAAGACACTCACCCCCTTCCTTTGGAAGGCTTGGTGATATTGTCTAAGAGATAGAACTCTTGAGAGAAAATATCATATGTGTTAGGAGCAGTCTGTTCACCACCCTTGGTAGTCAACTGAGTGCTCAACACCTAATTCACTCTTGTGATTGATCCCTCATCCTGGAGGTTTGAACTTGAAGAAAAGCCATTGCAGATAGAAGGCTGATGGTAAAAGCCCTTGCTTGAAGGTCCTGAAGATGGAGATTAATGCTTGTTGAAGCCTGTAGCTGATTGGAGATTATTTGAAGCCAGATGTTGATTCAAAGTTGCTGAAGCTGTTTGTTTTATTGCTGTATTTCCTTTCTGATGTATTGATTGGTTTTCATGACTGTATTGTTTGCTGTTTACCCTGTTGGGTTGAAAGTGAAACTTGTTCACTTTTGCCTATTGTTTTCTAGGTTCGAGGTCGAGTGGGACTCCCTTGCCTCGCTTGTATTGCTGCATTCATGCATTTTACTGCTTTATTGTATATATCCGCTATTGTTTCTGTTTCCGTCTATTCCCGTAGGATCTCTGTTTCTCTCTGTGCAAGAGAGGAGTATGATAGACACTAGGTCTTAACCCATGCATGACAACATTAGGTTAATTTGATTCCCCCCGCAACCGTAGGTTAGAGTTCTGTCTCTTCTTCCTCAAAACAAACAGAAAAACATCATAAAGATTTCAAACACAATAAAAGACACTTCTTCCGTAAAAGAATGTGAACTCATCAAGACGTCATTTTTGTCCGCTTGGACTGATAATCAGAAAAACCTTTTCAGAAGGAATAAAATCAACCAAGATAGACTTATGTCATACGTGGCCCGAACTACGTTTGCTCTGATCTTTCATGCTGTATGAAAGTACGTAGGCATAGGATACGATATCCTAGCGAGCAACCTTCCCCTCCTTTCCCGTAGGTAGGCGAACTACGTTGACTCTGATTTCTCGTTCTCGGCGGGAATACGTAGGCATAAAGTGCGATACTTTGCCGAGTCATTTTCATTTTCATTTTATTTTTTTTTCTTTTTAACCCTTAACCCCATAGAGTAGATAGAATAACAATCCATACCCGAAAACAAGCGTGGATCCCGTCGAGTACGACGGACGTGAGGGGTGCTAATACCTTCCCCTTGCGTAACCGACTCCCGAACCCAGGTTTTGGTTACGACGACCATACCTTTCCTGTGTTGTGCGAGGTTTACTCTGAGCGTTTCCTTTCCCTCCCGTGGGATAAATAACGCACGGTGGCGACTCTTCTGTTCAGCCGGCGCCGATTTTCGCAGTAGCTACACCACCCATTTGACGAAATCAGATATTGATGCTAATTTGAGGGTTAAGGGAGGCCTCAAGGGTTTGAATTCTAAGTTCTTGATTGGGAAGGCTACTTTATTTGCTGACACTGGTCACACATTGGCGTTTGAGGCTATATTTGTTTTGCTTATCTACGGACTAGTCTTGTTTCCTAATATTGACAACTTTGTGGATGTTAACGCTATTAGGATTTTCTTGATTGGGAACCATGTTCCAACTTTGCTTGGTGACACCTATTTCTTCATCCATAGTAGGACTTCTAAGGGGAACGGTACCATTGTTTGTTGTACACCTCTGCTGTACAATTGGTTCATTTTGCACTTACCCCAGTCATTTGTTTTTAGAGAGAATAAGGATTGTTTAAGATGGTCTCAGAGGATTATGTCTCTTAATCACACTGCCATTACTTGGTTTTCTTCGGTTTATGACAATGTCCAGATTATTGATAGTTGTGGGGAATTCGCCATTGTTCCTCTTCTTGGAATACAAGGTGGAATTAACTACAACCCTAGTTTAGCTCTCCGTCAGCTTGGTAATATGTTGAAGGATAGGCCTAAAAATGTTTTATTGGAAGGTTTATTCTTTCAAGGAGGGAATGATTCTCTTGGTTTGAGAAAAAGAACGGCTCATGCTTGGACTAAGATTCATAGGTTGGATAGAGGGGAACTTGGAAGACAAGTTTGCATTGCCTTGGAACCTTACACGCTCTGGGTGAAGAAGAGAGCTATGGAGCTTAAAATGCCTTATCCTATTGAGAAAACCATGACTACAATAATCTCTACGCCACTCCCTGTTTCTTCTAATGATGTCAAGACTCTTAAAGATGCTTTGGCCATGATGAAGGAAGAGAAAGAGATATGGGAAAGTAAGTTTCAAGCTTTTGACAAAGAGAAGATAGAATTGCAAAAGCAGATGAAGGAGAAAGATGACTTGATTGAGTTGCTTGAGCAGCGCGTTGTGAAGAGGCATACAAAGGATTTATTTTCCTCTACTACTCTATCATCACATCCTCCTACTTCTGGTGCTTAGAAGGGTATTATGGATAAGCTCGTGCTAGAAAAGACCACCATGAAGGATAACTATGAGAGAGAGATTAAGAGACTCCGAAGGAAGTATCAGTTTGGATCATCATCAGATGTTCCTTAGGACCTAGCTTTTTCTTATTGAATTTTGATATTTTTGTATCTTGTACTTCCAAGTGTAACTCTTTCTAATATTCAGTGAAATTAGATGTTTATCCGTATTTCAAAAAGTGTTATTTCTTTATGATGTTTGTAATTGCTTTATATCTTAAAGATCCTTGAAAATTGGTTGAAACATTTTCATTTTGCATTTGCATTTGCATCATTGTGCATTGTGTTTTGTGTTTCCCAGGTGTCTTATTTGTTTCTTTTGGTCTTCGTTCAGCCAAGATGCCGCATCACTACAACACTAGAGCGAACTCCAAGAAAAAGATGGATCATTTACAGCAAGAGAATCGCGAGCTCTATGAAGAGGTAACAACCCTTAAGGATAGTTTGGAAAGACTGACTGTTGTGATGGAAACTTTGGTGGCTACTCAGAATCAGCCACCACCACCTTCCCCTTCTCCTGTGCAAAAAACTGTGATTGCTGAAATCATTTCAACACTCATTTATGTGGCTCCCATTAGCGCTTCTAGTAATTTTACCAAGATCTGTCTCGAAGAAGGTGTCTGGAAAGAATGGTTGACCAAAGAAAGTGATCATCCTAGTAGTTCTAAGAAGTATGGAAGTGGTTTTTCCAAGAAGAAGAAACAAACTGCTAACGCTTTTTCCGATGCCGTATGCAGAATTATTTCATGTCTTGATACAAAAGAATCTTGTGAAGACCAGGTCTCCGCCTGCTGTTCTAAAAGATATTCCATGGTGGTATAAACCAGAGGCTCGTTGTGCTTTCCATCAGGGTGCACAGGGGCATGGTCTTGAAGATTGTTTTCCTTTGAAACATGAAGTGCAAAGACTAGTGCGAAAAGGAATTTTGTTTCTCAAAGGCACAAACATCCAAGCCAATCTGCTGCCTGAACATGGTAACACCACTGTAGTTGAGATGCATGCCGCAACTCCAAATCATTTCAAAGAAGCTCAAGTTCATCTGCCACTCTTCGAGAAAGAATTTCTAAAATCCAAGATGGTTCGAATGGCCAAGCTAGTGGAGAAAATTTTGTTAGTGATTCCCAAGTGGGAGAAAATGTTGAGGTTGATGCAATTCATAATTCTTCTGAGATTCTGCAAAATCCATTCCTGACGTGAGGGGTGCTAATACCTTCCCCTTGCAATCCCAATGACTTACAGTCAATTGTGGTCTTATTTTTCCCGAAACTCGGTAGTGACACCCAGAAAGACCAGAGTTATGAAGTCTCGTCCTTATTCGTACAATCCAAATATTAGTTGTGAGTTTCATGATGGGGTAATATGGCATCCAATTGAGGAGTGCAAGGTTTTCCAAGAAATGGTTCAAGAGATGATTGACGATGAGGTGTTGACTTTCAAAGGAGGAAGCCCATTTTTGAATGGAACGCCTTTATGTTGATAAATCTAAAACTCAAGGAAATTCATATTGCTGGTGTTAGTGGAGTAACTTGTAGAGGTCGTGCATTTATTTCTGTTTCTCCAAAGAAAGTTGAGGATATTCTTTCAAGCTCATATTTAGATAGTCTCCTTAGATCATTAGTTCATTTACTGCAATTTTATTTATAATCTCTCATGTTTGTTAATGCTTTGTTTGCTTGTAGAAACTTATTTGATTTTGAATATTAATCATAATGCAATGAGTATGTTTGTCTTGAAGTAATCCATTCGCATTCGCTCATAAATTGTTTCCTGCATTTGCAATACCAACTTCTTGTTTAAACTCTTGGAGGGAGGATGATGAGGTGAAAACGCAAAATTTATGATTATATGCTTTTAAATAAGACCCTGCTGATGATACTTCCAAACACCGGAGATATAAGGAAGATAATCCCTTGTTAACCCTTTTGAGCCTCGAAGTAGGAGTTTCCTTTCTAAATGAAAAAACCCTTACATTTTAACCTGGGGCAAGGTAGTCTTCAGATAATTTGATCAAATGATCAAATTTCCAAAAAGGATTGTGTATTTAAGGACCAACCACGATGGTTATCCCTCATTTCAAAGGAAAGAGACGGTCACAACCCTTTTAACAATTCAGACAAGCTAATGTCCCATGATTTGTTCAACAAAAAAAATCAAAAGAAAAATAGAAAGCTCGCTAAGTCGTAAAACTTGGAAACAAGTGACTTAGGAAAAAATTAGGGCATCCCGCTGGACATCAAAAATTCAAAAGAATTGGTCCAGGCAAAAATTAGGGAAAGATTAAAAAAATAAATAACGCAAAAAGCAAAAAGAAAGGATTACAAAGAAAAATCCTGAACAAATCTATGTGACTACAAAAGACAAAAAAAAGTGATTGTTATTCCCTAAAAAGCCTTATTGGTTCGTAAACCATCAGTTTCATTGGATCCTAAACCATCAAAATATTTTTTTTGAGAGATGAACAGTTGTGTCAAATTAGCTGAATGTAGGACTGAAGAACCTCACAGAAAATGGTGGGTATAAATAAACTTTGAGCCTAAATATCATTTTTTCTAAAAACTGTGAACCATACCACATTATAACCCTCGAAAGACCTAATTGAAGCAGGGTTTATTTTGAAAGCATACTTTAACAAGATAGCGTTCCTGACTCCCATGAGTTGTGCTAAAAGACCTTTGTTGGTATTGCATATGCATTCAAAAATCAATGTCACATCTTAACTAGTAACTCGTTCACAAGTTTTTGCGACATGTTTTCAGTAAAAAAACTTCAAGATAAACATATGTAATTGCATTAGAATTATCATTCTCATGATTAAGCTCTTCTGCTTGCATACATTTATTTGACATCATGGAAGCTTACATATGAGTATCAGTGATGAACATAATCTTTTGAAGTATGAAACTCTTACAAGTAATTGGAAAATAATTTCAAGGAATGATCATATCCAGGGGCATGTTTCCTGAAGACTTTGTTGAGCCTGAGTAAGTTTATTTTCCCAGTTGATGCTTTCGCGGGGGAAAAGCTTGAATACTTCAGTAGTAAAAGAATATGCCGACTAAAGTTAATTTGGGGCAGTTACGTCGAGATTCGACGAATCACTCAGAGTTTGAAGATATTAGGGTAGATTATATCAAGTCCTTATGAACTCGACGTTCTCCAAATTAGAGTTTGTCCTTGTTGATGTTCTCCTTGATAGAGTCTATTAATAATCTCTCAAGTAGAGTTTGGTCTTATTGATGCATTTCTCAGTTAGGCACTAGTTCAAGCATTTTAAACTTGGCTTCCCCCTGCAAAGTCTTGATTCAGATTTCCTTAGCTGAGCATAATTCTTCTCCCCTAACCTGTTTATGATCAAGCATATTTAAGTGTGAATGTGATTGTTGGATCCCATAATGTTCTGTGATAAAACTTTATGAGGAATCCCTGGCAGGTTTCTGAAGGTGAGAAAATACTTAGAAGGGGGGGTTGAATAAGTATGAAGATAAAACTCAGAAATAAAAACTCAAGGATTTTTATCCTGGTTCGTTGAACTCAACTACTCCAGTCCACCCTATCAAGAGTGATTTACCTTTCTCAAACAAGGACTTAATTCACTATTTAATCAACTGATTACAATAGTGAGCACTAAGAACAACTGTTCAAAGTCTTCTCAAGAACTACTGATCCTAACTGGATCTTCTTAAGGTTCTCTTACAATCAAATGTAATAATAATACAAGTGTTAAAAATGCTTCTAATAAAGCTTTATCACAACTGTGGTTCAGCAAATGAGTATAAGTTGTATGAGAGCTTGTAATGAATTCTTTCAAGTATTTCGTCAACTGAAGAAGATGAATGGAATCTTGCTTTTATAGGCACAGAGGTCCATGAAGTCTTTCACGTTGAGAGTTGTGTACCAAAAAGGTCTGAGCCTTTTTGTCTTCACATCACATGACCTTTCCTAGAAGTAGAAAGCACAGAGAAATCCTTTTTGTCTGTGTTCTTGTGTCTAGCATAAATAAGGAAAGAGTCGTTTGGTTATTCCAACGGACATAACTTTGAATTCTTCTTTAACAAGTTTCAGCAAGAATCATCAGAGTTTGGATTGGTCAGAGTCTTCTGATGATTATCAGAGTTTGCTGAATCAGAGTCTTTGCAGCAAGTGTGCTATCAGCGTGTAAATGTTCAGAGCAGAGTTTGGGTTCAAATCCTCAGTACTGGCAGCGTTAGTACTATCAGTGTCTCCTGAAGTGACTGTGCTTGAAACGCTTCATACAGATTTATTCATTGCTTCATATGCTTCTGGCTTCTGCTTTAGATTCTTCTATAGCTTCTGCTTCAGATTCTTCTGTAGACAGAACTCAGATTCTTCTGGAGGTAGCGTTCAGAATCTTCTAACAGATTCTTTTGACGCTTCAGAGCCTTGCATATTTCTCATATTCAGATCTAATTTGCTTCTAGAGTAATATTCACTTTAACATCTGCAGCAAACATTCTCAAACAAATTTTAGAGTATATAATTCTTGAATACAAAATTTCATAAGAGTTATCATCAAAACATAGAGATATTATTAAGAACCAATCTGTGTTCTAACAATCTCCCCCTTTTTGATGATGACAAAAACATCAGAAATTTTGTTCAATAGAAAATAAAATAATTATAACTCCCCCTGAGATGATGAATCTCCCCCTGAGTTGAATACTAAGAAGGAATAGAAACTTCCCTTTTTGCATGAGTATTCTTTTCAGAATCAGAGCCTGAATGTTCCAATCATTAGATCTTGCATGTTTTAGACTCAGAGTCTGATAGGTTAGATATGATTTGGGAGTCTCAGAGTTTCTTTTAAAGAATATATCAGAGTTATCAAACAGTCTGAAACACTAAGAGTTTACGTTAGTTATAATTGATATGTCTGAAGTTTCATTTAGGTAGAGTTTATTTGAATAGTATGATCCATTTTCTCCCCCTTTTTTGTCATAATCAAAAAGTAAAAACTTTTAAAAGACAAATAAAAGGAATAACAGAAAGATAAATCATGTAGAGAAAACACTGAGTCATTCATTCATTCAGAGCAAAAGATACAAAACATCAGATAGAAACAAGTACATGTGCACAAACATCAGATGCAACAAAAAAAAAGCTAGGTTTGTTTGGACAGAATCATCTTCAACAAGTTAGTGATCTCAGATGAAGACTGTTCTTGCTTTGTCATCCACTTAGCCATGTTTTCATTCTTTTGATCTTGTTTAGACATCCATTGAGTCATGTCTTCAGACTTCTGGTCTTGCTTGGCCATCCATGACTTAATCTCAGATTGTCCAGCTTCCAGAACTGCAACCTTATCTTCAAGATCTGGATACTCTTTCTTGACCTCAGATGAAGAAGGTGGGGCAGAGTCTGAAGCAGGAACAAAGTCAATTTCCATAGGAGATGCAGAGTCAGGAGCAATAGATCCAGAGGGATGTTCCACAAGAGTCATTGCCAGAGGATTTTCTTCAGAAGCAAATTCAGCAGTTTCTTCTGTATCAAATACTTTAGAGGATGAAGGAACATCTTCAAGAAGCAATGGTTCAGATCTTTTAACAGTCCAAAGCAAGCTTCTAGCAGTCTCAGCAAATCTGAGCTTCGCATCATCAGAACATACATTCTTCAGATTCGAGGCTACAGTATTGAATCTGTTAGTGAAGCTATTCCAGATAGCATCAGATTCATTTATATCCATTGTTGATATGCACCTCTTCTGAACAGAGTCTAAATGCATCTTTATTTCTTTCATAAAACTTGTAAATAAATTATCAAAATTCAGCCTAGGTTTTGGTTTCAGAAGGGTTTCCAAGGTGAATGGCTTGGGTTGAGGTGAAGGTGGAATGGTAAATTTTAGAATGATAATCAGAGGATGAGGGTAGAAGGGAATGGATGGAGATTCAGATGAAGTGATAGATTTTGATTTGATTAAGGCATTCAGCAAAAATGGTTTTGTATTTGATGCATAGGAAACAACATCAAATGAGGTGGAGGTGTAAGGAATGAAAGCATATTTATCAGATAAAAGAGGTTCTGATGAAACCATGTTTGGCAGTTCTTTTATATATGTTTAGAGAACAGATGGTAGAATGATGGAGAGCTTAGGGTTAAAAGGGGTGAAAGGGTCAGATGGTTCAATTCTATCATAGAAATTTTTAAACTTAAAAACATAAGGAAGTGGATCAGAGGGGAATGGTTTAAAAGAAGCAAAGGATACAAACTCAGATCTCCTTGGCTTAGGATTAGGAATGGAGTTGGGAATGAGGATTTCAGATTAAACATGTGGTTCTGGATGGTTAGTTTCAAATACTCTGAGAGAGGGAGGTGAAATGAAATCAGGATGGATATCAGATTCAGATGAATTTGAGGATGTGGTTGGGGTACAAGACGTAGAAGACACTTCAAATACAGTCTTGAGAGGTGTAACGTTTAGAACCTCTGTCTCAGGTATATTTGTTTCAAGAGGATTGGTTGGTTCTGGTTGATTCTCAGAAGGTTTTGATGGAGGTGGTTCAGACATAAATGGTTCAGAAACAACTTGTTTAGGTGCAACAAGATCAGATGCAACTGGATTAGATTGTATGGGTTCAGATGTATCTGGTTATTGTTGTGGTGTAGGTTGTTCTGTTGGTTTTGTTTGAGGGATTGGAATTTGGTCTGCAGGAGTTGTTGTTGTTGTTGGTTCAGATGGTGGAGTAACAGAAGTTTTTAGTGAAGTAGTGGAAATATGATCAGATGATTTTTGTGGGGAAGGATTTTTTGATGGTTCAAATTTTTGGGATGGAGCAGGAATATATTGTTTTTGAGTGGGGGGGGGGGGGGGGGGTTTGGAATAGAACTAAATGTTGATTCATTTATAACAATTTTAGAGAAAGAAGATACAGATGTTTTAGTACCTTTAGTCTTGATACGCTTGGTGGGAACAGAGGGAACTTCTCTAGAAGCTTTTCTCTTGATCTGCTTCTGTGGCTTGTCAGCAACTTTTGGCTTCTTCTGAGCAGCAGCTTCTTCTGCCTCTGACTGACTTCTTTTCCTCGTGTTCTCATTATATACATCTGGCATTGGTTCTCTTGCTCTTATCAGAATGTCTGCAGGAATAGGCGTTCCATCTGCTTTGCCTGAATCAATATACCTCACAATGATATCCCTTGGTTCTTCGGCACCAAAAAGTGGAAAATTATCAACTTCTTGGGTGCAGCTGTGAGTTCATCTACAATCTTTAGTCTCTGAAGACTCTTTGCATTTAATGGTTTTCCAACAACGGATTCAAGTTCATCCTTAACTCCAACTTCATACAGAGCAGTTACAAGACCATTCTCTGTCAGAATGTCTGAAATCAATCTTCCAAAGGGAATCCATGTCCTGATCTTCTGTCCCTTATCCTTTATAGATTCTCTTGAAGCATTGATATGGTTCCACAGATGCATAAAGAGGATGTAAGGAAGATCTACCTTTGTACTCTTACTTAAACAATACATGAAGTAGAGTTGTTCATTATTCACATAATCTGGAGAATTGGTAGATTTTCTGTGATGGATGCATCCCAGAAAAATCATTGTCCAGATTTTATAGTCAGGCTTCAGATCCTTAAATTTGTTAGATTCCTGTCCAGATGTAATGACTTCCTCAAAAACTTCCTCCATGTCCACACGCCCAGCTGGCAGATGACATACTCCATCAGTCTCCTCATACCCTATGAGTTTCCTGATGAGATCTTCAGTTATAATGATCTCCTTTCCCAGAACCAAAGATAAAATGAATTTTGGATAAACAGAAGCATGTATCCAGAATTCCTTCACCAGATGAGGGTAAACTAGTCTAAATAATGTGTCAAAATATTTAGCCCAACCTTGTGCATCAATTATAGAACGAAATTCAAACCCATTTTCAGCTATCGAATCAAATTCCACCATGGATTCACAGAGAACTTCAAGTTTGTCCACAGGGGTTAACAATGTCCTCTTTGGTACCGTGAATGGAGTCACTCCCATATTTTCTGACGTAACTGCAACCATAGTTGATTGAAATTGAGCTGCTGTAAAAGATGAGGTTGCCATTGAAGAGGGTGAAGATGATTTGGGCGAAGGTTTATGGTTTTCGTGAAGAGAGAAGAGAAGACAGAAATGCATAAACTTGTTTGTGAAGTGAAAAGTGTGAAATTGGTGTGAAATGTGGTATTTATAGAGAAAGCAATATGGGCAATCAACAGACACACATAGCACGTTCTCACATAGCATTAAATGACAATTAATGAAAGAGAATAAAAATCATTTCAAACATTAATTAATTCTGACAAATTGGGGGTAAAATCAAGATTTCCACTATTCAAACCATACCTCAAATGTCTCTTCAGTAGTGTACACGCTATCTTTTCATATTCAGAGTGACACGTGTTTGCTTGCATGTGCTTCTGAATTCTCTTGAGAAATGAAACGTTAGCCAACGTTCAGATCCTCTAAGATTGGTTAGTTCAGATAAACACAAATAATAACACAATAAATCAAATAAACAACAGATGAAATACCTCAGAGTTTTAAACATTTTGCATCTGAGAAATTTGCTTATGATAAATATTATTCTGGACAAAAATCCATACCAATATTTTTCAGAATAAATTTGAACCTATCTTCAGCAAGGGGTTTTGTGAAAATATCTGCCCATTGATGATCTGTATCAACAAAGGCTAAGTTTATAATACCCTTCTGAACATAGTCTCTGATGAAATGATGTTTAATTTCTATATGTTTTGCCTTAGAGTGTAAAATAGGGTTTTTAGACAAACATATAGCAGAAGTATTATCACAGAAAATAGAAATGTTACTTTCAAATATCTGATAGTCTTCTAGCTGACTTTTCATCCAGAGCATCTGTGTCCTGCATCCAGCAACAACAATATATTCTGCCTCTGTAGTTGAAAGTGCAATTGTGGGTTGCTTCTTGTTGTACCAAGAGATTAGATTTCTTCCTAGAAATTGACAACTTCCAGAAGTACTTTTTCTTTCCACTCTGTCTCCAGCGTAATCAGCATCACAGAATCCAACTAATTTGAAATCATCAGATTTTCTGTAACACAAACCCACATTAGAAGTACCTTTCAGATACCTTAGAATCCTCTTAACAGTTGTTAAGTGTGATTCTCTAGGATCTGATTGGAATCTTGCATACAAGCATACACTGAACAAAATGTCAGGTCTAAAAGCAGTTAAGTAGAGAAGAGATCCTATCATACCTCTGTAGAGTTTCTGATCTACTTTCTTACTTACCTCTTCCTTACCAAGTGTATTTGTTGGATGCATGGGAGTCTTTGCCATCTTACTATCAGTCATGTTAAACTTCTTCAGAAGCTCTTTAACATATTTGGTCTGATGAATGTAAGTGCACTCTGGAGTTTGGTTGACTTGAATTCCTAGAAAGAATCTCAATTCTCCCATCATGCTCATTTCAAATTCTGCCTGCATACATTGAGCAAAATCCTTTCCCAGCATAACATTGGTAGATCCAAATATAATATCATCTACGTATATTTAACACATTAGAAGATCTTTCTTAAATGTTTTACAAAAGAGTGTTGTGTCCACTTTGCCTCTGATGAAAATTTTCTCCAGAAGAAAATTGCTTAATCTCTCATACCAAGCTCTGGGAGCATGTTTTAAACCATAAAGAGATTTCTTTAGTTTGAAAACATGTTCTGGAAATTTTCCACTCTCAAAACCAGGAGGTTGGTGAACATAAACTTCTTCTTCTATAATACCATTTAGAAAGACACTCTTAACATCCATCTGATATAGAGTGATGTTATTCTGTGCAGCAAAAGAAATGAGTAAACGAATAGACTCTAACCTTGCTACAGGAGCATAAGTCTCTGTATAATCAATTCCTTCTTGCTGACTATAGCCTTGAGCAACAAGCCTTGCCTTATTTCTTTCAACTTCTCCTTTCTCATTAAGCTTGTTTCTGAAGACCCATTTAGTTCCAATTATGTTGAATCCTTTTGGTCTTGGAACTAAATCCCATACATCATTCCTTGTGAACTGATTGAGCTCTTCTTGCATAGCAATTATCCATTCATTGTCTTGCAGAGCTTCATCCATAGAAGTTGGTTCAATAACTGACACCAACCCAAATAATGATGCTTCAGAAGATCTGAGGAAGGAGCTTGTTCTAATGGGGTCATCTTTCTTTCCAATGATCACATCCTCTGGATGAGAGGCCTTGATTCTGGAAGATGATCCTCTAACAGTTGATTCTTTAGAAATATTCAAGTTGTTCATTTGAAAAGCTAAAGGAATTGCATCTGGCATTGCTTCAGGTTCCTTCACTTGAGCTTTGTCTGCCTCTGAGCCTTCAGAGTCTGTGAGAATTACTTCTCTATCTGCAGAACTTTCAAACTGCTTTGGCTTTTCAATGCCAAGCTTATCATCAAATCTAACATGAATAGATTCTTCCACAATCTGTGTTTCAGTATTGTATACTCTGTAGCCTTTAGAGCGTTCATAATACCCAAGCATGAAACACTTTTGTGCTTTAGAATCAAACTTGTTAAGATTCTCTTTAGTATTCAGTATATAACAAATACATCCAAAAGGATGAAAATATGAAATGTTGGGCTTTCTGTTCCTCCACAATTCATAGGGAGTCTTTTCCAGAAGAGGTCTTACAGACACTCTGTTCTGAATGTAACAGGCTGTGTTGATTGCTTCTGCCCAAAAATGCTTTGCCAGATTAGTCTCGTTGATCATGGTTCTGGCCATTTCTTGGAGAGTTCTATTTTTCCTCTCTACAACCCCATTCTGTTGTGGAGTTCTAGGACAGGAAAAATCATGAGCAATGCCATTTTCATTAAAATATTTTTCAAAATATTTGTTTTCAAATTCACCACCATGATCACTTCTGACTTTAATAATTTTGAAATCTTTTTCATTCTGGACTTGTTTGCAGAAGTCAAAGAACACAGAATGTGACTCATCCTTGTGTTTTAAGAACTTTACCCATGTCCATCTGCTGTAGTCATCAACAATGACTAAACCATACTTCTTGCCTCTGATGGATGCAGTTTTCACTGGTCCAAACAGATCAATGTGAAGTAATTCTAATGGTCTTGAGGTTGAAACAACATTTTTAGATTTAAAGGAAATTTTTTAAAACTTTCCTTTTTGACATGCTTCACAAAGAGCATCTGAGTTGAACTTCAGCTTAGGAAGTCCTCTGACCAGATTGAGTTTATTAATCTGAGATATACGTCTCATATTAATATTCTGTGCCAGACCCATTGCTCATCATTAACAGACAAGAGGCATTTAACATTTTGAACTTTAAGTTCTGAAAGATTTATTTTGTAAATGTTGTTCTTCCTCTTTCCATTCAATAAGATTGAGCCATCCTTCTGACTAACAGCTTTACAACATTGTTGATTAAAGATTATATCATAACCATTGTCACTTAATTGACTTATGGACAATAGATTATGCTTTAATCCTTCTACAAGAAGAACATTAGATATAGAGGGAAGGTTACCATTACCAATAGTACCAGAGCCAATGATTTTGCCCTTCTGATTCCCTCCAAACTTCACTTCTCCTCCAGATTTAAGCTCCAGGCTTTGGAACATCAACCTTTCTCTCGTCATGTGACGTGAGCAGCCAGAGTCCAAGTACCATGACTGGCATCTTGACTTTTCTGCTAAAAACATCTACAACAGGGATAATCTTATCCTTAGGTACCCAGATCTTTTTGGGTCCTTTTTGGTTAGCTGCCTTAAAAGTTGGTCTGAACTTCTTTCTTTTTACAACAATATTGTTCTGACTTACTTTTGGCTTAAACACAGGAACGTTCTGATCAGAACGTGTGTGTTTAATGTCATTCAGATGACCAAAATTGAAATGAGAGTACAAGGGAGTTTTCTTAATAACAAGTTTATCAACAGGCATTGGATTTAAATCCTTTTCAGAAAGCTAAAGTCATATTCTTCTAAAATGTTTTTGCATTTAGACTTACTTTCAGATTCAGAGTTTTGTTGAGCTATTTCAAAATCAGCTTTCATTTTTAAATTGTTTTCTTTTTGCTCAGCAATTTCAGATTTTAACACATTATTCTCAGAGCCAAGATTGCACTTAAGCTTCTTGCATTTGAGCTTAATCTGATTATAGTTTTTCAGGACTTCAGATAAGACTTTAATAATCTCTTCCCTATTGAGATCAGAAAGTACCTCTTCTGAGTTAGATTCAAAATCAGACTCAGATCCAGATGATTCTTCATTCTGATCTTCAATGCCTACCATCAGAGCCATGTTGGCGCATTCATCTTCAGATTCTGATGAGGATCCAGATTCATCAGATTCATCCCAAGTTGCCATTAGAACCTTCTTCTTTTTGTCAAACTTCCTCTTTGGCTTTTCTTTAAGAAGCTTTGGACATTCACTCTTGTAATGGCCAGGTTCTTTGCATTCAAAACAGACAACTTCCTTCTTTCCATATCTTTTTGGTCTAGAGGACTCCTTGCGCTGATCTGGTCTTTTAAAGTTCTTGAACTTCCTTTGCTTGTGCTTCCAGAGTCTGTTGATTCTTCTGGACAACAAGGATATTTCATCTTCTTCTTCAGAAGAAGATTCTTCAGAGCTTTCCTCTAACACCTGCAAAGCTTTTACAGGTTTTTTAGATTTTAAGGCAATAGACTTACCTTTCTTTTGAGGCTCATCTTCCTCAAGTTCAATTTCATGACTCCTTAGTAAGCTGATTAGCTCCTCCAGAGTGATCTTGTTCAGATCCCTGGAAAGCTTCAGAGCAGTGACCATAGGTCTCCATCTGATAGGCAAGCTTCTGATGATCTTTTTCACATGATCAACAGTTGAGTAACCTTTGTCAAGAACTTTTAGACCAACTGTAAGAATCTGGAATCTAGAGAACATAGTTTCTATGGACTCAGATTCTTCCATCTTGAACGCTTCATACTTCTGTATTAACGCCAGAGCCTTAGTCTCTTTTACTTGAAGGTTTCCTTCAGGAGTCATCTTCAAGGACTCAAACATGTCAAATGCAGTTTCTCTATTTGTGATCTTTTCATACTCAGTGTGAGATATTGCATTTAACATTATTGTTCTAGCCTTGTGGTGATTTCTAAACTCCTTCTTTTGGGCTTCTGTCATAGATTTTCTATCTAGTTTCTTGCCATTCCCATCAATGGGATGAACATACCTATCTATGACCAAGTCCCATAAATCAGCATCATAACCAAGGAAGAAACTTTCAATCCTGTCCTTCCAATAATCAAATTTCTCCCTATTAAACATAGGGGGTTTAGTACTGATTCTGTCCCTTTCTTCATATTTGTTGTTAATGTTAGATGTTGAAGTATCAGCCATAATAACAACCAAATATATATATCAAAGTTTTTCTCACTGGATCTTTTCTGTCACTGTGAAGTGGTAGCACACACAGAACTGGAGCTCTGATGCCAACTGAAGGTGAGAAAATACTTAGAAGGGGGGGTTGAATAAGTATGAAGATAAAACCTAGAAATAAAAACTCAAGGATTTTTATCCTGGTTCGTTGAACTCAACTACTCCAGTCCACCCTATCAAGAGTGATTTGCCTTTCTCAAACAAGGACTTAATCCACTATTTAATCAACTGATTACAATAGTAAGCACTAAGATTAACTGTTCAAAGTCTTCTCAAGAACTACTGATCCTAACTGGATCTTCTTAAGGTTCTCTTACAATCAAATATAATAATAATACAAGTGTTAAAAATGCTTCTAATAAAGCTTTATCACAACTGTGATTTTTCACTTAAGATGAAGAACAATGAAATAAATTCAGCACATGAGTATAAGTTGTATGAGAGCTTGTAATGAATTCTTTCAAGTATTTCGTCAACTGAAGAAGATGAATGGAATTTTGCTTTTATAGGCACAGAGGTCCATGAAGTCTTTCACGTTGAGAGCTGTGTACCAAAAAGGTCTGAGCCTTTTTGTCTTCACATCACATGACCTTTCTTAGAAGTAGAAAGCACAGAGAAATCCTTTTTGTCTGTGTTCTTGTGTCTAGCATAAATAAGGAAAGAGTCGTTTGGTTATTCCAACAGACATAACTTTGAATTCTTCTTCAACAAGTTTCAGCAAGAATCATCAGAGTCTGGATTGGTCAGAGTCTTCTAATGATTATCAGAGTTTGCTGAATCAGAGTCTTTGCAGCAAGTATGCTATCAGCGTGTAAATGTTCAGAGCAGAGTTTGGGTTCAGATCCTCAGTACTGGCAGCGTTAGTACTATCAGAGTCTTCTGAAGTGACTGTGCTTGAAACTCTTCATACAAATTTCGTCATTGCTTCAGATGCTCTTGGCTTCTACTTCAGATTCTTCTATAGCTTCTGCTTCAGATTCTTTTGTAGACAGAACTCAGATTCTTCTAAAGGTAGCGTTCAAAATCTTCTAACAGATGCTTCTGACGCTTCAGAGCCTTGCATATTTCTTATATTCATATCTAATTTGCTTCTAGAGTAATATTCACTTTAACATCTGCAGCAAACATTCTCAAACAAATTTTAGAGTATATAATTCTTGAATACAAAATTTCATAAGAGTTATCATCAAAACATAGAGATATTATTAAGAACCAATCTGTGTTCTAACAGTTTCTACCTCCTCTGTTATGATTTGTTGCTTTTATGGCCAATCTTAATCATATTTCCTTTCTAAGAAGTGTTAATGTAGTGGTCAACTGTTGGGTTTTCTCTCACCCTGTGTTGAGTTTTAAAATCCCTGGCAGGTTGACTTTCTGCTATGTTGTTGATTTCTTAATTATCCATGTGATTCTAAGATGTTTCTCAAGGTTGTTACTGCCTAAAGAATTATCTTTGTCGATCCCTAGTAGAGGTTATGCATATTTACTTTGGATTATTCCACAAGTAGAGAACAATGTTGCTTACTTCTAAGAAGTGTTGACATAGCAGTCACCTGTCGAGTTTTCTCTCACCTTGTGATTGGGTGTTGATTTAAAATCCCTCGCAGTTTGACTTTTTGCTATGATGTTAACTTCTTATTCCCCAGGCAGAGTTGGAAGATTTGTGTTGCCATGTTTTCTCCAACAGATCTTTTCCTCGAAGCGGAGTTCATATTGTTGTTCCCTCTTGTTGAATTATTGATGTTTGAAGATTGATCTTTAGGTTTTCTCTTGCAAGATTTCTTTTGTTAAATCTCCAGCACGATCTCCAATGATATCTCTAATTTGCTGAGATTAGCCGATTATTTCAGTGGTGTTGTGATGTTTTGTTCACCCTCTGTTTGCCCTTTTTGTCTGTTTTATCAACATATTCATACTCATATGCATTGCATGCGCATTCATTTTGGTTGAGCATAACATGTTTTTGTTGCATTGTGCATCCTGCATTTTTTTGTTGGTGTTTCCTTATTCTCCGGTGTTGTTATCCCTGCAGAGTGCGTGTCTCCTCTCTCCATTAGAGTGTTGACCCATAAGCAGAAAATGCATATCCTTTATAATTCCCCATTGAGTTTATGTCTCATGGAAGATGTTTGTTTTAGCTTTCATCCTCAGCTTTAATCTGGATGGAATTATTCCCAGTTGAGTTATTTCCTCATTGGGTCGAGTCTTGTTTGACCGTTTCTCTCCAGTTTGTTCCTGGATTGAAATTTGGTCTCTTGCAGCGGTTATTTTGGATTTCCCTAGGCTGTAAAACCTGGATGATGAGAAGGTATTTATTTCTCCCTTTTGAGGATTTATTTTCCTCGGCAAGAATCTGTTTATTGATCCCCATCAGAAGATGAAGATTTGAATTTCCCTAGCGGTGTTTTGATAACACTCTCTTGGTAATTGCTTGTGTGACTTCATGTGGCCGCATCTTTATTTGAGCGACTTATATGTCCCTAGCAAGATAAACCTCACCTGGTAACAAATGGAAGCCTCTTTATTTGAGCAGCTTGTGTAATCTCCAGAAATTTATTTCTACCTTCGCAATAAATGACATTTCTCTAGTTCATCCTCAGCAGAGAAGTTTATTGTGAAATGATGGATCCTTATCCGATAAGCTTTTCCATCAAATGGCATCTCTGTGGAAGAAGTCCCGGTGAGAAGTTTGTTGTGAAACCCCTAACAGATGGTTGTCTCTTTATTTGAGAAGTCTGTTGTATGATTTAACCTGCCCGTATCTCTTTTGAAGATCACCGACAGAGTTATTGATATTTCATCCCCAAGAAATGATTGTCTCTTTATTTGAGAAGTTTGTTGTGTGATTTGAGCTGCCCAGTGACAGGTAGCTGATAATGTACCTCTTTCTCCTACCAGTGACAGGTAGTCGAGTTTGTCCTACCCAGTGACAGGTAGCTGGTATTGTTTCTTTACCTTTTGAGTATATTGCCTTTGCTTTACCTAGTGACGAGTAACAGGTAATATTTCTCACCCCTTTTGGTTGGTTATCCTTCGTTTTTACCCAGTGACCGGTAAAAGGTGATCCTTCCTCCAGAGCTTCGTTGCCTTTATTTTTCTACCCAATGACAGGTAGTAGGTAACATTTGTCTCCCTTTTGGTCAGTTACCGTCATATTTTTCTACCCAATAGTCGGTAGTCGGTAATCTTTATTTGTGGTGATATTCCTTTCCCTACCCAGTGACAGGTAGCTGGTATTATTTCTTCACCTTTTGAGTATATTGCCTTTGCTTTACCTAGTGACGAGTAACAGATAATATTTCTCACCCCTTTTGGTTGGTTATCCTTCGTTTTTACCCAGTGACCGGTAAAAGGTGATCCTTCCTCCAGAGCTTTGTTTCCTTTATTTTTCTACCCTGGGACAGGTAGCAGGTAACATTTGTCTCTCTTTTGGTCAGTTACCGTCATATTTTTCTACCTAATAGTCGATAGTCGGTAATCTTTCCTTGTGGTGATATTCCTTTTCCTACCCAATAGCCGATAGTCGGTAACCTTTCCTTGTGGTGATATTCTTTTTCCTACCCAGTAACAGGTAGTTGATATTTTGTTTACCCTATCAAGTAATTGATAGTTGGTAACCTTTTGCGTCAGGTTTATTACCCTCGCTAAACTACTCAGTAACCAGTAGTTGGCATTGTTTATTTCCCTACCCAGTATTAGGTAGTTGATTATCTCTCAACGAGTGGATTACTTTTTACCCAGTAACTGGTAATAAGTAATACATCACTTTGTTTTCTACCCAGTAACTGGTAGCTAACAATTCTCTTGTGTTTTTGCACTTATTTTCTACTCAGTAACCAGTAGAAAGTATTTTACCTGTTATCTTCGGTCCGAGTATCCGTGCCCAGCAACCTGCAGTTGGTATCTCTTTCCCCGTTGATTCGTTTCCTTTCCTTTATCGGAATATGATTTTTCTCTTTTGTTTTCCCCTGTGGAGTCTCTTTTCTTCTTTTGCTCCCGAGCTTTTGTTTGTCTCCTATGGCATTTTCTCCCCACAGAGGTCTTGTGTTTGCATACCATTAGCATAACCATATCATTTTGTGGTCTCTTAGGGCCAAAAATTGGGTTTATTGTTATATTTAAGTCTCTTCTATCTGGTTGAGACAAAGATGTCAATCTTCATATCTCCGGATAGAAGAATCTTAAATAGGGGCAGCTGTAATACCCTAATTTTTACCCCTAAGATCCCACATTTCATTTGCATCATTACATACACAAACAAGATCATACTGTATGGTTCTCCTAGCACCCCTGTTGTTTCTTACTTGCTTTATGTTTGTTTCTATTTACTGATTTCTAACCAAAATACCAAAAATATTTTGCAATTTGCTTGTTTCTTCTCCTTCTCTGTGTGTTTAGGGTTTTGCAGGGAGATTGATGGCAAGGACATTCACTCAAGTCTAGATTAGATGGAAGTTTGACCTCATCTTGGTCAAACTATCAAGATTTTGCTTCAATTATAAGTTACCCGTGGTAGTGGGCTATTTTCTCAGGAAATGTGATTGTTTGATAACACGAAATCATATAGATATTTTTATGCATAATTCAACTAAAGTCTAACCGTTTTCGATCCGATTTCGGGTTATTTCCGTGTATTTGTCTGATGTTTTGAAGGTATTCAATGATCACGTCTAAACAAGGGAACATGAAGAAAAGAAGCAATCTCAGATGAAATATGGACGAAAAAGGAGTGAAAACACAATGAAAAGCGCAGCAAGCTGTTTTTGCTGATGTGACGACCGTCACAGCTTCATGATGACCGTCACACGGGTGACGACCGTCACACCTTGTGACGACCGTCATGCAGGCAAAAACGCCCCACTCAGATTACACGTCAAAGAATCAGTTCCAATTCCCACAGAGTGGACCACTACTCCCTAAATTATCTGCCTCAAGGTCCATCATCTTCAGTGATAACCGTTGGGATTCCACTTCTATAAAAAGGGAAGCAGGGGACTTCAGAAAGGGTGCTGCATTCATACAACGAAGTGCTGCCGAATTTACTTTCCAGAGCATATTTTCCAGTTTTATATTCTTATTCGTTTCTCTTTATTTTTCCTGTATTCCATTTTCCATTCTTCTGTAACTTCTATTTTATTATACGATCAAATTGGCATTAAAGACCAGAATCCTGCCAACATCTGTGGAGGATCTGCCCAAAGGCCAATTGGCATATTTACAGGTTTCTCATTTCAATTGATTTCAGTTTTATTATAATGCAAATCATTATTTATTATTTTTATTTATGTTTTATCTTTCCCAAATCCATGTCTAGCTAAACTTAGGTAATCGATATGTAGTAATAATTCGAATGGGATTTGATAACAACTGGTTGAAAAACTTTCTTTTCAAAAAAGTAATTTATGGTTTGAGTGTTTAAAATTGATTCACTGAATAAACTTCGTCGCGAAAGCGAGAACTTATTTAAAAGTAGTTTTGCCACGAAAGTGGGAAATTAATTAAGATACGAACCAACAAGCGAAAGCTGCGGTAAGGTCAGATAGTAAACACTAGTCATTCATTTTAATAATAGCGAAAGCACTTTAAAATGAATTAGAACTTAGAGATTTCCAAAAAATAATTTTAACCCCGAACGGGATACGAAAGTGTACGTTTGGCCCTTAGGATTATGATTAGCGTCAATAACCATTGTGAGGCGAGAGTCTTCAAATCACCATTTTCTGCTTAAATAAACTTTGAAAATTATTTCGTACACCAGTAACTTATCAAATCCCTGAAGAACACAATTACTACGTATCGATTTAATCATTTACAATCTAAATAGTACTCTTAGTTCCCTTTTAGTGACAATCTTATTCCCTTTAAACATATTCTACCTAGCTAAACATAGTAACTCCCGAGAACACTAGTTTGATTACGAGTCCCTATGGGATCGATATCTATTATTACTACGCGATAGACTGTGCACTTGCAGTTAGGTTGTATTAGACATAGAAAGTCGCGATCAAGTTTTTGGCGCCGTTGCCGGGGACCCGTTTAGTCAATAGTGTAACCTTCTGTTACGCCGTATAGACTAGGTTAACAATTTTCATTTTCCCTTTACTAGTTCTGTCGATTGTATGCCAAGAAATCGCCCGCAAAGCGATATCGTAAAACCTTCAGTCGCAGAACTAGAACGCTTCTTACATTTAAGAAGTAGAATCATTGAGTACCAACTCAAACAACTCAAACATAACACTCCCGAACCTCTCACTCCCATTCCCAAATCAGAAGAAGAAGAACCAGAGATGGCTGAAGGACCTCCAAACAAACCGCTGAAGGCATACGCTACACCATCTCAGATGGAGCTTAGAAGTAGCATTGCTGCCCCAGCTATTACCCGAAATGATTTTGAGCTGAAACCATCATTGCTGTCGGCTGTGCAACAAAACCAATTCTCGGGAAACACAACTGAGGATCCGAACGAACATCTAACGAAGTTCGTACAATACGCAGACACAGTGAAAGCAAATGGAGTAACTCCAGACGCGATAAGACTTCGTCTTTTCCCATTCTCTCTTAGAGACAGAGCGTGGGCATGGTTACAATCGTTACCATCCAACTCCGTTACGACGTGGGAGCAATTGAAGAACGTCTTCTTAGCGAGATATTTTCTGCCAAGCAAAACTGCTATGCTTAGAGCTCAAATCAACGGATTTCGACAGAAAGATACTGAATCTCTTTACGAAGCATGGGAACGATTTAAAGATATGATGAGAACATGTCCTCACCACGGTCTAGAAGACTGGGTGACAATACATACTTTCTATAATGGGCTTCTATACAATACTAGATTGACAATAGACGCTGCCGCGGGCGGTGCACTTATGGATAAGCCATACGATGAAGCCTATCAACTGATAGAAAACATGTCACAAAACCATTGCCAATGGGGAGGTGAACGCACTCCAATAGAGAAAACCACAGCGAAAGGTGGGATGTACGAGATCAGCAGCCTTGAAAAGTTCAATGCTAAAGTAGATGCTTTAGCACAGAAGATCGATAGTCTGACCGTTAACCCCACTGCAACTGTCGTTGCAGTAACTCCAAATTGCGAGTTATGCGGAAGCACCACTCATAATGCACCCGAATGCCCATTGCTAGCCGGAATCCCACCAGACCAGGTAAATTATGCTCAAGGAAATCCCTACGCAAATACCTACAACCCAGGTTGGCGAAATCATCCAAACTTTTCTTACAAAAGCGAAAACGCATTGCAAATGCCTACTGCTCCGCAAGGATATCAGAAACCAGCTGCTCAGAATGCACCTAGGAAATCGAACCTCGAATTGATGATGGAAAAGTTCATAGCTACTCAAGCTCAAACAAACAAAGAATTCCTGAATCAAAACATACACACTAGCGAGCAAATTAAACAGTTGACAGGAAAAGTAGACGCGTTAGCCACCCACAACAAAATGTTAGAAACTCAGATATCACAAGTGGCTCAACAGCAAGCCTCTGCTGCCGCACCTGCTGGCACATTTCCTGGACAACCCGAACAGAATCCAAAAGGCCAAGCAAATGCTGTGATACTAAGAAGTGGAAAAGAATTGGACGAACCGATCGATCCGAGGACCGAAAACTCAGCCATGCGACAAAAACCAACTGAACAAGCAGAAAAGGAATCCGAGTTAGAGAAGAAGGAGGACAACGAGAATGAGGATACCGCAAGTGAAAAAACTCAAGCACCTCCAGCGCCATATAAACCACCTATTCCTTACCCGCAAAGACTAATAAACTCCAAAACTTCAGGACAGTTTAAGAAATTTGTAGAGCTCCTTAAACAGTTGAATATTACTATTCCTTTTACAGAAGCGATAACTCAAATGCCGTCATACACTAAATTTCTCAAAGAAATCCTGTCGAATAAGAGAAAAATCGAGGATAATGAAACGGTTACACTTACTGTAGAGTGTAGCGCCATTATTCAAAACCGCATGCCTCCTAAATTAAAAGACCCAGGTAGTTTCTCCATACCCTGCGTCATAGGAAAGTTCGTAATAGACAAAGCTCTATGCGATTTAGGAGCCAGTATCAGTGTTATGCCCTTATCTATATGCAAAAAGCTGAATATGGGAGACCTCAGACCAACCAAAATGTCCGTACAATTAGCTGACAGATCAGTGAAATACCCAGTCGGAATACTGGAAAACGTTCCAGTACGCATAGGACAATTCTACATTCCAATCGACTTCATAATCATGGACTTCAAGGAGGACACTGTAACCCCAATTATCCTAGGAAGACCGTTCCTAGCTACAGCCGGAGCTATTATAGACGTGAAGAAAGGAAGGCTAACATTCGAAGTAGGAGAAGAAAAGATAGAGTTCATTCTCACCAAGTTCTTACAAGCACCAGCAATAGACGATACCTGCTATTTAGTGGACGAAATTGACGAATGCATAAGAGAACTTGAAAATAAAGAGACCACGTATTCAGAAATAATAAAGATTCAAATACCCGACATTTCTGAAGACGATAATTAGCGTAAACCGTATAAAGACGACAGCCTAAGCGAAAGCTTAGCACTGACCCCAAACCATATGCCAGGTCCGAAGAACCCATCTTTAGAACTCAAAACACTACCCAAAAACCTTAGATAAGAATTCCTAGACGATGAACTAAAAAGACCAGTGATAGTCAACGCCGACTTAGGACAACCAGAAACCGAAAAGCTATTAGAAGTCCTAAAGAAGTACCCCACCGCGTTAGGCTATAACATAAGCGATCTAAAAGGCATAAGCCCTTCGATCTGTATGCATCGAATTACAATAGAGGAAGACTCTAAAACCTCTCGAGAGCATCAGAGAAGACTGAACCCCATCCTGAGCACTGTAGTCAGAGATGAAGTAAAGAAATTGCTAGATGCAGGAATCATCTATCCGATCTCCGATAGTGAATGGGTCAGCCCAGTTCATGTCGTACCAAACAAAGGAGGAGTCACAGTAGTTAAAAACGAAAAAGGCGAATCAATAACAAAAAGAGTCGTGACTGGAAGCAGGATGTGCATTGACTATAGAAAGCTTAACAAGGCTACACGCAAAGATCAGTTCCCATTACCCTTCAAAGACCAAATGTTGGAAAGATTAGCCAAACATTCATATTTCTACTATCTAGATGGTTACTCAGGATTCTTCCAAATTCCCATCCATCCTGATGACCAAGAAAAGACTACATTCACCTGTCCTTATGGTACTTTTGCTTACCGCCGAATGCCGTTCGGACTCTGTAACGCTCCAGCAACCTTCCAAAGATGCATGATGGCAATCTTCGCAGATTTCATAGACGACATTATGGAAGTATTTATGGACGATTTCTCGGTATGTGGACAAAGTTTCGAAGGATGCCTACAGAACTTAGAAATGGTATTAGAACGTTGTGTAAAAGTAAACCTCGTCCTAAATTGGGAGAAATGCCATTTTATGGTCCGACAAGGAATAGTTCTAGGACACGTCATATCAGATAGAGGGATTGAGGTAGACAAAGCTAAAATAGAGATTATAAAAGATCTCCAACCTCCAAAATCCGTACGAGAAATACGGAGTTTTCTAGGACATGCCGGTTTCTACAGAAGATTTATAAAAGATTTTTCGAAAATCACAAAACCTTTGACCGGCCTGTTGATGAAAGATGTTGAGTTCGTCTTCGACGACGATTGTTTAAAAGCATTCGTAACATTGAAATCAGCCCTTATCACCGCACCAATCATGCAACCACCCGATTGGCGACTACCGTTCGAAATCATGTGCGATGCGAGTGATTACGCTGTAGGCGCAGTTCTAGGACAAAGGAAGGACAAGAAACTCCATGCTATCTACTATGCTAGTAAAACCTTAGATCCTGCCCAAATGAACTACGATACCACAGAAAAGGAACTTCTAGCAGTTATATTTGCGCTTGACAAATTACGTTCTTACTTAGTAGGAGCAAAAATTATCATATACACAGACCACGCTGCCATAAGTTACCTAATAAGCAAAAAGGATGCCAAACCAAGACTATTGAGATGGATTCTGTTACTACAAGAGTTTGACTTAGAAATCAAAGATAAGAAAGGAACCGAGAACGTTGTTGCAGATCACTTATCCCGAATAGAAGGCATCAAGCATGAACCAATACCGATAAACGACGATTTCCCGTACGAACGTCTGATAGCCAAACTAGAAAGTGACACACCCAATTCAATCTCGGAAGATCCAGAATTCGAAAAAGCCGTAGAAGCCGTCTATGCCCAAGTCACATTACCTTGGTATGCTGACATCGTTAATTACCTCGCTGCGGGCGTGCTTCCACCGGATCTTACTTATCAGCAAAAGAAGAAATTCTTCCACGATCTGAAACACTATTATTGGGACGAACCTCTACTCTTCAAGAGAGGGGCCGACAACATATATCGTCGCTGTGTCCCAGAGGAAGAAATAGAAAATATTATTTCCCAATGCCACTCAGCACCATACGGTGGTCACGCTAGTACATCCAAGACGTGCGCTAAGATTCTCCAAGCCGGCTTATTCTGGCCTAATCTCTGGAAAGACGTTCACATCGCTGTGCAAAAGTGCGATCGATGCCAACGAACTGGCAACATCTCACGACGCGACGAAATGCCTCAGAAAGGAATCTTAGAGGTAGAAATCTTCGACGTCTGGGGAATAGATTTCATGGGACCTTTTCCACCTTCTTTTGGCAATAACTACATACTCGTCGCTGTCGATTACGTGTCTAAATGGATAGAAGCCATAGCTGCTCCAACGAACGACGCACGAGTAGTAATCAAACTCTTCAAAAACACAATCTTTCCTAGATTCGGTGTACCGAGACTCGTCATTAGTGACGGCGGATCTCACTTCATATCACGAATATTCGATAAACTTCTCTCTAGATATGGAGTCCGACACCGAGTAGCTACACCCTATCATCCGCAAACTAGCGGACAAGTAGAGGTCTCGAACAGAGAAATAAAACAGATCTTGGAAAAGACTGTCGCTACCTCAAGGAAAGATTGGTCGTCGAAGCTACAAGAAGCTTTATGGGCTTATAGGACCGCATTTAAGACACCAATAGGTACTACCCCCTATATATTGGTTTACGGTAAATCCTGCCATCTCCCTGTAGAGTTAGAGCATAAGGCCTTTTGGGCCATTAAGACACTCAACTTCAACTACACCGAGGCAGGAGAAAAGCGAATCTTGAACTTACACGAATTGGAAGAACTCCGATTAGACGCTTAAGAAAATGCCCGTATCTACAAAGAACGAACTAAAAAGTGGCATGATAAACGTTCAATCAGAAAACAATTCAGTGTGGGAGACATCGTATTGCTCTTCAATTCATGATTAAAACTCTTCCCAGGTAAACTAAAATCTAGGTGGTTTGGGCCCTATGAAGTGACTAAAGTACTTCAGAGTGGAGCTGTTGAAATTACCGATAAGATGAATGCGCCGTTCATCGTAAACGGGCAACGTCTAAAACACTATAATAAGAACGACAACAGTCCCCAAAGCAGCAGTATAGCTTTGCTTGAGCTTCCAGCTCAAACACCCGAATAGCTTCTCACCAAGCTATCGTCTGGCTTTAGATGTTAAAAACATCGCTTACTGGGAGGCAACCCAATTTCCCTCGTTATTGTATTTTTCTTTAAAATTTTACTTTGAAAATCCATCGAAATTTCTAAACTCATAATTACTACTACTTTCCACTTTCGTTCATTTTCGTACTTTTATTCTTATTTTATTTTTTCTCTTTTGTCTTTTGTTTCTACCGCCTTTCGTTTCTAAAAATCCTGACTTCAATTTCCTGTTTCAAACTTTTCAGGATTTTTAAAAGCCTTCAAAACATTCCTTCTGTTTTCTCCGAATTACCTGCGAGTATGGCCGAATACGACTTCACAAAGGTTCACTTCCGAGGACTCGCTCAAAAGGCAAGATTTGCAGCACTGACCGAAAGAGAATTCGCCTTAACGCTGTATTATGATAAGGCTACTATGGATAAACTA
Source organism: Lathyrus sativus (assembly GCA_963859935.3). Classification (NCBI taxonomy): domain Eukaryota; kingdom Viridiplantae; phylum Streptophyta; class Magnoliopsida; order Fabales; family Fabaceae; genus Lathyrus; species Lathyrus sativus. The sequence goes on along the minus strand of OZ012735.1, from coordinate 302,406,289 downwards.
GGGATCACAGATAACATTCAATACCTGTTCAATCAACTGGGTTGGGAGAACACTGCTCTGAAAACACGTTTTGCTACCTATAAGGATCTTACCTATGAATTCCTTAGTTCTTTCAGATACACACCCAACTATGGTTTTGGATCCAGCACAGAGTTGATTACCTTCCGATTGTTTGGAATGGACCAAACCCATAGTCGGATGTCACTAGCTAACCTCCTAGGATTCCCTAGCGAACCGCATGTGTTCATCAGTGCAGAAGATGACAATATTGATTTTCAACTCGATCAATTCTGGGGTAGAATCACAGGCGACTATCACCCTGAACCAGACAGAATGTACAATGATGACATACACAACCCAGCCTTCAGATACTTCCATAAGATACTAGCTCACACCTTGTTTGGAAAAGAAGAAAATATTACTGCAGTATCTAAAGAGGATTTATTCATCATGTTCTGTGCTTCTCAGGGACGGACAGTAAATGCAGTGCCTTTCATGATGAGATCTTTCAAACGCCTCACGTTGGAACCTCAGACACCTATTCTTATAGGAGGCCTGGTAACAATGATTGCCCACGAGCTTGGCCTTAGATTCCACTTAAATGCCAGCACTCGTTTTGGTACCATCCGACCCATGAACATACAATTCTGCTTTAACAGGCGCATCTTAGGAACTATGGGACCTGGACCGTATGAGTATCTTATTAACGAAAAACCAGTACAGCTATTCACACTGCCTGATCATCTGATGACAAGTATCCACAACAAGGACAACTGGCTCTATGAATTGGATGAGCCTATGGGACCTCCTTCACCACAGTCAACACCACAGAACTATATGTATGACAGTGACCACATCTCTGAGGCACACGACTATATGTACTATGAGGATGTTGTATCTGAAGCTGAAGTAGACCCTATGACTCCTCTGCACTATAACACTTATCCTGAGCCTATCCCTGAGGAGACCACCGACAAAATGGATGCCGTGTTACTCAGATTGGACGACGTCGATACAGCTCTGACTAATGTAAAAGCTGACATCGCAAGCATGCACAGCAAACTGGTAGGCTTCATGGATCTAGTCTGCGACCAACTCGACTACTATTCACAGAAATTCGATGAGTTGAAGGCACGAAAAGATTAGTTATTAGCTCTTAGCAGTAGTTTCAGTTTAGTCTAGTCTAGTTAGTTTCATTTAATCATTTGGATCTTTTCGCATTGTTAGTTTTCTTTATGTACAACATACAATTGTTTCAATTTTATGTTATTTCAATTCTAGTTTTTATTTAATTATTCTGTTTTCGCATTAATTGTTGTTTGTTGGCTGTTATATTACATCACCGTATCAATACTAAGCCTTAAAGTCACTACGAGTACGCCCTCAGAGCAAAATTCTGCGTTCTGCAGATTTTGCTGCTGTGACGACCGTCACAGCCACATGATGAGCGTCACGCGGGTGACGACCGTCACACCTATGTGACGACCGTCACGCAGTCCAAAACTGATATCTGATAAAACAGGGTTCGTGTTCTCTTCCACTTCCCCCCATTATCACTTTCAACCATCCTAACTCCTACCCCACTACGAATTTTCGTCCTCCCCGCATTGAACTATATATCTCAACCCCAAATTCAACCTCCAAACCACACTTCTGTCAGTTCTTCCCTCTCTGCAGAAAAACCCCAATCCTCAGAAACCTCTCCATCTTCCAACAATGGCAAGGAATGCAGAAACCCCAGATGTCAGTAACATTACCTTCAGTGAAGGAGACTTAGGCGAAAGACAATGCGCAAACTACATTGCATTTCATCAGAGGTCGCTCCAGCCAACTCACTACCCGCACCTTCCATCGCTTACGGAGCTCGGACTCCTTGAAGGTGTAACCTGGATGCTTCAAAGAGCAGGCATCTGGAACCTCTGCACCAACCCACAGCCAACATACGAACAACTCACTCTTGAGTTCTTGAGTTCGTTCACTTACGTCACAAGCAGCGGCGAACTTAACCAACACACAGGTGCCGCATGCTTCCGGATGTTTGGCAGCAACTATCAGGTGAACCAAAATCAGATTGCCAGCATCCTGCAGCTACCTCGCGGCGACAACGCTCATCGCCGCATCACCGATCAGTTCCAGCATGAAGCTTTCGCGCTGTGGTATCAATTGACCGGCCTCAATGCCGATGGTTGGGACTCCCTGCACGCCACTCATATCCATAACCCAACCATCCGGTACTTTCACAGAGTGTTGAGCAACACTATTTTCGCCAGAGACAGCAACCACAAAGTGAACTCGAAAGAGCTCTTCTTTCTCCATTGTGTCTTCAACAATGAACCTGTCAACGCTGCCCCGTTTCTGCGGGCTCACATTCAGGCCAATTGCAACCGTGGCTCGAAGCCATTCTATTTTGGCGGGATTGTCACTGCTATTGCACTTGGGCTAAACCATGGCGACCGCCTCCAGCACCTCCAGTCCATCCCCTCGGTGTTCCTTGACATCGACCACTGCAGAGCCTCCCATCTCATCCGCTCCTGAGCTGACGGCAAATACCATCCGGTTGTGCGTGGCAAGATCGTCTGAAGCATCATCCTTCCGTCCCGCACCCGCATCCATCCAGAGGACCGTACCAACTGGTTGTTCGACCTCACTGCCCCTCCTGCTGCCGCTGCTCCCACTCAGGACCACACTCACGGTTCCGACGATGAAATCCAAGCTGAGTTGGACAGGTCCGAGCAGCCGGAGGCATCGTAGCCTCCTCCTCCCGTAGGTACATCCTCCCGCTGCCGCCGCCATCATCCCGTGCCAGACTACACAGAAGAGGACCTCCGCCGCTCCCTAGACCAGCAGGCACAGATACTCACGATGCTGCAGCAGCAGAATCAGCGAGCTGACCAGTTCAAAGCTTGGCACCGGACTCAAATGCAACAACTTCACACCGGCCAAGCTACGATCATTGAGAGCCTAGCGAATCTGACCTTGCAAGTCGAAGGACTCCGAGACACCGTCTACCACACCGGAGCTATGAGCTATGAGGACAGAGTAGCCCTTGCCAGAGCCAGAGGACGCCAGCGCGGACGTGACAGAGGCCGTGACTAGATTTCCATTTTTTCCTTCATTGTTTACTATATTTCAGTTATTTGTATTTTCCTTTTCCAGTTGTATCTCCCTCTCGCATGCTTCAAGAATCAGTGAGGACACTGATCGAGATAGTGTGGGAGCAGAGCCTTATTTCCATTCCACTGTACTCTGAATTTCCTTTATTTCCTTTATTTCCAATTCACTGCACTTTGAATTTTAGTAATTTCTATTTTAACACTTTCTATTTCTAGCAAATAAAGCTCGTCTATATATTTTTCCTGTTACGCAAACAATCCCCACATTATTCAACATAAACAAAAATTTTAGTTCGTTCCTCAAAAGCAAAAGCACCACGAGAATGCACCTGAGTTCAAAACAAGATTTGAAACTCCGAGGAAACGACAGTTCTAACAAAACTAGTATCGTCCAGACACCTTAGATCTCTAGTTTATGCGAGTCGGTTTCACTACCTACGTGTACCAAAGTCTCAAGTGTCTGCGCAAACTCAACCCCAAGTAGTTTATACTAGCAGTCAGCACCATCCTAAAACTCTTCTAAGCGAGCGACCGATGCAAATAAGTGTATGATCTCCAAAAAGATGAAAAATCATGAAAAGAGAGCTAAATAGCCCAAAAATATAAGACACGTTTCCTTCTAAGTTAGATGCTCCTCACCCGAGCATTTAGCCCAACGGCACGAAAAACTCACTGAAAAATCAATGACATAAGCTTATGATCAATGAAGAAGATCAAAAACAGAAATGAGATCATATTCACTAACAGGTCGACTTGCCATGAAAGTGTGCGGACAATGGACTTAATGTGATTGCGCTAGAACAAACAGGGTGAACTTGCCGCGAGAACCTTGACACCAAGCTACAGTAGCATGACTGAGACCGATTTGCATAAAAAGGAGACCTCCGAAGACTTGTAGTCCAGTGTCGTCATGATACTCGTCTTGTTCCTACCAAGAATCCCGGTTTTTCCAAACTCTGCGAACGAAGAAGCTGCCTCGTGCTCGCCTACTTTTCCATGTTTTACTTGAGGACAAGCAAAGATTCAAGCTTAGGGGAGTTTGATAACAAGAAATCATATAGATATTTTTATGCATAATTCAACTAAAGTCTAACCGTTTTCGATCCGATTTCGGGTTATTTCCGTGTATTTGTCTGATGTTTTGCAGGTATTCAATGATCACGTCTAAACAAGGCAACATGAAGAAAAGAAGCAATCTCATATGAAATATGGACGAAAAAGAAGTGAAAACACAATGAAAAGCGCAGCAAGCTATTTTTGCTGATGTGACGACCGTCACAGCTTCATGACGACCGTCACACGGGTGACGACCGTCACACCTTGTGACGACCGTCATGCAGGCAAAAACGCCCCACTCAGATTACACGTCAAAGAATCAGTTCCAATTCCCACAGAGTGGACCACTACTCCCTAAATTATCTGCCTCAAGGTCCATCATCTTCAGTGATAACCGTTGGGATTCCACTTCTATAAAAAGGGAAGCAGGGGACTTTAGAAAGGGTGCTGCATTCATACAACGAAGTGCTGCCGAATTTACTTTCCAGATAGGGCTGGAAATGAGTCGAGTCGAGTCGAACTCACCTCAGCTCGGCTCGACTCGTTAAGATTTGTTCGAGTTCGAGTTCGAGTTCGATTTCAACACGAACTTTTTTTTAAGCTCAAACTCGACTCGTTATAAGTTCTCGAACAGTTCGGTTCAACTCGTTAGGTTCATCTCATTAGGTTCAGTTCACATGATTCACGGACTTAAAAGCTATTTTTTTTACATATATATATTTTTTAGTATATTTGACATTTTAAATAAATATATTTTTTTAAAATAAAATATTTAAATAAAATAAAAGTTATCATATTGAAATTTAACTTTATCTTCGAAATCTACTAATTCAAAACTTACACAACTTTCAAGAGATACATCTGAGAGTCTAATTCAAAAACTACTAAATTGAAGATTAAATTTGTCTAAGATTTGGAGTAAATATTTAAACCTAATCTTAAAGACAGTATAATTTTTCTCATATGTAATCGAGTTGACTCATGAACCTAACGAGTCGAACTATGTATAGTTCAAGTTCAGCTCATTTAGTTAACGAACTTAATTTTTCGCTCATACTCAACTCATTTGGTTCATGAACCTAGTTCAACGATTTAATTGTCGAATCGAATTTCGAACTATTTTCGAGTTGGTTCGGTTCATTGCCAGCCCTATTTCCAGAGCATATTTTCCAGTTTTATATTCTTATTCGTTTCTCTTTATTTTTCCTGTATTCCATTTTCCATTCTTCTGTAACTTCTATTTTATTATACGATCAAATTGGCATTAAAGACCAGAATCCTGCCAACATCTGTGGAGGATCTGCCCAAAGGCCAATTGGCATATTTACAGGTTTCTCATTTCAATTGATTTCAGTTTTATTATAATGCAAATCATTATTTATTATTTTTATTTATGTTTTATCTTTCCCAAATCCATGTCTAGCTAAACTTAGGTAATCGATATGTAGTAATAATTCGAATGGGATTTGATAACAACTGGTTGAAAAACTTTCTTTTCAAAAAAGTAATTTATGGTCTGAGTGTTTAAAATTGATTCACTGAATAAACTTCGTTGCGAAAGCGAGAACTTATTTAAAAGTAGTTTTGCCACGAAAGTGGGAAATTAATTAAGATACGAACCAACAAGCGAAAGCTGCGGTAAGGTCAGATAGTAAACACTAGTCATTCATTTTAATAACAGCGAAAGCACTTTAAAATGAATTAGAACTTAGAGATTTCCAAAAAATAATTTTAACCCCGAACGGGATACGAAAGTGTACGTTTGGCCCTTAGGATTATGATTAGCGTCAATAACCATTGTGAGGCGAGAGTCTTCAAATCACCATTTTCTGCTTAAATAAACTTTGAAAATTATTGCGTACACCAGTAACTTATCAAATCCCTGAAGAACACAATTACTACGTATCGATTTAATCATTTACAATCTAAATAGTACTCTTAGTTCCCTTTTAGTGACAATCTTATTCCCTTTAAACATATTCTACCTAGCTAAACATAGTAACTCCCGAGAACACTAGTTTGATTACGAGTCCCTGTGGGATCGATATCTATTATTACTACGCGATAGACTGTGCACTTGCAGTTAGGTTGTATTAGACATAGAAAGTCGCGATCATTGTTCAAGGTCAATTGTCTTGTGTTGAAATCCATTGGTTTATCAAGTAGTGTTCTATGGGAAGTTTGGTCCAAGTTATCGTGATCAAATGTCCATCAGTTCATATTGTATTCATCTGTAGATTTATTTCCCCGAGATTGATTTAGACCAAATTTGAAGTGGTTCAGAAATCATTCGATTTTAATCAGAGATTCAGAGTATTTTGATAAAGATTCAAGTTGATGGTTGATGCTTCAAATACAAGTTATTCAGTGGTCAAAATATGTACAGTCATTATAATCAGATGCTTTGTGGAAAGGTTTTGGGTTGGTTTTAGATTAATGTCAAGATTGGTACCTCGCTCACCAACGCCTTACCATTGGTGATATGGCTACACAGTATTTTGCAGATAGAGACATTTTTGTGACGGTCGTGTAGTAGAAGGAGATCTTATAAGAGCTTGTGATGAACAACAACGTTGGAAAGAATTGATCTATTTGTATATCCAATATGATGAGTTTGGTAATGCTGCAACAACCATTATGCATCATTCACCTGAAACATGGGATTACGTGCAATTTAAAGATGTTATTGCCAAAGTCACTAATGTGGAGTTATATTACAGAGATGTTCATTTCTATTTGTAAGAGTATCCTGATCTTATCAATGATGTTCTGAATGTCTTTGTACTTCGGGTTGACCATGCACGTTGTTATTACTTCGACGGTCTCCAAACTTTTGCAGCCAACAAATACAAGTTTCAAGCCAACGCAATGCCGAAGCTGTGGAGAAAGATCTTCCTGCAAAGGAGCTTCATGAACTTTTATTGCTTTCTCTGCAATGGCTGAGTGGAATGATTAGTCTTTCCAACCCTGTCTGTCCATTGCAAATTTTGCGTGAAATTGAAACCAAATTATGGCTCTTAGCTTTTGAGTCCGAGACTCAGGTGAAGAGTGAAGGAGACTTCAATTTAACCTTTTGTACAAGGGAGAGTGCTATCAAGAATGATTCCAGTATTATTGACCAAACTGCAAGTATAATAGCAAAGATGGATAACCATATAAATACAATGCGGAATAGAACTATGGAAAAATATGAGTCCAGAGAAAACAATCAAATGCCTCACTCAATCAAGTGGTGGATGTTGGTCTTTCAACGACTTTTGGTGGGAATATAAAGCCAAAACGAAGGGCCAAAGGATATGTGGCTTTGAGATGCCCAGCTCTTGACTCGGTAGAAAAAAAATGTGGATACTAATGATGGATCCAATACTATTGGTTTCAAAAATGAGTTGCAGTTACAAGAATAAAATTTGAAAGTAGAGATGTCTTTTTCTAGGTGGGAGGACAGGGTTGGAGCGGCAGAGCTGGAAAGGGTTGTTCTTTCTTTATTAGAATTTGGGAAAATTACTGCTTCCAAGCAACTACAATATGAATTCTCCCTTGGACAAATACCATTTGAGTTTAGACTTGTTGATGAAGCCTTGTATGTTTTTCAATAGTTCCAGAGGATGTCACAACAAAACTACTTGTACCTTTCAGCATAATGCATCATTTCAGCAACAACAAGGTAATTCTGTGTCAGGGATGTGAAGTTCAAAGAGAATGAAATTGGATAAGAAGATCAGTAGTTAACTGAACTCTGAATGAACTTCGACTGGTGATGATGGTGGTGATGATGAAGAACTTGCTGCTACTATTGTTTATGTTCGATAATCTCAAATGATTAACCATATACTTAAAGTGCAGCTCTTTGGCATACTGCTGCGGCAACATGTCATACGGGGGAAATTAATGCATTGAGACAAGCACTTAAGTGACACATCCCTCACATTGAGTTAGACTTAATAAACTATTTGCAGAACAAGAAAATGATTGTCTTCGTCAACGCACTCTCAGATTCACACTTTCACATTGCAAAAGATCAACAGTCCCTTCTAATTTGAACTGCTCCGAGTTTTGGTGCAATTATTAAGATTAGGCTCGAGCTTGTGCACTGATGTCATTGTTTTAGGTTGTAATTTGTCAGCTAGCAGAAGCTGAGGGAATGGCGGCATTAAGAAGCGGCAGGAAATAAATTTCCCAAGTAGCAGAAGCTTTGTTTTTAGCCAGACTATTTTCACGTATCCAAGCCATCAACCAAGCCATATTTTCAAGCGAAACCGTGAGCCAGCTGAAAAAATAGTCCACGTCAGATAATTGAAATTGAGACGAATTCAAAGAGCAAGAATAACACGTCATACAAGAGCTACAAGGAAAAAAAAGCAAAACGACATGAATTTTCAGCAAGTCACGCATACAGGTAAGGATTCAAAACGCAGTGAAAATTACATAAATGGAAAATGCAAAAATCACCCACCTCTTATATAATTTGGGCCACTTCATTCACAATTTATCAAGCTTGAACAGCCGAGAAAATTCTACAGAAATATCACCCCCAACCTCTAATTTTCTTCAAGTTTCAATCCTCTTCACCTCTCATACTTTTTTCGTTCATCAAACCATTCAATCACCATAAAATTATGTAGCATTCACACACCTTTGATCCATTCAAACTTCAATTAACCTCCAACCTCAACACCACAATTCAACAACAACATTCAGAGGTAGCAAAATCAAGAAGAAGATTTACATACTTACTTGAGCCATTGAAGGTAGTTGGAAGTTTTTCGTTGTTTTTTCGTCTCGAGACTGTTGTTGCGATTCTTGGAATTGCCTATACTGTTGATTTCGAGCCTAACCATGTTTGTTTCACGTCCCACCGCTCCGATTTGAGAAAGCACCGAAGCATCCAAGGTCGGAACAGTGCTCGTGTTTTAAGAAGAAGAAGATGGTTTTCTTTTTTTTTTTTCTTTTCGTTTTTACTAATTTATATTTTTCTTTTTATTAATTTTTATTTTACTTGTTTTTTGTGTTAATTTCTTTTGGACTGGGCCATAGCTAGGAATTTCCATCACCACCAACTTTTTTCTACTTTGAACCTTTTTTTTCTTATATATATAGATTTTCTTTAAATTTTCTTTTTATTTCTTTTTACTATTTTCTTCTTGATATTTGAACTAATTTTTGGTTGTTGATTGGATCTTAAATTTTGAACATAATCTTGTTAATTTCAATGGACCATGGGCATTGATAGGATAAAATCCAAATCCGCCAAGAGAGGTGATTTATGTTAATGACGATTTAATCGAGTTAAAATCCATTTTGGATCTCTTTCTTTTTCTTCTTTTTCTTTTGATCAATGAAATCTATGGATCATAGATTGTTGATTGTCAAGGTTGTTTAATCTTCATTATTTCAAATCTATGTACAAATAATCATTGAGATAATTCTCCATACCTTGGAATAGTGATAAATTACCTTTGATTAATCGATAAAGATCTTGATTAAGATAAGATCACCACCTTCTTTTCTTTTCGTGCGGTATTGCTTTTGGAGAGTGGTTTACATATCACTTCTCTAGCATGCATTGGCACTAACATTTTATTGGCCGGCCTCAGATAGTCGTGGTTTCTACATAAACCCGATTACGATTGCTTAACATAGCGCTAAAGTGTCCTGTAATAAGAAAATGATCATTTGTGGTTCAAACTTATGTTTGAAAGTCCAAGTATGGTTGGTTGCTTGTCTTAAGTCCACTACTTATGAAACTCATTGTTAAGAGGCTTTGATTCTATCAATCCTCTAATGAGTTTTTATTAACCTTGGTCTAAGTGCAAGAATTAACTGTTGTTGATCATATGTTATAACCACTAATCACTAACTCACTAACAATATCTTTGTATAATTTTGTTTATATTTCCTTCTTACTCTCTTCCCTATGCTTTGAGTGTTGTGGATCTTGGCCTTTATTTGGCCCGCTCATTAGCTTATACTTTAAATCGGATGGAATTTTTTTTGCTCACTATGGAGTGTGCTACAAGTTTGTTAGATCCTTCTTATCTCTAGATTTTATCTTGTTTTCTAGGATAGTCACTTCATCTCCTCCCCTTCTTCAATTTTTAAAACCTTCTCCCTCTTTCAAAACCTTCTTCTTTTTTTTCAAACTTCAAAATCGCTTTCGGAATAAAACCTTGACTTTCGTCAAGTGATTTTCAAACTTTGTTCTTCTTAATAAAATTTAATCAATGTTAATCATTTTTTGACCAATTTCAAAAAGACATAAAATACAAACAAAACTCATCAACTCTTTTTGTGCCTTTATGCACTTTTCATTTTAAAACTTTTCATAAAGTTTAGACATGAGTCATTTCCATAGTTGAGATATAATTCTCCTATTCCACATAGTATTAAGATGTTTACATTTTCCACTTTGATGTTGAGTGATAGACTTGTTGATAATCCAAGCAAATCCTCCATCATTAGGTGACGCAAATGTTGTCTTATACTTGTAGGCGACTAGTCGTAGTTTTCTCCTTAAAATGACGACTTGTCTTTACATTTAAAATCAATCAAAACCAAAATTTTTTTGTTATTTGTACCATGAACTACGAGGTTTTGATCCTATATTGCACTTTGTGGGTACGTAGGCATGAGGCGATAAATCTCTCCAAACACAGAAGTCTAAAAAATAATTCTCTTCTCATCTCCCCAATCTCTTTTCAAATAAACCTTTTTCAAGCCAAAAAGCGTAAATATTTCAAAGGGCTCCTATAGAGTACTATAGACATTTTGGGTGCTAACATCTTCCCATTGCGTAACTAACCCCCTTACCCAGATCTCTTCATTTGTTCTTGTCTTAGAACTCTTTGGTTTTGTTCGCTCTTTTTCCTTTCCTTTTTTGGATAAAATAAAAGTGCGGTGGAGACTCTTGCATTTTTGAGTTGAGTTAATCAATATCTTACACTCACGATTTTACCGCTACAACGAGTGACAAAAGCCAAGGAAACCAAAGAGACATTTCAGTCCATTTCCAGTGTCATACAGCCAGATACTGCCAGACTTGATCCAAGGCGGATTGATAATACCAAAGGAGCTGAAACATGTGATTCCTCCTTACCCTCTAGGCTTTGATATCAATGCCAAATGCGACTATCATGCTGGGGCACTGGGGAATTCAACTGAAGATTGTAAAGTACTCAGAAATGAGGTTAATGATTTTCTAGATTCCAAAATGATCTCTTTCACGCTTCAAGGTGTTCAAGTCAACAAAACTTCACCATCTCTCATGTCTCCTCCACAGCAAGAACGTGCACCCCGAGAAATTTTACACATGTCAGTATCTGACCAAGCGGCCAAATATCAGACGATTACTAGAAAAGTCTCTCACCACTCAATGTTTGTTCCTCCTCAAGGTTCTCAAAGCCAGAGCTTGAACAAGAAGAATCATGTTGTCAAAAATAAGACTTGCGGTAAACCAATTCCCATACCGCTAAGCAAACTTTACCCGCTATTGATTCAGAAATCGCTAGTTACTCTGTGACTATTCAATCATGTGCCAGGGCCATGGCACAATGCGAACCTAACTTTTGAATTTCATAAAGGAGCCGAGGGACACAACTTAGATGCATGTCTGGCATTAGGTTTTCTTGTGCGAGAGATAATCAATGACAAATACTTGATCCTCGAAGAAGACCACCCAGAAGTTGAATGTGGACACTGTATTGGAACAACAGGGCACTTAGTTGAAGAGTGTAAAGGATTTAAACTGAGACTGCAAGAGTTACTGAAACCTCAGGAGGATAAATCAAATGACAGTGCCGCGGTTCCTAAATCCAAAGGCAAAGGACTCGCGAGACCTCTCATAATTCTATACTACAAAGAGCAAGTGGTTGTTGAAGGTATTTCCCCGTCTGGGCCTAAAATCTGAAGCCTGTCGAAGTTTAATCTCCTAAGGCTGGCAGTTGTAGACTGTTTTAGCATTTTGTTGTATTTTCTTTGCATTTGTATTGCTTATAAGCTATTGTTCATTTTGAATTGGCAAGATTAATGAAATGTTTGTGCATCTTTTGATTAAGTCCATTCGTTTCACTCTTTCTCTTTCCTTTCATTGTTATAAGAAAACGAAAAATGAAAAAATTTCTTTTCTTTACCAAACTGTTGTTTAAAGCAAAGATTGAGGATGATGATGAAAACTACGTCCATAACTGCTATTAATATGCTTTCAATTTAACTTTGTCGATGATGTAAGGCATTGTTTCAATCCCTAAACACTGGAGTAATAAGGAAGATAATCCCTCGTTAACCCCTTCGAGCCCAGAAGTAGGAGTTTTCTTTCTTTACAAAAAAAAACTTAAATCTTAAACCTGGGGCAGGGTAGTTCTCAGTTTAACTTGGGTATATATTTGAATGCAAGAACTTCACCAAGACACCTGTCAGCTCCCTTAAATCCATTGAATAAATGTTGTACAAGTTGTTCCAAAAGTAATATCTAAGGAAGGACTGTTAAGAAATCCCTACTTGAAGAATGAGTCGGGTCCCTTTCAAGACAAAAGCCAAGAAAGATGGGAAGCTCATAACCTTGCCTTATACAAAAAGGCTTGTATGAAAATCAAAAGAGGAATTCATAAGTCTTTCAATCTGAAAGTCCTCAATAGCAAAAAGCTATCAAATACTATAAGAGAGTAGTGACTACTTTAGGTTTGTGTAGCCTCGCCAGCTTGTCATCAGTTCAATTCCTAAGCCTGTAAGAACCTGAATGTGTAGTTTGAGTTAACTAAACATAGGATTGGAGTTCATCATGGAGAGTGGGTGGGAACAAATAACTTTGAGTCTTTATCCTTTGTTTCATGAATCGTGAACTGAGCCATGTTACAACCCTTAAAAGATCTAATTGAGGTAAGGTTGTTTTGAAAGCATATTACAGCAAGGTTGGATAACCGAGCTCCTAATGATCTTTGATAATTGTGTGTGTTAATCACTTTATCCATTACTTGTGAAATGATTGGATCTCTTTAACTTTGATCACTTGATCACTCCGCCGTGTGTGTTTCATCAAAAAATTCGTTTTCAAATGTTTGCATGAATTTTGCATTGAAAATTGCAAATTTTTAATGAACAACATTGTGTGCAAGACGATCCAATATCAAAGGAATCCCAACAAATGCTGCCGGCTAGGGAATTTGACTTGGTAAAGGAAGCTCAACCTAGGGCAACCAATTTTAAGGATTTGTTAATCATTTGTCACAACGTTCAGCTAATTAGAAGCGATCAGGTCAAGATCATATGAATCTCTCAAAGAACAGTTTAGTCTGGGGCAACTCTTTTGCAGTTACCAGCTAACAGGGGCAAGTTTGTTCCCCAGTCGTTACTTCCACAGTCTGAGGACTTTGTTGTGCAAATATAGTTAAACTAGGGCATTCACGTCGAGATTTGTGAATCTCTCTAAGAGTTTGAAGACATTGAAGCATCTTTATGCCAATTCTTTTGTAAAAACCTCTTGATGGCTTCTTCTCACAGATCATGTAATCTGGGGCAGAAAAGTTTTGAAGACTTTTTTTCGCAAGAGTCGTTGCTCACTTGAAGATGATTATTCTACTATCGAGGGGTAGAAATATCTTGTTCTCATTATACCTTTTGCCTGCTCCCCAATTAAGTTGTTACTTCGGTTGATCTGGGAATTTCCCTGTGTGATTTTCCTCCTCCTACAAAGAATTAAAACTCATGATGGTAATCCGAGTAAAGTCATAATGTTGTGTCCTAAGTAGATTACTCTCTCCTAGAGAAGGTTGTAACCTTGAAGTGGAACTGATGTTCTTCATGATCATCCCTAATGATGTCCAATTTAGTGAAGTTGGCTGAGTATCCCTGTCGAGATGTTTATTTTATCTCCAGTTTTTCTTTGTCTGTTTTCTCAGCATATACATAAGAATAGCATAAGCATATGCATAACATATATGCATTTTTGCTATCTCTGGTTGTTACCTGTTTTGATTCACTTTGGTGTTTTCCCCAAGTGACTGGGTATGTCGCCCTCTCCAATAGAGTTGTCAGCCTTTAAGCATAAAATGTACATCCTTTCTCAATTCCCCACAGAGTTTAATCCTCGGGAATGATGGTTGCTTCATTTATCTTTTTCCATGTTTGGATAAGATGCATCCCCGTTCGAGTTCATTCCTCAATGGTTGGAGTCTTGTTTTGACCGTTTATTTATAGCTTGTTCCTAGATCGAACTTTGGTTCCCGAGAGGTTGCCGAACCCAATTTGAATGTGCATTTATTTTGCACCATGTCTTGTAAGAAGAACTTATCTACAATTCCCCAAAGAAAATAAGTGGCAGTCTCGTTTGAGAAGCTTATCTTAGGGATGTTAAGGTCCGGTTGTTACCAGCATTATTTGAAAAGTCCAGTGGTGATTGGCATTGGTTGAAAGTCTAGTGGTAACTGGAATCGTTTGGAAAATCCAGTGGTTACTGGTATTGTTAATTTGGTGGTTACCAATCATCTATTGAAAGTCCAGTGATTACTGGCACCGTTTGGAAAATCCAGGGGTTACTGGTATTATTAATTTGGTGGTTACCAATCATGGTGGAGAGTCCAGTGGTTACTGGAATCACTTGGGAAATCTAGTGGTTACTAGAATTGTCGATTTGATGGTTACCAATCATGGTGGAAGATCCAGTGGGTACTGGAGGTGATTGAAAGTCTAGTGGTTACTGGCATCGTTAGATCCAATGGTTATTGGCAATTTCATCCAGCGTTATTGTGTTTTTGATTGTTGGTGGTTACCAACATCCCCGGTAAATTCCAATTGTTTGGCATACAGTAGAGTTTAATTACCCTGTATCCTTCCTGATGTTTCCTGAAGATCCCATTTGATCTCTTCATTTTAGGAATTTCTAGAGGCTTGGCTGTTTATTCTTGATTGAAAATCCAGTTGTGACTGGTACCGATGAATTGGTAGTGACCAATCATATTTAATGTAAGGCCAGTGGATATTGGCGTTGAGGAAATCTAGTGGTGTCTAGTACTGATGAGTTGGTGGCGACCAATCATATTCCATGTAAGGCCAGTTGGTAATTGGCGTTGAGGAAATCCAGTGGTGACTGGTACTGATGAATTGATGGTGACCAATCATATTCCATGTAAGGCCAATTGGTAATTGGTGTTGAGAAAACCCAGTGGTGACAGGTACTGGTGATTTGATTATTCATCATTCCAAGTGAAGTCATGTTTGTTTCCATCCTAAGATCAGGTTTTATACCTTTGGAGATGTATGCTTTGAATCCCGAGTTCAGGAATTTCCAGAGACTCAATGTTTGCATTTGGGTGAAGACTCCAGCTATCTGTATGATCCTAAAGTTTTGAGGGTCTTCGTCCAATCCTAATGTGTTGAGGGTTATGTCTCTGCTATATCCTAATGTTTTGAGGGTATCATTTTTTTATCCTAAAGTTTTGAGGGTCTTCCTCCAATCCTAATATGTTGAGGGTTGTGTCTCTTCTATATCCTAATGTTTTGAGGGTATTAGTTTTTGATCCTAAAGTTTTGAGGGTCTTCGTCCAATCCTAATGTATTGAGGGTTGTGTCTCTACTATATCCTAATGTTTTGAGGATATTAGTTTATGATCCTAATGTTTTGAGGGTCTTCATCCAATCCAAATGTTTTGAAGGTTGTGTCTCTACCATATCCTAATGCTTTGAGGATATTAGCTTTTGATCCTAAGGTTTTGAGGGTTTTCATCAATCCTAATCTGTTAAGGATTGTGTCTCTGCTATATCCTAATGCTTTGAGGATATTAGCTTTTGTTCCTAAGGTTTTGAGGGATACATCTGTGCTTCCTATTTGAAGATCTGGTGGTTACTAGTATTATAAGTTTTTGGTTGGTACCAATCTCCGCAGAAGTCCAGTGGTTACTGGCGTTGATTGATAAAACCAATGGGTATTGATATGTAGTTTGGTTGTTACCAGTTCCCCAGTTA
Organism: Lathyrus sativus; assembly: GCA_963859935.3. Lineage (NCBI taxonomy): Eukaryota > Viridiplantae > Streptophyta > Magnoliopsida > Fabales > Fabaceae > Lathyrus > Lathyrus sativus. The sequence goes on along the minus strand of OZ012735.1, from coordinate 302,390,168 downwards.
AGTTCGACGGTTATTGGCAAAGTTTTAGATGGTTGTAACCAATATCTTTAGACACCCATGATTTGTCTATATCCCCAGTAAGTCTCGGAGATTTAGTAGTTACTAGTATCTTCGGTGAGCCTAGTCTCGTTTCCTGTGTCTCCCTGAAGATCCTGCTCGAACTCTTCGTGTTAAGGGAATTCCATTGGTTTGTTTCCCAATAGGGATCGTGTCTCTTGATTCCCCAGTTGGAGTTTAAGTCCGTTGACTTTTTTTTCCTCCGTGATGCATACTTCGTTGGATGTCTATTCCCCTAGTGGAGATCTAATTTCCCCAACAAAGTTTTGTCTCCCCAGTGAAATTTTACTCCTTCCTCCCCCAGGTGGAACTTTTGTTTCCTATCACCTGTGGAAGATCTCCTTGAAGTACCATCATTAGTCATGTTTGAACTATTGATTGTTATGCCTTGGATCTTTCCTCAGTGTGTCGGGTCCCCAGCGAGTGGTTACTCATTGTTGTGTTATCCTTTTCTTTTGCTCGTGTGTCAGCATTTTCTTGAACCCAAGCATCATTTAGAACTCATTGCATGTTAGAATTTGTCCTTTTTCATACCATAGTATCTAAGGGCTAAATTTTTTGTTTTGCTAAATTTAAATACCTTTCACCATGATTCCCTAGAGATCATTATGTCTCATTGCCATCTAGTGAAGATATTTAAATAGGGGTAACTGTTATACCCCAAATTTTGACCCCTAGATCCTCTCATCATTATAGGATCATTAACATTGTTTATCTAACCTTAACAGAGTTCAAGTTTGTCTTTGTCAAGATACAGGTGAATTAGGGTTTCACACAGTAAAAAATGAGGGTTTCAAGGGATTGATCAGTCAAAGTTTTGGATTGGTCCTCCAAATAAAAAATCTTCATGTCATCAAGGATATCAAATTGTATCAATAATGAATCCAATTTGAGGTTGTCACCCATGAAAGAAGAACAGGGCAGTACAAGAACCCTAATTAGGGTTTCTGATTGGAAAAGTTAACTGTAGTTTGAATTTTGATCTAAAAGGTGTTCAAAAGCTTTAATCATGGTCCATAAGGCTCATCTGACCTAATGAAGTCTACACAAGAAGTTTCAAGGCCTCAAGGAACCCAGAACACTGACAGTCGATTCGGAGGTTTTCGATCGTTCGGTCCATCTGACTGAAAAGTCAACCCTTTGACCAACAGGGTTTTGAACCAAAATTGAAGCCAATTATGTTCCCAAAATCATTTAACATCTAACCATGAAGTTTTGTGACCAATTGATTAAGAATTGAGAAGTAATCGAAAAGTCGGGAAATTAGGGTTTTAAAAAGGGCCAGGTCATAACTTCTTAACCACACATCCAAATGGAGTGGTTCAAAGCTTTTTGGAAAGGTCTCAATGAGTTCTTTAAAAGTGGTCCACACTCATCAGCAGAAAATGCATGGATTTTGATTTATGAGCAAAAACAAGGCAAGAGGGGGAAAATACACTTAGAAATTTCAAGATTTATTGACTTGTAAGTCAAGTTTGCAACATTTTCACAAGGAGTTTTGACCTAGTTTAAAGTGGAATGGGTTCCTACATCAAGCATCCATGTTATAGTTACTAATAAGGGATTTCCAAAAAGTACAAGTGGGTTCCATAACTCTTCATGGTTAGAGAGAACCAAGGTCCACAAGTTGGCAAAAACTCACTTGTGCAACGCTAGTTCAGCATGAGTGTTTTAACTCCAAAGCTCCCCAAATCCACTCTAATCAAGGATTAAGCCTCATTTATGATGTTTACATTGTTTGTTAACATGTTTAGCATCAACTACCACGAAATTGTCATGAGAAATAAAGAAATTCATTATTTAAATGCAAGTTTCAAAAGTGAATAGTGTGGAAAGAGAAAAATGGTGGCTACCATCATCAAACCGCCAACTTGGTTGTAACCAGCCACCTCTTATACTCTCAAGCGTGATGCAAATGACCTATAGGGTATGGAGAAGCTCTTGTTAGGGTGGCTAAAAGTCAGAAATGAAGACTGCATTGGAAAACTCCAAGATTTTCAAAGTTACAAGGTTAAACTTGACATTTTACACCACTTCTGCCCATACCTCTTGATCAAAGCCTTTTCCTATAAATAGAACTCACTTCTTGCATCCAAGATACAACATTTACATGCTTGAAACCAACTGAAACTTACTCCTTTCTACAGTTGCAAATTTCTTGCAAAATCTCATCAAAATTCCAAAGTGCACAAATTCTGTTTTTGTACTTTCACCCTTAAAAACTTTTCCAAACACTTTCAAACTCAAATCAAGCCTCAAACACATCACCAATGATGTGTTAGAGCTATCCAAACTCTCACCTTGACCATAAACTCTTCCAAACCAAAAGTCAACCCTCAAAACCTCATTTTGTTGACTTTCTGCATTTTAAAGGACAACCACTGGTCCCTTGCCTTTCCTTGAGCTTTAAGACCTCTAAAACTTCATATTTGACATATAGAATCTATCCATAATCAATTCAAACTTATGTAACAAGGATTGGATGAGTCGTCTTTGAAAATCCTTGGATTTTAGAGGTTTTTCTTCACTTGCAAGCCATTCTGCCCACCAACTTACTTGAGTTTGATTTGGAGCATCTTATAATCATCCTAGGAGAACTTTTATACCTTGGAGGAGCACTCAAAGTCTCTGGTTTTCTTATTGTGCAAGCTTGCTTCAAGAGGTAAGCCTAAAACACAAAAACATGAAATTTTCACTTGCATTTCACATGCCTCCATGACTTTTAGCTATGATTTGGTGTTCTACATTGTCTCAACATTTCTTATGTATGTTATGTGTCATGTATGAACCATTTCTTGCATCAAAACATGTAGTTTTTAAACTGTCAAATTCTGGTCAAAAACCAGGTCACAAACTAGGCCCAACGTAGTCACTTTTTGCATTTTGCATCTAATCTGCCAAACCATGTGTGCATCTCTTGATTTCTTTTGTGCTAACTTCTTAATATGATGTATATGTGATGTGTGTACACTTGTTTCACCAAGCACACCACTACTCATAATTGTTCACATGTTCATGCTTTTGGTTGTCACCAAACTTGCCCTAAACTTGATGCTATTGAATTTTCTTGTGAGTGTATGGTATCGAAAAACAAATGGTACCATTGAATTACTTGCTCAATTATTGCCTTGCCCTAGTTTTTGTCCTTTTGGTGCACCAACTTTGAATGATCATAACTTGCTCAATTGTTGTGCTATTAATTCCATTCATTTTGAAAACAACTCCTTATCATGTCTAGTTTCATTGAATGAAGAAAGAATTCAAGGATTGTTATCCTATAAATACTTTGATCCACCTGAAAACATGTGTTTTTAGGGTTTTTACCTTGGTGTTCTTGACCTTTTTCAACTTATAACTTGATTTTTCTTGTGAGTTTGATCTTGTATGATTCATATATGTTTTTTTAACATGTTTAAATTCTCAAATGTTTTTAATTAATTGCCTTACCATGTTCATACTTGATTTTGTAAATGCATCTATGTAAAAATGGTCTGTTGAACTTCATCTGTGAACGTTTCCATGATTCTTGATGTTGTAACCTCTTTTGAACTTGTTCTAGATGCATGTCTTGATTTCGAACCTTGATTTTGCTTTTGTGTGTTCATGAGTGGATCTTTGACTTGATATCCATGTTGATGTTTCTGCCCACATTTGGTTTCTTTCCCTTACCTCATGTCTCTTCTCTTGAGTTTGTGTCTTGCATGTTTGTCTTGTGTAACTTTGGATTTGTTAATGAATGTGATGCATGACTTAACTGTTTTTGCTTTCTTATCTCACTTTGAAATTAATGTTGGTGTATGCTTTGTGTGTGATTGAGTTTAGTGCTTGCTCTTATCATTGTCTTGTCACTTGAGTAGAATTTCTTTGAGAAAGTTGCTTGTTGTTTCTTCTTCTCCTCCATCTCCTTTTTCTTTCTATCTTTCTTCTACCTTGAGACTTGTTTAAGTCTTGAGTTTTATTTTCATTTGTGATTGAATTGGATGGTGTTTACTTGTGTTTCTCACATGATCCCTTAGGATTCCTAGTCCCTCTGTTTAAGATGGGAGTAGGAGAGACATTAGGCTTTCAATCCTTTGTATGACAACATTAGGTAGACTTCCTTTTAATCCTAACCTTAGGACCACTTTGTATGATAACATTAGGGTTTTTAGTTTCCCTTTAGTGTTCTTTTGTGTCTTCTCTTCTCATCTCAAACAACCTTAATATACTTGATAAAGGATGATGAATGTTGTGCACCACGAGCCTTAAGTACATGGGAAATGATAAGTGAGGGGTTTCTCTTCACTTGTCTAGGGTGTTTAGTGTATGCCCTTTGGGCGATATGCGACGCATTCGCTCTTATGTGAGTCTTTAATACAACGTGAATCTCAAACCATTTCAATTCACTTCTTTAAAACTCTTAAACTAAATTCAAAATTTTTTATCCTTCGGGATTTGTTTCAAAACCATTTTCAAAAAAGAGTGCGCTACTCTTTTGTTCTACCGCAAATAGGCATCGACCCTAACTGTTGGAATGGGAACTTAGCGTCATTCATAAAAAAAATCTTAACCAACCATTGGTCTAGTTTACCTGAACTACGTTTTCTCTAATTTCTCATACCAGGGCACAAGATGGCAATGTCTTGGCGAGCAACCTTCCCCCCATCACCCATAGTTACCCGAACTACATTAACTCTGACTTTTCAATTGCACGAGGGAATACGTAGGCATAGGGCGACAATGTCCTATCAAGTCTCTTTTTTCTTTCCCCTTCCCTGTTTAGTAGTAGCCTTTAGATAACTCACCCTTTTGAGAGACAACAAGCGTGGATCCCGTTGAGTATAATAGACGTGAGGGGTGCTCATACCTTCCCCTTGCGTAACCGACTCCCGAACCAAAGAAATGGTTGCAATGACCTTGTCTACTCCTTTCTTTTAGGTTTTCTTCGATCGTTTCCTTTCCCTCTCCTTGGGATAAATAACGTTCGGTGGCGAATCTTCTGTTTTTTTTCGCCGGCCCTTTTTCGCAGTTGCGACAGTGAGGGACTCTCCTATAATAAAAAGGTCACCTTCAGCCGAGGGACTCTCCCCAAAATAGGGGATGTACCACACAAACGGAAGAAACCTTCAAAACATTATGCCCTTATTAAAGCTCTTATGCTTGAGAGACTATCTAGTGTTGTTATATTTCTGAAAGTCCTAAACAAGGGTGGCTCTAGCACTCCCTTCTAATGGTGATGTCGCTCGGGAGGCATCCTCATAGAACAAGGGGGTTTGTCCTTGGCACTGGTGATGTATATAATACTATTGTCCCTCGTTAGTCAAAGGATAAGGAGTTCGCCACGATTCATGGAGAATAGGTGGTCAATAATCTCCCCCAATCATGAGGGAGCGGTTGACGCCCCTATGGATTTCCCAAACCCTAGGCCTAAAAAGTCTCTATAAATACTCATCCCTTAGAGGGAGAAAGGCATATCCTACTTAAAATATATATCATTTAAAGCACGATACTACACACCTATCCTCTTACCTCATGGTAACAGGTTCCCTTAAACCACCAAAAACACCACCATATAGGGCTTCTCGACATTATGGGCAAGCCCTAACCACAATAAGTTGTGATATACCTACTAAGGCCTCTAAGCAACCCTATCCGCCTCTGAGCATCTCTACCCTTTTGCGTATGTCTAGGTTTCCCTTACCTTGATGATGTGTTGCTTGTAGAAGGGCTAACTGATAACTTGATCAGTACTAGTCAACTATGTTATCAAGGTTTATATGTGAACTTCAATAAATCATAATGTATTGTTACCTGCAAAAATCAAGAAGTATTAATGAAAGGATCAAGGTCCAAAGACAACTCCTATATGTGGATATCTCAAAACAAGAATCAACTCTTAACATGCTTGATATCCAAGGTAGATGAGACCAAGTTATGGCACCAAAAACTTGATCATCTCAACCTCAAAAACATAAAGAAGACCACACTTGAAGAAGCTATCAAGAGATTACCAAAAATCAAGATCGAAGAAGGAAAAATATGCAAAGACATCCAAATAGGTAGGCAAACTAAGATGTCCCACATGAAGCTCCAATATATTACCACCTCTTAAGTTCTTGAATTACTACGTATGGACCTCATGAGGCCTATGCGAATGGAAATCCTGGGTGGAAAAAGATATGTGTTTGTGTGCATGGATGAGTTTTCAATATACACTTGGATTAATTTTATAAGAGAAAAATATGACACTTTTGATGTGTTCAAAGATATATGTCAACGTCTCCAAAGAGAAAAAGGGAGTGAGATAGTTAGAGTAAGGAATGACCATGGCAAAGAATTTGAAAACTCTTAATTCTCTGTGTTTTACTCCTCTGAAGGGAATGGTCATGAATTTTCAGCACCTATCATACCTCAGCAGAATAGAGTGGTTGAACATTAAAATAGTGTAGGGTGAGAATATGGAAGTAGAAAAGAGGTATAGATGGAGGGTGAATAGACCCTTATTAAAAAATTAAACCAATTTTCAGAAAATAGTATATCAGAGGTTTTTCAAAAGTGCGTGTGAAAGGTTTGAAACGAAAATATGAAGATTATACTTTTATTGGAACTTGTTCACGTTAATGCTTAATCAATCTACAAATACCAATTGATGGTTTTATGATAATACACGAAGTTGTTTAATTGATTTAGTTGTATATTACACAAGGTGTGTTAATACAACCATTCAATATCAATGAATTCTAACCTCAATTATTTCTTAAAATCTAATCACCAATTCAGCTCAATTAGGCACCAATTCTAACAAAACCTAACCTTACATAAAAAAAAATTCTATCAATTAATAAATGATAATACTTAAGCATGCAATATCCTACAAAAATTAAATGCAAGAGTAAGGGAGAGAGAGTACACCTGAATTTATAGTGCTTCGAAGTTCGTCCTTTCTTTGCCTATTAGAACCAACATTGTTCCTTTTTATTTTGACAAATATTATAAGAGTTCATACAATTACTAATCCATAATAATGTTGATAAAAATAAATATCTTATCTAATCTTGACTTGTATACAACATAACTCCAAACTCTTCAGCATAATTTTTACTCAATTAATGGTTCTTGAATCTTCCAGTATCAGCAATCTGCTCCAAGCCTTCGTGTGTAGAAATCATTCCCTTGATTCTATCGATTCCTTGAGAAAATAACTGTCCAAAGATTTGATAAGAACTCCACCATGTCTGTAGCCTTCCATACAGTCACTACCAAGGAAATCTAGAGAGAAGAACCTCATTCTTTTCACTAGAATTTGTCAGCACCAATGAAAACAACCATAATCTTGCAATCTACCTGAAAATCTCAACCAAATCTTCGAGAATGATTAGTTTCAAGATGGAGTCTCCCTAAATCAATTACAAATCACTCATAATTAAGATCTGAAATCAAACTTGAGGTTTAAGATGTAAGAATTTTGTTGCAAGAGTTTTGAAATTTCAAAAATAAAGGGTGATAAGTTTCTTCACACAATCACAATATAAAAGTTGTGTAAAAAGTGTAAAGGTTATTGTTAGAAAGTGATGACGGTTTTTTATATATGTTTGAGATAAGCACACAAATGAAAGGAAAATGTTAGTTAGATTCGAATCAAGAGCATTTCCGGGTTTGAGTCAAATGAGCAAGTGAAGTGGTAAAATAAGGAAACGTGATTTTTGACTAATTTATCATCTGATTCGAGTCAAGTGTATTTTTTTATTAGAATCAAAAAGCCCGTGATTTGAATCATGTGAAAAATTTGATTCAAATCAATTCAAATAAAGCCAAAATAGAAATGTGGAAAACTGTGTGATTAGAATTAGGTGTAAAGTCTGATTCAAATCAAATGAATCAGAGGTGACCCAGATCAGCCTGATTCAAATCAAGTGCAACATTTGATTCGAATCACAAGGATGCCTGATTCGAATCAAGTTAAAAATATGTTTCGAGTTAGAGAGTTTGAAAAACTTTTGGTTTTCCTGTGTCCAATTTGATTCAAGTCAAGATAGTTACATGTTTCTAATCAAGCGTATAAAATCTTAATTTAATTGGTTTTCAAAATATTTTGAGATTTTTCTTTCCACCTAACTTGAACCAATAACACACGTGGTTCTTATTCCACTGACTCATGCAATTAACTAAAAGCATCATGATCAAGTTCAATCATAATTAATTATTTATGCATGCTAAAAATGAGTTGTTTCAAAACTTGATTCATAGAGGATGTGAAATTATGAAGGAGACTCAATAAGCGAAAGTAAATGTAAACAAAAGCGATAAGATAAGCAATGAAACTGCCATATCAGGGTAGTCCCCTTGAATGTATTAGGGACATGCAACTAAATTCTCTTGATTTTTCATGCTTGGTAAGCTTTCAATTAGAATTGAGTCGACTTTGATCCAAAAGGAAAAACACTCGTGCTCCCCCTAAAACATTGCACACAAACCACAACATAAAACCCATAAAATGCTTGTGTCCCCCTGAAACATTACACACAAACCACAACATAAAATGAATAAAATAATTCTAGACTCACATTACAATCCCCCCCTCCTCCATTTGACAACATCAAAAAGAGATAGATCAGAATGCATCTAAACACCAAATAACCAACCACAAAAAAATAATTCCAGATGAGTCTACAAATAATATACAACAACAAAGATCCAATACAGAACAAGAAGATAAATATGCTACATGAAACAAAATGTAAATAGACATGCAACACCAATATTTAATCAACAAACAATTAAGTGATGTAAACTATTATGTAAAGGAATGCATTAACAACATAAATAATGCATGAACAAGTAACAAATGCTTGAATACACATAATTATAAACACGTATTTAAAAGACATAAATCCAAAGAAGAACAAAAAAAAATTTCCAGAGATGAATGAATAAAATAAACAAGGTAATAATCAAATCAATGCACAACTCTAGAACAAACCATACAATGATATAAAACCAGATACAAGAGTTATACAGACATATCAATGTAGTCGGTAAGAGCTATGATTTACTACAAAATAGTGTTAGTGAAAACAAAATATATATATAGCAAATGAAACTAAACAGGATTCTCATTCTATTTAAAGCACGAAGAGTCCAAAATTCTCAAATCCCTAAAAATCTTGTGAAAGGGATTCGATGACAATAGTTTTGTAAAAATGCCAGCAAGTTGACTTTTAGTGTCAATGTATTCAAAAACATTCCCTTTTTCCATATGATCTCTAAGAAAATGATGTTAGATCTTCTTATGTTTAGTCTTTGATTGAAGTACCAGATTCTTAGTAAGGCTTACTACACTAGTACTATCGCACTTAATCTGAACGCATCTAAGTTTTAAATCCTAATATAGTAATTATTGCTTTATCCCTAAGACTTGTGCACAACGACTACTGGCGGCTACATATTGAACTTCGGTAGTGGAAAGAGAAACACTATGCTGCTTCTTAGTGTGTCAGGAAACTAAATAGCTTCCAAATAAGTGATATGTAACACTAGTGTTTTTCCTATCTGACTTGCACCTTACAAAATTGAAATCAGAAAAACCTACTAAACTACATGCACTACCTTTAGGATACAAAAGACCATGATGGAAGGTTATGTTAAGATGCCTCAAAATATGTTTTATAGTCTTAAAAGTGAGGTTCCTTAGGAGATGCTTCCTATTTATCACATATGTACACACTAAACATGATATTTGGCCTACTCGAAGTTAAATAGAGTAAGGATCATATTATACCTATATACCTGGTTATGTCAAAATTCACTCCTCTCTCGCCTTTCTTAATAAGCATATTTGAGGCCATGGGTGTTGAGATACTCCTTGAATCCTTCATATAGAACCTCTCGAGAAGCTCTAAGAAGTATTTTGTTTGACTTATGAAAGTGCCTTCTTCAGCTTGCTTGATTTGCAATCTTAAGAAATATGTCAGCTCTCTCATAAGAGACATCTCAAATTCTACGCGTCAAACTATCACAATCTTGACAAAGAGATTCGTTAGTAGAATAGAAAATAATATCATCCAGGTAAATTAGAACTAGAATGAACATGATTTGCTTATGAAAAAAATAATGCAAAAATCTTTTAATACACGGTGAATTTAATGAAAAATATTTTAATGTAACTAAATCATTATTTTGATGCAAATGAACAAAATTTGATGAAGATGAAGAAAACATTCTTATGCGTATGAAAAATAGTTTTGATGCCTAATAAAATCATGATGTAATGAAATCATTATAATCATTATTTTGATGCAAATGAAAAATTAGTGGAATGATCATGATGTAATGAAAACAACTAAAAGCAAATAAGATAAATAAAATGCAACTACACGAAGATAAAGGAGAACGAAACAATTATACTAATTACAATGATCTCGGACTAAACTTTCTACACAAGTAACATTATCAAATAACAACACTAATACAACAAAAGAACATTATAATAAAAATATAATTGGGTACATTTTTTTTTTCATTTGTCTTAAGAATCCATAAAGATTCCTAGACACTCTAACACAAAACAATAATAGGTGAAACTAGGTACTCAATTTTAGTTGGGTCCTTTGAGGTTAGTTGAGGTATACTTATGAATCAATTATCCATGTCATTTTACCATTGGGAACTTGAACATTCCTAACATGAAAAAAGGCCTAATGTGACCCTTATCAACATAATAATGGCAAATAGTTGTAGATGAAATGATTTTTATATTTCTCCTAGTGACATGAGGGTTTTTCTTGAAAACCATCCCTTTATCACTCGAAGAGCTAGAGCAAGTACAAGATAGTGAAGTAGCATTTGTTAGTTGTCCTTTGAGAGTTTCAATTTCAAGTTCTAAAGTTGGACACATGACACATTCTACTTTTTCTACCTTTTCAACTAAAGTATCTGAAACATTATAACACTCATCAACTAGAAATATATGTGTTTCCTTAAGGGAATTCAAAGCACGATTAAGGTTGTTTATCTTCTCTTCAAGTTTTAAAATCATTTCTTTTTGGAGAGAAATTTTCTTAAAGTCTTTTATAGAATCCGCATACATATTATTGAACACTTTCGACAATTGATTATATGAATATTCATTGTCGTAATCAAAAGTATACTTTTGAAGTTTCACCTTTCTCACATGCCATCAAACATAGGTTGGCACACTCATCATTTGAACTTGTGTAAGAATTGGAGGATGAACTCTCATTCTATTCTTCCCACATGATATAGGCTCTACGACCTTTGGAGATTTTTCCTTTTGTCTTGTACAATTCCTTTTTTTAATGATGTTAGAGGATACTTGAACAAATGGTTCTAAAATGTCCCAATTTTCCACACTTGTAACACGTAATGTCATCATCCTTTTTCTTATGTTCTTTCTTAGGTGGGTGCGTATTTCTGAAACTTACCAGTCCTTGATCAGTATGCCTAAGCTTGTTTCTCTTTAAGTATCTATTGTAGCGTCTGATGAATAAACTCATCTTCTCTTATTTAGAAGCTTCTTCCCAGAGTTATCATTTTCTTCCTTTGACTTCTTCCTTTTAGATGAAAAATATTTCAAAGAAATATCATATTCTCTTTTTTACATTTTTCTTTATTTTTGAACTTTACTTCGCTATCGACGAGTCGTTTCAATTCATTTTCATGCTCGACTAACTTTCCAAACAGTTTTGTAATATCCAAAATACTAAGTTCATTAGATTCTTTTATAGCGGTAACCTTTGGCTACTACTCCCTGTACATAGATTTCAATATTTTGTTGGTACAATCTTTGTTAGAAAAGGTTTTGCCTAAGTTGCTTATTTTTTTGATTAAGTGGAGATATCTAATTTGCATGGAACCCATGTATTCTCTGAGTTCCATACGAAATATTTCAAAATCCTCTATAAGTATATTAATTTAAAAATCCTTGATGTCATTCATTCCCTCATAGAGAGTTTAGAGAGTGCTCCACATACCTTTAGCACTTCTAAGATGTGAAATTGAGTAGAATACTTTCGCACTTAAAGCGAAGATAAGAATGTTCATCGCTTTCAAATCATATGAAGCCTTTTTGATTTCATCATCCGTCAAAACTTTTGGATGTTTTACAATGTTGTCATCATCCTTGGGAATAAATGGTCCCTCGTTGGCGGCACACCATAGGTTTCCGTCAACTGAGAGTAAGTGTACGTACATGTTCGCTTTTGAATAAGTATAATTCCAGCCTTTGGAAACACGTGCTCTATTATACACTCCCTCAGGATCATCATCGTCCGTCATATTCACAACTTTTGGATGTCGATTAGACACAGTTGAAAAACCATCTCATCATGCCAATTGTTGGGTGAGAAAAGTATTCAATTGATTTGGTTATATAATTCACAAGGTGTGTTTATACAAAAATTCGATATAGTGAATTCTAAACTCAATTGTTTCTTAGAATTTGATCACCAATTCAGCTCAATAAGGTATACAATTCTAACAAATCCTAATGCTTACGTAATAAATCGCTACCAATTGGATGATCTATAAACTACACTAGAATTGAAATAACTAAGCATGCAATATCCTAAGAAAATTAAATGCAAGAGTAAGGGAGAGAGAGTACACAAGATGTATAATGCTTAAATATTCGTCCTCAGTTTTCCTACATGCGCTCTATAATGGTTTCCTACTAGAACATGCATTGTTTCTTTTTATTTTGAGAAATATTTCCAGAGTTCATACAATCACTAATCCATAATAGTGCTGAGAAAAATAAATCTCCTATTTGGATTATGACTTGTATACAATGTAATGCCAAACTCTTCTATGCAATCTTTAATCGATTAATGCTTCTTGAATCTTCTAGAATCACCAATCTACTCCAAGCTTTTGTGTGTAGCAATCACCCATTTATTCTACCAATTCCTTGAGCGATAAATTGTCCCAAGATTTGAGAAGAACTCCACCTTGTCCGTAGCTTTCCACACAGTCACTACCAAGGAAATATGGAGAGAAGAACCTCCTTTTTTTTACTGGAATTTGTCAGCACCAATGACAACAACCTCAGTATTGCAAGCTACCTGGAAATATCAACTAAATCTTCAAGAAATATTATCTTCAAGATGTTGTCTCCCTAAATTAATTACAAATCTATCATGATCAAGACCTAAAATCAAACTTGAGGTTGAAGATGTAAGAGTTTCATTGCAAGATTTTTGAACTTTCAAAAATAGAGGGTGTTGATTTTCTTCACACATTCACAATGTAAAAGTTGTTTAAAAAATGTAAAGGTTATTGTTAGAAAGTGATGACAAAAAGATTTTACATGTGTTTGAGATTAAGCACACAAATGAATGGAAAAAGTTAGTAAGATTCAAATCAAGAACATTTAATGATTTGAATCAAATGAGCAAGTGAATTGGAATAAGAAGGAAAAGTGATTTTGGACCAATTTCTCACCTGATTTTTTATCGAGTGAATTTTTTAACTCGAATCCGAATGCCTGTGATTGGAATCAAGTGAAAAACGTGATTCAAATAAATTTAAACAGAGCCAAAATAGAAATATGGAAAATTTTCCTGATTCTAGTTAGGTGTAAAGTTTGATTTGAATCAAATGAATCAAAGATGAACCAGATCACACTGATTCAAACCAAGTGCAACATTTGATTTAAATCACAAGGCTTCCTAATTTGAATCAAGTTAAAAATATAATTTAAGTTAGAGAGTTTCAAATTTTTTTGATTTTCCTCTATCCAAGTACATAAAATCTCAATTTTCATGGTTTTCAAAATACTTTGATATTTTTATTTCCAGCTAACATGAACCAATAACACACACAGTTCTTATTCCACTGTCTCGTGTAATTAACTAAAAGTATCATGATCAAGTTCAATAGTTTATGCATGCTAAAAACTAATTGTTTCAAAACTTGATTCTGAGGGGATATGCAATTATGAAGGGGACTCAATAAAAGAAAGTAAATGAAAACTAAAGTGATTTGACAAACAACAAAAACTGTATATCAGGGTATTCCCCCTTAATTTATTTGGGACATGAAATTACAAATAGAACCTTACAAGAACCCGTTAGATTCATGTTGCATGCCTAGAATCTACCTTACTATTTAAAGGTTAAAGCCATGAACATAGTCCGTCACATTCACAATAGTGTAGCGATAAGATCTGGAACCAAAGTAACTCAGTATCAGCTTTGGAAAGGGAGAAAACCCAATGTCAAGTACTTTCATGTCTTTGGTAGAAGGTGGTACATCATGTCAAACCATGAAAAAAGAAGAAAGATGAATCCCAAGAGTGATGAAGGGATATTCAAAGGTTACTCCACCAATAGAGGAACATATAGAGTATATAAAAAATGTACCAAGACCATGATGGAATTAATAAATGTTTTCATTGATGATCCTTTTAAAGATAAGAATGAAGTTAAAGATGAAGATGAAAATGATGTATGATCGCGACTTTACGAGTCTAACAGAACCTAACTGCAAGGATACAGTATATCATGTAGTTTTAAAAGATATCAAACCCACAAAGACTAAAAATCAATCTACAGTTATATATTGATGTTGTGTAAAGCTAAGGCTATGGTTAAAAAGGTTAAGACGGGAACAAAAAATCTCAATTAACTAAAAGTTTGGAAATTATCATAAAAAGAGACTGTAATATGGTTTTCGCATTCCTGAGTGACTTCGTAGACTTTAGGCACTAATTATGCTTATATATGTTATGTAGAAAATATTTGTTTAAAGACACTGTCTCACACTCTCGCGCTATTGACTGAGCCACACTCCCTAACTACTGGATTTTGCTCTCGCTCACCCATTTTAATTAGAAAGCATATTTTGAAAATCAATGAGATCCTAATCGATACCTAAAGCGCTCTCGCTGTTTTTAGGATCGATGCCTTGTTTCCACTATACGATTCAATCCTCACACTCTCGCGCTATCGGTTCGAACCTTAATTTGCTACTCAATCTCGTGACAAAACAATAAAACATATAATTTAGAAACTAAAACCAAAACATAATTTAATACACAATTTCGCGCCTATTATTTTCTATTAAGTTTCGTCCGTAACGACAGTCCTTACACGCCGGACTCGGACAGAACTAGCAATACATTATTTCAGACAAAAACAACATAGTCATGGCATTCAAATTTAAGGACAAATTATAGCAAGTAAAACAAAAAAGCAAATATGCTAAAGTAAAAACGGTAAATAAAAACATGTAAATTAAATTGCACGAAACCGAACTTGAAGAAACAACTTTATTCCAGCAAGATTGCTTCGATCCAAAAGTACAGAAAGTACTGTGAGAAAGTACATAAAAATATTGTGACAATACCTTGATGTGAGTTATTATCACTTTACAAGTAAAATATATGCCTAGGAAATTCTACAACATTTCCGCATGATTCTCTCCTTCTTCAAATGCTCATATGAGACATATATATATATATATATATATATATATATATATATATATATATATATATATATATATATATATATATATATATATATATATATATATATATATATATATATATATATATATATATATATATATATATATATATATATATATATATATATATATATATATATATATATATATATATATATATATATATATATATATATATATATATATATATATATATATATATATATATATATATATATATATATATATATATACTATGTAACTACTGAGAAGCCTTAGAACGTGCAGGGGACGGTTGGAGAGGAAATAGGGAGTGGTAGAGGGAAGTTTCAACTAAACTTCGTAAAAACTGGTTTGCATAATAATGGTGTATGCCATTAAGGAAGATGGCAAACTCTACTGTTCTCCTCATTAAATGACGTGTCATCCTGGACAATGTCGGATGCCATTAAGGGATGGCGAACTCCATTGTGCCATAATTTCCAAATTTTACTCCTCTGCTCTTCTTTCCACCAACCTCGCTCTAGTGCTCCTAAAATGCAACAAACACAAAACAACATAAAAGTAATAAAAAACAAAGTAAAATAAATACAAAATCATATGTTTTGAGCCTAATAAACATGATATGTTTTCACGTTATCAAAATCCCCCACACTTAGATAATTGTTTATCCTCAAGAAATCCCTAACGCGATAAACAAATAAGTGCAGTGTCTGAGACATAGGCATGACAAAGACTCTAAAAAAACAAAGTAAAGGTTGCTAGGCTAATGCTAAACAAATAGGTACTAGACATCGACACTAAGGATATTGTAGTGACACACATTCGCATAGTGCGAATGAAAACTCCCACATATGCAAACCAATCTGAATTGTGCCATTATAACTCGACCTACATTCTTTGTTCGTTTTCACCTCTTTTCATTCTAGCACAATCAAATTAAGTTCGTTATCCCCGCACTCACATGGTAAATGAACCTGTTAGTGTGTAATGATCTCATTATTCCAAAACTAGATTATTATTATATTTTTTTTCTTTTTTTAAATATTCTTTCGAATATAAAGAGTTCATCCCGTTGGGCTAAATGGTCGGGTGAGGACTACCTAACTTAGGAGGGACTTATTCTATCATTCGACTTTCTCTATATATTTTTTTCAAATTTTTGAGATCACACACATATTTGCATCGGTTCCTTGCTTAGTGTGTCATTAGGATGGTGCTCATTGCTAATATAAACTACCTAAGAGGTTACTTCAGAAACTTAGAACTCAAGGTCTCGGCATAATGGCTATTCAAATTGACATCACATGCTTAGGGAGTTTAGGGTGTTAGGACGATACCGATTTTATCGAAACTTTCCCAAGTCTATTTAACACAGCCTAAAGGTGAGAAACAACCTATACTTAGGAGTGTCATGCTAGTGAATCAGAACAGAAAAAAATTGATGGGGGTCAAATATAAGGGAGAATTCTAACAAGTAAAAGAAGTATCATGCAATAGGACTCAACTAAACACAAACAACAAAAACAAACAATAACTAACTAAAAAGCAGTAGAAAAAGTGAAAAATAAAGCGGGAAAATACAAAATAAAGCGGTAAAGCTCCACCCCCACACTTGAAGCAAACATTGTCCCCAATGTTTCAGTACAAGGTGGAAATAGGAGCGAATAAAACCTAGTAGGAGGCTCAGTGTCGGCCTCGGCCTCTATGACATCCAATACTGCCTCAACCAAAAGTTGGGTGTAACACCCCAAATTTATTGGAATATTTATTTAATCTATTTAAATAGGAATATTCGTATTTTTGGTGATTTGCGGTGGTTGGTATGAAGTATGGAGATTTGTGGATTTTGAGTTATTTATTTAAATAGTAGTATATAATATGAATATATTGGTACTATTATTAATTTAAATAAATATAAGTGAATTGAGGGCAAAGTGGACTTTTGAGGAGGAGTTAGTAAGGATGAAATTGGAAAGCCCATTTTAAGGCCCAAAGTTATGTTTAACAAAAAGGAATTTTGAGGGAATTAGGATTCATTCTTGTTAGACCGTGAAAATGGAAGAAATAGAGGTCAGAGCTCTGAGGAAGAGGATTGAGGCAAGGCTTCGCAAGGTTTCCAAGAATCAAGGAGAAAGGCTTAGAGTCGGCAATTAAGGTATGGGGAGTATTGCCTTCATTATTTTTAATATGTGATTTAATGTGTTTAAAGTCGATCTAAGGGTTTAGGGATTTTGAGTACTGAATTATTGTTTCCTTTTTGGTGAATTTAATGAGTTTGAGATATTTGAACTGATGGTCTGATAGGTTTGAGGCTGATTTGGGAGTAAGGGAAATTAGGCCCTCGTGGCCAAAACCTATTGTTAAGGTTGTTTAACCGTATAGGCTAAGTGATTGTGAGAACTTTAATGACTGTGGGGTATTTGTAAGAAATTATGGGAATTGAAGGCATAAATAGGATACGGAATTGGCCTAATAAGTCGTAGATTTGATGCCTTTATCGCCGTAATACCTTGGGAATGATTTAGGGATGTTTTTAGTGCATTGGGGAAGGAAACCGTAGAGGTTTTTGGCCTGGTTTTGGTGCTGGTGCGTAACAGCGATTTGTTGTAATCGCGAGTTCGCACGACGAACATTCGCCCCAGACTCGCACAGCGAACTTGCTAGTGAACGTAGAAGAGTTTCGCGAATTTTGACCTTGTGCAGTGATGTCTTGATGTTTTGATGTTGTGATTTCTTTGATGAATTACCATGAGTATGACTATGATTCTTCTGAGATTAATACATGATTGTATGATGCTTCCTATAAGTAATGATGATGAGTTATTGTCGCTACTGCAAAAATCGAGGACGGCAATGACAGAAGAGTCGCCACCATACGTTATTTATCCCAAGAGAGGGAAAGGAAACGCTTAGAGAAAACCTAACAAAAAGAGGGATAAGATCGGTCATCGCAACCAAATCTCGGGTTCGGGAGTCGGTTACGCAAAGGGAAGGTATTAGCACCCCTCACGTCCGTCGTACTCGACGGAATCCATGCTTTTTGTCTATCTAAAAGGGTGATTGAAAATATCTAACTACAGGCTTGAGGACAAAAGAAAAATAAGTGACTCGGCAAAGCAACGGCGATTTGTGCCTACGTATCTCATCCGAAGTGAGAAGTCAGAGTCAACGTAGTTCGGCTAACTACGGGTGAAAAGGGGGAAGGTTGCTCGCGAAGACATCGCGTCTTGTGCCTACGTACTTTCATCTGGTATGAAAGATCAGAGCAAACATAGTTCAGGCTAAAAGGGATCACAGGTTTGTTCAACAGTTTTACCCGAGTAGGGTTAACAATCAGTTCTTGCAGTTTGGTGTGTGCAGCTCGACCATTGGAGACTTAGGCGTTACCGTTTGCGATAGAACCAAGAGTTAACAAAACTCTCCTTATGAAAATGATTTTCCGAGATTAAAGGCCCCAATGGGTAAAAAGAATTTTGAAGGATTTGTTTTTGTGTTTTTTAGAGAAGAAGTGTTTTTGAATGGTTTGCAATTCATATCGCACTAGAGACTATGACTTAGGAGTGAATGTGTCGCATATCACCCAAAGGGTTCTATACTAAACATTCAATACATTAAAGAGAAACTCCTCAACAACCCTTTCCCAAGTGCTTAAGGCTCGTAACGCACAATAATCCTTAACCTTTATTAGGTGTTTTATGATTATTTTGAGATGAGAAGAGAAAGGACACTGAAGGGGGACTAAATCCAAACCTATAATTATCATGCAATGGTGGTCCTAAGATTGAGATAAAGGAATGCTACCTAATGTTATCATACATGATTAAGATCCTGATGTCTATCATAACCTCCCTTGAACAAGAGAGATTAGAGGTCCTAAGGGAAAGAAACAACAGAGGAACAACAGGAAACAAAATAAGCATACAAGAATGCAAACATGGAATGCAAATGAGGGAGGAAATTGGTGTGGGGAAGTAGCCTCCACAAGCTCATCTTAACCTCATGCAACAATATGAAAAATGCAAGAGATGGAAGGAACAAGAAATGCATCAAATGAAATACACAAGTGCACCAAAAATGGGATGAAATGGCCTAAACCAAGCAACATCAACCATAATGCCAAAACACAAACACAAATGAAAGACAAAGAAGTACTAAATCAAAGTGAGGATGGGAGGCAATATGAGGACAACAAGGAACCCATAATGGCACTCAACCATAAGCATCACAAGAAAGGTGCATAAGAAAGCACAAAGAAGTCCTCATGGATTCATTATTTTTAAGCATGCTTCAAGTACCTCCAAAGGAGGGACCAAGCCACCTCAATTGAGATTCCAAAGTCATTGGACAGCAAGGGACATGAAATAAAAGTGCTCAAAAGAAAAAGCAAGTAAATAACAAGGAAATGCAAGAAAATTCCCAAAGGAAAGCAAGCATGTTTCACATAGAAACCCTAATTAGAAACACAAAAGCAAGCAATCAAATGAACAAGCAAAATACAATATAATGACCAAAAAAATGAGCAAACATCATCCATAACATGTTAAAAACATGAATCAATAGGCATCGAGAGCTCAAAGGATCCAAAAATGTCATATCCAAGTCAAACTAGGTCAAGATGTATGTATGAACCTCCCTTTGGGTAACTTGACTTGCAAGTTACTCTAAAAATAGGAAAATGATTCAAAAATTATCAAATAAAATGCAAGAGTCTCATGAATATGTTGGTAACCAGAGGCCAAAAGATTGCAATCAAAATCACTTCACAACATCACCATAGAAATTGATTCACAAGGGTGCTCCATTGTGAAGGAGGATTGTTTATGGTCAAATGAAATGCATCAAAAGTCAACCAACCAGGGGCTAAATGGTCCTCAAAAATTCATCAACTCATCATTGATATGAGGATTGAATTTTATTCATTGGATCAAAAGGAAATGAGAGAAATAAAAATCAAGAACAAAACATGTCAAGATTTAGGTCAAATAAAACACTTCCAATGATAAATTCCATTTTTAATTTAAAAATAATTAGAAAAAATAAAATAAAAATTTCATAAAATAAAAGACATCTCAAGGAGTCCAAAACATATTTATTTGGCATTTTATCACACTTCGAAGTATTTTAAAATAATTTAAATCTAAACAGAAATAAAATAAAAACAAAAAGAAAATAAAATGAAAATAAATAAAAGATGGGTGCAAATAGCAACCCAGAAACGTTGGAATCCAAATGGGCCAGCCAGGGGGGGTGCCAATAGCAAGCAGAGGCCCAAACCCACACATGGGGCGCTGAAGTCCAAGGATTCAGTGAGGCCAGTCAACCCAGGAGCATGGTGGAAAGCATTCAAAGACCATTGGATCAAATGGTAATCAGATCAAGGGGCTCACATTCACACACATCATTTAATGAAATCCCAGCTTGATCTGGTGTGTTTGGTTAAAGCAAGAATACCATAGGTCTTAATCAGAACCATTAAAACAAAAAGTAAACATATCAAATGGCTGGAACGCATCCACGTGGCTCAGGCGAGGTTTAAATCCTTGGAGGGAAACCAGACGGCCGGAACCACTCTTCCGATCG
Organism: Lathyrus sativus; assembly: GCA_963859935.3. NCBI lineage: Eukaryota > Viridiplantae > Streptophyta > Magnoliopsida > Fabales > Fabaceae > Lathyrus > Lathyrus sativus. The sequence continues at coordinate 302,369,084 of OZ012735.1, read as the reverse complement.
TCTTCTCCGGCGACTTCTCAAACCAGTCACAGCCAGCAAACCTAGAACACTCAAAACTTAACCAAAATGAACAAATAAATAGCCAAAATTGATCTCCAGGTTACGTGGATCTTGAATCCACTAGCCATTTTCATTGATCAGGCTTTAAAAAGACAAAACGAAAAGAAATAGAAATGAGCTCAAATGAAAAAAGTTCACAAACAGCCATGAAATCATTCCAAAATCCATCTATGATATGCAAGGAATAAAAAGACATGAAAATGGCGTGATAAAAGTGTTTGAATAGAGAGATATTTTGAAAGAAAAGAAACCTAAAAATAAGCTTCCTCAATGCTCAGTTTCTTAGTGAAGCTTGAAATAAAACGCCCAGAAATGTTCAATGGACCTCAAGGAATGTTTTGAAATGTTTTGTTTTGATTTAAACTCAGTGAAACTTGGAAACCTATTTTGACTTTTTCCTCTCTTTTTCTCAATCTGTTCTCAGTCAAATGCTCACCAAAACTAGTTCTGAAGGCATGTGAACAAAGCTGGGATTAAATATGATGGATTCAGATGGAAATAAAGCCCAATTCTGTGCTCTTTGGGCCCAATTGGATTTTCACTTTTTCACTTCATGGCCATTTGAATAATGCACAAAATTCACCTTGCTCAGCTGTAAAAATGACTCAGCTTGCTTGCATTTGAGGTAGGTTGATCAAAGGGCTGAGAATGGTTCCTTGATTTCATCTTTTGGCATGTTTTTGATGTGTTACTTAGTCTTGAAGAAGCTTGAAAATAGCCACCAAAATGCACTCAAATCTCCAATCCAAAGATGGAATTGTGTTGGAAATGAATTTGGCACTCAAAAAATGCACAAGGTTGGTACAAAATGTTTCCAAATGATTTTAATTTGATTTTTCCCTTTTAAGACCTTTTCATGGAAATTTCTTTAGGGATTCTTCAATCCAAGCCATACCTTTGATGCCTTGATGTTTGGTTGAGCAAATGACCCCATTTGGAGCAAGTTCTAAGTTGGAAAGATTTCCATTTCAAGTGTGCAAATTGGTGAAATGGACCTATAATGAAAATGACTTGTAATCCTGCTTTCCCAAAATACCCCTGTCTTGCAAGCCTCATAACTTGAGTTCTACAAATCAGATGAAGGACTTCTAGTACTCTATGGATAGCTAAGATCATGAGTAACAACTTTCATGTTCATCAAAAGTTGAGGAGAAACATCCTTCTAGGTCAAAAATGGCTTGGAAGTTGGTTGACTTTTGTTGACCAAAATCACATTCAGCTGAGGACCTGTTGAAGGTGAGAAAATACTTAGAAGGGGGGGGGGGGTTGAATAAGTATGTATAAAAACTTAGAAATAAAAACTCAAGGATTTTTTATCCTGGTTCGTTGAACTCAACTACTCCAGTCCACCCTTATCAAGAGTGATTTGCCTTTCTCAAACAAGGACTTAATCCACTATTAAATCAACTGATTACAATAGTAAGCACTAAGAACAACTGTTCAAAGTCTTCTCAAGAACTACTGATCCTAACTGGATCTTCTTAAGGTTCTTTTACAATCAAATGTAACAATAATACAAGTGTTTGATTTGCTTCTAATAAAGCTTTATCACAACTGTGATTTTTCACTTAAGTTTAAGAACAATAAAATAAATTCAGCAAGTGAGTATAAGTTGTATGAGAGCTTGTAATGAATTCTTTCAAGTGTTTCGTCAACTGAAAAAGATGAATGGAGTCTTGCTTTTATAGGAACAGAGGTCCAAGAGCTTTTCACGTTGAAGGTTGTGTACCAAAAAGGTCTTAGCCTTTTTGTCTTCACATCACATGACCTTTCCTAGAAGTAGAATGCACAGAGAAATCCTTTTTGTCTGTGTTCTTGTGTCTAGCATAAATGAGGAAATAGTCGTTTGGTTATTCCAACGGACATAACTTTGAATTCTTCTTCAACGAGTTTCAGCAAGAATCATCAGAGTCTAGATTAATCAGAGCCTTCTGATGTTCATCAGAGTTGGCTGAATCAGATCTTTGCAGCAGGTGTGCTTTCAGTGTGTAATTGTTCAGAGCAGAGTTTGGGATCAGATCCTCAGTACTGGCAGCATTAGTACTATCAGAGTCTTCTGATATAACTGTGCTTGAAACTCTTCATACAAAATTCCTCAATGCTTCAGATGCTTCTGGCTTCTACTTCAGATTCTTCTGTAGCTTCTGCTTCAGATCCTTCTGTAGACAGCGCTCAGAATCTTCTGTAGTCAGCACTCAGAATCTTCTAAGAGATGCTTCTGATGCTTCAGAGCCTTGCATAATTTCATGTTTAGATCTAATTTTCTTCTAGAAGAATATTCACTTTTAATATCTGCAGCAAACAATCTTAAATATTTTTTAGAGTATATAATTCTTTAATACAAAATTTCATAATAGTTATCATCAAAACATAGAGATATTATTAAGAACCAATCTGTGTTCTAACAATCTCCCCCTTTTTGATGATGACAAAAACATAAGAAATTTTGTTCAATAAACAATATAATTATAACTCCCCCTGAGATGATGAATCTCCCCCTGAATTGAATACTTAGAAGGAATAGAAACTTCCCTTTTTGCATGAGTATTCTTTTCAGAATCAGAGCCTGATTGTTCCAAAAATTAGGTCTTGACTTTGGATGCATGTTTCAGAATCAGAGTCTGATAGGTTAAAACTAAATCTGGGGATCTCAGAGTTACTCTTAAAGAACTTGTCAGAGTTTTCAAATGTTCTGAAATACTAAGAGTTCACGTTAGTTAAAAATTATATAAATTTATATGTCTGAATTTTCATTTAGGTAGAGTTTATTTGAACAGTCAGATCCATTTTCTCCCCCTTTTTTGTCATAATCAAAAAGTAAAACTTTTAAAAGACAACTAAAAGGAAATACAGAAAAGATAAATCATGTAGAGAAAAACACTGAGTCATTCATTCATTCAGAGCAAAAGATACACATCATCAGATAAAAAAATTCAAGTGATGTGCACAAATATAAGATACAAAAAATAAGCTAGGTTTGTTTGGACAAAATCATCTTCAACAGGTTAGTGATCTCAGTTGAAGACTCTTCTTGCTTTGTCAACCATTTAGCCATGTTGTCATATTTCCTAATCTTGCTTGGACATCCATTGTGCCATGTCTTCAGTCTTCTGGTCTTGCTTGGCCATCCATGACTTAATCTCAGATTGTCCAGCTTCCAGAACTACAATCTTATCTTCAAGATCTGGATTCTCTTTCTTGATCTCAGATGAAGAAGGTGGGACAGAGTCTGAAGCAGGAACATAGTCAATTTCCATATGAGATGCAGAGTCAGGAGCAACAGATCCAGAGGGATGTTCCACAATAGTCATAGCCAGAGGATTTTCTTCAGTAGCAGATTCAGCAGATACTTTTGTATCAAATACTTCAGAAGATGAAGGAACATCTTCAAGAAGCAATGGTTCAGATCTTTTTACAGTCCAGAGCAAGCTTCTAGCAGTCTCAGCAAAGCTGAGCTTCGCATCATCAGAACATACATTCTTCATATTTGAGGCTACAGTATTGAATCTGTTGATGAAGCTATTCCAGATAGCATCAGATTCATTTGCATCCATTGTTGACAGACATCTCTTCTGAACAGAGCCTAAATACATCTTTATTTCTTTCAGAAAACTTGTAAATAAATTATCAACATTCAGCCTAGATTTTGGTTTCAGAAGGGTTTCCAAAGTGAAAGGCTTAGGTTGAGGTGGTGGTGGAATGGTAAATTCTGGAATAATAATTAGAGCGCTAGGATATGCTGTTTTCTTCTGAGCTGGCATGATACGAAAGAATGGTTTGATTCTGCGAATGGAAGGTATCACATCCTTTGGATTGTCAAAATAGGGAACACACGCATATTGTTTTTCCTTAATAAGAAAAGGAATAAAAGCTGATTGAGGTGGTTGATCAAAAAAGTTTTCAATTTCAAGCCCAGATGGAAGGGGATCAGATGGAAAAGGTTTAGCAGAAACAACTGAAACAAATTCAGATGTTCTTGGTTCAGGAATGGGTCAGGATTGGTAGTTTCAGAAGAAGTTGGTAGATCTGGTTGGTTAGATTCAAAAGTTCTGAGAGAAGGTGGTGAGATGAAATCAAGATGGATATCAGATTCAGATGAATCAGATGAGGTTGTTGGGGTACAAGATGTAGATGATACTTCAAATACAGTCTTGAGAGGTTGGACATTCAGAACCTCAGAGTCATGAATATCTGATTCATGAGGATTGGATGGTTCTGGTTGAATCTCAAAAGTTTTGGATGGAGGTGGTTTAGACACAACTGGGTCAGATGCAATAGTTTTAGATGCAAGTTTTTAGGTGAAACTTGTTCAGATGCAACTGGGTCAGATTGTATAGGTTCAGACACAGTTGGTTGTTGAATTTCTGGTTGATGTATTTCTGGTGGTTGTTGTGTTGTAGGTTATTTTGTTGGTTTTGTTAGAGGTGTTGGAATTTTGTCTGTAGGTGTTGTTATTGTTGGTTCAGATTGAGGAATGTCAGAAGTTTTAAGTTGAGGAGTGGGGATGGGATTAGATGATTTTGGTGGGGAAGAAATTTTTGATGGTTCAGATTTTTGAGATGGAGCATAAATAGATTGTTTTTGAGTGAGAGGAGGTTTAGGAATAGAACTAAATATTGATTCATTTATAAGAATTTTAGAGAAAGAAGATACAGATGATTTAGTACCTTTTTTCTTTATACGCTTGGTGGGAACAGAGGGAACTTCTCCATAAGCTTTTCTCTTGATCTGCTTCTGTGGTTTGTCAGCAACTTTTGGCTTCTTCTGAGCAGCAGCTTCTTGTGCCTCTGATTGATTTCTCTTCCTCATGTTCTCATTATACACATCTGGCATTGGTTCTTTGGAATGAATCAGAATATCTGCAAGAATAGGCGTTCCATCTGCTTTGCATGCATCAATGTACCTAACAATGATATCCCTTGGTTCTTCAGCACCAAACAGTGGAAAATCTTCAACTGGAATCCTCTTCTGACTAACTTCAGAAATATTTAGCTTCTTAGGTGCAGCTGTGAGTTCATCTACAATCTTTAGCCTCTGAAGAGTCTTTGCATTCAGGGGTTTTCCAATAATAGATTCAAGCGCATCTTTAACTCCAGCTTCATACAGAGCAGTTACTAGACCATTCTCTGTCATAATGTATGAAATCAACCTGCCAAAGGGAATCCATGTCCTAATCTTCTGTCCCTTATCCTTTACAGATTCTCTTGATGCATTGATATGATTCCACAGATGCATGAATAGAATGTGTGGAAGATCTACCTTTGTACTCTTACTCAAACAATACATAAAGTAGAGTTGTTCAATGTTCACGTAATCTGGAGAATTTGTGGATTTTCTGTGATGAATGCATCCTAGAAAAATCTTTGCCCAGATCTTATAGTCAGGCTTCAGATCCTTAAATTTGTTATAGGCCTGTCCAGATGTAATGAATTCCTCATAGACATCTTCCATATCCACACGCCCAGCTGGCAGATGACACACTCCATCAGTCTCCTCATACCCTATGAGTTTCCTGATGAGATCTTCAGTGATGATAATCTCCTTTCCCAGAACAGAAGAAAGTATAAATTTTGGATAAACAGAAGCATGGATCCAAAATTCCTTCACCAGATGTGGGTATACTGGTCCAAACAGCCTGTCAAAATACTTAACCCAGCCTTGTGCATCAATTATAGAACGAAACTCAAGCCCATTTTCAGCTAATGAGTCAAATTCCACCATGGATTCACAAAGAACTTCAAGTTTGTCCACAGGGGTTAACAATGTCCTCTTAGGTACCTTGAATGGAGTCACTCCCATATTTGCTGATGTAACTGCAGCCATAGTTGATTGAAATTGAGTTGTTGTAGAGGATGAGGTTGCCATTGAAGAAGATGAAGATGATTTGAACGAAGGTTTAGGGTTTTTGTGGAGAGCAAAGAGAAGGCAGAAATGCATAAAATGGTTTGTGAAGTGAAAAGTGTGAATTTGGTGTGAAATGTGATATATATAGAGGAAACAATTAGGGCAATCAAACAGACACATAAAGCACGTTTTCACATAGCAATAAATGACAATTAATGAAAAGAATAAAAATAATTTCAAACATTAATTGATTCTGACAAAATGGGGGAAAATCAAGATTTACACTATTGAAACCATACCTCAAATGTCTCTTCAGTAGTGTACACGCTATCTTTTCAGATTCAGAGTGACACGTGTTTGCTTGCATGTGCTTCTGAATTCTCTTGAGAAATGAAACGTTAGCCAACGTTCAGATCCTCTAAGATTGGTTAGTTCAAATACACACAAATAATAATAACAAATTAAATCAAATAAATAACAGATGAAATACTTCAGAGTTTTAAACATTTTGCATCTGAGAAATTTGCTTCTGATAAATATCATTCTGGACAAAAATCCATACCAAAATTTTTCAGAATAAATTTGAACCTATCTTCAGCAACGGGTTTTGTGAAAATATCTGCCCATTGATGCTCTGTATCAACAAAGGCTAAGTTTATAATACCCTTCTAAACATAGTCTCTGATGAAATGATGTTTAATTTCTATATGTTTTGCCTTATAGTGTAAAATAGGGTTTTTAGACAAACATATAGCAGAAGTATTATCACAAAATATAGAAATATTACTTTCAAAAATCTGATAGTCTTCTAGCTGACTTTTCATCCAGAGCATCTGCGTGCTACATCCAGCAGCAGCAATATATTATGCCTCTGTAGTTGATAGTGCAATTGTGGGTTACTTCTTGTTGTACCAAGAGATTAGATTTCTTCCTAGAAATTGACAACTTCCAGAAGTACTTTTTCTTTCCACTCTATCTCCAGCGTAATCAGCATCACAGAATCCAACTAATTTGAAATCATAAGATTTTCTGTAACACAAACCCACATTAGAAGTACCTTTCAGATACCTTAGAATCCTCTTAACAGTTGTTAAGTGTGATTCTCTAGGATCTGATTGGAATCTTACACACAAGCATACACTGAACAAAATGTCAGGTCTATAAGCAGTTAAGTAGAGAAGAGATCCAATCATAACTCTGTAGAGTTTCTGATCTACTTTCTTACTTACCTCTTCCTTACCAAGTGTACTAGTTGGATGCATGGGAGTCTTTGCCATCTTACTATTGATTGCGACTTTCTATGTCTAATACAACTTAACTGCAAGTGCACAGTCTATCGTGTAGTAATAAAAGATATCGATCCCACAGGGACTTGTAATCAAACTAGTGTTCTCGGGAGTTACTATGTTTAGCTAGGTAGATAATGTTAAAGGAAATAATTTATGTCACTAAAGGGAACTAAAAACGTTACTTGAATTATAATTATGTGAATCGATATGCAGTAATTATGTTCTTCGGGGATTTGACAAGTTACCGGTATATGAAATATTTTTCAGAATTTATTTAAGCAGAAAATAGTGATCTGAAGACTTTCGTCTCACGATGGTTGTTGACGCTAGTTATAATTCTAAGGGCCGGATGTACGTTTTCGTGTCCCATTCGGGGTTAAAACTATTTTTTGGAAATCTCTAAGTTCTAATTCATTTTAAAGTGCTTTCGCTGTTATTAAAACAAATGACTAGTGTTTACTATCTGGTCTTACCGCAGTTGTCGCTTGTTGGTTCATACCTTAATTAATTTCCCACTGTCGTGGCAAAACTACTTTTAAATAAGTTCTCGCTTTCGCGACGAACGTTTATTCAGTAAATAAATTTAAACACTCAGACCATAAACAACTTTTGAAAAGGAAAGTTTTCAACCGGTTATTATCAAATCCCGTCTGAATTATTATTACATATCGATTACTCTGATTTAGCTAGACATGGATTTGGGAAAGGTAAAACATAAATAAAAACAGTGATTAATAACATGCATCATAATGAAAACTGAAATTACGATTAAAATTTAAAACCTGTAAATATTCCAATTGGCCTTTGGGCAGATCCTCCACAAATGTTGGCAGGATTCTGGTCTTTGTGCCAATTGATCGTACAAGGGAAATGGGAATTACAAAATATCAAAGAATGCAGAGAAAGAAAAGAGAAACAAATAAGAATAGAATAATGGAAAGGTTTCTCTGAAGATAAATTGGCAGCACTTCGTTGTCTGAATGCGGCTCCCTTTCTCAACTCCCCTCCTTCCCCTTTTATAGAAATAGAATTCTAACGGTTGTAATTTGAAGAAGGTGGACTTGGAGGCAGAAATATCAGGGAGTAGTGGTCCATTATTTGGGACTTGGAACTGCATTTTGCACGTTCATTTGAAGTTGTGCGTTTTTGCCTGCATGACGGTCGTCATGGTGTGTGACGGTCGTCATGGAGGTGTGACGGTCGTCACAGCAGCAAAATGTGCATTCTTCGTTTTTCATGTTGTTTTCATCTGGTTTTCGTCCATATTTCATTTGCAATTGCTTCTTTTCTTCATATTGCTTTGTTTAGACATGATCATCAAATACCTGCAAAATATCAGACAAATAACATGGAAAGAACCCGAAATCGGATCGAAAACAGTCAAACATTAGTTGAATTATGCATCAATATATATATATATATATATATATATATATATATATATATATATATATATATATATATATATATATATATATATATATATATATATATATATATATATATATATATATATATATATATATATATATATATATATATATATATATATATATATATATATATATATATATATATATATATATATATATATATATATATATATATATATATATATATATATATATATATATATATATATATATATATATATATATATATATATATATATATATATATATATATATATATATATATATACGATTTCGTGTTATCAAACTCCCCTAAGCTTGAATCTTTGCTTGTCCTCAAGTAAAACAGGAAAAAGTCGGCAAGCACGAGGCAGCTTCCTCATTCACAAAGGTTGGAAAAACTGGGATTCTTAGTAGGAACAAAACGAGTACGGTGACGACACTGGACTACAAGTCTTCGGAGGTCTCCTTCTTATGCAAGTTGGTCTCAGTCATGCTACTATAGCTTGGTATCAAGGTTCTCGCGTCAAGTTCACCCTGTTTGTTCTAGCGCAATCACATTAAGCCCGTTGTCCATACACTTTCATGGCAAGTCAACCTGTTAGTGAATATGATCTCATTTCTGTTTTGATCTTTTTCATTGCTCATAAGCTTATACTATTGATTTTTCAATGAGTTTTTGTACCGTTGGGCTAAATGCTCGGGTGAGGAGCACCTAACTTAGAGGGAACATGTCTCTATACTTGGGCTAAATGGCTTTCTTTTCATTATTTTTCATCTTTTTGGAGATCATACACTTATTCGCATTGGTTGCTCGCTTAGAAGTGTTTTAGGATGGTGCTGACTGCTAGTATAAACTACTTGGGGCTGAGTTTGCGTAGAAACTTGAAACTTGGGTACACGTAGGTAGTGAAACCGACTCGCATAAACCGGAGGTCTAAGGTGTCAGGACGGTACTGGTTTTGTTAGAATTTTCGTCTCGGAGTTTCAAAACTTGGTTTGAACTTGGGCGCATTCTCGTGATGCTTTTGCTTTTGAGGAACGAACGAAAAAGTTTTTGTTTATGTCGAATAAAGTGGGGATGTTTGCGTAACGGAAAAAGATATATAAAAGAGCTTTTATTTGCTAATACGTGAAAATGTTCGAATTGAAATTACGGAATTAAAAGTACAAGGGAATGGGAAATAAACGCTCCGCTCCCACACTATCTCAATCAGTGTCCCCACTGATTTGAAAGAATGTGAGAGGGAGATACAAGGTAAATGAAAATACAGAGAAACTGAAAATATAGTAAACAAATAAGGAAAATAATAACTAATCACGGCCTCTGCCTCGGTCACGTCCTCTGTCGCGTCCTCTGGCTCTGACTTGGTCGGCTCAGGCCTCAAAGTCCAGTGCTCTGGTATGATAGACATAGTCGCGGAGTCCTTCGAACTGCAAGGTAAGACTCGCCAAGTTCTCAGTGATGGTATCCTGGCCGGTTTGGAGTTGTTGCATTTGGGTCCGATGCCAAGCTTCGAACTGCTCTACTCGCTGATTCTGCTGCTGCATCATAGCGAGTATCTGGGCCTGCTGGTCGAGGGATCGGCGGAGGTCTTCTTCAGAGTAGTCGGGCTCTGGACGATGGCGGCGGCGGCGGTAGGATGTGCCTTCAGAAGGAAGTGGTTGTGATGCCTCCGGTTGCTCGGTTCTGTCCAACTCATCTTGAATTTCGTCGCCAGAACCCTGGGTGTGGGTCTGAGTTGGAGCAGCGGCAGCAGTAGGGGCATTGAGGTCAAAGAGCCAGTTGGCACGATCCTGTGGGTGCATCCGGGTGCGTGATGGTAGGATGATACTTCTGACGGTTTTGCCACGCACGACCGGGTGGTACTTTCCATCGGCCCTGGAACGGATGAGGTGAGAAGCTCTGCAGTGGTCGGTGTCGAGGAACACCGAGGGAATGGCATGGAGATGCTGGAGGCGGTCACCGAGGTTCAGCCCAAGTGCAATGGAGGTAACAATCCCGCCAAAGTAAAATGGCTTAGAGCCACGGTTATAGTTGGCCTGAATGTGGGCCAGGAGGAACGGAGCGGCGTTGATGGGCTCGGAGTTGAACACACAGCGGAGAAATAAGAGCTCTTTCGAGTTCACCTTATGGTTGCTATCCCGTGCGAAGATGGTGTTGCTCAGAGCTCGGTGGAAATACCGGATGGTCGGGTTGTGGATGTGCGTTGCATGCAGAGAATCCCAGCCATCGGCATTGATTCCGGTTAACTGGTACCAGAGTGCAAAGGCTTCATGCTGAAACTGTTCGGTGAGGCGGCGGTGAGCATTGTCGCCGCGAGGGAACTGTAAGATGTCGGCAATCTGGTTCTGGTTCAGTTGATAGTTCGTGCCGAACATATAGAAGCATGCGGCGCCGAAGTGTTGGCTGAGGTCGCCGCTGGAAGTGACGTAGCAGAACGAACTGAGGAACTCAAGGGTGAGTGGTTCGTACGTCGGCTGCAGATTTGTGCAGAGGTGCCAGATGCCGGCTCTTTGGAGCATCCAAGTGACACCGTCAAGGAGGCCGAGCTCCGTGAGGGATGGGATATGCGGCTAGTGGGTCGGCTGTAGAGACCGTTGATGGAAGGCGATATAGTTCGCCCGCTGTTTCTCTTCGGAGTCGCCGTCGCTGAACACGATACTGCTGAGGTCTGGGGTTTCTTTGTTTCTCGCCATTGTTGGAGGATGCTGAGGAAATGTGGATTGAGTTGGTTCTGGGGAGTGAAAAATGTTACAGAAGTGGATTAGGAAGTTGCAATGGGAGTTGGAATATATGGAGCAAGGTGGGAAAACGAAAATTGGAAGTGGGGTTTGAGTTTGTGATGATTGGAAGTTGAAAAGATGTGAGTGGGAGAGAAAACGCAACCCCTGTTATAGCAGATAACAGTTTTGGGCTCGTGACAGTCGTCACGGATCTGTGACGGTCGTCACCCGTGTGACGGGCGTCAGGCTTCTGTGACGGTCGTCACACCAGCAAAATCTGCAGAACGCATAATTTTGCTATGGGGGTGTTCTTGCAATGGTTTTAAGGTGCATAATTGATATGGCAATGTATTATATTGGCCAAGCAACATAGGATAACGTAAAAACAGAATCAATGAATAAAGAATAAAATTGAAATAGCATGTAATTGAAATGATTGTTTGTAATGTAATACATAAGGTAAATTAAACAATGCAAAAATCAAAATAAATGAAAACGGACGGAAAACAGAAAAACTAAACTAAACTAAACTAATATCTCAGTCTTTTCGTGCCTTCAATTCATCAAACTTTCGGGCGTAGTAGTCGAGCTGGTCACAGACTAAGTCCATGAAGACTACGAGTTCGCTGTGTATGCTTGTGATGTCTGCTTTTACGGTGGTCAGAGTTGCGTCAACATTGTCTAATCGGTGCAGAACAGTATCCATTTTGTCAGTGGTTTCCTCAGGAATGGGCTCAGGATAGGTGTTGTAATGCGGAGGGGTCATAGGGCCTACCTCAGCTTCTGATACAGCATCCTCATAGTACATATAATCATGTGCTTCAGAGATGTGATCACTGTCGTACATGTAATTCTATGGTGTTGATTGAGGTGAAGGAGGTCCCATAGGCTCATCCAATTCATAAACCCAGTTGTCCTTGTTATGGATACTTTTCATCTGATGATTTGGCAATGTGAATAGCTGGACAGGTTTGTCATTGATGAGGTACTCGTAAGGTCCAGGTCCCATAGTTCTCAAAATGCGCCTGTTAAAGCAAAACTGGATATTCATGGGTCGGATGGTGCCAAAGCTAGTGGTTGCATTTAGGTGGAATCTAAGGCCAAGCTCGTGGGCAATCATTGTCACGAGGCCTCCTATTAGAATAGGTGATTGTGGGTCCTGAGTGAGGCGTCGGAAGGATCTCATCATAAAAGGTACGACATTCACTGTACGGCCCTAAGAAGCACATAACATGATAAATAACTCTTCTTTAGATACTGTAGTAATATTTTGTTCTTTACCGAAAAGGGTGTGAGCTAGGATCTTATGAAAGTATCTGAAAGCTGGGTTATGAATCTCATCATTATACATGCTGTTTGGGTCAGGGTGATAGTCGCCTGTGATTCTACCCCAGAACTGGTTGAGTTCAAAATCAAGATCGTCATCTTCGGCACTGATGAACACATGTGGTCCGCTAGGAAATCCTAGGAGGTTGGCTAATGACATCCGGCTATGGGTTTGGTCCATTCCAAACATCCTAAAGGTAATCAGCTCTGTGTTGGATCCAAAACCATAGTTGGGTAAGTACCTGAAGGAACTAAGGAATTCGTAGGTGAGGTCCTTATAGGTAGCAAAACGGGTTTTCAAAGAAGTGTTCTCCCAGCCTAATTGATTAAACAGGTATTGGATGCTATCAGTAATTCCTAGTTTCTCCATGGTAGACTTATCATAATACAGTGTTAAGGCTAAGTCTCTCTCAGTTAATGCTTCAAATCTTGCCTTTTGAGCTAATCCTCGAAAATGAACCTTTGTGAAGTCGTACGCGGCCATACTCGCAGGTAAGTCGGAGAAAAAACAGGAGGAAGGTTTGAAGGCTTTGATAATCCTGAAAATTTTAAAACAGAAATTTGAAGTCAGGATTTTTAAAAACAAAAGGCGGTAAAAATAAGAAATAAAAGAGAAAAATAAAATAAAAAATTAAAATAAAAGAAAGTAAAAATAGTAGCAATTTTAAGTTTAGAATTTTTTTTTGTTAAAGTTTCAAAGTAGAATTTAAATAAAAATGAGAATGAAATACAGTAACAGGGAAAATGCGGGAAAATTGGGTTGCCTCCCAGTAAGCGTTGTTTTTAACGTCTAAAGTCTGACGATAGCTTGGTGAAAAGCTATTCGGGTGTTTGAGCTGGAAGCTCAAGCAATGCTATATTGCAGACTTGAGGGTTGTTTTCGTTCTTATTATAATGTTTTAGATGTTGCCCGTTTACGATAAACGGTGCATTCGTCTTATCTGTAATTTCAACAGCTCCACTCTGAAGTACTTTAGTCACTTCAAAAGGTCCAGACCACCTAGATTTTAGTTTACCTGGGAAGAGTTTTAATCTTGAATTAAATAGCAGTACGATGTCTCCCACACTGAATTGTTTCTTGACTGAACGTTTGCCATGCCACTTTTTAGTTCGTTCTTTGTAGATACAGGCATTTTCGTAAGCGTCCAATCGAAGTTCTTCTAATTCGTGTAAGTTCAAGATTCGTTTTTCTCCTACCTCGGTGTAGTTGAAATTAAGTGTCTTAATGTCCCATAAGGCCTTATGCTCTAATTCTATAGGGAGATGACAGGATTTACCGTAAACTAAGTTGTAGGGTGTAGTACATATTGGTGTCTTAAAAGCGGTCCTATAAGCCCATAAAGCTTCATTTAGCTTTGATGACCAATCTTTCCTTGAGGTAGCGACAGTCTTTTCCAATATCTGTTTTATTTCCCTGTTCGAGACCTCTACTTGTCCGCTAGTTTGCGGATGATAGGGTGTAGCTACTCGCTGTCGGACTCCATATTTAGAAAGAAGTTTATCAAAGACTCGCGATATGAAGTGTGATCCGCCGTCACTAATGACGAGTCTGGGTACACCGAGTCTAGGAAAGATTGTGTTTTTGAAGAGTTTGATTACTACTCGTGCGTCATTTGTTGGAGCAGCAATGGCTTCTATCCATTTAGACACATAGTCTACAGCGACGAGTATGTAGTTATTACCAAAAGAAGGCGGGAATGGTCCCATGAAATCTATTCCCCATACGTCAAAGATTTCTACCTCTAAGATTCCTTTCTGAGGCATTTCATCGCGTCGTGAGATGTTGCCAGTTCGTTGGCATCGATCACATTTTAGCACAGCGATGTGAACGTCTTTCCAGAGGTTAGGCCAGAATAAGCCGGCTTGGAGAATCTTAGCGCACGTCTTGGATGTACTAGCATGACCACCATATGGTGCTGAATGGCATTAGGAAATGATATTTTCTATTTCTTCCTCTGGGACACAGCGACGGTATATGTTGTCGGCCCCTCTCTTGAAGAGTAGAGGTTCGTCCCAATAATAGTGTTTCAGATCGTGGAAGAATTTCTTCTTTTGCTGATAAGTGAGATCCGGTGGAAGCACGCCTGCAACTAGGTAATTAACGATGTCAGCATACCAAGGTAATGTGACTTGGGCATAGACGGATTCTACGGCTTTTTGGAGTTCTGGATCTTCCGAGATTAAGTTAGGCATGTCACTTTCTAATTTGGCTATCAGATGTTCGTACGAGAAATCGTCATTTATCGGTACTGGTTCATGTTTGATGCCTTCTATTCGGGATAAGTGATCTGCAACAACGTTCTCGGTTCCTTTCTTATCTTTGATTTCTAAGTCAAACTCTTGTAATAACAGGATCCATCTCAATAATCTTGGTTTGACATCCTTTTTGCTTATTAGGTACCTAATGGCAGCGTGGTCTGTGTATATGATAATTTTTGCTCCTACTAAGTAAGAACGGAATTTGTCAAGCGCAGATATAACTGCTAGAAGTTCCTTTTCTGTTGTAGCGTAGTTCATTTGGGCAGGATCTAAGGTTCTACTGGCATAGTAAATGGCATGGAGTTTCTTGTCCTTCCTTTGTCCTAGAACTGTGCCTACGGCATAATCACTCGCATCGCACATGATTTTGAACGGTAGTCGCCAATCTGGTGGTTGCATAATCGGTGCGGTGATAAGGGCTGATTTTAATGTTTCGAATGCTTTTAGACAGTCGTCGTCAAAGACGAACTCAACATCTTTCATCAACAGGCCGGTCAAAGGTTTTGTGATTTTTGAAAAATCTTTTACAAATATTCGGTAGAAACCGGCATGTCCTAGAAAACTCCGTATTTCTCGTACGAATTTTGGAGGTTGGAGATCTTTTATAATCTCTATTTTAGCTTTGTCGACCTCAATTCCTTTATTTGATATGACATGTCCTAGAACTATTCCTTGTCGGACCATAAAATGGCATTTTTCCCAATTTAGGACGAGGTTCACTTTTACACAACGTTCTAATACCATTTCTAAGTTTTGTAGGCATCCTTCGAAACTTTGTCCACATACCGAGAAATCGTCCATAAATACTTCCATGATGTCGTCTATGAAATCTACGAAGATTGCCGTTATGCATCTTTGGAAGGTTGCTGGAGCATTCGGCGGTAAGCAAAAGTACCATAAGGGCATGTGAATGTAGTCTTTTCTTGGTCATCAGGATGAATGGGAATTTGGAAAAATCCTGAATAGCCATCTAGATAGCAGAAATACGAATGTTTGGCTAATCTTTCTAACATTTGGTCTATGAAGGGTAAGGGAAAGTGATCTTTTCGTGTGGCTTTGTTAAGCTTTCTATAATCAATGCACATCCTGCTTCCAGTCACAACTCTTTTTGTTATTGATTCACCCTTTTCAGTCTTAACTACTGTTACTCCTCCTTTCTTAGGTACGACATGAACTGGGCTAACCCATTCACTATCGGAGATTGGATATATGGTTCCTGCGTCTAGCAATTTCTTTACTTCATCTCTGACTATAGTGCTTAGGATGGGGTTCAGTCTCCTCTGATGCTCTCTAGAGGTTTTACAGTCTTCCTTTATTGTAATTCGATGCATACAGATCGAAGGGCTTATACCTTTTAGATCGCTTATGTTATAGCCTAACGCGGTGGGGTACTTCTTTAGGACTTCTAATAGCTTTACGGTTTCTAGTTGTCCTAAGTCGGCGTTGACTATCACTGGTCTTTTTAGTTCATCGTCTAGGAATTCATATCTAAGGATTTTGGGTAGTGTTTTAAGTTCTAAAGATGGGTTCTTCGGACCTGGCATATGATTTGGGGTCAGTGCTAAGCTTTCGCTTAGGCTGTCATCTTTATACGGTTTACGCCAGTCATCGTCTTCAGAAATATCGGGTATTTGAATCTTTATTATTTCTGAATACGAGGTCTCTTCATTTTCAAGTTCTCTTATGCATTCGTCAATTACATCTACTAAATAGCAGGTATCGTCTATGGCTGGTGCTTGTAAGAACTTGGTGAGAATGAACTCTATCTTTTCTTCTCCTACTTCGAATGTTAGCCTTCCTTTCTTCACGTCTATAATAGCTCCGGCTGTAGCTAGGAACGGTCTTCCTAAGATAATTGGGGTAACAGAGTCCTCTTTGATGTCCATGATTATGAAGTCGGTTGGGATGTAGAATTGTCCTATGCGTACTGGAACGTTTTTCAGTATTCCGACGGGATATTTTACTGATCGGTCAGCTAATTGTACGAAAATTTTGGTTGGTCTTAGGTCTCCCATATTCCGCTTTTTGCATATAGATAAAGGCATAACACTGATACTGGCTCCTAAATCGCATAGAGCTTTGTCTATTACGAACTTTCCTATGACGCAGGGTATGGAGAAACTACCTGGGTCTTTTAATTTATGAGGCATGCGGTTTTGAATAATAGCGCTACACTCTGCAGTAAGTGTAACTGTTTCGTTATCCTCGATCTTTCTCTTATTTGACAGGATTTCTTTGAGAAATTTAGCGTATGACGGCATTTGAATTATTGCTTCTGTAAAAGGAATAGTGATATTCAACTGTTTAAGGAGCTCTACAAATTTCTTAAACTGTCCTGAAGTTTTGGAGTTTATTAATATTTGAGGATAAGGGATAGGTGGTTTATATGGCGCTGGAGGTGCTTGAGTTTTTTCACTTGCTGTATCCTCCTTCTCGTTGTCTTCCTTCTTCTCTAACTCGGATTCCTTTTCTGTTTGTTCAGTTGGTTTTTGTTGCATGGTTGAGTTTTCGGTCCTCGGATCGATCGGTTCGTCCAATTCTTTTCCACTTCTTAATATGAAAGCATTTGCTTGACCTTTTGGATTCTGTTTGGGTTGTCCAGGAAATGTGCCAGCGGGTGCGGCAGCAAAGGCTTGTTGTTGGGCCACTTGTGATATCTGTGTTTCTAACATTTTGTTGTGGGTGGCTAAAGCGTCTACTTTTCCGGTCAACTGTTTAATTTGCTCGCTAGTGTGTATGTTTTGATTCAGGAATTCTTTGTTTGTTTGAGCTTGAGTAGCTATGAATTTTTCCATCATCAACTCGAGGTTTGATTTCCTAGGTGCAGTCTGAGCAGCAGCTGGTTTCTGATATCCTGGCGGAGCAGTAGGCATTTGCAATGCATTATCGCTTTTGTAAGAAAAGTTTGGATGATTTCGCCAACCTGGGTTATAGGTATTTGCGTAAGGATTTCCTTGAGCATAATTTACTTGGTCTGGTGGGATTCCGGCTAGCAATGGGCATTCGGGCGCATTATGAGTGGTGATTCCGCATAACTCGCAGCTTGGAGTTACGGCAGCGATGGTTGCAGTGGGGTTAACAGTCAGACTGTCAATCTTCTGTGCTAGAGCATCTACTTTAGCGTTGAACTTTTCAAGGCTGCTGATCTCGTACATCCCACCTTTCGCTGTAGTTTTCTCTGTTGGAGTGCGTTCACCTCCCCATTGGCAGTGGTTCTGAGACATGTTTTCGATTAGTTGATAGACTTCGTCGTATGGCTTATCCATAAGTGCACCGCCCGCGGCGGCGTCTACCGTTAATCGGGTGTTGCATAAAAGCCCATTATAGAAAGTATGGATCGTCACCCAGTCTTCTAGACCGTGGTGAGGACATGTTCTCATCATATCTTTGAATCGTTCCCATGCTTCGTAAAGAGATTCAGTATCTTTTTGTCGAAATCCGTTGATTTGAGCTCTAAGCATAGCAATTTTGCTTGGCGGAAAATATCTCGCTAAGAAGACGTTCTTCAACTATTCCCACGTCGTAACGGATTTGGATGGTAAGGATTGTAACCATGTCCACGCTCTGTCTCTAAGAGAGAAAGGGAAAAGACGAAGTCTTATTGCGTCTGGAGTTACTCCATTTGCTTTCACTGTGTCTGCATATTGTACAAACTTCGTTAAATGTTTGTTTGGGTCCTCAGTTGCATTTCCTGAGAATTGGTTTTGTTGTACAGCTGACAACAATGAGGGTTTCAGCTCAAAATCATTTCGAGTAATAGCTGGGGCAACAATGCTACTTCTAGGCTCCATCTGAGAGGGTGTAGCGTATGCCTTCAGCGGTTTGTTTTGAGGTCCTTCGGCCATCTTTGATTCTTCTTCGGATTTGGGAATGGGAGTGAGAGGATCGGGAATGTTATGTTTTAGTTGGTACTCAATGATGCGACTTCTTAAATGTAAGAAGCGCTCTAGTTCTGCGACTGAAGGTTTTAAGATATCTCCTTGTGGGCGATTACTTGGCATACAATCGACAGAACTAGTAAAGGAAAAATGAAATTGTTAACCTAGTCTATACGGCGTAACAGAAGGTTACACTATTGACTAAACAGGTCCCCGGCAACGGCGCCAAAAACTTGATCGCGACTTTCTATGTCTAATACAACTTAACTGCAAGTGCACAGTCTATCGCGTAGTAATAAAAGATATCGATCCCACAGGGACTCGTAATCAAACTAGTGTTCTCGGGAGTTACTATGTTTAGCTAGGTAGATAATGTTTAAGGAAATAATTTCTGTCACTAAAGGGAACTAAAAACGTTACTTGAATTATAATTACGTGAATCGATATGCAGTAATTATGTTCTTCGGGGATTTGACAAGTTACCGGTATATGAAATATTTTTCAGAATTTATTTAAGCAGAAAATAGTGATCTGAAGACTTTCGTCTCACGATGGTTGTTGACGCTAGTCATAATTCTAAGGGTCGGATGTACGCTTTCGTGTCCCATTCGGGGTTAAAACTATTTTTTGGAAATCTCTAAGTTCTAATTCATTTTAAAGTGCTTTCGCTGTTATTAAAACAAATGACTAGTGTTTACTATCTGGTCTTACCGCAGCTGTCGCTTGTTGGTTCATACCTTAATTAATTTCCCACTGTCGTGGCAAAACTACTTTTAAGTAAGTTCTCGCTTTCGCGACGAACGTTTATTCAGTAAATAAATTTAAACACTCAGACCATAAACAACTTTTGAAAAGGAAAGTTTTCAACCGGTTATTATCAAATCCCGTCTGAATTATTATTACATATCAATTACTCTGATTTAGCTAGATATGGATTTGGGAAAGGTAAAACATAAATAAAAACAGTGATTAATAACATGCATCATAATGAAAACTGAAATTACGATTAAAATTTAAAACCTGTAAATATTCCAATTGGCCTTTGGGCAGATCCTCCACAAATGTTGGCAGGATTCTAGTCTTTGTGCCAATTGATCGTACAAGGGAAATGGGAATTACAAAATATCAAAGAATGCAGAGAAAGAAAAGAGAAATAAATAAGAATAGAATAATGGAAAGGTTGCTCTGAAGATAAATTGGCAGCACTTCGTTTTCTGAATGCGGCTCCCTTTCTCAGCTCCCCTCCTTCCCCTTTCATAGAAATAGAATTCTAACGGTTGTAATTTGAAGAAGGTGGACTTGGAGGCAGAAATATCAGGGAGTAGTGGTCCATTATTTGGGACTTGGAACTGCATTTTGCACGTCCATTATTTGCCTGCATGACGGTCGTCATGGTGTGTGACGGTCGTCACCCGTGTGACGGTCGTCATGGAGGTGTGACGATCGTCACAACAGCAAAATGTGCATTCTGCGTTTTTCATGTTGTTTTCATCTGGTTTTTGTCCATATTTCATCTGTAATTGCTTCTTTTCTTCATATTGCTTTGTTTAGACATGATCATCAAATACCTGCAAAATATCAGACAAATAACATGGAAAGAACCCGAAATCAGATCGAAAACAGTCAAACATTAGTTGAATTATACATCAATATATATATACGATTTCGTGTTATCAACTATCAGTCATGTTAAACTTCTTCAGAAGCTCTTTAACATATTTGGTCTGATGAATGTAAGTGCACTTAGGAGTTTGGTTGATTTGAATTCCCAGAAAGAATCTCAATTCTTCCATCATGCTCATCTCAAATTCTGCCTGCATACATTGAGCAAACTCCTTTCCCAGCATAACATTGGTAGATCCAAATATAATATCATCCACATATATTTGAAAAGTTAAAAGATCTTTCTTAAATGTTTTACAAAAGAGTGTTGTGTCCACTTTGTCTCTGATGAAATTTTTCTCCAGAAGAAAATTGCTTAATCTCTCATACCAAGCTCTGGGAGCTTGTTTTAAACCATAAAGAGATTTCTTTAGTTTGAAAACATGTTCTAGAAATTTTTCACTCTCAAAACCAGGAGGTTGGTGAACATAAACTTCTTCTTATATAATACCATTTAGAAAGGCACTTTTAACATCCATCTTATATAGAGTGATGTTGTTCTGTGCAGCAAAAGAAATGTGTAAACGAATAGACTTTAACCTTGCTACAGGAGCATAAGTCTTTGTATAATCAATTCCTTCTTGATGGATATAACCTTGAGCAACAAGCCTTGCCTTATTTCTTTCAACTTCTCCTTTCTCATTAAGCTTGTTTCTGAAGACCCATTTAGTTCCAATTATGTTGAATCCTTTTGGTCTTGGAACTAAATCCCACACATCATTTCTTGTGAATTGATTGAGCTCTTCTTGCATGGCAATAATCCAGTCATTGTCTTGCAGAGTTTCATCCACAGAAGTTGGTTCAATAACTGACACCAACCCAAATAATTATGCTTCAGAAGATCTGAGGAAGGATCTTGTTCTAATGGGGTCATCCTTCTTTTCAATGATCACATCCTCTGGGTGAGAGGCCTTGATTCTAGAAGATGATCCTCTAACAGTTGATTCTTCAGAAATGTTCAAGTTGTTCATCTGAGAAGCTAAAGGAATTGCATCTAGCATTGCTTCAGGTTCCTTCACTTGAGCTTTGTCTGCCTCTGAGCCTTCAGAGTCTGTGAGAATTACTTCTCTATCTGCAGAACTTTCAAACTGCTTTGGCTTTTCAATGCCAAGCTTATCATCAAATCTAACATGTATAGATTCCTCCACAATCTGTGTTTCAGTATTGTATACTCTGTAGCCTTTAGAGCGTTCAGAATACCCAAGCATGAAACACTTCTGTGCTTTAGAATCAAACTTGTTAAGATTCTCTTTAGTGTTCAACATATAGCAAATACATCCAAAAGGATGGAAATATGAAATGTTGGGCTTTCTATTCCTCCACAATTCATAGGGAGTCTTTTTCAGAAGAGGTCTTACAGACACTCTGTTCTGAATGTAACATGTTGTGTTTATTGCTTCTGCCCAAAAATGCTTTGCCAGATTAGTCTCGTTGATCATGGTTCTGGCCATTTCTTGCAGAGTTCTATTTTTCCTCTCCACAACTCTATTCTGTTGTGGAGTTCTAGGACAGGAAAAATCATGAGCAATGCCATTTTCATTAAAATATTTTTCAAAATATTTGTTTTCAAATTCACCACCATGATCACTTCTGACTTTAATAATTTTGAAATCTTTTTCATTCTGGACTTGTTTGCAGAAGTCAAAGAACACAGAATGTGACTCATCCTTGTGTTTTAAGAACTTTACCCATGTCCATCTGCTATAGTCATCAACAATGACTAATCCATACTTCTTGCCTCTGATGGATGCTGTTTTCACTGGTCCAAACAGATCAATGTGAAGTAATTCTAATGGTCTTGAGGTTGAAACAACATTTTTAGATTTAAAAGAAGATTTTGAAAACTTTCCTTTTTGACATGCTTCACAAAGAGCATCTGAGTTGAACTTCATCTTAGGAAGTCCTCTGACCAGATTGAGTTTATTAATCTGAGATATACGTCTCATATTAATATGCCCCAATCTTCTGTGCCAGCCCCATTGCTCATCATTAACAGACAAGAGGTATTTAACATTTTGAACTTTAAGTTCTGAAAGATTTATTTTGTAAATGTCGTTCTTCCTCTTTCCATTAAATAGGATTGAGCCATCCTTCTGACTAACAGCTTTACAACATTGTTGATTAAAGATTATATCATAACCATTGTCACTTAACTGACTTATGGATAATAGATTATGCTTTAATCCATCTACAAGAAGAACATTAGATATAGAGGGAAGGTTACCATTACCAATAGTACCAGAGCCAATGATTTTGCCCTTCTGATTCCCTCCAAACTTCACTTCTCCTCCAGATTTAAGCTCCAGGCTTTGGAACATAAACCTTTCTCCCGTCATGTGACGTGAGCAGCCAGAGTCCAGGTACCATGACTGGCGTCTTGACTTTTCTGCTAAAAACATCTGCAACAGGGATAATCTTATCTTTGGGTACCCATATCTTTTTGGGTCCTTTTTGGTTAGCTGCCTTGAAAGTTGGTATGAACTTCTGTCTTTTTACAACAATTTTGTTCTGACTTACTTTTGGCTTAAACACAGGAACGTTCTGATCAGAACGTGTCTGTTTAATGTCATTCAGATGACCAAACTTGAAATGAGAGTACAAGGTAGTTTTCTTAATAACAAGTTTATCAACAAGCATTGGATTTAAATCCTTTCCAGAGGAAGATTCATATTCAATTCCTTTCCTGTTATTTCTGCTAACCCCATAGATCATAGAAGCCATCTTGCTTCTGTCAATACTTTTAGCAAGAAATTTCTGAAAGCTGAAGTCATATTCTTCTAAAATATTTTTGCATTTAGACTTACTTTTAGATTCAGTGTTTTGTTGAGCTATTTCAAAATTTGCTTTCATTTTCAAATTATTTTCTTTTAGCTCAGCAATTTCTAATCTTAACATATTATTCTCAGAGCCAAGATTGCACTTAAGCTTCTTGCATTTGAGCTTAATCTGATTATAATTTTTCAGGACTTCAGATAAGACTTTAATAAGCTCTTCCCTAGTGAGATCAGAAAGTACCTCTTCTGAGTCATATTAGGAATCAGACTCAGATAGAGATGATTCTTCATTCTGATCTTCAATGCCTGCCATCAGAGCCATATTGGCGCATTCATCTTCAGATTCTGATGAGGATCTAGATTCATCAGAGTCATCCCATGTAGCCATTAGAACTTTCTTCTTGTGCTCAGGCTTTCTTCTGGGCTTTTCTTTCTGAAGCTTTGGACATTCACTTTTGTAATGACCAGGTTGTTTGCATTCAAAACAAACAACTTCCTTCTTTCTAGATCTTTTTGGTCCAAAGGGCTCCTTGCGCTGATCTGGCTTTTTGAAGTTCTTGAACTTCCTCTGCTTGTGCTTCTAGAGTCTGTTGGTTCTCCTGGACAGCAAGGATAGTTCATCTTCTTCTTCAGAAGAAGAAGATTCTTCAGAGCTTTCTTCTAACACCTGCAAAGCTTTCACAGATTTGTTATATTTTAAGGCAATAGACTTACCTTTCTTTTGAGGCTCATCTTCCTCAAGTTCAATTTCATGGATCCTTAGAGAGCTGATTAGCTCTTCCAGAGTGATCTTGTTCAGATCCTTGGCAAGCTTCAGAGCAGTGACCATAGGTCTCCATCTGATAGGCAAGCTTCTGATGATCTTCTTCACATGATCAGCAGTTGAGTAGCCTTTGTCCAGAACTTTTAGACCAGCTGTAAGGATCTGGAATCTAGAGAACATAGTTTCTATAGACTCAGATTCTTCCATCTTGAACGCTTCATACTTCTGTATTAACACAGAGCCTTGGTCTCTTTCACTTGAAGGTTTCCTTCATGAGTCATCTTCAAGGACTCAAACATGTCAAATGCAGTTTCTCTATTTGTGATCTTTTCATACTCAGTGTGAGATATTGCATTTAACAAGATTGTTCTAGCCTTGTGGTGATTCCTAAACTCCTTCTTTTGGGCTTCAATCATACATTTTCTGTCTACTTTCTTGCCATTCCCATCAGTGGGATGAACATATCCATCTATCACCAAGTCCCATAAACCAGCATCATAACCAAGGAAGAAACTTTTTATCCTATCCTTCAAATAATCAAATTTCTCCCCATCAAACATAGGGGGTTTAGTGTTGATTTTGTCCCTTTCTTCATATCTGTTGTTACTGTTAGATGTTGAAGTTTCAGCCATAATAACAACCAAATATATATCAAAGTTTTTCTCACTGGATCTTTTCTGTCACTGTGAAGTGGTAGCACACACAGAACCGGAGCTCTGATGCCAACTGAAGGTGAGAAAATACTTAGAAGGGGGGTTGAATAAGTATGTAGAAAAACTTAGAAATAAAAACTCAAGGATTTTTATCCTGGTTCGTTGAACTCAACTACTCCAGTCCACCCTTATCAAGAGTGATTTGCCTTTCTCAAACAAGGACTTAATCCACTATTAAATCAACTGATTACAATAGTAAGCACTAAGAACAACTGTTCAAAGTCTTCTCAAGAACTACTGATCCTAACTGGATCTTCTTAATGTTCTTTTACAATCAAATGTAACAATAATACAAGTGTTTAATTTGCTTCTAATAAAGCTTTATCACAACTGTGATTTTTCACTTAAGTTTAAGAACAATGAAATAAATTCAGCAAGTGAGTATAAGTTGTATGAGAGCTTGTAATGAATTCTTTCAAGTGTTTCGTCAACTGAAAAAGATGAATGGAGTCTTGCTTTTATAGGCACAGAGTTCCAAGAGCTTTTCACGTTGAAGGCTGTGTACCAAAAAGGTCTGAGCCTTTTTGTCTTCACATCACATGACCTTTCCTAGAAGTAGAATACACAGAGAAATCCTTTTTGTCTGTGTTCTTGTGTCTAGCATAAATGAGGAAATAGTCGTTTGGTTATTCCAACGGACATAACTTTGAATTCTTCTTCAACAAGTTTCAGCAAGAATCAACAGAGTCTAGATTGATCAGAGCCTTCTGATGTTCATCAGAGTTTCCTGAATCAGAGTCTTTGCAGCAAGTGTGCTTTCAGCGTGTAATTATTCAGAGCAGAGTTTGGGATCAGATCCTCAGTACTGGCAGCATTAGTACTATCAGAGTCTTTTGAAATAAATGTGCTTGAAACTCTTCATACATAATTCCTCAATGCTTCAGATTCTTCTGGCTTCTGCTTCAGATTCTTCTGTAGCTTCTGCTTCAGATCCTTCTGTAGACAGCGCTCATAATCTTCTGTAGTCAACACTCAGAATCTTCTAAGAGATGCTTCTGATGCTTCAGAGCCTTGCATAATTTCATGTTCAGATCTAATTTGCTTCCAGAAGAATATTCACTTTTAATATCTGCAGCAAACAATCTTAAATAATTTTTAGAGTATATAATTCTTTAATACAAAATTTCATAATAGTTATCATCAAAACATAGAGATATTATTAAGAACCAATCTGTGTTCTAACACCTGTAACTTGTCTGTTTCATAACTTGAGTTCTATAAATCCAATCAAGGACTTCTAGTACTCAAAAGAAATCTAATAACATGTTCTACAAGTTTCATGTTGGGGTCAAGATGAGATGAGACTTGTATCTTGAGATAGGTGGTCTTGAAGTTAGGCACTAAACATGGGATTTTGCACTGAGAACCCTAATTCAGTAACTACTCTAACTCTTGATTCTTGATGAATTGATCTTGAAATGATATCCCATGTATCTTAACACAACATTCCATGACCACGAATACTTGGAATTGAGTCTTAATCTCCTTCAATTTCACAGTTGCCTGAGGGCTGGCCAGATGAAAACCCTAATTGCACCATCTTCAACTGTAGCTCTTCACACTTGGCATAAACACTTGAATGAACTCCACAATGACCCTCAAGGCCTCTAATGAGCTTAAATGACAATCTCTCTCCATAACCATGGGCTGGTGGTCCTCAGATGACCTTCAAATGGCCTCCTAAATAGGAGGTGAACCACACACACTTATCTGCCTATCCAAAGGGCTTTGACTTATCTCTGATGATGATAACCCCCCTGTTGACTTGAATACAACCTCTTGATTAGGCTTAGAACCCTTGGCACATTCATCTTGTTCCACACACATATCTTGATCCCCTGTAAAATGCAAAATGATATGTAATGCAATATGCTAGAACAAATGAAATGAAACATAATCCAAGCAAAGAAAAGGTTGGGCAAAGTTTGGGGTACAACAGCTGCCCCTATTCAAACGACTTAGACCTGAGTGGATGAAAAGAGAACGAATTTCAAACAATCCAGGTAAAATACGGTTGAATACCAAAGAACCTGGAAATTTGCCAACCGCAAAAATAAACTGCAAACGAGAATCTCCGGAGATAACTGCTCTGATTACAAACATGCCCTGCTGGGAGAAAGAGAAATTTGACGTAACTCTGCTTGGGGAAAACTTCAAATTGCCGGAATCTGGATATTCAACGAACCAAAGTGAATCAATGAAATCTGTCGGAGCCCAGATACTCAACGAGACGAGGAGCATATCAACAAATGAAAACCAAACGGAGCCCGAACACTCAACGAAACTAACCAACCAGAGCCTAAACACTCAATGAAGCAAACGAACCGGAGCTTAAACACTCAACGAAGCCAAACAACCGGAGCCTAAACACTCAACAAAGCCGAACAACCGGAGCCTAAACACTCAACGAAAGCCAAACCCAACCGGAGCCTAATCACTCAACGAAACCAACCAACCGGAGCTAAAACACTCAACAAAGCCAAACGAAATGGAGCCTAAAAACTCAACGAAACAAACCAACCGGAGCCTAAACACTCAACGAAGCCAAACCAACCGGAGCCTAAACACTCAACGAAACCAACCAACCGGAGCCTAAACACTCAGCGAAGCCAAACGAAACGGAGCCTAAACACTCAACGAAACAAACGAACCGGAGCCTAAACACTCAACGAAGCCAAACGAACCGGAGCCTAAACACTCAACGAAACCAACCAAGCGGAGCCTAAACACTCAACGAAGCAAACCAACCGGAGCCTAAACACTCAACGAAACCAAACCCATCGGAGCCTAAACACTCAACGAAACCAACCAACCGGAGCCTAAACACTCAATGAAGCAAACCAACCGGAGCCTAAACACTCAACGAAACCAAACCCATCGGAGCCTAAACACTCAACGAAACCAACCAACCGGAGCCTAAACACTCAACAAAACCAAACAAACCGGAGCCTAAACACTTAACGAAACAAACCAACCAGATCCTAAACACTCAACAAAGCAAACCAACCGGAGCTTAAACACTCAACGAAACCAAACCCATCGGAGCCTAAACACTCAACGAAGCAAACAAACTGGAGCCTAAACACTCAACGAAGCAAACCCTCGGAGCCTAAACACTCAACGAAGCAAACCAACCAGACTGGAGTATCTAAGAAACAAAGGGAATATGTCATAAAGTGAGTCTTCATCGGAACCTGGATATTCAATGGAGCAAGAGGTACCATCACAAAACTTAATGGGATTAATATAACCAAACAAAGTCTGGGCACTTCACAGGAAAAGCAAAATGTCATAAGTAGAAGATGTCGGAACCTAGATGTTCAACGGAGGAGCCGGAGTCTGAATGCTCAACGTAGAAACCGAAGTCTGAAGATCACCCGTAGAGGGTAACCACCACCTGAAATCAGAAAGGTAACGACTTGGTTTATGTTTCAAAATGCAAATGTTTGAAAATGGCATAATGCTCCATACGAAATGGAAATGCTACGCGTTTGGATAGATGCCATGCACGCATGCATATGCAACGAAACCACTCTTAGCAAAATAAATTCTAAAGAGGAGAACAAACTCCGTTGTAGGAAGACTAGGCACGCCTAGTGCAAATGGACTCATGCTGGAGAATATAGGCCTTGGATGGCCTCCGAGAAAACTTCTAGGTAAAACTGCTCTGCTAAGCACAAATCCACTCCGCTAGGGATTAGAAACGTGTATCGACCCACTGCTGGGGATAACCGCACGCCTACGCGCACACCACCCTGCTGGGATGAAGAAACCACTTTTAATTGATGGGGAATAAACTCTGGCTGGGGAAAACAGCTCCATCCACACCTTCTTAGAGAGATGCCCCAAGGGTAAAAAACCTGCAAAAACAACAGACAAGATACTACACAACATAGGCTATCTTGGTCATCGTCTATGACGTTGTTCAGTTAAGTCAAAGTTTTAACAGTTATTCGCCAAGGCCTGCAAGTTTATGTATGTGCAAATTCATCAAAACATCGGGCGTTTTTCACAAACAAAACAGTAAAAGCTAAAACCCAAGCACACAAAGATTTTCTGAATAGCATGTTTTATTGATAAACGGCCTGAAAGTAGGCAAAATTACAAAGGATGCAACTCCTGAAATGAGAAAGTTGCGCCAAAGGCAAATACGATGTGCACGAAGATATACAAAATGTCGGCAATGTGGTACAGACAACCACCATGGGGCGACTCATCTATGACTCGCATGACTTCAATGCTTTTCCGATGCTTCGTCTTCGGAAGAGATTGACTTGAACGATTTCCCGCGGGTTCTCCCATAATCCGTTATTTTCTGAAGACCAATACGCAGATCGCAGTTGTTTGCTTTTCAAATCCCTAACTTTTCCTGAATCGCCCTTGCGGGTTTTCGATTCACCGGGATACCCAATTTTTCCAAAGTCACCTTTTCAGGTTTTCAACTTTGCGGGTTTACATATTTTCTTTTTATCCCTAATTTTTGCCCGAACCTATCTTTTTATGGTTCGCCGGGATGCCCCATTTTTGCCTGGACTTTCTTTTTTATTTCCAGCGGGTCACTTTAAGCATAATATTTTTTGACTGCATCCGCATTCACAGGGGACGTGAAGTCTTCACCGTCTATAGTCGAAAGTAGTAAGGCTCCTCCGGAGAAAACTTTCCTTACAACATACGGACCTTCGTAATTGGGAGTCCATTTGTCTCTGTGATTGTTCTGTGGTGGGAGAATTCGCTTCAACACTAAATCACCTGCAAGAAAGCTTCGAGGACGTATCTTCTTATCGAAGGCTTTCTTCATCCTGCTCTGGTATAGACGACCGTATGCGATGGACGCCAACCTTTTCTCATCCATCAAACTGAGTTGATTCAACCTGTTCTTCACCCATTCTGCTTCATCTAGTTTGACGTCAGCCAGAACTCTCAAGGAAGGTATCTCGACTTCTAGTGGTAGGACAGCTTCCATACCATACACCAACGAGAAGGGAGTTTCCCCAGTTGAAGTATGCACCGAGGTGCGATATCCATGTAAAGAAAAGGAAAACATCTCGTGCCAATCTTTGTAGGTCACAACCATCTTCTGCACAATCTTCTTGATATTTTTATTGGCCGCTTCGACCGTTCCATTCATCTTCGGACAATAGGGAGACGAATTGTGATACTCAATCTTGAAGTTCTGGCATAGCTCTTTCATCATCTTGTTATTTAGGTTAGATCCATTATCAGTAATGATCCTTTCAGGTATTCCATACCGGCAGATGATGTCCCTTTTGATGAACCTGGCCACAACTTGCTTGGTGACATTGGCATAACAAGTTGCTTCGACCCATTTGGTGAAATAGTCGATGGCTACTAGGATGAAACGGTGTCCATTGGATGCAGTAGGCTCAATCTTCCCAATCATATCAATGCCCTAACAGGGAAAAGGGCCATGGAGACGACATGACATTCAAAGGACACGGCGGCACATGAATCTTGTCGGCATAGATCTGACATTTATGACATTTCTTCGCAAATTTGAAACAATCCGACTCCATCGTAAGCCAATAATACCCAGCTCGCAACAACTTTCGAGACATGGCATGTCCGTCGACATGCGTACCGAAAGTACCCTCGTGGACCTCTTCCATAAGCAAGCTTGCTTCTTTTTCATCCACACATCTCAACAGCACCAAATCATGGTTTCTTCTATAAAGTACACCGTCCTAATTCAGATAAAAATTGCCAAACAATCTCCTTAGAGTCTTCTTATCTCGACTGGATTCCCCGGTCGGATACTCCTGGTTCTTAAGGAAATTCTGGATGTCAAAATACCACGGCTTGCCATCAGAGGCTTCCTCAATGGCAAATATGAAAGCGGGTCTATCAAGGCGGGAGATCACTATTCTGGGAGCTTCATTCCAAAAATTAACTTTGTACATTGAAGACAACGTTGCCAGAGCGTCTGCCATCTGATTCTCCGCTCGTGGCACATGGTGAAACTCTACCTTGTCGAAGAAAGGTAACATCCTCCTTGCATAATTCATGTAAGGAATCAAATTAGGTTGACGAGTTTCCCATTCTCCCTTAATTTGATTCACAACTAGCGCGGAATCGCCATATACATCGAGATTCTTGATTCTCAAATCAATAGCTTCTTCGAGACCCATGATACACGCTTCATGCTCAACCTCATTGTTGGTGACTGGAAATGTCAGTCTGGTAGTAAATGGGATATGAGTGCCATGAGGAGTTGTAATGATTGCCCCAATTCCACTTCCATATGAGTTGACAGCACCTTCAAATATCAACTGCCATTGGGAGCCATGTTCAGGACCTTCGTCTGGTAGTGGTTCGCCACAATCCTTCATCTTGAGGAACTTAATGTCTTCGTCAGGAAATTTAAACTTCATTGGCTGATAGTCTTCGATAGGCTGTTCGGCAAGGTATTCTGACATAACACTTCCCTTGATGGCCTTCTGAGAAACATACTGAATGTTGTATTCTGTCAGTACCATTTGCCATCTAGCAATCCTTCCTGAAAGTGTTTGCTTTTCGAAGATATATTTGATCGGATCCATCTTCGAAATCAGCATGGTTGTATGGTTAAGCATATACTGTCTTAAACGTTTGGCAGCCCAAGCAAGTGCGCAACACGTTTTCTCAAGAATTGAGTAACGGAACTCACAATCTGTGAACTTTTTCAAATAGTAAATCGCATGCTCTTTTCTTCCAGTCTCATCGTGTTGACCGAGGACACAACCCATACTGTTCTCAAGAACCGTTAAGTACATAATCAATGGTCTTCCAGCTACTGGAGGTATCAGTATTGGAGGCTCCTACAAATACTCTTTTATTTTCTCAAATGCTTTCTGACAATTCTCATTCCAAACGACCGCCTGATCTTTCTTTAATAATTTAAACAATGGCTCACAAGTGGCTGTGAGGTGAGATATGAACTGAGCAATGTAGTTCAATCTACCTAAGAAACCACGAACTTGTTTCTCGGTCTTTGGTGCTAGAATTTCTTGAATTGCCTTGATCTTTGCAGGATCAACCTCAATACCTTTCTCATTGACAATAAACCCCAACAACTTTCCTGACCGTACGCCGAAAGTACACTTGTTTGGATTCAGCCTAAGTTTGAACTTCCTTAATCTCTCAAACAGCTTCAGAAGATTCACCAGATGCCCCTCCTCCGTCTGGGACTTTGCGATCATATCATCGACATAAACCTCAATCTCATGATGAATCATGTCGTGAAAGAGTGTCACCATTGCTCGTTGATAAGTTTCCCCTGCGTTCTTCAAACCAAAAGGAATTACTTTATAGCAGAACGTCCCCCATGGTGTGATGAAAGTCATTTTCTCCATATCCTCCGGTGCCATCTTGATCTGATTGTAGCCCGAAAAATCGTCCATGAAAGAAAACACTGAGTATTGGGCAGTGTTATCAACAAGCACGTCAATATGAGGGAGTGGGAGATCATCCTTTGGACTCGCTCTATTCAGGTCTCTATAGTCAACACACATCCTATCTTTGCCGTCCTTCTTAGGCACGGGCACGATGTTCGCAACCCACGGAGGGTAATTGGTCACAGCAAGAAATCCGGCGTCCAATTGCTTCTGGACTTCTTCCTTGATCTTCATTTCCATATCAGCCCTGGTTCTTCTCAATTTTTGTTTAACAGGAGGACACTCTTCTCGGAGAGGCAAATGATGAACTACAATATCTGTGTCGAGTCCAGGCATATCTTCATATGACCAAGCAAAGACATCCTTATACTCTTGGAGTATCTCGACCAATATTTGCTTGACATCACTTTGCACCGCGGCCCCTATTCTGACTTCCTTCTTATCCTCTTCAGTTCCCAGGTTGATGACTTTAACTTCCTCCTGATGAGGTAGGATGAACTTCTCCTCTTGTCTCAACAGTCTAGCAAGCACTTCGGGTAGGTCTTCATCTTCATCGATCTCTTCTTCTGCTTGAAAGATTGGATTGTAAAAGTCATACCGAGTCTGAGTCAATGGTATCTGAAATGTGTAACCTGCAATGATGATGATTTTATGCTTAAATGGTATGCAAACAAAACAAACACAAACCACATTGCCATTTTACTGTTAGAAAACAAAAAAGAAGAAAAACAAGGATCACAAAATTCGAATGAGAAGAATGCCTTTTGATTAATGATTAAAAGATGGTTCAAACATAAACAAGCATGCCCTAAACAAAATACCGCTATGCTCCGGGTAGAACATAGGGTTACAGAATAACTGAGAAAACAAAGTATTACTGTTCACGTGTCACTTGGACAACTTCCTCAATGGACCAGTTGCATAGCTTCTGTCCGGGAGCACTTGGCTGGATCCAAGCGTCCATGTGACACCCCCACTGGTGAACTTGACGGGCGCCTTGTAGCGTGGCGCGCTCTGCGAAGATGATGGGTGGTATCCCAAGCCGAACTTGTCCTGATTTTGAGGTATGTCTAACACCTTTCCCCATCCTTGCGATGCCCCAGCCCGAACTGCCGCTTGAGCCTCCTTAAAAGATGACATAGCTACTTCTAGTTCTTTGTTCACAACTGGAGATTTATCCATCAACTGCACAATTTCGAAGGCCTGACACAAAGTCTCATGAATTTCTCCGTCTACCTCGACGTATTTAAAAGATGACAAGTGGCTAATCATGATATCTTCCTCCCCACATACCGTCACAACACTGCCTCCGACCATATATTTCAGCTTTTGATGCAGAGTAGACGTAATAGCCCCAGCAGAATATATCCATGGACGACCCAACAGACAACTGTAAGTAGGCTGAATGTCCATGATGTAAAATACCACCTCAAACACCTCCGGGCCCACTTGAATAGGCATAGTTATTTCCCCAAAAATAGATCTTCGAGTTCCATCAAAGGCTCGCACAACCAAATCACTTGGTGTACAATAAAGACACTGATGATCTATCTTCATCAATGCTTTCTTTAGAAGTACATTCAAGGATGACCCTGTATCAACAAGGACGTGTGACATCACTGTTCCCCGACATTCAAGTGAAATATGCAGTGCCAAATTGTGGTTTCTGCCTTTCGGTGTCAAGTCCAAATCTGTAAACCCCAGACCGTTTCCTGCATTGACATGCGCCACAACTCCTTCGAGCTGATTAACCGATATTTCTTATGGTATTTAAGAAGTGCTTAAAACTTTCAACAACACATTTCGATGCACTTCTAAACACAACAGCAGTGATAGTATAGAAATCTTTAAAGGAGTTTGTTGCAGATGGTCGACTATCTTGTAGTCGCTTTTTCTAATCAACTTCATGAACTCTTCCATATCCTTTGCCAGAGGTTCCTTCTCACTCACCCGGGGAATTTGTTCTACCATTTTCTTGCCTTTCCCTTTATCAGTTCTCTCAGTTACCACTTCGGGCGTCGAAAAGATTCTACCGCTTCT
Source organism: Lathyrus sativus (assembly GCA_963859935.3). Taxonomy (NCBI): domain Eukaryota; kingdom Viridiplantae; phylum Streptophyta; class Magnoliopsida; order Fabales; family Fabaceae; genus Lathyrus; species Lathyrus sativus. The sequence continues at coordinate 302,334,946 of OZ012735.1, read as the reverse complement.
GGTAATTCCTCCGGCTCCAACAAGATTATCAACTGAGTCGACACGCAAACTCTTCATATCTACCTTCTGTCCGTTACAAAACACCTCGGCTCCGTAATTCCACGGGATAGCCTTTGAACTTTCGTACGGCACAGGTCCTTCTTTAGTGATGATGATTGTAGGTGGCCTTGGAGGCGCTGAAATAGTGATAGTTTTATATGGGATTGAAATTGTTGCAATTTCATCCTGCTCCTCCTCTACTACTTCCACGGGTTTCCGTTCAGTGGTCCGATAAAATTGTAACATTCCTTCATCCATCATGCTTTGAATACACTTTTTCAGATCGTTACATCCCTCAGGATGGCTCAAACAGTTGACACAACCCTCATTACAACCTGGGAACACTCCCCCCTTCAACAGCTTCTCCTTCACAGAACTTAATGGCGTTTTCAGCTCATTCATGTTGGTTATCAAATCTAACCCTTCCTCTACCAGAACAACACCAACCTTAGTCGGCCCATGATTTGGCCTAGGGTTTTGCACAACATTTGGTGCATCATGTGAAAAATCTATTGCTTTGCTATCAATCAGATCTTGCAACTTATGTTTGAAAGCCTTGCAATTGTCAATAGTATGGCCGGGTGCCCTAGAGTGGAACTCGCATCGTGCATTCACATCAAAGCCAGGAGGTGGTGGGCCTGTTAGAGGAGCCAAATTCCTCTTTTGGATTAACTACAATTGCAACAGAGTTTGGAGTACTTGAGAATATGGCATCGGTGGTGGATCAAATACTCTACTTGTTGGCCGAACCGGATACCTTCGATAACCCTGCTGATTTTGTTGGGGTGGCTGCTGCTGCCATTGTTGTTGTTGTTGTTGTTGTTGCGGTTGTTGTTGTGGTTGTTGTGGCTGTTGTTGTTGTTGTGGTACAGGGATCGTAATGCTAGCGATCCGTTGTTGATGATATTGATTATGAGGCTGATTTCTCCATCTAACTTAAAAACTAGATACTGAGTTGGTTTCTCCCTCGCTCCTTTTGTTGCCAAAGACCTTCTTTCCTCCTCTTCCTCCTGAGGATCCTTCGCCTGCTTGAATCTTCCCAATTTTGATACCATTCTCTATGCGTTCCCCGATGATTATCATGTCAGAAAAGCTGCCAGACGTACAGTTGATAAGCTTCTCATAATACATGCCAGATAAAGTAGCCACGAACATGTCGATCAGCTCACGCTCCACCATCGGAGGTTGAACTCTTGCAGCCAATTCGCGCCACCTTTAGGCGTACTCTTAAAAGCATTCATTACTCCTCTGGGTAAGATTTTGCAACTGGACCCTGTTTGGAGCAAGGTCACTATTGTATTGGTAATGTTTCATGAACGCCTCAGCCAAATCTTTCCAGCTACGGACATTGGTAGGCTCTAATCCCATGTACCACTCAAGGGAAGGACCGGACAGACTGTCCTGGAAAAAGTGCATTAACCGCTTTTCATCGTCTGAGTAAGCAGACATTTTCCTGTAATACGAGCGCAAGTGAACTCTAGGACATGCAGTACCCTTGTACTTATCAAAGTCAGGGACTTTGAATTTCTGCGGTATCCTTAGGCCAGGGATAAGTCCAAGGTTGGCCATATCGAGGCCCATAGAGTTCTGACTCTCAAAGCTCTTTATCTTGTCTTCCAACCATTTGAATCTTCTATTAGTCTCAGAAGGCACTTCACCACCAAAATCTCTCACCGAGAAGATGTCATCCTGTCTGTCCTCAAACAACTACTGATTCAGGTTGCCATGAATAGCACCGTTAGCTTCAGGCCCATACACATTGCCCTGACCAGCAATTCCAATATTACCAACTCTAGTGTTACCAAATCCAGTGTTACCATTGCCTCCGCCAACATTACCATTATCGTTCCCAGTTGTGTTCCCATTTCCAGCACCATTGCCATTTCCATCCCCACCAGTATTGGGGATAGCATTATTAGCGTGCTGGGTCTCAACAAGACGTGGGTTGGCAGCAGTCCCTCTATGTAATACGCCGTCATTATCAACCCGTGCAATCAGAGGCTGCACCAAGGTCCTGAGTTGGTCTTGTCCGCTAGCTACAGTGTGCATAACTTCCATAAATTGAGCCATTCTATCTCTCATTTCCTGCATTTGCTCCTGCATATGTTCCATGATCCTTTTCTGTCTTCCTCTAGTCGCGTACCGGTGATCTGTGTTATCAGTAATCCTGAAACAAACTAAATGAAGACATGAGATAAGAAAACAGTCCCGATGCATCTGCAATGCGAAAAAATTCTAAATGCAGACATGTATATATGCAACAAGGAGATTTCCCCTTCGATTCTAGTTTCCAGAAGAAGCAACGACCACGGAAAACCCCATAAACAAGCAGACAGAATAATAACTCCTCATATCATAACAAGCCAACAGACAGTGTGCATACATCAGCTGAGTACAAAATAGAGATGACCTCGACCAACAAGCCTGGTGATGGTCAATACACAAGCAAAACAACAAGATACAAAGAAAGACAGTCAAGCTGAATGCCGAGACTGGAAATCTTCTAGAAGCTTCCGCGTCTTGGGATGATCTTGTCTGGTTAGTAGACCCTGTATGAGTAGCTCTAGCCGGCTAATGGTGCACTGTAGACTATCAACATGGTCTTCCCAGGCTCCTTCTCCAAAGCATGCCTCAAGTCTGCACCTCTTGGTGTCCGCTCTCAACTTACAATCCTCCAAGTTTGCAATAGCTTTGCTCAATTTGTGCTCACTGTTATATCTGAGTGATTCTTCCACCGAAATCTTCTCGTCCTTCGCTTTGAGCTGAATCTTCAACTTGGCGATCGGCTATTTCAGCTTGTCCTCGCGCTCTTTGTTGTTAGTGAGTGTGGCATTCCACACTGATTCAAACTTAGAGATCTCCAAGTAAGCCTTGTCCAGATCCTTCTTCTTGGTAGCAAGCACACTACTGACAACGCTCAAATCCCAGCCTGAGCGTTCCCTGGCACTAGTCTCCTTCGTCAAGTCTATACCTAGCTTGTTGACAGGTTCAGTCTGATTCTTGAAGGCATGAACAAGATCGATCTTCTCGCTTCGGAGTTGAATGACTTCTTTCTCTAATTCTTCATTTGCTTTCTTCAATTCTTCTTTCTCACGCAACAGTTGGTTGTACTTCTGAATATCCACGGTAGTGGGTTCTTCAATCATGATGGGGTACAAAGGCGCAACTAAGGGAAATGGCATCAGAGACTTAGCAGCTCTATCTTTGATCCAAACCAAGTAAGGGTCATAAGCTCGATTGTTGCTCTTTCCTAGCAATGTCTTACCTCTCCTGTGAATGTTACTCCATGCATACTCTATTTTAACCAAAGTGTCAGCTTCCAGCAAGCCTGTGAGATACAGAGATTCCTGTATCTCTTCTTCTTCGGGAGGACTCTTCAAAGCATATCCAAACTTTCTAATCAACAAAGAGGGATTATAGTTAATACAACCCTTCCTTCCGACCAACGGGACATTCGGAAAACCACTGCAATTATATATGATTCCAGTGCCTAGTATATCTCGATCAAACCACACAATGTTTTTTGCAGATAAACCCATTAACCTAGCAGACCAATCTGAGGTGCCGGCAGTAGCAACAAACAGACCTGTCTTCGGAAGCTGACTGAAGAACCACCTATACAGCATGGGTACACAGCAAGACAAATTTTTACCTCTTCGCTTCTCATTCTTGTAATGGATTGAATGATAAACATTTCCTAACAAGGTAGGCACTGGATTCCCTGAAGCAAGGATATAGAAAGCATCTATATCCACAAAGTCTGGCAAGTTAGGAAACAAGATGATACCATATATACATAGAGTGGGGATGGCATTGAATATAATCTAACAACTGTCCTTTGCAAACTGTAAAGCCTTGTCAACCAGAAAAGGTAGAGGAAACCCATACACTCCATTCAACTTGGTCAATTTCCCTGAGAACTCTGAGGCATCAAGATGAAGAACTGCAGCAAGCCTAGCTAGATCAGGCTTAGCATCTTCATGGTAAAAAGGCATATGATCCAATATTGGAACTCCTAGTAACGCAACATACTCTTCCAAGGTCGGTGCCAGGACATAGTCAGGAAAAACAAAACATCTTAACTTAGGGTCATAAAACTGTAGCAGAGCATATAATCCATTCAACTTGAACACTGAAGGTTTGTACACCAAACTGAGTAACTTCCCATAAGATTCCTTGAACTCTCCTCTCATTTTCTGATCTGCTGAAGCAATCAAACTCAATAGGGAACTGATGTCAGGAGAAGGGAGCCTGTAGGCAAATGTCTTCTTCAGAGACTCCATGTCATAACAGGAACAAGATCACTAAAATCAGGGAGGAAATATGCACCTGCAACACAAATACATGTTAATGAAATGGAAATGCACATGCAAACAGGAGATCAAGATTGTTGTGTTGTAGTTTGAGAAGACCGGCGCTTCGCTTTAGTCATAACCAAACACTAACATTAGGACCCCTTGATATCAAGAATCCAAACTGTAAAGAATCGGGTAATCTAGAGGCTAGAATTTCCTGCACGACCCCGTCCCCCTCACAGGTAAGGACCTATCCACTAACAAGCTTTGGCATCCTATGCGTTCATCAGCGTCACAGACTTTCTAGAAATGATGATACATTCACCATTTCTGGTTCGGCATCATCATCTCCTGAAGAGGCCTCACTTAGCTGACTCACAAATGATCGGTTCCCAGAGTCGGCAACCCTCAGATCCAAAATCCCTTCGAACCCAAAGGGCCAGAAAGAAAATCGTCAAAGAAAATCTCGTCTGAGCGTGAATTTCATAGCTAGCTGGTACATGCAAATCATATAGGCTCACCACTAATCTCCACTTCTAATGCTAAGTCTATACTAAAGCTTGGGTCTGGCTTATATCTCAATGGTACAATCCCTCCCCACAGCACAACAATAATGAATCATGCAGAAAGTAAAATGCAGAAAGCAAATAAAGATAAAGCACTTATGTACACACCCAAAAATAAACAAACAAGCGCTAGGATTGACTCGCATAGGGGATATTTCTGCCTCTGGGAGAGTTGCCAGTTGTCGCTACTACGAAAACCGAGGCCGGCAATGACAAAAGAGTCGCCACCGTGCGTTATTTATCCCAAGAGAGGGAAAGGAAACGCTCATAGAAAACCTAATGAAAAGAGGGATAAGATCGGTCATCGCAACCAAATCTCGGGTTCGGGAGTCGATTACGCAAGGGGAATGTATTAGCACCCCTCACGTCCGTCGTACTCGACGGGATCCACGTTTGTTGTCTATCTAAAAGGGTGATTGAAACTATCTAACTACAGGCTTGAGGACAAAAGAAAAATAAGTGACTCGGCAAAGCAACGACGCTTTGTGCCTACATATCTCATCCGAAGTGAGAAGTCAGAGTCAACGTAGTTCGGCTAACTACGGGTGAAAGGGGGGAAGGTTGCTCGCCAAGACATCACGTCTTGTGCCTACGTTCTTTCATCTGGTATGAAAGATCAGAGCAAACATAGTTCGGGCTAAAAGGGAACACAGGTTTGTTCAACAGCTTTACCCGAGTAGGGTTAACAATCAGTTCTAGCAGTTTGGTGTATGCAGCTCGACCATTGGAGACTTAGGCGTTACGGTTTGCGATAGAACCAAGAGTTAACAAAACTCTCCTTATGAAAATGATTTTACAAGATTAAAGGCCCCAAAGGTCAAAAAGAAGTTTGAAGGATTAGTTTTTGTGTTTTTTAGAGAAGAAGTGTTTTTGAATGGTTTGCAATTCATATCGCACTAGAGACTATGACTTAGGAGTGAATGCGTCGCATATCACCCAAAAGGTGCTATATTAAAAATTCAAGCCATTAAAGAGAAACTCCTCAACAACCCTTTCCCAAGTGCTTAAGGCTCGTAACGCACAATAATCCTTAACCTTTATTAGGTGTTTTATGATTATTTTGAGATGAGAAGAGAAAGGACACTAAAGGGGGACTAAATCCAAACCTAAAGTTATCATGCAATGGTGGTCCTAAGATTGAGATAAAGGAATGCTACCTAATGTTACCATACATGGTTAAGATCATGATGTCTATCATAACCTCCCTTGAACAAGAGAGATTAGAGGTCCTAAGGGAAAGAAACAACAGAGGAACAACGGGAAACAAAATAAGCATACAAAAATGCAAACATGGAATGCAAATGAGGGAGGAAATTGGTGTGGGGTAGTAGCCTCCACAAGCTCATCTCAACCTCATGCAACAATATGACAAATTCAAGAGATGGAAGGAACAAGAAATGCATCAAAAGAAATACACAAGTGCGCCAAAAATGGGATGAAATGGCCTAAACCAAGCAACATCAACCATAATGCCAAAACACAAACACAAATGAAAGAAAAATAAGTCCTAAATAAAAGTGAGTATGGGAGGCAATATGAGGAAAACAAGGAACCCATAATGGCACTCAACCATAAGCATCACAAGAAACGTGCATAAGAAAGCACAAAGAAGTCCTCATGGATTCATCATTTTTAAGCATGCTTCAAGTACCTCCAAAGGAGGGACCAAGCCACCTCAATTGAGATTCCAAATTCATTGGACAACAAGGGACATGAAATAAAAGTGCTCAAAAGAAAAAGCAAGTAAACCACAAGGAAATGCAAGAAAATTCCCAAAGGAAAGCAAGCATGTTTCACATAGAAACCCTAATTGGAAACACAAAAGCAAGCAATCGAATTAACAAGAAAAATACAATATAATGACCAAAAAATGAGCAAATATCATCCTTAACATGTTAACAACATGAATCAATAGGCATTGAGAGCTCAAAGGATCCAAAAATGTCATATCCAAGTCAAACTAGGTCAAGATGTATGTATGAACCTCCCTTTGGGTAACATGACTTGCAAGTTACTCTAAAAATAGGAAAATGATTCAAAAATTATCAAATAAAATGAAAGAGGCTCATAAATATGTTGGCAACCAGAGGCCAAAAGATTGCAATCAAAATAACTTCACAACATCACCATAGAAATTGATTCACAGGGGTGCTCCATTGTGAAGGAGGATTGTTTAGGGTCAAATGAAATGCATCAAAAGTCAACTCAAAAGTCAACCAACCAGGGGATAAATGGTCCTCAAAAATTGATCAACTCATCATTGATATGAGGGTTTAATTTTATTCATTGGATCAAAAGGAAATGAGAGAAATAAAAATCAAGAACAAAACATGTCATGATTTAGGTCAAATAAAACACTTCCAATGATAAATTCCATTTTTAATTTAAAAATAATTAGAAAAAATAAAATAAAAATTTCATAAAATAAAAGACATCTCAAGGAGCCAAAACATATTTTTTTGGCATTTTATCACACTTGGAAGTATTTTAAAATAATTTAAATCTAAACAGAAATAAAATAAAAACAAAAAGAAAATAAAATGAAAATAAATAAAAGCTGGGTGCAAATAGCAACCCAACAACGTTGGAACCCAAATGGGCCAGCCAGGGGGGTGCCAAAAGCAAGCAGAGGCCCAAACCCATACATGGAGCGTTGAAGTCCAAGGATTCAGTGTGGCCAGTCAACCCAGGAGCATGGTGGAAAGCATTCAAAGACCATTGGATCAAATGGTAATCAGATCAAGGGGTTCACATTCACACACGTCATTTAATGAAATCCCAGCTTGATCTGGTGTGTTTGGTCAAAGCAAGAACACCATAGGTCCTAATCAGAACCATTAAAACAAAAAGTAAACGTATCAAATGGCTGGAACGCATCCACGTGGCTCAGGCGAGGTTTAAATTCTTGGAGGGAAACCAGACGGTCGGAACCACTGTTCCGATCATCTTCTCCGGCAACTTCTCAAACCAGTCACGGCCAGCAAACCCGGAATACTCAAAACTTAACCAAAATGAACAAATAAATAGCCAAAATTGATCTCCAGGTTACGTGGATCATGAATCCACTAGCCATTTTCATTGATCAGGCTTTAAAAAGACAAAACGAAAAGAAATAGAAACGAGCTCAAATGAAAAAAGTTCACAAACAACCATGAAATCATTCCAGAATCCATCTATGATATGCAAGGACTAAAAAGATATGAAAATGGCGTGATAAAAGTGTTTGAACAGAGAGATATTTTGAAAGAAAAGAAACCTAAAAATAAGCTTCCTCAATACTCAGTTTCTTAGTGAAGCTTGAAATAAAACGCCCAGAAACGTTCAATGGACCTCAAGGAATGTTTTGAAATGTTTTTTTATTGAAACTCAGTGAAACTTGGAAACCGATTTTGACTTTTTCCTCTCTTTTTCTCAATCTGTTCTCACTCAAATGCTTACCAAAACCAGTTTTGAAGGCATGTGAACAAAGCTAGGATTAAATATGATGGATTCAGATGGAAATAAAGCCCAATTATGTGCTCTTTGGGCCCAATTCGATTTTCACTTTCTCACTTCATGTCCATTTGAATAGTGCATGAAATTCACCTTGTTCAGCTGTAAAAATGACTCAGCTTGCTTGCATTTGAGGTAGGTTGATCAAAGGGCTGAGAATGGTTCCTTGATTTCATCTTATGGCATGTTTTTGATGTGTTACTTAGTCTTGAAGAAAGCTTGAAAATAGCCACCAAAATGCACTCAAATCTCCAATCCTAAGATGGCATTGTGTTGCAAATTAATTTGGCACTCAAAAAATGCACAAGGTTGCTACAAAATGTTTCCAAATGATTTTAATTTGATTTTTCCCTTTTAAGGCCTTTTCATGGAAATTTCTTTAGGGATTCTTCAATCCAAGCCAAACCTTTGATTCCTTGATGTTTGGTTGAGCAAATGACCCCATTTGGAGCAAGTTTTAAGTTGGAAAGATTTCCATTTGAAGTGTGCAAAGTGGTGAAATGGACCTATAATGAAAATGACTTGTAATCCTGCTTTCCCGAAATACCCATGTCTTGCAAGCCTCATAACTTGAGTTCTAAAAATCAGATGAAGGACTTCTAGTACTCTTTGGGAAGCTAAGATCATGAGGAACAACGTTCATGTTCATCAAAAGTTGAGGAGAAACATCCTTCTAGGTCAAATATGGCTTGGAAGTTGGTTGACGTTTGTTGACCAAAATCACATTCATCTGAGGACCTGTAACTTGTCTGTTTCATAACTTGAGTTATATAAATCCAATCAAGGACTTCTAGTACTCAAAATAAATATAGGAACATTCTCTACAAGTTTCATGTTGGGGTCAAGATGATATGAGACTTGTATCTTGAGATAGGTGGTCTTGAAGTTAGGCACTGAACAAGGGATTTTGCACTGAGAACCCTAATTCAGTAACTTCTCACACTCTTGATTCTTGATGAATTGATCTTGAAATTATATCCCATGTATCTTAACACAACATTCCATGAACACAAAGACTTGGAATTGAGTCTTAATATCCTTCAAATTCACAGTTGCCTGAGGGCTGGCCAGATGAAAACCCTAATTGCACCATCTTCAACTGTAGCTCTTCACACTTGGCATAAACACTTGAATGAACTCCACAATGACCCTCAAGGCCTAAAATGAGCTTAAATGACAATCTCTCTCCATAAACATGTGCTGGTGATCCTCAGATGACCTTCAAATGGCCTCCTAAATAGGAGGTGGACCACACACACTTATCTGCCTATCCAAAGGGCTTTGACTTATCTCTGATGATGATAACCCCCTGTTGACTTGAATACAACCTCTTGATTAGGCTTAGAACCCTTGGCACATTCCTCTTGTTGTACACACATCTCTTGATCCCCTGTAAAATGCAAAATTCTATGCAATGCAATATGCTAGAACAAATGAAATGAAACATAAACCAAGCAAAGAAAAGGTTGGGCAAATTTTGGGGTACAATAGTTATGATGTTGATTTCATGAGTTTTGATGATTCTATGATGACGTGATTCTTATGATTGTTTTGATGAATGATGATGCACCTAATGAGATTAATATGAGGATGATATTGACGTGTGCATCATGCATTCATATGCATTCCAGACTTCGATCTAGGACCTTGATTATTGTGGCTTCACTCTCATTGTGCGGATGTGAGGTATTTTGTTATGCTCTGGTTCTCGTGTAGAATCGATCCTACTATTGTGGATATATGGAGGATTGATGGCCCAGTGTCCATCGAATTTTTTTGATTGGTACCACATGCATGAGTCTTGTTGCATTTGCATTTATGTGACCATTTGGTGTAATTTATAATGTTGTGGCCTTTGATGTTCCTTGATGATTATGATGATGTTGAATATGAAAATGACGATGTTTTATATATTGATTCCTATATTGATTATTATGAATCGTTTTACTCACCCTTCCTGTTGGAATGTTGCCTCCACGTGGGTAACGTGCAGATGACCAGGTTTAGTCGTGGATGTCGTCGAGGACTTTTTGAAGCTTTTTTGGTCGAAGGCCATTATGGTTGACTTAGAGGGTCTTTCTCTGATAGTGTAACATCGGGTTGGGGTCTTTTGAGTTGAACCATATTTTATTGATTATTGTTATTTTGATTAAGTTAGTGCGCAAGGAAAACTTTGGATTTTTTCCTTTTTGAGTTCTGCTGCCACTTGAGTAATTTTGGGAAAACCCGTTGTTACGGAGCATTGGCTTTGATTTGAATTCTTGAAAAATGTACACACTTTGAGGTGATTTTTATTGTGTTTAAAATATTACTCTAGTAAATGTGATTGATTTGCCATTATATATTTGGGGTAGAAAATGGTGTTACACTGGGTGTGATACATGCTGCATAAGCTCTCTCATGTCTGAAACCTCCATGCGTAATCAGATCATCTGCTCGATGAGGTCATGCATATTATGCTCGGTCCTATCAACAAAGTAAATCTGTTGCTCTTTGATCTGGTGTTTGATGGCCATCATCTCCTCTTGTTGTCTCTGCATACTCTTTAGTAGTACGTCACGCTCCGTGTCAAAATCATTGTGGTATCTAAGCTCACACGAGAAGTCATCAAGGGCTATCCTGATAACGGTGTACTCGTAATCTTCGCGTGCCTGACGTCCAGATGAAGTACCTGCAGAAAAGTCAGCATAACCATGTGTAATGTGTCCTTGGCCATCATCTTCCATATGCTTAATCTCCTCGTCAATGTCCTTTCCCACGCCAGCCTGGGCATTAATATTGTCACTAGACTCAGGGGCATTCCGATCATAAATCAAGTTGCCCCTCACTTGCATATTAGTACGTGCAGCGAAGGGCAAAGTAACTCCCTTAATTCCTCTATTACTCACCAATAAGTAATACGTGTTGTCAGGTTTTTTCTTTATCAGGTGCTTACTACGGTAAGCATCAAGGTCTAAAAATGGTATCTCATGTGGCTGTAGTGTAGCCAACTCGTCACGTAAAATCAACACTAGGGCAATGGATGTGATCACCCCTCCAACATATAAAGGACCTCCCACTCTAACACTAACAGACTGAAGATGTGCAAGAAGAAGGTGTAGATTCACCTGTGTCTGTGTCAGAGCGCAGTATAAAAGAAGAGGTCCTTGGAGTTCACCTTTTTATTATTCTTCTAACCAAAAATGGTATTAGCTAAAACACGATGGAGGTACCGAATTTCCGAATTATGAATAGCACTGGCCTTAAGGCCTTCCCAATCATCGGTGGCTTGGCCAGTGATCTGACACCAAAAACCAAAAGCATCGGCTTTCCAATCGTTCTCTAGAAGGGCTTCGCATGCAAAGCCATCTCCATGAGGAAATTGGAATTTTTTGGCCATTCTGTCTTGATCAAAGGTGTAATATTTGTTGAACATCCTAAAATGGGCAGTGCCTACTGTGCGGGTACCTTCTATTTGTGTTTCGTATCTATAAGTGCTTAGGAACTCATAAGTCAGCCTAACCTAAGTAGGACTAGCCAGTGAATAGAAATAAGACATTTCTAAGTTAGTCAGTGTCCAATTAACACTATCTATCAGACCTAAATCACGAAGGGCAACATTATGGGGATACCTCGTTACCGCGACACCCTTATCGAATAATTTGTCATACTTCACTTTCTGGTTCTCTCCCTCAATTCCCTCTGAGAAAGTAATGCCTAAATAATCAACCTTTACCCTTTTTCTTGCTACTCTAGGAGGCATGGTGAATGAGTGAGTGAAAGGTTTGGATGGAAAAGTTGAGAAATTTGGAAAGGGTGAAGCAGGGACGGAGGTAGGAATTATCAATTGTGGGGGCAAAATTTATAAATTTATTATGCTAAAAATATAATATCTTATTTATAAACAAATATTATAATTTTTTATAATTTTTAATATTTTAAAAATATTAATAATTTTCTTATTTTCTAATTATAACTATACAGTATATTTTATCTTCACAAATCAATTGATATAGTTCATAGATCATTAATATTTTCTTAATTCTAAAAATATAGAATCATAAAGATATTAATAAAAAAAACATCCTGCTTATTAGTATATTTTAAATTGAAATAAAAATTTAATGCAATATACATTTTATCATCATTGCTATCTAATATATTAGAATTGAGTTTTTGATTTTAGTGGGGGCATATGCCTACATAGGCTCCTATGTAGCTCCGTCCCTGGGGTGAAGGATGAGTAGAAAATTTTTTGGATTGGAATGTGAAAAAATGATTGGAAATTTGATATTTATGATAATGGAAGGAAGTTGGAAGGTTTATAAGTGAATGAGTGGAGTAGAGTAAGAGTTTTTCAAAGTTTTAAATGTGGATGAAGTTGGAAAACACCCAAGAGAGGAGTTTGAAAAGCGTAACTGCCTCTCAGACTGATATGGTGCTCGCGGTTTAGCTTAAAACATTACAATTTAAAAACAGGCTACTGGCGAATGCCATTAGCATTATGGGGACCGCCATATGCCTTGAACACGTAGAAATTCGAATTTAGGCCTAAAATAAGTGCAATTTTTAAATCTTTTGGTTATTATGGCCAGAATTTTTTTAGTTGGAATGGTTTCTGCATAAGACCTTAATTAAAATCATAAATAGTAAATAAAAATAATTAATTAAACTTAGAATAAGGAAAAATGAACAAACAAAATGAAATTGAAACATAGATAAAACTTGCATTAACGAAAACATGATAAAACTGAAACATATGTCTGCGTTGATAGCTTGACGATACAGTAACATAATAAGAACAATAAAATGTAGTCTGGGAAGTACAATAAAATGCCTAAATCAAAAGGAAACATAAAATGATACAAATAAACAAACACTAGTCCCTACAACGTGCAACATTAGGCTCAAAGAATCGCCTCATAGAATAAATATGTTGAAATAAGTGATCGAACTGCTCATTAGCAACATCCATGAATCCAAGAAAGTCTACACACAAGGTGGTGAGCTCTCCTCTAAGTGTATCAATCTTCGTCCTAAGAGCGTCAATTTCTGCAGTATGATCAACTGAAGGCTCTGCATGAGCACCAGAAGTGAATGAAGCAGCATTAGAAAAAATGGCGTTTCTATTCTCATAGGTTCGAGGGGTATTAGGTGGAGTAAATGACTCACTATGGCCCTCCAAATAATATAGTCATTTATTCCTGTTGTGTACACTCGTCCTTTCATGGTTAAGCAATGTAAAATGATGTACCACTTGTTATCAATAAGCAGCTCAAATTCTATAGGTCCCCGATTTGCAACAATGCCACGGTTAAAACAAAAATGGATATGCATTGGATGAATACCACCCAAAGCATGCAAATGGCTAATAGAGTATCTCAGACCAATGGCAGCAGCAATCATAGTGACTAATCCTCTTACGAGGATAGGTCCGTGGATCTCTCGGAAAATCCTATCGAGGTTAGCTAACATGAATGTAACAACATTCATGGGTCGACCTTGTGAGGAACAGAACATGATGAATATCTCATCTCTCAACACTGATGTAATGTTTTCACCCTTACCAAACAGTGTGTGGGCTAGGATTTTGTGGAAGTATCGGATAGCAGGGTTGTGAATGCTCTCAGTAAATATGGAATTAGGCTTGGGATCGTAGTATCTGGTTATGCTACCCCAAAAATATTCAAGGTCAAGATCAGTAAAAGCATCTTCCTGGGCTATGGTAAAAACATCTGGACCATTAGGGAATCCTAACAGCTTAGCCATTTCACGGTGTATGAAATGGTACTTCGTCCCAAAAAGCCTAAAGGTAGCCAGACCCCTGTTAAATCCTAAAGCTTTGTTAGGATCAAAGGAAAAGGAGATTAGGAACTCAAGGGTTAGCCTATGATATGTGTTAAACCTCCTCCTCACAGCAAAATTATCCCAATCTATTTGGCTAAGAAAATCCATCACACTATCATAGATCCCTAAAACGGTTATGGTGGGTCCATCAGGATAAATAGACAATGCCATATCTCTCTGAGCTAATGCTTCAAAACGCCGCCTCTGGGCTTCGTTCCTAAAGAAAACCTCCATATCATCCACATGTTGCATTCTCTAAAGTTAGTGTCAAGTTAGCGTAAGCTAAGTTAGCCTGAAAGTAGACAAAGATTAAGTTAGTAGTGATTAGAACTAGATAATTGTACCGCAAAGAAGAAAAATAAAAACAGAGATCTAACTTAGAATCGTGGGTTGTCTCCTACGTAGCGCTTCATTTAATGTTAGAAGCTCAACGTTAGTTCAGAAAGGACTATTCTTTTGAAAGAGCAGGAAGGTCTTCTAATTTGTAACTTATATAGAAATCCTTGTTTTCTACGCTATGGTAGTGCTTAAGTCGCTGCCCATTTACAACGAATGTCTTATTGGATTTTCCTCTTATTTCTACGGATCCGCTTTGGAAAACTTTTACAGCCTCAAAAGGGCTAGACCATTTAGAACGTAGTTTTCCTAGAAACAATTTTAGTCGAGAATTATAGAGAAGGACTATGTCACCGTCTTTAAATTCCCTCCTTGTTATCTGCTTATCATGCCACTATTTAATTCTTTCCTTGTAAATCTGAGCATTTTCATAGGCATCTAATCTAAGTTCTTCTAGTTCATGGATGTCTAAGATTTGTTTCTCTCATGCAGCAGTGTAATTCATGTTTAAGGTCTTAATGGCTCAATAAGCTTTGTGTTCTAGCTCGACTGATAGGTGACAGGATTTACCATAAACTAACTTAAATGGAGTGGTTCCTATTGTAGTTTTATAGGCTGTCATATAAGCCCACAGAGCTTTGTGAAGTTTCGCAGACCAATCTTTCCTAGAAGTTGCAATAGTTTTTTCTAGTATTTACTTAATTTCTCTATTGGAAATCTCAACTTGTCCACTCATTTAATGGTGGTAAGGTGTTGCTACTCGGTGTTGGACTCCATATTTAAGTAACAATCTCCCAAAAATATTTGAAATGAAATGGGAGCCTCTGTTGCTAATGATGAGTCTCGACACACCGAATCTGGGAAATATGATGCTCTTAAAAAGCCTAATAACTACTCGCATGTCATTTATAGGTGAGGTTATCGCCTTTATCTACTTTGAAACATAATCAACAGCTACGAGTATGTATTTATTACTAAAAGAAGATGGGAAGGGGCCCATAAAGTCAATACCCCACACATCAAAGACTTCCACTTCTAAGATACCTTTTAGTGGTCTCTCGTCGTGCCTAGAGATATTTCTAGTGCATTAACACCGATCGCAATTTATAACCGTGGTGTGGACATCTTTCCATAAACTAGGCCAGAAAAGACCTGACTGTAAAATTTTCGCGCATGTCTTGGATGTGCTTGCATGCCCTCCATAGGGTGCAACGTGGCAATGGGTTATGATGTCTTCTACCTCTTCTTCGAGGACACATCGACGGAAAATACCATCGGCCCCTCTCTTGAAAAGAAGGGGCTCATCCCAATAATAATATTTTAAGTCATGAAAAAATTTCTTCTTCTGTTGATAAGTTAAGTCTGGTGGAAGTACTCCGGCTGCTAGGTAGTTGACAAAGTCAACATACCATTGCACAACAATTTTAGTGTAGACTGCTTCCACAACCTCATCAACTTTTGCATCACTATAGATTAGAGAACATTTAGTTGTGTTACTTTCTAACTGGGCTATTAGTCTGTCATAAGGAAATCATCGTTGATGGGTACTTGCTCAACTTTTATGTTATCAATTTTGGAGAGGTGATCGGCTACTACATTCTCGTCTCCTTTCTTATCCTTAATCTCTAGATCAAATTCCTAAAGTAGTAGGATCCATCTCAAAAGCCTTGGTTTAGCATCCTTTTTGCTCAATAAGTACCTAATTGCAGCGTGATCGGTGTAGACAATTATCTTAGCTCCCACTAAGTAGGAACATAATTTATCTAATGCAAAAACAACAGCTAAGGGATCCTTTTGTATGGTGGTGTAGTGCATTTGTGCTTCACATAAAGGTCTACTTGCGTAATAAATCGCATGAAGTTTTTTGTCCTTATGATGTCCTAAAACTGTGCCTATGGCATAGTCACTAGCATCACACATTATCTCGAAAGGTTTACTCCAATCAGAAAGTTGCATGATAGGTGCAGTAATCAGAGCCTTTTTCAATAATTGGAATGCTTCTAAGCACTTTTCATCAAAAACAAATTTGGCGTCTTTCATCAACAAGCTAGTTAGTGGTTTAGTTATTTTAGAGAAATCTTTTATAAATCTTCGGTAAAAACTAGCATGTCCTAAGAAACTACGTATTTCTCTAATGGTTTTCGGAGGTTGAAGGTTTTCTATAACTTCTATATTGGCTTTATCAACTTTAATCCCTTTATCAGAAACTATGTGTCCAGACATTATTCCTTGTCGGACCATGAAATGGCATTTCTCCCAATTAAGCACGAGATTAACTTTTACGCATCTCTCTAGTACCATTTCTAGGTTCACAGACATCCTTCAAAACTCTGCTCACAAACGGAAAAATCATCCATATACTTCCATAATGTCATCCATAAAATCTGTGAAGATTGCCATCATGCATCTTTGGAACATGCGGGAGCGTTATATAGTCCAAATGGCATTCGTCGATATGCGAATGTACCATAGGTACAAGTGAAGGTAGTCTTTTCTTGGTCATCAGGGTGAATAGGGATTTGGAAAGATCCTGAATAACCGTCTAAGTAATAGAAATGAAAGTGTTTAGCCAATCGTTCAAGCATCTCATCTATAAAGGGTAAAGGGAAATGATCTTTACGAGTGGCTTTATTCAGCTTTCTATAATCAATCCACATCCTCTAACCAGTTAAAATACGTTTCGCTACAAATTTTCCTTTCTCATTATCGACAACTTTAACACCTCCTTTCTTGGGAACGACATGTACTGGGTTGACCCAGTTACTATTGGATATCGGGTATATAATTCTTGCCTCTAATAGCTTATGTACCTCTCTCTTGACTATATCACTCAGGATCGGGTTAACTCTTCTCTGGGGTTCTCTAGAGGTTTTGCAATCTTCCTTTAGCATAATGCATGCATGCATACAAAGGGACTTATCCCTTTCAGATCTGAGATGTTATAGCCTAGAGCTTTAGGATATTTTGTTAGGACATGTAATAATTTCTCAGTTTCTGTCTGTCCTTAATCTGCGTTGACTATTATAGGGTGTTCAAGCTCTGTATCTAGGAATTCATACCTTATATCTTTGGGTAGTATTTTAGTTTCCACATAAGGTTTCTTCGGGCAAGGCATTGGATCTGGGTTTAGTGCTAAACATTCCCTCAGACTATCATCTACGTATGGTCTACACCAGTTATCATCTTCCATTATAGGAGGGACTGGAATCTTTAGCATTTCAGTATACTTTGATTTCTCCATCTCCATTTCACTTACACATTCGTCAATGATGTCCAGTTAGCAACATGAATTGTTGATAGCTGGTGCCTTTAGGAATTGTGAAATGATGAATTCAACTTTTTCTTCACCACTCTCGAAGGTTAGCTTTCCTTTCTTCACATCCACAATGGCTCTGGCAGTGGCCAAAAAGGGTCTTCCTAATGTAATATGAATGTTGGAATCCTCCTTTATGTCCATTATTATGAAATCATTAGGGATATAAAATTGACCTATTCGAACGAGAACGTTCTCTAGCATACCGACAGGAAATTTGACAGAACGATCAGCTTGTTGTAGAGAAATCCTCTTGGGTCTTACTTCTCCTAATTTGAGCTTTTCGCATATAAAAAGGGGCATTAGACTAACACTAGCTCCTAAGTTGCATAGTGCTTTGTCTCTGACACATTTTCCGATTACACATGGTATGGAAAAACTACCTGGATCTTTTAATTTCGGATGCATATTGTTTTGAATTATAGTGCTACACTCTGCAGTAAGTGTAACATTTTCATTATCCTCTAGCTTTTTCTTATTAGATAGAATCTCTTTGAGAAATTTATCATATGAGGGCATTTGTGTAATTGCTTTTATAAAGGGTATAGTGATATTAGATTTCTTAAGAAGCCCTACGAATTTCTTGAATTATCCTTCATTTTTAGGTTTAGAAAGTCTTTGAGGATAAGGGATAGGTGGTTTATATGGTGGTGGAGGCACATATGGTTTTTCTTTCTCTACGGCCTCTTCATTATTGTCATCTTCCTTACCATCGTTTCCTTTATCTTATTGGTCGTCCATTGTCGACTTCTCAGTTTCTTTTCCATATTTCTGATACATGGATGGGTTTTGGATTCTAGGATCTACCGGTCCATCTAATTTTGTCCCACTTTGCAATGTGATAACATTTGCATGACCTTTGGGATTAGGTTGTGGTTGGCCAAAAAATACTCTGGTTGGGGCTACAGTTGATGCTTGTTGTTGGGCTACTTGAGAAATTTGGGTTTCTAGCATTTTGGTATGGGTAGCCATTGCATCAAGCTTAGTTGCAATTTGCTTCAGTAATTCACTCATGTGTACATTTTGGTTGGCGAACTCTTTGTTTTGTTGAGTTTGAGTTGCGATGAAATTTTCTAATAATAGCTCAATGTTTGACTTTCTAGGTTCTTGAGGAGCTGCGGGGATCCTTTCTAGTAACCTGGAGGAACAACAAGGGCTTGAGTTGGAGCGAAAAAACATTGTTGCTCTTGTAGGAAAAATTAGGATGATTCCTCCAGCCAGAATTGTAAGTGTTTGAGTACGGTTTTCCATGGGCGTAATTTACTTGGTCGGTAAGACTATTAGCCAATAAATGACATTCAGCATTACTGTGCCCAGGGGTTCCATATAATTCACAGTTCGGTGTCACAACGGCCACAGTGGCTGCTGGAGTTACAGGCAGACTTTCAATCTTTTGAGTAAGCGCATTCACTTTAGCACTGACACGGTCTAAACTGTTAACTTCGTACATTTTGTTCTTTCTAGCAGGTTTTTCTGCAAGAGTTCTCTCACCTCCTGTCGCTACCGCGAAAATAAGGTGCCGGCAAAACAGAAGAGTCGCCACCTTTCGTTATTTATCCCTCAGAATGGGAAAGGAAACGATCGGAAAAACCTAACGAAAAGGTATAAGACAATGTCATCGCAACCGTTGTCTGGGTTCGGGAGTCGGTTACGCAAGGGGAAGGTATTAGCACCCCTCACGCCCATCGTACTCGATGGGATCCACGCTTGTTGTGTTTACTGGACGGGTTGGTTTTATCTATCTACCTATCAAGGCTGGCTTAAAAAGAAAAGAAAATGACTCGGCAAAGCGTCGCGCTTTATGCCTACGTATTCTCATCACATAATGAGAAATCAGAGTCAACGTAGTTCGACTAACTACGGGCGGTGGGGGAAGGTGGCTCACCAATACATCAGTATTGTGCCTTCGTACTCTCAACAGGCTTGAGAGATCAGAGCTTACGTAGTTCGGGATAACGCGGATTACGGGGATTCAGATTCATCTGTTTTATCGAGTAGGGTTAAACAACAGTTCCAGCAGTTAGGGACAAAGCCTGTTTGCGGTGGCGCTGAAGTTTAACGATACTCTTTTCTTCAGAAAAGCTTCCTTTGAATTACGGGCCCACGGGGCAAAAAGGTTTGAAGTTCGTTTTCTGTCTTTTACGGAAGAATTGTTTTTTATGGGTGTTTGCAATTTCAATCGCACTAAAGACTATGACCTGAGAGTGAGTGCGTCGCATGTCACCCAAAGGGTGCCATACTAAACATCCGGACTGTTGAAAAGAAACTCTCCAACAATCCTTTCTCAGATAGCTTAAGGCTCGTAACATACGAAAGAAATCATTCATGATTACTGTATCTTAATTTGTTTGGAGATGAGAAGAGAGAATAGGCTCAACTAAGGGGGAGACTATCAAGTCCTAATGTTGTCATGCCAAGGATTCATCCTATGGTTGAAGTTTGAAACAGGGAACTCCTAGAAGTTATCATGCATAGGTTTCAACCTAAAGTTCTATCATCACTTCCTTATCAAAGGAAGTGAGAGTCCTAGGGGATCATTTCAATGATAAATAGAAACAGATAAAGCATCAGCTTAAACAGTAAACAGTAAACAAAATGCATGCAATGCAAGTGAGGGAGGAAATGTGTGTGGGGCAGCAGCCTCCACAAGCTCATCTCAACCTCAAGCCAGATATGAATAACAGTAATCATACAGAAGAAATAACATGCTATCAAGCAAGATATAATAAACTGCAATCATACAGTAAAAATAACATGCTATCAAGCAAACACAAACCACATGGGCAAGGGAGCTGGGCTCTACCGAATACCCGCAAGCAAAGCCACACAGTAAAATACAAGCAGAGGGAGCAACTCAACCTCTAGTGCAATCATGCTCCTAGCTTAAGGTCAATCTAGATATGAACTTATTCTAATGCATCAAGCAAAACAAACAAGGCACATCAATGCAGAGAAGAAAACAGATCAATAGCTTCCACAATCATGCTCTCCTCAGACATCAGTCCAGTCATCAGACTTCCATCACCCTTCAAGGCTATCATTTTCAATGGCAAGTATCCACCTGCTTCTTCAAGGTTTCAATCCATCAAACATAAGTATCAACTTATTCTCTCTTCTCTAAGCTTCAGCTCCTCAGCATAAGTATCAACTTATCCTTCTTCTTCAAGCTTCAACTCTAAGTAGACTCCACCTTCAGGCTTCAATCCTAATAGCAAGTATCAAATTGGTCTTTCAGGCTCTCAATGTATCAAACACACAAGTATCAACTTGTTCCCTCAAGCTTCAGCTTTTTTCTTCAATCTCAGATTGAATCCTTTTTATACAAGTGTCAACTTGTTCTTCTTGATCTTCAAGCTTCAGCTGCAACGGAAATGCTCAAGGAATCATCCTCTTCCACACTCTTCAATGAAGTCCTCATCTTCAAACTTAAGACAAACATCTTTCAAGATACTCAAACCAGAAGACAATTGATTTAACAGAATGAGTGGAAATGATAAACAGCTTATTGACAACCAAAGGAAGCCTGTAAGGGTTCATCATCATGAGAGACTGATTCCCTCAAAGTTCTACTTCCCAGATAAAGCCATTCATCCCTCCAAAGGAGGGATGTGAATATCTTAGAAGGACTTTTAGTCATTTGGAGGAATAGAAGCACAAGATGCTTTCCATATTTGTGAAAGAAGTCATTCTAATTATAAGGCTCTCCCTATGTCTCCTACCTCCTAAATCTTCATCAGACACCTTCAGGCATAAGCAACTCCAAGCTCCAAGCAACTTCAAGCAACTTCAAGCATCCTCACCTTGTCTTCAACTTGTCTTCAATCTCAACCAAAGGCAAACAAAGCAAAACCCTAATCTAAGGGAACTAAAGAAGTTAATCTATTTGAGATAGTAAGTTAGGATCACCTAAAACCTAGTACTAAAGTTAATCCTAACTAAAATACTAAAACCAATTGTAAAATCCTAAAAAAGTAACTATGGGAACCTAGGTCAATCATGACTCTACCATATTAATTCCAGAGATCAAATCATCAAATAAGACCTAGGAATAAATTCTACACTACAAGGTACTAAACCTAAACCCTAAAAGGAAGCACCTAAAGCTCAATCTAGAAAACACACCTACTTTCATCACAAAACTGTGAGAAAAATTCTATGGGAGCATACATGTCTAAACTAATCACACACAAAAATTTATCTCAAAAATCATCACCAATTAATCACACAAAATTCCACAAAATCAAACATCAAGCATGACTATTTTAATATCAATTAAAATATGAAAATTCCCATAAAATCAGAAAATGCATGAACTAAAAATATTTTTTATCTAAAAAATACTAGATTCAATCATGAATCTAATGCAAAAAGAATGGGGTTAATTGGATCATTTTTCAATTTTATATGATTTAATCAAGAACCATGTATAAAATGAAGAAATTAAAGAAAATCAAACAAAAATAACCAAGCGCGTGGTGCAGATAGTAATAAAATCAATTCAATATTCAGACTGGGCCAAAAGGGGGGTGTCAGTAGAAAAGCGCCTAAGCCCATATCACAATCAGAAATTATTATGGAAATAGAAAGAAAAAAAGAAAAAGTCACGGTGCAGTAAGTAAGAGAATTCAGTTCAAATTCACAAATGGGCTCGCTGGGGGGTGTGGATAGTTGTTTCAGACTTAAGCCCAATGCCTTTTGTTTAATGATACGCAGCGTTTCAATGTTTCTGAACCCTTCACAATCTAAAGACAAAGCTGGGCCGTGCGATCTTGCTCTGGTCAATGGTCATGCGTGAATCCAAGGGTGCTAACATCATCACCTTCATTTGAACAATTCTGGAGGGAAGAACCTCCATTGAAACAGAGCTCTCATGCTCATCTTCAACACATTCGCATCTCACGAAATCTCCATCAAAATTCAAGATCTAAAGCACTAAATCACTCTAAAATGAACACTGAATCTAACCCTAGCCTCAGAATTCATTGAATCAGTCTCTAACCGAAAACACGATTAAGAATCAAAATTATGCTCAATCCTCAAGCATCACCATTCTTCAAATTGTTTCGTCTAAAATGTTCACCACATTACCCTGATCAGTTCTTACTATAATACTCACCTTATCTCTCAATATCCAGCATGTTCTTGATCCAAACAGAAATTGTGTCATCTCGTTGATCATCACCAAATCCTCTCTAAGTTTCCAGAAATGATCTCCTAACCACATACTACTAATCTAACCTAACAAATTAACTTAATTCGGCTTAAATTAAGGTGAGGGATGAAAGTTTCAAACCTGTGAATTCTTGAATGACAGATGTAGCAATTCTTCAATTCAACCCTTCTACTGCTCCAAAATCATTCAATGTACCAAGTTCTTGCTTCTGTATGCAAGAGAATTGCTTGCAAATGCTTGGAACTCCAAACCCGATGGTGACTTGCAGGTGCTGAAATTCAATTGCAAGAACACGATCCTTCAAGGCTTTGGCTATGGAATTGATCTGGAATCATTCAGTACCCTCAATAGAAGTTGTTGAAATCAAAAGAAAGGAAAAAGAT
The DNA here is from genome assembly GCA_963859935.3 of Lathyrus sativus. Classification (NCBI taxonomy): domain Eukaryota; kingdom Viridiplantae; phylum Streptophyta; class Magnoliopsida; order Fabales; family Fabaceae; genus Lathyrus; species Lathyrus sativus. The sequence goes on along the minus strand of OZ012735.1, from coordinate 302,311,523 downwards.
GGTGTAGAATGCAGAAACTGATTTCAAGTTGCAATGAATAATGTGAAGTTGCAAACTCTCTTCTCTCCCTCAATTCTAACCAACCTTGCACTTGAACCCCTTCTGATCCATATATAGATGATGTTGGACCTCTCTAGAATCTTCTAGAATCATCTAAGGAGATATTGAATTTCTCATGTCATCAAAATACCATCTCATGCCATACTCACACCAATTCTGGTTTCACTTGTTGCAGCAGCTTGTTATGATCCCAAAATCTCTCCAAATGAGATATTAGATGTGTTACAATGCCTTGGAAGCTTGTATATTGATCTCTCATGTGTTTTGCAAATGTTACTTAAGATGTAAGTAACTACTTTTCAAAGAAAGTCCAAAAATTAGACCTCAAATCAAAATTGTGGCTAAACCAATGTTCTTAAAATGTTTTTTAGAGTCAAAATGATATATTACATGCCTTGGTTTGGATGTGTAGGTCAAAAATATCAATTTCCAACTTTAGTTTATTTAACTTATACCCTTATTTTAGGTCATTTTTGCAACTTTGGGCTACAAGCACTTCCAACATCTCATAACCTCTTTAGTAGCCTTAAAACATCATTTTGAACAAGTTTTATGTTGAACATTTTTCCATTTGAAGCTTGGAAATAGGAGTTATGGCCTTATGGTTGAAATGACCTGTAATCTCCAAATGACCAAAATGCCCTTGACTTGTCAAAGTCATAACTTGAGTTCTACAAATCCTATCAAGGACTTCTAGTACTATCTAGAAAGCTAAGAGAATAAGGAACAACATTCATGTTGACCAAAAGTTCATAGGAATCATCCTTCTAGGGAAAAAGTTTGATGCAAGTTGGGCAACTTTCAAGCTCCCAAATCCACAGACCTCAGATGACCTGTAACTTGTCAAGGCCATAACTTGAGTTCTACAAATCCTATCAAGGACTTCTAGTACTCAAATTAAATCTAAGAGCATGCTCTACAACATTCATGTTGGGGGAAAGATGAGATGACAATCACATCTTGAGCTAAACTGCCTTGAAGATAGGGGTCAAACTAGGGGATTTTACACTGTCAAGCCTTAGAAACCCTAGCTTGAAACTTCTCAAACTCTTCAATAATGATGAATTGACCTTCGAATCATCCTTATAACATATCAATGCATCAATCCATGATCACATGGCTCTTGGATTAGGTCTCAACCTTCCTCAAATCATCAGTTGACCTAGGGTTGACCCAGTCAAACCCTAATTGCATCAATCATGGCTGAGTCTTCTTAATCTTGCACAATGACCTATCTAGGCCTCATGATGGCTTTCAAGACATATCATAAGCTCTCTCAAGGCTTCAAGTCCACATTCCTGGCTTCAGAATCATCTGAGGAGCTCCCACAACTTTCAAGTTAGGAGACCCACATTCTTGGTTTCAACCACTCTCTGAGAGGATCTTTTAACTTCTCTGACAAGGATATCAACCCTTGAACACTTGACTAACCTTCTTAGCTAGCTTCATAGTCTTGTAGCTCTTGATTGGTAGTCATACCTCTTGATCTCCTGCATACATGTCAATGAAATGCAAATGATAATGCTAATGTGAATGAAATGAAACACAAGAAAGGTAAAGAAATGTTGGGCAAATTTTGGGGTGAAACAGCTGCCCCTATTCAAACGGCTTGAACCTGACTGGGTGAGAAGCGAACGACTCTCAACCAATCAAGGTGCGAGACGGTTGAATACCAACAAACCCGGAAATTTGCCAACTGCACAAGTACACGGTACTCTGATGGGAACAAATATTCGAAAACTGAAATAGTAGCTGCACGACAACTAGCTGGGGAATTGGTCACACGGTAACCGGTGATACATGGTCGATCATGCCGTCAGGCATCAGGATTCCTTGGGACTTATCAGATCAACAATCAAGTTAATCATGCCATCGGGCATTCAAAGAAATTTTTGGGCGTCAGCCGAACTTCATTAGTAAGTCGGGAATAGCATTCTCGGTCAATCATGAACCAATTGGGGACATCTAACTTCTACCATCAGGCACTCCGCACACCTTCCCGGAGTTCACTCTCTGGGGAAGTTTTATTAATGATATCGTTGGCAATCGTAAAAAGACAATTCCCCTTTAATATAGCTATTTGTGCAACGATTTTACGATTAAGAAGCGATTGATTCTTGTACAGATTATACATTAAATTACTATAGTAGATTTAAGAACTGCTTCGTCAATACGGTTGGACTTCAATCATCAAGTCTTCAAGGGAAGTTTCAACTTTGCTGTTCAGAAACCTGCTGGGGATGACGCATCTCCGCTGGGGATTCTAGAGAACTATCAAGTAACTTTGCTTCGGGGATCTAGAAACATTCTGGGTGAGTCAACTCTACTGAGGACTTCAAGAATCATCTTGGACAAATAACTCCGCTGGAGACTTCAAGAATCATCCTGAACCAATAACTCTGCTGGAGATTTCGGGAATCATCCTGAGCAATCACTCTGCCGGGGACTCTAAGCGTCAACTTGAGCAACCAACTCTAGCGACTTCACTGGGGATTTTAAGAATCATCTTAAACGAACGCCTTTGCAGGAGAATTCAAGAATCATCTTGGGCAAACGACTTTTGCTGGGGGATTCAAGAATCATCTTGAGCAAGTGACTCTGCGGAGGAACACCTACAAAACAAGAACGGTAACGACCTAGCTCATGTTTCATATGTATATGCTTTGACAACGACGCAATGTTCCACACGGTGGAAATGCTACACGTTTTTTGGGTAAATGCTATGCAATCATGCAAAATGCTACGACCCCATCAGCAAAATAAATGCTGAAGGGAGGATCCTCCTGTCAAGGGGACATAACCACTCTGGTGGAGGTGAGGAATCATCCTACCAAGGAGAAAAAGTCATAACAATCTCAATTGGGTTCCGCCTGGGGAGATGATCTTCAGTTGACTGCTGCAGGGGGATAGAGTTCTACGAGAACCTGGGCCTGCTCGTCTAGGTGTACAAACCACGACTGCTGAGGAAAACAATGTCAATCGTAGAAATAAACTGCACGACCTTCACGACTAAACCTTCCTGGAGATAACGACTCCGGTGGGGAAATACGGCATCAGCTATTCAACACTCTACTGGGGAAAACCAATCATGGCCCGAACGCTCTCCAAGGACTCGGCTCTCCTAGGGTTTGCATACTCGGCTGGGGAAGAAGGAATCATCCTGCTTACTGGGGAGAGTACGACTTTGTGGGGAATTTCAATTCCGCTGAAGACTTCAGTCTGTACTATCGAGTGCTGTACACTTCAGCATGTGACTCAGCTAGGGAGATGACGACCTTCAAGTTACATCTGATTGGGGAGAGAATCTTCTCTGCCTGGGGAAACACATATCAATGCTCACAATCTCACGTTCAGACTCTGCTGGGAGAGGCTGCTGAACTTGGCTGGAGAAGAAGGAATCATCCGGCCTGGGGACGCATACGGCGTACCACCTGGTACATGCTGTACCTGCAACAACATAAACAAATAGACAAGATACCCTTCTCAAAGGGACCTATCAAGGTTATCATCTTGTGACAATGTTCGAGTAATCCATTGTTTCAACAATCAGTGGCCTAGGCCAGTAAGTTTATGTATGCGCATTTTATCAAAAACATCGGTGTTCTTTTTCGCAAACAAAACAGATAAATGCTAAACAAACAAACGTAATTGCTGAATAGTACGTTTTATTGATAACGAACCCCTGAATGGGTAAAAATGTTTTACAACAGATGCAAGCCCCTGGAATGAGGAAGCCGCGCAAAAAGGTAAAAACATAAATATACATCAGTATATACAAATGTCGGCAATGAGGCGTTGACGAACACCATGAGTTGATCCCTCTATGACCCACTCGACTTCGATACTTCTCCGACGCTTCAGCTTCAGAAGAGATTGATTCAGATAAACGGCCCTCAGGTCTTCCAAACCACTAAACAATGAAAGTCCACACACGGAACGCAGTCATTTGCTTTTTCAAATCCCTAACTTTTGCCTGAATCGCCCTTCCGGGTTTTCGATTCACCGGGATACCCTTTTTTGCCAAAGTCGCCCTTCTAGGTTTTCGAATTTGCGGGTGTACATTTTTTTCAATTTATATCCCTAATTTTTGCCCGAACCCTTTTTTCCTTTTTTATGGTTCGCCGGGATGCCCCATTTTTGCCTGGATACTCTTTTTCTTTCCAGCGGGTCGTTTTTTAAGCAAAGTATTTTTTTAACTGCGTCCGCGTTCACCGAGGATGCAAAATCTTCACCATCCATCGTGGATAACAACAAGGCTCCTCCCGAAAAGACCTTGCTGACGACGTACGGACCTTCGTAATTGGGAGTCCACTTGCCCCGGTGATCAGAGTGTGGAGGAAGAATCTTCTTCAGGACAAGATCACCCGTCTGAAAGCTTCTAGGACGCACCTTCTTATCATAAGCTTTCTTCATTCGGCTTTTGTACAGACAACCATATGCAATTGATGCTAACCTCTTCTCGTCCATCAGGCTGAGTTGGTTTAGTCGGTTCTTAATCCATTCTGCCTCGTCGAGTTTCACATCAACCAAAACTCGCAAAGAAGGGATCTCTACTTCTAACGGTAGGACCGCCTCCATACCGTACACTAAGGAGAAAGGAGTTGCCCCGGTTGACGTACGTACCATCGTTCGATAACGGTGCAGTGCGAATGGCAACATCTCGTGCCAATATTTGTAGGTCACAACCATCTTCTGTACAATCTTCTTAATGTTTTTATTAGCCGCTTCAACGACGCCATTCATCTTCGGCCGGTAAGGAGATGAGTTGTGGTGTTCAATCTTGAAACTCTGGCACAACTCCTTCATCATCTTGTTATTCAAATTCGAACCATTATCGGTAATGATCTGCTCGGGAATTCCGTAACGATAGATGATGTCCCTCTTTATGAATTTAGCCACCACCTGCTTGGTCACATTAGCGTACGAGGCTGCCTCCACCCACTTGGTGAAGTAGTCGATAGCTACTAGAATGAAGCGATGACCGTTAGATGCAGTGGGCTCGATCTTGCCTATCATGTCGATGCCCCACATGGAGAACGGCCACAGGGAGGACATGACATTCAACGGGCACGGCGGCACATGAATCTTATCAGCATAAATCTGGCATTTATGACATCTCTTCGCGAATTTAAAGCAATCTGATTCCATCGTCAGCCAGTAATATCTTGCTCTCAGGATCTTTCTCGTCATAGCATGCCCGCCGGCGTACGTACCGAATGTGCCTTCATGGACTTCTTCCATGAGCATACTCGCTTCTTTCTCATCTACACATCTGAGTAGCACGAGATCGTGGTTTCTTTTATACAAAACTCCATCAGGATTGAGATAAAAAAATTCCAGACAGCCTCCTCAGAGTCTTCTTATCCTGGGTTGACGCTCCCGCAGGATACTCCTTAGTCATAAGGAAGGTCTGAATATCATGGAACCATGGCTTGCCGTCGGAGGCTTCCTCGATTGCAAAGACGAATGCAGGTCTATCAAGACGAGAAAGGACAATTCTTGGAGCTTCATTCCAAGAATTGACTTTATACATCGAAGCCAACGGGGCTAAGGCATTAGCTATCTGATTTTCAGCTCTGGGCACATGATGGAGTTCCACTCGATCAAAGAACGGAAGCAGCCTTCTGGCATAGTTCATGTACGGCACCAAATTTGATTGACGAGTCTCCCACTCCCCTTTAATCTGGTTAATCACAAGCGCTGAGTCACCGTATTCGTCTAGGTTCTTGATTCTCAAATCGATTGCCTCTTCTAGACCCATGATGCATGCTTCGTACTCCGCTTCATTATTGGTGACCGGAAACGTCAGTCTCGCGGTGAACGGGGTGTGGGATCCGTGGGGAGTCGTGATGATCGCCCCAATGCCACTTCCGTAAGAATTAACCGCCCCGTCAAATATCAATTTCCACTAGGATTTCCTATCTGGACCCTCGTCGGGCAACGGTTCGTCACAATCTTTTGCTTTAAGAAACATGATATCCTCATCAGGGAATTCAAATTTCATCGGCTGGTAATCCTCGATTGGCTGTTCGGCAAGGTAATCAGACAATACGCTTCCCTTGATGGCCTTCTGGGAAATGTACTGAATGTCATATTCCGTCAACACCATTTGCCATCTGGCAATCCTGCCCGAAAGCGCTTGTTTCTCGAAGACGTACTTGATCGGATCCATCTTTGAAATTAGCATGGTGGTGTGATTGAGCATGTATTGTCGTAAATGTTTCGCAGCCCAGGCTAGTGCACAACACGTCTTCTCCAGCATCGAGTAACGAAATTCACAGTCTGTGAATTTTTTACTCAAGTAGTAAATGGCATGCTCCTTTCTGCCCGTCTCGTCGTGTTGACCGAGAACACACCCCATACTATTCTCAAGAACTGTCAAGTACATGATTAAGGGTCGTCCAGCCACTGGGGGTATCAAGATCGGAGGTTCCTGTAGATACTGCTTTATCTTATCAAATGCCTTCTGGCAATCCTCGTTCCAGATAATCGCCTGATCTTTCTTTAGCAGTTTGAACATCGGTTCACACGTGGCCGTGAGCTAAGAAATAAACCTTGCAATGTAGTTTATTCTTCCCAGGAAACCACGAACTTCTTTTTCTGTTTTTGGCGCTGGCATTTCTTGTATCGCTTTTATTTTCGCAGGATCAACCTCGATGCCTCTTTCGCTCACGATAAACCCCAGCAACTTTCCGGACCGTACTGCGAAAGTACACTTGTTAGGATTCAGCCTCAACCTGAACTTCCTAAGCCTCTCAAAAAGCTTCAGCAAATTGACCAGATGTCCCTCCTCCGTTTGGGACTTCGCAATCATGTCATCAACATAGACTTCAATCTCATGATGAATCATGTCATGAAACAAAGTAACCATTGCTCGTTGGTAAGTGGCCCCTGCGTTCTTCAGACCGAAAGGCATTACCTTATAGCAAAATGTTCCCCAAGGTGTAATAAACGTAGTTTTCTCCATGTCCTCCGGCGCCATCTTGATCTGATTGTAACCGGAGAAGCCATCCATGAACGAAAATACGGAGAACTGAGCTGTATTGTCGACCAACACATCAATATGAGGCAGCGGGAAATCATCTTTAGGGCTCGCCCTATTCAAATCCCGATAATTGACGCACATTCGTACCTTACCGTCCTTCTTCGGTACAGGCACTATGTTGGCGACCCACGGAGGGTAAGTAGTGACCGCTAAGAAGCCAGCATCAAGCTGCTTTTGCACTTCTTCTTTGATCTTAACGGCCATATCTAGTCGCGTCCTCCTAAGCTTCTGCTTAACGAGAGGGCAATCTTCTCGCAGCGGCAAGTGATGGACCACGATGTCAGTGTCAAGTCCGGGCATATCTTCGTATGACCAAGCAAAGACGTCACTATACTCTCTTAGCATCTCGACCAATCTCTGCTTGACATCACTCTGCAATGCAGCCCCTATCCTGACGTTCCTGACGAGTTCTTCAGAACCCAGATTCACAATCTCAATCTCTTCCTCGTGAGGCAGAATAACTTTCTCTTCTTGTTTCAACAAGCGGGCCAACTCTTCGGGAAGGTCTTCGTCTTCATCAATCTCTTCTTCGGCTTGAGAGATCGGGCAATCGAAGTCGAAGTGAGCCGTAGAAGGTCCAGAGTCGATGTCATCTGTTATGTGGATCCTGCAATAACAAGGGTTAAGCTTAAAACAAGGATATGCAGGTTAGCACAAACCCCATTGCCATTTTATTGTTTTTCAAAACAAATATAAGACAGGAATAACAGAGATCACAATATTTGAATACGAAGAAAAACGCCTTTTGATTTATTGATAAAATGCATGTACATAATCAAACGAGGCCCTGACAATAAAACCACTATGCCCCGGGTAGGACATAGGGTTCTACAATGATTGGAAAAAGTAAATCATTACTCTTTGCTTGTCATCTGGATGATATCCTTGACGAACCAGTTGTTGAGGCTCTCGCCTGGCTTGCTTGGCTGGATCCAAGAGTCTAAGTCACAGTCGCTATCTCCGCTGTCTTCAGACACTGCATTGATGCTTTCAAATATCACCCCGCCGCTGGTAAACTGGATCGGCCCTTTACCTCGCGACGCACTGCTAGAAGAGGAGGCTTCAGCCGCAGGAAATATCCCAACCCAAACTTGTCTTTCTTGTTAGGTATCTCCAATATTCGCCCCCAGCCTGGGGTAGGTCCGGCTTGAACAACGGCCCGGGCTTCTTTGAAGGAAGAGAGAGTCATCTCTGGTTTCTCAGTGACTACAAGAGCTACGTCCTTGACTTTAACAGCTTCGAACACTTGGCATAGGGTTTCGTGGATTTCCCCATCCATCTTAACATACTTGAAGGACGAAAAATGGCTCACCATTATGTCTTCCTCGCCGCAAATGGTCACAATGCTACCTCTGACAGCATACTTGAGTTTCTGGTGCAACGTGGAGGTTACGACACCCGCAGAATGGATCCATGGTCGGCCTAGTAGACAGCTGTAGGCAGGCATGATGTCCATAATGTAAAAGACCGCATCGAACGTTTCCGGCCCAACTTGGATTGACAACGTCACCTCCCCGAAAACATGGCGTTTGGTTCCATCGAACGCTTTCACAACCAGATCACTGGGTGTGCAAATTACTCCGCGAGTATCTAACTTCATTAATGCCTTCTTCGGAAGAACATTGAGCGATGACCCTGTGTCTACCAACACGTGAGACATAATCGTTCCTCTACACTCTATCGAGATGTGCAGGGCGCTATTGTGGTTCCTCCCCTTCGGCGTCAGCTCTAGGACAGTGAACCCTAACCCATTTCCAGCATTCACGTGGGCTACGACCTCTTCCAACTGGTTTACCGATATTTCATGCAGTACATACGCGGCGTTCAACACCTTCAGCAGCGCGTTGTGGTGTGCTTCAGAACACAGCAACAAATTCAGGATGGAAATTTTCGAGGGTGTCTGATGGAGATGATCCACGATCTTGTAGTCACTCTTTTTAATCAACCTCATAAATTCCTCGGCGTCTTTAACGAGTAAGTCTTTTTCTACCCCGCAAGGGATCTCTTCAACGACTTTACTCTTCCCTTTATCAGTTGCATCAGCTCTATCCGCTTTATCCGTTATGATCTCAGGTGGTGCAAATACTCTTCCGCTGCGAGTAATTCCGCTAACGCCCGCTAGGTTCTCCACAGACGACCCAAACGGTTCTAGTTCCAACTTCTGCCCGTTGCAGTAGACCTCTGCCCCATAATACCATGGGACAACATTAGTGCTTTCGAACGGTATCGGCCCAGCTTTGGTGATGGTAATTGTGGGCGGTCTAGGTGCAGAAATAGTTATCGTCTGGCGAGGGATGGTGATGGTAGCAACCTCGTCATCTTGCTTCAGCATTACCTTTCCCGATCCGCTTTCGGCCCTTCGGCTAAATTGCAGGATTCCGTCGGTCATCAGAATTTGAATCCCCTCTATCAACTGTTCAAATCCATCAGGACTTGTCGCACAGCCCATACACAGCTCTCTGCAACCTGGATAGAAACCCCTTTACATCAGCTTAGCTTTAACGAAGCTAAGTGGTGTCTTCAGATCTCTGACATCAGTCAACAAATCCAAACTCTCGTCTTCAATAATGGCGTTTACTCCACCTCCCCTATGATTCGGCATAGGGTTCTTCGTGACGTTTGGCACATTATCTGAGAAATTAATGATCTTGGTGTCCATCATGTCCTGCACCTTGTGCTTGAAGGCTTTGCAATTTTCTATTGTATGGCCTGGTGCCCCTGAGTGAAACTCACAAGTTGCATTCGCGTCACAACCTGGAGGAGGTTCCCCTGTCAAGGGAGCCAAGGTTCTCTTCTGGATCAACTGTAGCTAGAGCAGAGTCTGCAATAGTTAAGCGTACGACATGGGTGGTGTCTCGAGGTGACGGCTCGACAGAGGTGCCCTGTTCTGATACTTTTTGTACCCTTGTTGATTTGGTTGCTGCTGCTGCTGTGGCTGTTGAACTGCCGGGATAGTTATGCTGGCCACCTGTTGGTGAGGGCCTTTACCCTTCCTTCGAGCGTTGGTCACGGCGCTCGTTTCTCCTTCCCGTATTTTGCCACCATAAGGTTTCTTGCCTCCTCCAGCTGAGGATGAATCACCTTGAATTTCCCCAGTTTGATCCCATTTTCGACGTGTTCACCCGTGATAATGAGATATGAGAAGGTTCCGGACATACCGCTGACCAATTTCTCATAATAAACCCCTGGGAGGGTGGCCACGAACATTTGCACGAGCTCACGTTCAACCATCGGCGGCTGGACTCTGGCTGCCAATTCACGCCACCGCTGGGCGTATTCCTTGAACCCCTCGTTGTTCCTTTGTGATAGATTCTGCAGTTGGACTCGGTTCGGAGCCAAGTCACTGTTATATTGGTAGTGGTGCACAAATGCTTCAGCAAGGTCCTTCCACGTGCGCACACTGGTAGGTTCCAGACTCATGTACCATTTGAGGGAGGGTCCGGACAGACTGTCCTGAAAGAAGTGCATCAACAACTTCTCGTCCTCAGAATGAGCTGACATTTTCCGGTAATATGATCTCAGATGGACGCGAGGGCAAGTGGTGCCCTTGTACTTTTCAAAGTCAGGTACCTTGAACTTGGGAGGCACCTTGAAATCAACAATCAGTCCTAACTTGGACATATCAATGCCCAGGGTGTTCTGGTTCTCGATATTTCTCATCTTATCCTCGAGTGCCTTGAACCTTAGACGTGCTTCAGCAGTCAGCTCCCCTTCAGCACCTCTCTGAGAGAACACATCGTCTTGACGGTCTTCTAACCACGGCTGAGGCCCAAACAGATTTCCAACACCCGCATTGCTGTTGCCCAGCCCAGCATTGACGTTAGCTTCAAAATTTCCATTACCGACGCCCGTCGTATTACCATTGAGTCCCTGGAACAACCTGAAACAACCTGTGAACACAAAAGGGATAGGAAAAACGACAAAGTGCTCGTTATGCAAATGCTTCATGCAAATGCAAACGTGTGTCTGTGCGTTAGGGAGATTTCCCCTGATCCTAGTGCCTGAGTGTCAGTGCTGATAATAAGAAGTCTGAGTCCAGTCATGGAAATAACATCTCATATATATGAAGAAAGCCCATCAAGGAAGTACACAACGTCAGTGAGTACAAGATGAATCAATAGCATGACCTCAACCAACAAGTCTGGTGATGGTCAGCATACAACAATGATCAAACAAAAGGAATACAAATAGTCAAGTACGGCCACGGGCGCGAAACTCTTCTAACAACCCCTTCGTTTCTGGATGATCAGGCCGAGTGAGTAACCCTTCGACGAGTAACTCCCTCTGCATAATGGTGTACTGAAGACCTTCGACCGAATCTTCCCATGCTTCTTCGCCGAAACAATCTTCAAGCTTCCGCTTCTTGGACTCAAACGTCAGTTTGCGCTCCTTCAGGTTAGCAAGAGCTTTGTTGAGCTGGCCTTCAGCGGCATATCTGCGAGCGGTTTCTTCATCAAACCTCTTCTCACTAGCCTTCACCTGGGCTTTCAGCTTGGAGATCTGTTGCGTCAGCTTATCCTCCCGCTCTTTCCTGTTGGCCAGGGTGGCCTTCCAATGCTGGTTAAACTTGGATATCCTCCGATACGCTTCGTCCAAGTGCTGCTTCTCAGTGGCCAACACATCATTGACAGCTTTGAAGTCTCGACCCATGCGCTCGCGCTCAGCTATCTGCTTAGTCAAGTCTGTCCCCAGCTGGTTCACCAGCTCGGTCTGCCTCTTGAAGGAATGAACGGCTTCGCTTCTCTCGCTTCTGAGTTGAGCCAATTCTTTCTCCAGTTCTTCATTTGCCCTCTTCAGCTCATCTCTCTCAGCTAACACCTGATTATGCTGCTGAATAGGCACGGTGGTAGGCTCTTCAATCACTGGAGGGCTTTCTGGCTTGGTAGGAGGAAACGGCATCCCTATAGCGTCTGCTCTGGCTCTGATCCAAGTCACATATGGGGCGTAGGCCTGGCTATTACTTTTCCCCAGCAATGGTTTTCCCCTCTTACTGATACCATTCCAAGCGCGCTGAAGCTTAGATAACATATCCCCCTCTAGAAGACCAGTGAGGTACATAGATTCCTGTACCTCTTCATCCTTCGGCGGAGCTCTCAAAGCGTAAGTAAACTGTCAGACCAGCAAAGACGGATTATAGTTTATACAACCCTTCCTGCCTATAAAAGGAACGTTCGGAAACCCGCTGCAGCTGAAGATGATCTCGGTACCCAACCTATCTCTGTCAAACCAGTCAATATCCTCCGCTGTTAGACTCATCAAGCGCTCAGACCACTCAGTTGTGGCTGCAGACGAAGCAAAGGGACCCCTCTTGGGTAGATGACTATCAAGCCATTTATAGAGCAGAGGCACACAGCACGAGACATTCTTACCCCTTCTGTTCTCGTTTTTGTAATGGATGGAATGGTAGACATCTCCTATCAAGGTAGGGACCAGATTCCCTGAAGCAAAGATGTGAAATGCGTCGAAGTCCACAAAGTCGGGCATATTGGGGAACAGAATGATGCCATATATGTAAAGAGCGAGGATAGCGTTGAACACGACTCAACATCCATCTTTGGCGCACTGCTGAGCCTTTCCCACTAAGAACTGCAAGGAGAAACCGGGAACCTTGTTCCAACTAGACAAAACCAACTCGGAGGCATCCAGATGAAGTGACGGAGCTAGACTAGCCAGATCAGGCTCGGCATCCATATGAACAAAGGGCATCTGACTCTTGATAGGCACACCTAACAAATCAACATACTCCTCTAGCGTGGGTGCGAGAACAAAATCCTGGAAAGTAAAGCATCTCAACGGAGGATCGTAGAACTGCAGCAGAGCGTGCAACCCATTCAACTCGAACGCAGAAGGTTTACGAACCAAACTGAGCAATTTGCCGTATGAATTTCTGAATTTGTCTCTCACAGAATCATCTGCCAAAGCAATCAAACCAGTTAGCTGAACAACATCAGGAGTGGGGAGCTTGTAAGCCACGGTCTTCCTCAGAGAACCCATAACAATACAACAGAAGGCCAGAAATCCTGAATCGGGGGAAACGGTACCTGCAACACAGACACACGTTAATGAAATGCAAATGGGTATGCAAAGCAATGTAAAATGCAATTGTGCAGCAGGAGATCAAGGCAACTGTGCTGTTGAAGAGATGAAGGTTCTGTGTCAACAAAACCACAATACTGCTCTGTCAAGAACAACCACTATCTCTGATAAGAAGAAAACCCTGGTATCGGACCATAAATTTGCTCTGTCAAGAACACACATATCTAATAATAAGGACCTCTGATACAGGACCAAAACTCTGCTCTGTCAAGAACACATACCTCTGCTGATGAGATCCTCTGATCCCAATCATAAACCTGTTTTGTCAAGGACAAATACACATCTGCTAATGAGATCCTCTGATCCCAATCAAAACTGATCCACTATCAAGAAAACCAGGTAGTCTGAAGGTTAGGGTTTCCTGCAACAAACCCAGCCCTGCTCACAGGTATGGACCTAAACTGACACAAGTTCGACATCCTATGTGGTCATCAGCGTCACAGACATTCAAGAGGGGTGATATGATACCCAGAAGGTGTGGCATCACCAGCTCATGAAGCGGCATCACTCGGCTGAATCCCAAATGATCGGTCCCCAGAGTCGACAATCCTCCAAACCAACAACCCCCTCAACCCAAAGGGTTGAAAAAGAAGTCAACCGGGAGAACCTCGTCTGAGCGTGGATTTCATGAGACACTAGTGCCTGCCAAGCAAGCACGCGCCCACTAATTTCCACAACTAGTGCTATGTTCACTCAAGCCTGGGTTTGGCTTCTCACTCATCAGAATGCCCCTCCCACAACAGCACAGATAATCATATCATACTGAAAATAACGTGCGGGAAATGAAATGCGATAAATAAACACAACCCCACAAGTAATCATACAAGCGCTAGGATTGACTCTCGCAGGGGGCGTTGGATCCCCAAACTGACTCGCATAAGGACGTTGGATCCCAGGAAACTATCAAGTCCCCAACAGAGTCGCCAGCTGTCGCTACCGCGAAAATAAGGTGTCGGCAAAACAGAAGAGTCTCCACCTTTCGTTATTTATCCCTCAGAACGGGAAAGGAAACGATCGGAAAAACTTGACGAAAAGGTATAAGACAAGGTCATCGCAACCGTTGTCTGGGTTCGGGAGTCGGTTACGCAAGGGGAAGGTATTAGCACCCCTCACGTCCATCGTACTCGATGGGATCCATGCTTGTTGTGTTTACTGGACGGGTTGGTTTTATCTATCTACCTATCAAGGCTAGCTTAAAAAGAAAAGAAAATGACTCGGCAAAGCGTCGCGCTTTATGCCTACATATTCTCATCAGGGAATGAGAAATCAGAGTCAACGTGGTTCGACTAACTACGGGTGGTGGGGGAAGGTGGCTTGCCAATACATCAGTATTGTGCCTACGTACTCTCAACAGGCTTGAGAGATCAGAGCTTACGTAGTTCGGGATAACGCGGATTACGGGGATTCAGATTCATCTATTTTATCGAGTAGGGTTAAACAGCAGTTCCAGCAGTTAGGGCAAAGCCTGTTTGCGGTGGCGCTGAAGTTTAACGATACTCTTTTCTTCAGAAAAGCTTCCTTTGAATTACGGGCCCACGGGGCAAAAAGGTTTGAAGTTCGTTTTCTGTCTTTTCCGGAAGAACTATTTTTTATGGGTGTTTGCAATTTCAATCGCACTAAAGACTATGACCTGAGAGTGAGTGCGTCGCATGTCACCCAAAGGGTGCCATACTAAACATCCGGACTGTTGAAAAGAAACTCTCCAACAATCCTTTCTCAGATAGCTTAAGGCTCGTAACATACGAAAGAAATCATTCATGATTACTGTATCTTAATTTGTTTGGAGATGAGAAGAGAGAACAGGCTCAACTAAGGGGGAGACTATCAAGTCCTAATGTTGTCATGCCAAGGATTCATCCTATGGTTGAAGTTTGAAACAGGGAACTCCTAGAAGTTATCATGCATAGGTTTCAACCTAAAGTTCTATCATCACTTCCTTATCAAAGAAAGTGAGAGTCCTAGGGGATCATTTCAATGATAAATAGAAACAGATAAAGCATCAGCTTAAACAGTAAACAGTAAACAAAATGCATGCAATGCAAGTGAGGGAGGAAATGTGTGTGGGGCAGCAGCCTCCACAAGCTCATCTCAACCTCAAGTCAGATATGAATAACAGTAATCATACAAAAGAAATAACATGCTATCAAGCAAGATATAATAAACTGCAATCATACAGTAAAAATAACATGCTATCAAGCAAACACAAACCACATGGGCAAGGGAGCTGGGCTCTACCGAATACCCGCAAGCAAAGCCACATAGTAAAATACAAGCAGAGGGAGCAACTCAACCTCTAGTGCAATCATGCTCCTAGCTTAAGGTCAGTCTAGATATGAACTTATTCTAATGCATCAAGCAAAACAAACAAGGCACATCAATGCAGAGAAGAAAACAGATCAACAACTTCCACAATCATGCTCTCCTCAGACAGTAGTCCAGTCATCAGACTTCCATCACCCTTCAAGGCTATCATCTTCAATGGCAAGTATCCACATGCTTCTTCAAGGTTTCAATCCATCAAACATAAGTATCAACTTGTTCTCTCTTCTCTAAGCTTCAGCTCCTCAGCATAAGTATCAACTTATCCTTCTTCTTCAAGCTTCAGCTCTAAGTAGACTCCACCTTTCAGGCTTCAATCCCAATAGCAAGTATCAACTTGGTCTTTCAGGCTCTCAGTGTATCAAACACACAAGTATCAACTTGTTCCCTCAAGCTTAAGTTTTTTCCTTCAATCTCAGATTGAATCCTTTTTATACAAGTGCCAACTTGTTCTTCTTGATCTTCAAGCTTCAGCTACAATGGCAATGCTCAAGGAATCGTCCTCTTCCACACTCTTCAATGAAGTCCTCATCTTCAAACTTAAGTCCAACATCTTTCAAGATACTCAAACTAGAAGACAATTGATTTAACAGAATGAGTGGAAATGATAAACAACTTATTGACAACCAAAGGAAGCCTGTAAGGGTTCATCATCATGAGAGACTGATTCCCTCAAAGTTCTACTTCCAAGAAAAAGCCACTCATCCCTCTAAAGGAGGGATGTGAATATCTTAGAAGGACTTTTAGTCATTGGGAGGAATGGAAGCACAAGATGCTTTCCATATTTGTGAAAGAAGTCATTCTAATTATAAGGCTCTCCCTATGTCTCCTACCTCCTAAATCTTCATCAGACACCTTCAGGCATAAGCAACTCCAAGCTCCAAGCAACTTCAAGCATCCTCACCTTGTCTTCAACTTGTCTTCAATCTCAACCAAAGACAAACAAAGCAAAACCCTAATCTAAGGGAACTAAAGAAGTTAATCTATTTGAGTTAGTAAGTTAGGATCACCTAAAACCTAGTACTAAAGTTAATCCTAACTAAAATACTAAAACCAATTGTAAAATCCTACAAACATAACTATGGGAACCTAGGTCAATCATGACTCTACCATATTAATTCCAGAGATCAAATCATCAAATAAGACCTAGAAATAAATTCTACACTACAAGGTACTAAACATAAACCCTAAAAGGAAGCACCTAAAGCTCAATCTAGAAAACACACCTACTTTCATCACAAAAATGTGAGAAAAATGCTATGGTAGCATACATGTCTAAACTAATCACACACAAAAATTTAGCTCAAGAATCATCACCAATTAATCACACAAAATTCCACAAAATCAAACATCAAGCATGCCTATTTTAATATCAATTAAAATATGAAAATTCCCATAAAATCAGAAAATTCATGAACTAAAAATATTTTTTATCTAACAAATACTAGATTCAATCATGAATCTAATGCAAAAAGAATGGGGTTAATTGAATCATTTTTCAATTTTATATGATTTAATCAAGAACCATGTATAAAATGAAGAAATTAAAGAAAATCAAACAAAAATAACCAAGCGCGTGGTGCAGATAGTAATAAAATCAATTCAATATTCAGACTGGGCCAAAAGGGGGGTGTCAGTAGAAAAGCGCCTAAGCCCATATCACAATCAGAAATTATTATGGAAATAGAAAGAAAAAAAGAAAAAGTCACGGTGCAGTAAGTAAGAGAATTCAGTTCAAATTCACAAATGGGCTCGCTGGGGGGTGTGGATAGTTGTTTCAGACTTAAGCCCAATGCCTTTTGTTTAATGATACGCAGCGTTTCAATGTTTCTGAACCCTTCACAATCTGAGGACAAAGTTGGGCCGTGCAATCTTGCTCTGGTCAATGGTCATGCGTGAATCCAAGGGTGCTAACATCATCACCTTCATTTGAACAATTCTGGAGGGAAGAACCTCCATTGAAACAGAGCTCTCATGCTCATCTTCAACACATTCGCATCTCACAAAATCTCCATCAAAATTCAAGATCTAAAGCACTAAATCACTCTAAAATGAACACTGAATCTAACCCTAGCCTCAGAATTCATTGAACCAGTCTCTAACCGAAAACACGATTAAGAATCAAAATTATGCTCAATCCTCAAGCATCACCATTCTTCAAATTGTTTCGTCTAAAATGTTCACCACATTACCCTGATCAGTTCTTGCTATAATACTCACCTTATCTCTCAATATCCAGCATGTTCTTGATCCAAACAGAAATTGTGTCATCTCATTGATCATCACCAAATCCTCTCTAAGTTTCCAGAAACGATCTCCTAACCACATACTACTAATCTAACCTAACAAATTAACTTAATTCGGCTTAAATTAAGGTGAGGGATGAAAGTTTCAAACCTGTGAATTCTTGAATGACAGATGTAGCAATTCTTCAATTCAACCCTTCTACTGCTCCAAAATCATTCAATGTACCAAGTTCTTGCTTCTGTATGCAAGAGAATTGCTTGCAAATGCTAAGGAGATATTGAATTTCTCATGTCATCAAAATACCATCTCATGCCATACTCACACCAATTCTGGTTTCACTTGTTGCAGCAGCTTGTTATGATCCCAAAATCTCTCCAAATGAGATATTAGATGTGTTACAATGCCTTGGAAGCTTGTATATTGATCTCTCATGTGTTTTGCAAATGTTACTTAAGATGTAAGTAACTACTTTTCAAAGAAAGTCCACAAATTAGACCTCAAATAAAAATTGTGGCTAAAACAATGTTCTTAAAATATTTTTTAGAGTCAAAATGATATATTACATGCCTTGGTTTGGATGTGTAGGTCAAAAATATCAATTTCCAACTTTGGTTTATTTAACTTATACCCTTATTTTAGGTCATTTTTGCAACTTTGGGCTACAAGCACTTCCAACATCTCATGACCTCTTTACTAGCCTTAAAAAATCATTTTGAACAAGTTTGATGTTGAACATTTTTCCATTTGAAGCTTGGAAATAGGAGTTATGGCCTTATGGTTGAAATGACCTGTAATCTCCAAATGACCAAAATGCCCTTGACTTGTCAAAGCCATAACTTGAGTTCTACAAATCCTATCAAGGACTTCTAGTACTCTCTAGAAAGCTAAGAGAATAAGGAACAACATTCATGTTGACCAAAAGTTCATAGGAATCATCCTTCTAGGGAAAGAGTTTGATGCAAGTTGGGTAACTTTCAAGGTCCCAAATCCACAAACCTCAGATGACCTGTAACTTGTCAAGGCCATAACTTGAGTTCTACAAATCCTATCAAGGACTTCTAGTACTCAAATTAAAGCTAAGAGCATGCTCTACAGCATTCATGTTGGGGGAAAGATGAGATGACAATCACATCTTGACCTAAACTTCCTTGAAGATAGGGGTCAAACTAGGGGATTTTACACTGTCAAGCCTTAGAAACCCTAGCTTGAAACTTCTCAAACTCTTCAATAATGATGATTTGACCTTGGAATCATCCTTATAACATCTCAATGCATCAATCCATGATCACATGTCTCTTGGATTAGGTCTCAACCTTCCTCAAATCATCAGTTGACCTAGGGTTGACCCAGTCAAACCCTAATTGCATCAATCATGGCTGAGTCTTCTTAATCTTGCACAATGACCTATCTAGGCCTCATGATGGATTTCAAGACATCTCATAAGCTCTCTCAAGGCTTCAAGTCCACATTCCTGGCTTCAGAATCATCTGAGGAGCTCCCACAACTTTCAAGTTAGGAGACCCACATTCTTGGTTTCAACAACTCTCTCTGAGGATATTTTAACTTCTCTGACAAGAATATCAACCCTTGAACACTTGACTAACCTTCTTAGCTAGCTTCATAGTATTGTAGCTCTTGATTGGTAGTCATACCTCTTGATCTCCTGCATACATGTCAATGAAATGCAAATGATAATGCTAATGTGAATGAAATGAAGCACAAGCAAGGTAAAGAAATGTTGGGCAAATTTTGGGGTGCAACACCTCCCCATTGGAATTGGTTTTGAACCATGATTTTAATGAGTTGATAGGCATCTTCATAAGGTTTGTCCATCAAAGCACCGCCAGCTACAACGTTCAGATTAAACTTGGTGTTATACATAAGACCATTATAAAAAGTATGGATTATTAACCATTGTTCAAGTTCATGGTGCAAACAGATCCTCAAGATGTCTTTGTATCTTTCCCAAGCATCAAAAAGAGATTCATTGTCTTTCTTCCTAAATCTGTTGATTTGGGCTCTTAGCATAGCAGTTTTGCTAGGTGGAAAATATCGGGCTAAGAAGACTTTCTTCAACTTGTCCCATGTAGTGATGGAGTTGGATGGTAAAGACTGGAGCCAAGCTCTAGCTCTATTCACTTTTACAGTGTCATCGTATTGCACAAACATTAATAAATGAAGGTTCGGGTCATCTGTAGGACTCCCGGAAAGCATATTTTGAAAATCAATGAGATCTTAATCGATACCTAAAGTGCTCTCGTTATTTTTAGGATTGATGCCTAGTTTCCATTATCCAGTTTAATCCTCACACTCTCGCGTTATCATCCTGAACCTTAATTTGCTACTCACTCTCGTGATGAAATAATAAAACATATAATTTAAAACCAAAACCAAAATAGAGTTCAAAACACAATTTCGCGCCTATTATTTTCTACTGAGTCCCGTCGATAACGACGGTCCTCATACGCCAGACTCAGGCAGAACTAGCAACACATTATTTCAGATGAAAACAACATAGTCATGGCATTCATATTTAAAGACAACATTATAGCAAGTAAAACAATAAAGCAATTATGCTAAAGTAAAAACGGTAAATAAAAATCTATAAATTAAATTGCATGAAACTGAACTTGAGGAAACAACTTTATCTTGGCAAGATTGCTTCGGTCCAAAAGTACATAAAGTAATGCGAGAAAGTACCGAAACATATTATGACAATACCTCAATGTGATTTATTGTCACTTTACAAGTAAAATATATGCCTAGGAAATTCTACAGTGCTTCTGCATGATTCTCTCCTTCTTCAAATGCTCAGATGAGACCTATATGTAGACTAGGTAACTGCTCAGAAGCCTTGGAATGTGCAAGGGGCGGTTGGAGAGGAAATAGGGAGTGGCAGAGAGAAGTTTCAACTAAAATTTGTAAAAGCTGGTCTGCATAATATTGGTGGACGCCATTAAGGCAGATGGCGAACGCCATTGTGCTCCTAATTAAATGATGTGTCATCCTGAACAATGGTGGGTGTAACACCCCACTTCCTAAATCAATTAAAATATAAGCATTATAAATAAACATCAGAGTTCTTCCACCCAAAGTGGGATATCACATAATCAAATCCAACACGTCCTTCATTAGAATGTTTTCACCAAAATACAGCGGAAATTATTCATATAATGAAATACATCAAATTCATGATACGTCACAGGAAAAGAAATAAATTCAACAAAAACAACTAAAACACCCAAGTCCCGTGCTACGTATCAGAGTATCCTAAGACTCGACTGGCACACCACAAATCCAAGATAGTTAAGTACCTGGATTATCTGCACATCCGAAGAAGCACAGACCACAACAATAGTAAGGGGGGTGAAAAAACATTATCAAAATATATCAGTAATTACATACATGAAATAAAGGTAGTAAATACAACAGTCATCTCAATCATCACCCAACATTCACCAAACACGACATATAGTCCACCAATCAACATAATACATCATAATGCAAATATGCAACGCAACACCATGCATGCGGTACCGACTCATTGGTTCATTCCATGTGAACCCGAATAGATCACCTACACCCACCCTTGGCCATGATCCGTCCCCACCAATTCCCCACTCAAAGGAATACGAATGGATCACATAAATTCCATTGAGCAATGACTCATTCCACCAACACTTCATAATATGCATGACACCAAATGCATACAAATTCACACAAGCATACATTGTGCATACGATTCTCAGATCACACCACCACACATCACATATACATAGATATGTCATACACCAATCAATCAAATACTTACATAAAGTATTAAGGAATTCACTTCCTATCACCAAATACACAATTTCCATCATTCAATCACCATCCATACACTTATCATGATCAAAGGGATCCTACAAGTCTAATGCACAAGGCAAAACAACACAAAACCACATTCTGCCATCACGTTCGCTGAACCATTCGCCAGGCGAAGCCCCGCAGCGAATGCTCGCTATGGTTCGCCAGGCGAACCTTCGCCAACCTTCGCCAGGCGAACCTTCGCCAACACTCGCCAGGCGAAACCCAGCGAATACTGTGATATCCCAAAATCTCCACTGTTCTACAATACTATCTCAGTCAATTCCAAGCCTAATATGCTACTTCTATCTCCTATTCTATCAGTATTACAGACCATAACATCATACTTGCCAATCAGCCTATAATTCTTACTTTAATACCAACATCAGATACTTTACCGGCACCCTCAGAGTTACTCAGAACTTGCCCAATCCACATCAACATCAACACCCACACATCAAGGGCAACAACAAATCATTACATATCATCATATATACACAATTCATCAAAAATCAACAATATTTAACATCATAGCAACAATTCAACATATTCATCAGCATACCTACGGGGTTAAGGAATCCCCTCTATCCAATTCATGTATATACCATCCCAATCAGTTTCTCCCCCTTACCTTAATTGATGTTCCAATGGATGAAACCTTCAAGAATCCTTAGCCCTTCCCTTCTCGATCTTCCTCTTCGCTCTTCTCTCAGGAACTGGGTTATCGTAACTTTCTTTCTCCCAAAAAAACTTCTCTATTTTCTTTAATCCCAAATGTATCGTGAAAACTCCCTAACTCCCCTATATCCTTATTTCTTATTTTATTTATTTAATCCAAATAATAATAATAATAATAATAATAATAATAATAATAATAATAATAATAATAATAATAATAATAATAATAATAATAATAATAATAATAATAAGACCAATAATATTATTAATCATTATATTACCACCAATATCATATTATATTATATTATTATTAAATTTCCACCTTTTATTAAATAGCTCCTATAACTTAAGGACACCTACCCAGCGCTCTCAGGCACACTCCCACATAAGGGCACTCCCAAAATACAATAAGCACCAAAAATACTTAATAATTAAAAATGGGTGTTACAACTCTCCCCCACTTTAATTATTTTCGTCCTCGAAAATTACCTGATGCAAACAATTCCGGATACGCTTCTCGCATCCTGCTTTCCAATTCCCAGGTCACACTGCCTCCTGCAGCACCTCCCTAAGCTACTTTCACTAACGGTATTTCCTTCCCTCGGAGTTGTTTCATCTTACGGTCTTCGATCCTCAACGGCATCGTCTCAATAGTAAGATTCTCCCGGACTTGCACCTCATCCCTCGGAATCACATGAGATGGATCCGAAACATACTTTTGCAATTGCGATACATGAAACACATCATGTAAATTCGACAAATCAGGCGGCAACGCCACCCTGTAAGACACAAGACCAACTCTTTGCAAAATTTGATACGGTTCAATAAACTTAGGATCCAGCTTCTTGGACTTCAACGCACGACCCACACCAGTCATCGGGTTAACTCTTAGGAATACGTGATCACCTTCACTGAATTCCAATTCTTTCCTCCGGTTATCATGGTAACTTTTCTGTCTACTCTGAGACGCCTTCATTTTCTCACGAATCATCTGAATCGTCTCAGTAGTCTGCTGTACAATTTCTGGTCCAAGCACCACATTCTCATCAGTCTCATACCAACACAGAGGAGTCCTACACCTCCTTCCATACAAAGCCTCAAACGGTGCCATTCCGATACTAGAATGGTAACTATTGTTGTATGTAAACTAAATCAATGGCAAATGAGTGTCCCACACACCACCTTTCTCCAACACACAAGCCCTCAACAAATCCTCAAGCGACTGAATAGTCCTCTCTGACTAACCATCAGTTTGTGGATGATAAGCTGAACTCAACTTCAACTTAGTACCCAACGCTTCCTGTAAACTCTTCCAAAATTCTGAAGTAAACCTCGGATTTCTATCCGACACAATACTGGACAGAACACCATGTAGCTTCACAATTACCCGAATATAAATCTCTGCTAGCTTCGTCAACGGGAAACTAATATTAATTGGCACAAAATGTGCAGACTTCGTAAGTCAGTCCACAATCACCCATATAGCATCAAATCCTCTCGCCGTACTCGGCAACCCAGTAACAAAATCCATAGTTATACAATCCCATTTCCAAACTCGAACTTCCAACGGTTGCATAAATCTAAAAGGTCTCTGGTGCTCTACCTTCGACTTATGACACGTCAAACAAGCATAAACAAACTGAGCTATGTCTCTTTTCATACCAGACCACCAAAATAACTTCTTTAAATCATGATACATCTTCGTAGATCCCGGATGGATACTCAGATTACTACGATGTCCTTCACTCAAAGTTAACTCTTTCAGTTCCTCATTATCCAGCACACAAATTCTGCCTCTAAATCTCAACACACCTGTACCATCCAATTTAAAATCACTATCAGAATCATTTCCTGCTCCAGTCATCAAATCTACTAACTTCACATCCAACTTCTGATTCTCTCTAATTGTATCCAAGAAGTCATTATTCACCTGCAACATTCCCAACATCACATTGTCTGCCGTAGTCTCACAAACCATACTCAAATCTCTGAACTGTTCAATTAGTTCCATTTCCTTCACCATTAAAGCCGACATATGAATCGCCTTTCTGCTCAAAGCATCTGCTACTACATTGGCCTTTCCTGGATGATAACTTAAACTGAAGTCATAATCCTTTAAGAATTCCAAGCATCGCCTCTGCCTCATATTCAACTCTTTCTGATCAAACAGATACCTTAGACTCTTATGATCACTGAACACTTCAAATCTCGAACCATATAAATAGTGCCTCCATATCTTTAATACAAAAACAACCGCAGCCAACTCAAGATCATGAGTAGGGTAATTCCGTTCATGCACTCTTAATTGTCGAGAAGCATACGCTACCACTTTACCATTCTGTATAAGAACTCCGCCTAATCCCATCTTAGACGCATCACAGTACACTACAAAAGGTTCACTCGGAGTCGGCAACACTAACACCGGAGCCGTAGTCAATTTCCTTTTTAATTCTTCAAAGCTTTCTTCACAAACAGCATCCCACACAAAAACTTGGTTCTTTCTCGTCAACTGAGTTAATGGCAACGCTAAAGTAGAGAACCCTTCAATAAACCTTCGGTAATAACCTGCCAAACCCAAAAAGCTTCTAATTTCCTTCGCTGTCTTCGGCGGTTCCAACTGTAACACTGCACTTACTTTCGATGAGTCAATAGATATTTCATCACCAGAAATCACGTGCCCCAAGAAACTCACTATCTTCAACCATAAATCGCACTTCGACAGTTTAGCAAACAGCTTATTATCCTTCAGCACCTGCAAGGCAATTCTCAAATGTCCTGCATGTTCTTCATCAGACTTAGAATAAATTAAGATATCTTCAATAAACACAACAATGAACTGATCCAAATAAGAATGGAAAATTCGGTTCATATACTCCATAAACACTCTCGGCGCGTTAGTCACTCCAAAAGGCATTACAGCATATTCGTAATGTCCGTATCGAGTTCTAAAAGCCGTCTTCTGAATATCACCTTCTTTAACTCTGATCTGATGATAACCCGACCTCAAGTCGATCTTACTGAACAACGAGCTCCTACCAACTGCTCCATCAAATCGTCAATCCTAGGAAGAGGATACTT
The DNA here is from genome assembly GCA_963859935.3 of Lathyrus sativus. Lineage (NCBI taxonomy): Eukaryota > Viridiplantae > Streptophyta > Magnoliopsida > Fabales > Fabaceae > Lathyrus > Lathyrus sativus. The sequence goes on along the minus strand of OZ012735.1, from coordinate 302,286,154 downwards.
ATTCTTAATAGTCACCTTATTCAACTGACGGTAATCGATGCACAGACGCATACTACCATCCTTCTTTTTCACCAATAACACTGGAGCTCCCCACGGTGGCACACTCGGCCAGATAAACTTTCTATCTAATAACTCTCCAATCTGAGACTTCAATTCGGACAACTCTACTGCCGACATCTTGTACGACGCCATAGAAATGGGCCTCGTACCAGGAACAAGATCAATACTAAATTCGAATTCTCTTGTCGGAGGTAATTCTGTAATGTCATCAGGGAACACTTCCGGAAATTCATTCACCACTGCCAACACTTCCATTGGCGCTTTGTCATTCACCGATAACGATGCAAATAAAGCAAACACCTTAGATTCATCCTCCAACAAAGTCCTTAGTTCCTTATTAGATAAAGAATTCGCCATCTCTTCTTCCTCTGGAGTAAGGAACATCAATACCTTCCGAAAACAATCGATGTAGACTCGGTTGAACTCTAACCAGTTCATACCCAGAATAGCATCCAAATTACCAAGCGGTAGGAAAATCAGATCCACTTCGAAATCTCTACCGAAAATAGTCAGTGGACACTTCAAACATACTAAAGAAGTAGTCACTGAACCAATAGAGGGTGTCTCAATAGTCATCCGTCGCTCAAGAGTAGACGGTACCAATCCTATTCTCTTCACGCAATCAACAGAAATGAACGAGTGGGTTGCACCCGTATCAATAATAGCAGTTAAAGGAATATTATTGATAATACAAGTACCTTTGATAGCACGCTCCTCACTGACAGCTTGAGTTCCCGCCAAAGCAAACACTTTACCACCAGCCGAAGACGCCTGAGACTTCTTCGGCTTCTCACAATGCGTAATGATATGGCCTTTCTCACCACAGTTATAAAAAATGGGCATAGTGGCCCTACACTCAGCTATCACATGGCCTGGCTTACCACATTTGAAACACTTCCTTACCCCCTCCTTAGGACAATTCTTAGCACGATGACATGTGTCGCCGCATCGGAAACATTTCTCATCAGCAAACGCATCCCCTTCTCTAGACCTCCTATCGGCAGCAGCCTTAGGCTTTCCTTTATCATCATAAACACTGTAAGGAGTACCACTGAACCTCTGCTTACCCTTACGGTCATTTGCAGCCTTATAATGCGCAATCTTGGCCCGGTTATCATTGTCATAGATCCTACTCCTGCTTACTAGCTCAACGTAGTTTCTGATCTTCTGACAAGCAATCCCCAGCTTAACTTCCGGACGCAGTCCATTCTTAAATTTCAAACACTTGGATGTCATCGCATCATCAGTATTGTAATGAGGACAATACTGCACTAACTCTTCGAACTTCGCGGCATACTCCGCTACGATCATACCACCTTGCTTCAGTTCCAAGAATTCGATCTCCTTAGCACTTTGAATGTCTTCAGGAAAGTACTTCTCCAGAAAACCTTTACGAACCACATCCCAAGTAATCATAGTTCCTGCAGTCACCCACCTCTGGCGGCAATTATCCCACCAAGCTTCAGCCTCACCCTCCAGCATGTGAGTACCAAACCTCACCTTTTGCTCATCACTGCAATTCATAGTTCTAAAAATCTTTTCAATTGCTTTCATCCACTTCTGTGCAGCTTCAGGGTCCAAAACTCCTCCTTCAAACGTTGGCGGCTTGTTACTTCGAAACTGCGCCAAATCTCTAAATTGGGCATCTGCAGCTTGGTTCTGGTTAGCAACTGCCTGCGCCATCGCTTGCATAGCAGCAGCCAAAGCAGCATCATTCCTTCCTGCCATACTGCTCAACAATAACAACACCAGGTTAAACGATACACAATCTCTATCCTAAGGATAGACTCAACTCGACTCAACAACACTGGCCGGACGGACCAACCTGCTCTGATACCAATTGTAACACCCCACTTCCCAAATCAATTAAAATATAAACATTATAAATAAACATCAGAGCTCTTCCACCCAAAGTGGGATATCACATAATCAAATCCAACACATCCTTCATTAGAATGTTTTCACCAAAATACAGCGGAAATTATTCATATAATGAAATACATCAAATTCATGATACGTCACAGGAAAAGAAATAAGTTCAACAAAAACAACTAAAACACCCAAGTCCCGTGCTACGTATCAGAGCATCCTAAGACTCGACTGGCACACCACAAATCCAAGCTAGCTAAGTACCTGGATTATCTGCACTTCCGAAGAAGCACAGACCACAACAACAGCAAAGGGATGAAAAAACATGATCAAAATATATCGGTAATTACATACATGAAATAAAGGTAGTAAATACAACAGTCATCTCAATCATCACCCAACATTCACCAAACACGACATATAGTCCACCAATCAACATAATACATCATAATGCAAATATGCAACACAACACCATGCATGCGGTACCGACTCATTGGTTCATTCCATGTAAACTCGGATAGATCACCTACACCCACCCTTGGCTATGATCCGTCCCCACCAATTCCCCACTCAAAGGAATACGAATGGATCACATACACTCCATCGAGCAATGAATCATTCCACCAACACTTCATAATATGCATGACACCAAATGCATACAAATTCACATAAGCATACATTGTGCATACGATTCTCAGATCACACCACCATACATCACATATACATAGATATGTCATACACCAATCAATCAAATACTTACATAAAGTATTAAGGAATTCACTTCCTATCACCAAATACACAATTTCCATCATTTAATCACCATCCCTACACTTATCATGATCAAAGGGATCCTACAAGGCTAATGCACAAGGCAAAACAGCACAAAACCACATTCTGCCATCACGTTCGCTGAACCATTCGCCAGGCGAAGCCCCGAAGCGAATGCTCGCTATGCGAACCTGCTGGCAAAGCCTCGCTGGCCACATTTTCCAGGCGAACTTTATACTCTTTAGGTCTGGGAGTTTATTTGGAATTACTCGCCACTACTCGCTAACACTCGCCAGGCGAACCTTCGCCAACCTTCTCCAGGAGAAACCCAGCGAATACTGTGATACCCCAAAATCTCCACTGTCCTACAATGCTATCTCAGTCAATTCCAAGCCTAATATGCTACTTCTATCTCCTATTTTATCAGTATTACAGACCATAACATCATACTTGCCCATCGACCTATAATTCTTATTCTAATACCAACATCAGATACTTTACCGGCACCCTTAGAGTTACTCAGAACTTGCCCAATCCACATCAACATCAACACCCACACATCAAGCGCAACAGCAAATCATTACATATCATCATATATACACAATTCATCAAAAATCAACAATATTTAACATCATAGCAACAATTCAACATATTCATCAGCATACCTACGGGGTTAAGGAATCCCCTCTAACCCGTTCATGTATATACCATCCCAATCAGTTTCTCCCCCTTACCTTAATTGATGTTCCAATGGATGAAACCTTCAAGAATCCTTAGCCATTCCCTTCTCGATCTTCCTCTTCGCCCTTCTCTCAAGAACTGGGTTATCGTAACTTTCTTTCTCCCAAAAAAATGTCTCTATTTTCTTTAATCCCAAATGTATCGTGAAAACTCTCTAACTCCCCTATATCCTTATTTCTTATTTTATTTATTTAATCCAAATAATAATAATAATAATAACTAATAATAATAATAATAATAATAATAAGACCAATAATATTATTAATCATTATATTACCACCAATATCATATTATATTATATTATTATTAAATTTCCACCTTTTATTAAATAGCTCCTATAACTTAAGGACACCTACCCAACGCTCTCAGGCACACTCCCACATAAGGGCACTCCCAAAATACAATAAGCACCAAAAAGACTTAATAATTAAAAATGGGTGTTACAGTGGGCGCCATTAGGGGATGGCAAACGCCATTGTGCTAGAATTTCCAAATTCTGCTCCTCTGCTCTTCTTTCCTCCAACCTCGCTCGAGTGCTTCTAAAATGCAACAAACTGCAAAACAAACACAAAATTGTGTAAAAGTAATAAAAAACAAAGTAAAATAAATAGGGAATTATACGTTTTGAGCCTAATATACATGATATGTTTTTACGTTATCAATGTATCTCCTCAACAGACTAATGTCATGGTAGATGTCCCACACAAGGAGCTTGACATTGAATTTGGAAATATAAATGTTGAAAACCCTCAAACCAACAAGGGACCATCTATTAGAATTTAGAAAGATTAGCCTATTGAAAAATATCATAGGAAATATGAATGAAAGAGTCACCACCAGATCCAGAGACATGATTTCAAACTCTTGCTTCATTTCCAAAATTGAACCTAACAATATCAAGGAAGCCTTAACTGATGTATTCTGGATAAATGTTATGCAAGAAGAACTGTGTATATTCAAAATATACAAAGTATGGGAATTAGTTCCAAGACTTAAAGATGTGAATGTCATTGGTACCAAATGGATTTACAAGAACAAATTTGATGAATGTGGTTATGTAACAAGGAACAAGGCTTGTTTAATTGCTCAAAGGTACACACAAATAGAAGGAGTCAACTTTGATGAGACATTTGCTACAATTGATCGTCTTGAGTCTATTAGGTTGTTACTAGGAATCTCCTGCATGTTTAAATTCATATTATACCAAATGGATGTCAAAAGTGCATTCTTGAATGAGTATCTTATTAAGGAAGTCTATGTAGAGCAACCAAAGGGATTCATTTAACATAGCTTTCCAAATCATGTGAATAAGTTAAAGAAATATCTCTATGAATTAGAGCAATCTCCAGGAGCTTGGTATGAAATATTAACTGAGTTCCTTATCAACAATGGATATTGTTGCACCCCAAATTTTGACCCCTTAGATTCTCATTTTCATTTTAGGAGCATACTCATGAATTTCTAACCTTAACCCAGTACAAGTCTATTTTTGTCAAATTGCAGATGAATCAGGGTTTCGTGCAGTCAAAATCGAGACTTCAGGGTTTGTGATTAGTCAATGTTTTGGGCTCATTCAAATAGGAAACAAGGTCAAGGATATTACATAATGTAATTTGAGAAGCCAATGTAAGGTTGTTGCCCCAGAATTCAGAGCAGTACATTTCAGAGCACCCAATTAGGGTTTTGGACCAGTAAAAGTCAACTGTAGTTTGACTTTGATGTTGGAAGGTGTTTAAATGGTGGAATTGTGATTCATGAAGTTCATATAGCCTAATAAAGTTCATCCAAGAAGTTTCAAGGTATCAGGAGGCCCAGAATGTTCACAGGCGACTCGGTAATCACCGATCGGTCGTACGGTTGACCGAAAAGTCAACTCTCCAAATTTTATAAATTGGACTTCAAGTTGTGAAACAAAGTTTTTCCTCATGTCATATTGGACTTGCATATCAATTTTCATGACCATTGGATCAAGGATGAAGGAGTAATCAAAAAATCGGGAAATTAGGGTTTTGAAAAGGGCTAAACCATAACTCCTTAACCACACATCCAATTGATTTGGTTCAAAGCTCATTTGGAGCTCTTGAAAAGTCCTACAAAAGTCCCTAAGTGGTCCATGATCAGAAAATGCATAGATTTTGAGTTATGGTCAAATTCATTTCAAGAAGGGAAAAAAAGACTTAGGAAAATTTCATTTTTAAGCTCATTTTCTAGCAACTTTGGAGGGCTTTTTGGCCAAGTTACTTGGAGAAATTGAAACTCATGAAAACATGAATGTTTTCGAGCTATGTGAGGGCTTTCTAAAAAGTACTAGCACATCTCAAGAGGAGTTGTGAGCAGAAAGTTACATGTGTTCAAAGTTAGGGGTTTCACACTTTAGTCCCACATTGTCCATTTTTGCAAAATCACTTCTTTCATCAAATTTGCCAAATTTAATTGATCAAACATGTTATATATGATATATGAGGAGTGTGTGGCATGATAAAACCAAGAGTTATGCAGAAAAATTCAAAGAAAGAAGCTTGTACCACATTGCCTTGCAAGTGGATGTGCAAGTGGTACCAAAAGTGAAAAGTGAAAGCATGAGGTGGAAAGTGATTCTGCTACAGCCTCACTCCTACACTCCTAGCCTACACCTAGCTTATGAAATCCGTCAATTTGCTTGACCTTTGAGGCTTGGAACTTCAGCCAAGAGAAAACCCTCCAAGGGAGGTTTCTTCCAAAATATCTTAAACCTTTCTTCATGATGAAGAAACCTTCAAAACAGCCCCTCAATCTCATTTTCCTATAAAAGGAGGTTTCCCTCACCTCATTCAAAACACAATACATCCTCTAAAAAACCAGAAGAAGCTCTGTCTTGGCTTGTATTCAAAGAAATCCCAAAATCTCAAAATTCCATTTTTCACCAAAACACCAAAAAAAACTGTCTTGCTACCAAGGCTGCCATATCCATTTCTATACACTCCAACACCCCAACAACCACCCATACACTCTCTAAATATCATATAGAAGGTGTCTAGACCTTTGAACCACCCAAAAACTTCATAAATCAAAAAGTCAACTCTCACACCACACTACTTTGACCAAAAGCTACAAAACTTGCCATATCTTGTTCCATATATTTTCTTGGCATTTCAATCATCCTAACACCTCTCATATGATGTTTCTCAACTGTTCAAAGTGCTAAAAATCATTGGAGGGTCATATTTTATCATTTGGTATCACACTTGCATTTTACTCAAAAGTGAAGAAAGAACTCAAGGCAAGGAAGTAGGTTGAAGTTCTCTGGTTTTCTTGACTATTATAGCTTGTTCAACAAAGTCTACTAGAGGTATGTAGCTCATAAATATTGCCTCTTGCATCATTTTCCATGTTTTGGCATTTTTGAGCATTGTTGTGAAATTTGAAGCTATGGATTTTTGTTGATTTGCATGACACTTACTTTTTGGTGAATATAAGGTTTTAATGAATCTTAACATGTGTGTTGAACTTGTTCTTGTCAAGTTTTATTTGATATATTGAATTTGTTGGCATACTATCAAAAGCAGTTTTGGGGGGTAGGTTGTTAAGTCATGTTTTTTGCCAAAACCTAGGTTAAGTTTGTTGTGGGGCTTTGGTTGATTTCTGATATGGTTTAAACTTTGTTGTTGTTTGTTTGCCTTGGTTTGCCTCAACCTAGAACCATGATTTTAGGAAGTGCCTTGATTTGGTAAGTATGTGCTTTTCAAAAAGGTTGTTTTGACACTTAGTATTGAGTTTTGTTGGAGCATCACAGGGTTGTGAGTAGGTTTAGTGTGATTTAGTGATGAGCCCATCAGTGAGGGCTAGCTAGCTTTGGAGCCTGGTTATTGTTATGAGCAACTTGAGTGTAGGATGGGAAGGGAGCCAAGGGGCTCTGATATGAGGGACTTGCTGCCAGTCCCCATGACTGTAGAAGCTGCTAGTGTAGAAATGGATTTCTCAACCTGTGGTATTAGGACAGGAAGGTTGTGTTTAATTCTTGGTGAAGTATTGTGTTGCTAGCAGGACCTTCTTTTATTGCTGATCAGATGCCTTAACTACTGCTGGCATTGGTACTATGGAACTAATGTTGTTACGAGACTTTGATTTGCCAATGTGTAATTAAAGCTTTCCTTCTTGGAAAGCTAGCCAACTCTGATTTGATGAATGGTGAGGCTGGCCTTGGTTGCTAAGTTGATTAGATTGTTCAAAGATTGCTTGGAATTATTAGGTTTTCTGGTTTAAACCAAGTTGCAGTATTAATGAGATTTCCATATTTTGGACCAATGTAACTTTGACTTGAATGCACCTGTTGTGATTTACTTAGCCTAGACCTTGAGATACCTTTTCTTGGTGATTGGTCTAATATCTTTGACTGAAGAAGTAGCCCCTTAGGATTTAGTTTGCAGGCTGTTTTTTTAAGTTTTCTAGCTGTTGTGGAGAATCATATGTAAGGGATGTCCTGATTTGTGATTCACAATTGAAGCTCATTTTTAACTTTTGGCTAGTGATAGGCTGTGTCAAGGTAGGTTTGTTTTGATGATAACCATAGCTGCCTTCCAAATTGGTCTTATCAGTTTGGCATATTGATGAGTATGATGTTGTTTTATTGAAAAAACTTGGGACAGAGGTAGCTTTGGTTTAGTGTTTGCATCTGTTTGCATTGTTCCATCTTAGCTTACCAATGAACTTGAACTGATGAAAACTCCCCAATGCTAGACATTAAAATTCAGCTAACATCCATATATCATCCTTGGCATCTTTACATCAAATTCATGTTTTGTGGTTTTATTGAACAACTTAATCTTTGCCAACATCATCATTATGCTATGAACATTACTTGGATTTTTTTTTCTTTTCAATATTGATATCAAAAATCAAAACATGTTGAAAAATCATTTTGAGCATAAGCATTGAAAAACTGAATTTTAACACTTGAACACATGTGTTCTCATGATTGAAAGTTGTATGAGGGATCTACTTTGCCAATTTTGCATAAGAGATGAGTTTCATATTTTTCATGTTCACATCAAAAACTCATCAATCAGTTCAAATGCCATTTTTTCATACAAACTTGTTTTGCATCAAAATCACTTTTGAAACACCTTACCTTGATCATTTATGAAATGTTTGAATAATTATTTAGCATCAAAACAGACTGTCATGAGCTACTCATTCAAAAATGCATTTTCAACATCACACTTGCAACTACCATGTCATTTCCATTTCTTCTTGTGTTTTGTTTAAAATAACTGTTATAATTCATCAAATATATCATGTATAACATGTTCATGCTTTTACTCAAGAGAAATAACAGTTAGACCATGTGGTAGGAATCTAAATGCACTTTTCAAAAACACATCAAGCAACTCACATGTCACTTTTTGCATAAAAATGTTTCTCCTCAAAACCACTTTTCTAACACCTCATATCAAGCATTTAGGAGTTGTGAGCATCATCATTTGGATTCAAAGCTGACTGTCTCATGTTTCTCACTTCAATATGCATTTTCACAAAAAACCTTGCATTTGACATACCAAATTCACCAACTGTTGCATTGAGCTATTTTTTTTTTTGACTTAGAATCATTCTACATCACTTACATGAGCTGTATGAATGATTGATTTGGTCCATTGATGTATAGAACTGATATTGCATATATACATACATTTCACAAACACAATGTTGCACTTGAACACCATTCCTTTTCACCTGCCTATTTTTAACCAATCTTGATATTCAAATGCATTTGTTCAGAGAGGTGTAATGTGTACATATGTATTACTTAGTGAAAATGAGCTGCAGAATTGAATTGTTGTCCATCATGCATCTATATGTCATTGTGCTCACATGTCAATTTGTGTTACAGCCTGTTTTGGATATGACATTGTCCTCACAGTCATTTATCAGTATATTTGTAATATGTGGATATGAGTTGTTGAAATTAGGACTTGCTAGAATGAGCTCTCCATCTCAAAATGCATTTTCTTTCAAAACTGTGCATTTAACATACTACTTTCACAAACTATTGGCATTGAACATATTTGAAGTGATAGAATCATTCATCATCACTCATGTGGTCTGTGTGTATGTTTGGTTTGAATTAAAATAAATTGAAACAAGTTGCACACATCAAAATGCATCTCATGACATACAAGACACCTGCCATCGAATTTTAAAATAGGAGGATAATTTCAGAAAATTAAATGCACTATCGTGTTCCTCGTGTTTTTCTGGTTGAGATGCATATAAAGTTTGTCGTGATTGGTTAAGAAACGAAAAAGTTACGAAGCAAAACGTAAATCCTTGTTTATGTGTGTTTGCCCAAGTATTTTGAAGAAAACTACCCTTATTAATTAAAGGGGTGGCATCAATCAACGGATGTATAGCCACCCCAGTGGTAAGCCCATATTGCCAAAAGCTCCTTTCACCCCATGTTCCTGAGTTCAACCCCTGAGGAGGGCAACTCTTTTGTATTTTTTGGTATTTTTCATCCAAACTTCAAAAAATCGTATCTCTCTCATTTTATATCGTTTTTTTCCCGTTCTTTTTTCATCGTGTTCATCTTTGTATCTACTTTCATGACATGTATTTTATTTTCATGTTTTCCTATTTTATCTCCCTTTTGATTGTGTACGATTTAAGTGCGTTTCGCATCCGTTTACGCATTTGCAGATGAATTTTTATGTGGTTCCACTTGGATTTGTTTGTGAAATTTGTTTGTATTCATGTCCATACATGTTAGTTAAAATGCTAGGCTTTTTATTTTGAGTTATAACTATGTTTATTTCGCCCCACCTGTTGACTGTATTTGAATGTGATCTGTCGTTACAGTTCTCGTTATTTTCATCTGTGTTGATTATTATCAATGTGCTTTCATCCTTATCATTTCACATGTTTGTTTAATTGGTTGTTACCATGAAAATGTTTTATTATTTTGTACCTTTCCCTTTTATTTTTCTTTCCCCAAGTGATAAGGCTTGTCGGCTTTCATCCAGTTGTTTCCCCAGTCACTTCCAAAGGAAAGTCTGTCTGTTTAACTCTTATGTTATGGATAATTCATTCACCCTTTCCCTCGACTTTGTTAAGTCATTTTAACCTTAGTCTAGAAACCCTTAGACTTTGCTTTAAGTCTAAAAGACCCGCCTGTACTAGGAGTGTTCTTCAACTAGAACCCTAGGAAAGAGTTCGTCAACTCTGTGTAAGAATCATCGTCATGATTTCTTACTTCCCCCTTTTGAATATTACAACTTAGGTTAGGGAGTTTTTTCAAACTCCACACAAACATTGTCATGTTTGTTCCCCCTGAACCTTGATCATAATCAAGCGCTCTTTATCCCTTGTGAGGTGAACTATGATTGCTCTGATTCTATCCTAGTTAGGATACGTAGGCAGAAGATGCGACGTCTTTGCGAGCAAACTTAGTGTATATAACTTTAGGTTTCAACTCATATCTTTTCCCAATCCACAGTACATATTTCACACTTAGCAAGCAATCAAATAAAAGGTTCTTGTAGAGTACTACAGATATTTAGGGCGCTAACACCTTCCCTAGGTATAACCAACCCCCGATCCCCGAATCTCTTAAGTGTTGTCGTTACATTGCGAAAAAGGTTTTTCTTTCTTTAGACCTTTCCTTTGGATAAAATAAAGTCCAGTTGTAAAAGAATTAAGATTCAAGTTAATTTAATAGCTTGATATCCAATTTTCACCGCAACAGGAATGGCAAATTCACTGGGGACTTCTTTTTGCTTTGAGGGTTTAACCTATCTTGTTTGAATACTTGCTTATTTGTGAATATTTGTAAATATGTACATATATGCTTTGTTGGTTCTTGGGAACTTTGAATGGGGAGACAACGATATACATGTGTTTGAGCGTACTTATGATAGGGTGGTGGTATATTCAAAGAGACTTATAGGGAGTTGATTCCCGACCAAGTTGACTTGAGAAAACCACCACTCAGTAGAGGCCCTTCTGAGAGTTATTATTGTTGATCGAGTATTCGTGAAAACAATGCTACTTTCTACATGGGAGCCCATGATACTGAGGACCTTTAGATTACCTTTTCCCTACTATGGCCTTATTAGGATGTAGTGTGATGACTATAAGGAAGTAATTCCAAAGTAGTTGATATGCGATACTACACTTGGACGAGATTCTCTTGAGAATATTATCGACCACCAAGTATTTGGGAAATTGATAATATCCGAAAGATGGGTCGATGACTCCGGGAACTCTTTTAGAACCTTGTTCTGCAGTTGTGGAAACCCTAGTACATACCTTCGGGGAGGGAAGACCTTGACTCCTTACTCATGTTCTCCAAACCAAAACCTTTATCTGTTTTTATCCATGTGTATATGTGAATCTGTGCTTACATGTGTTTGTGCATTCATGCATTCATGAACATCATATCATAAAGGTTTCATGGAACTGAGATCTCTTGTTTGTAAACAATAGGATCATCATGGACAGTGGAAAAAAGAAAACCATGAAGTACACTTACAAAAGTCCTAACTTGGATGACATAGAAAGGTTGAGCACTTTAATAACAGATCTAGAAGGATTCAAGAGCAGGTATGGGAACTTATTGTCATTGTTGAGGGTAAAAAGGAAGATGGGTCTGGGACTTCTCTCCATACTCCTCCAGTTTTATGATCCACTCTATCATTGTTTCACGTTTCCTGATTATCAGCTGGTACCTACACTTGAGGAATATTCTTGCTTGATTGGTTTACCTATTCTTGAAGACTCTCTTTTTCCAATCGTGGAGAAGGACCCTAAGAAGGAAGAAATTGCTAAAGCTACGCGTTTAGGATTGGTGGATATTCAGAAAAATATGGTTACTAAGGGAGGAGTCTTTGGTTTGACTGCAGAGTTCTTGGTTGGAAAGCACAATACTATGTTGATCATTTGAGTATGGATGCATTTGAAGCCATTCTTGCCTTGCTCATTTATGGGATCTTCTTGTTTCCAAGCTTTGATAATTTTGTGGATCTCAACGCCATCAAGTGGATGCATTTGAAGCCATTCTTACCTATTCTTGAAGAAAAACCCTGTGCCTACTTTACTAGCTAACCCATATCATTTTGTTCACTTGAGAAATCTGCATAAAGGAGGAATGATTGTCTGTTGTGTCCCGTTGTTATATAAGTGGTTTATTTCTCACTTACCTAAGGCTCATGCTTTTTGGAAGGAAGGTTGGTGGTATCAGAAGGTTATGGCTCTTACCCACTCTGATATTGATTGGTACAGCCGTAGTTATGATGGGATAAGAATCATTGATAGTTGTGGAAGCTTGGGTAACGTACCTCTTCTGGGTATAAGTGGAGGAATCAGTTATAACCATGTTCTAAAGGACAAACCAAACAGCGCTCATGTGGAGAATATTTTCTTTAAGGGAAGTTCAGAATTGAAAGGGGAAATTTTAAAAGCTTGGGGACATGTACACAAGAAAGGAAAGGAAGACTTAGGGAAACCTAATTGTGTCTCTCTCGAGCCTTATCTCCAATGGGTCCGAAAGAGAGCTATTCAGCTGAAGATGCCTTATTCTCAGCAGAAACCCATGGCTTTAGAGGAGGAACACACAATGATCTTTATGTATGAGCAGGAAAAGTTAAAGATTGCTTTGAGGAAATCACAACTCCATGGAAGCTAGTCGTGGACAAACTCGTTCTCGAGAAAACTCAGATGGAAGAAGAAATCAAGAAACTAAAGGCAAAAGAAGACTTTTATTTAGAATACTGTCAGCCTTATATTTAGGACTTTTGTAAAATGTACTAGATATTTTGTAATGCAATCTTGAAAATCAATGAAATGAAATGATGTTTTGATCTGAGTCCCATGAAACCTTTGCATTTGCATTTTCATTAATTAATCATTCAAGGAACTAAAGATTGTTTTGCAGATATTATAGGATGGATTCTGGAAAGAAAGAAGAGGTAGTGTTCCAAAGACCAAGGTTGGAGAACTTGAAGAAACTGGTAAGTTTAGTAGAAGGCCCCGAGGCATTCAGAGAGAAACATGGGAATATGTTGTCTTTGCTAGAAGTTCAAGTGTATGAAGAGATGTTATCTGCACTCGTGCAATTCTATGATTCAACCTATCATTGTTTCACATTTCCAGATTATCAGTTGCTACCAACTTTGGAAGAATATTCCGCCCTGATGGGAGTAGGCGTCACTCCTAGCCCATTTTCTGGAAAAGAGTGGACTCCTAATGAAAGAGCAGTTGCAGAAGCCGCGTATTTGGAGGTGGATGAGGTACGATCTCATATGGGTGCTAAAGGAGGGTTGTATGGATTTCCAGCTATGTTCCTGTATGAAAAAGCTCAGAGCTATGCCTTGTCAAAGAATACTGAAGCATTTGAGGCCATCTAGGTTTTACTCATTTATGGACTGTTTCTATTCCCGACTGCTAGTGATTTTGTGGACGCAAATGCAATCAATCTTTTCTTGATCAAAAACCATGTACCTACCTTGCTGGCTGACACTTACTTTACCCTCCACCGAAGGAACCGTTATGGAGTTTGACGAATTGAGTGTTGCACCGTTCTCCTGCACAAGTGGTTTATTTCACACTTGTCAGAAATTCCAGCCATCTGGGATAAGCAAAATGGGCTCTCATGGACAGAAAAGCTGCTATTACTCAAACATTCAGATATTAAGTGGTATGACCCTATGTATGGAGGAATTGCCATGATCCAAAGCTGTGGAGATTTTCCGAATGTACCGCTTATCAGCGTCAATGGTTGCATCAACTATAATCCTATTCTGGCTCGTCGACATTTGGGACACCCCATGGAAGAGGAACCAGATCCAGACTTTTTGAGAAGATTTTACTTGGAAGAAGGGAAGAATCCCGCTTACAGGGCTCGAATTGTGTATGCCTGGCGTTATGTCCACACAAGGGGAGTAATTACCCTAGGTCCCCACGACACTACTGTTTCAGAACCTTATCTATCATGGGTAAGAGAAGCGGCAATGAAGATGTTCTATACTCGCTTTGAGCCTGACTCACCCAAACCTACTCTCGTAGAAGAATTGAAAGCTGCTTTGGCAAAAGCTGAGAAAGAAGGAAAAACTTGGAGAGATAAGTCTTTCAAAGCTATGCAAGAGAAGGAAGAACTTCAAGAATTGATCCGTCCAGGTGGAAAGAAAAGTCAGCCAGAAGACGAAGGGCCATCCAACCAGAAGACCTAAAATCCTTTTTCTATTTCATTTCATCATGTATTTTGTATTGAAGACTTGTATTTCAGTTTCAGAATCATTATGGTAAAACTCTCGGTTATTAATCTATGAGAACTTTTGAATTTGCTTATCTTCCCATTGTTATAATTTTTGCAAATATTTCTTTGGATCCCTTGAATGATTAATTTTGCATTGTTGCATTTTACATTCATAAGCATTGCATGTGCATGTTCTTGTGTTGTGTCTCATCTCGCTGTCTTGTCTCCAGACAGAATCACACTGAATCGCCAACACCGATACAACACCCGAGCCCAAGTTTGCCTAAGAATGGAAGGACAGAAGTTGGATGTGGACAAAATTCATAATGAACTCGGAGAGCTACGAGGAGGCATGGGGCATATCAGGGAAGCCTTACAAGTCATTCGTGCAATGTTGGACACTCAAGCCACTGTTGTTTCTGAGATCACTAGAATAGCTGCAGAGCCGATCCCAACGGCGGTTACTGTTGCAAATGTTCCACCATATGGGTTGCCACCTGGTTTTGTACCGCCACCAATAGTCAATCAACAAGCAGTTCCTTTAGGGCCAGAAGTTCCGCAAGCTATCCCTACTTAAACTCAGCCTTCTGTTCAGGTTCAAGCGCGCCCCGTTTTTCATAATCCTCCACCAGTGTACGAAGGTCTTGATGGGTATGAAGAAGAAAGCGGACGACATGATAAGTTCAAAGAAAGTGTAGAAACTATCGGAAGAAAGGTCCGAGCAATGGAAGGGAATGATATCTTTGGTACTGACGCCAGAGATATGTGTCTAGTATCCGGATTGGTGATTCCATCCAAGTTTAAAGTTCCAAATTTCGACCAATATTCTGGTGCAACCTGTCCTCGCACACATCTAATCATGTATTATCGAAGAATGGTTGCGCACGTCGAAGATGACAAGCTAATGATCCACTGTTTCCAAGATAGTTTGAAGGGGGCTCAGACCAAGTGGTATTTAAGTTTAGACCAATCGAGGATTCACAATTTCCAAGACTTGGCTGACGCTTTTATGAAGCACTATAATTACAACATGGATATGGCCCCAGATAGAAGACAATTGTTAAGTATGTCACAGAGAAGTACATAATCGTTTAAAGAGTACGCGCAATGGTGGAGAGAGACAGCATCTCAGGTAGAACCTCCTCTGAATGAAAAAGAATTAACAGACTGGTTTGTTGACACAGTAAGACCAGAGTTTTATGAAAAGATGATCAGTAGTGTGTCCGTAAGTTTTTCTGATATCGTAGTCGTGGGAGTAAGAGTAGAGTTGGGAATGAAGAACAGGAAGGTGGCCAGCAGCACCAGCAGTTCCAGTAACAACAATATCAAGAAGGTTAGTAGTGGTTTTCACAAAAAGAGAGAAGGTGAGACAAATGCAATAATGGGAAGAAGGAATCGTATTTTGACACCACCGTATCAGCATTACCAGCAGCCTCAACAAGGGTTTTTCCAGCAAGTTCAGCCAAATTATGCTCAGCAAATTCAGGAACAGCGACCAGCATATCCGGTACAGTATGCCCAATAACAATATGTGGCAGCTGTAGCCCCAGCATTTAACCATCCTGGCCCAAGTTATCAGTCAGGGCAGCCAGCGCCCGCATATCAACCAAATCAACAAGGGTATCAACGAGCGCCCAATGCTCCGCCCTATCAACAAAACCATCAGCAGAGAGTTCAACAACCCAGACAGAATTATCAAAACCGGAGGCCAACCACAAAACCTCCACTTCCACAAATACCAATGACATACACAGAATTATACCCTTCTTTAGTTCACCAAGGTTTGATAACAACAAGGCCACTAAATCCAGATACAACATCTCCCCATTACAACCCAAATGCTCATTGTGCTTTTCACGAGGGTGTCGCTGGCCACGACCTGGAGGGGTGCTTTGCTTTGAAACATCTTGTGAGAGAATTGATGGAGAAGAAAATCTTGTCTTTTGATGATGTACCACCCAATGTTAAAAGTAATCCACTACCAAATCACGGAGGGGTCCATGCAATAGAAGGGTCAGATGAGAAGATAGTTGATGATGTGACGAAGATTAGACCGCCGTTGAAAACATTACATGAGAAGTTGTCAAAAGTAGGGCTGTTTGAAAGCATCCATAATGTTGCACCCTAAAATTTGCCTAACCTTATTCACTTGGTTTATGTTTCATTATCATTAGCATTTGCATATAGAGTCATGTACATAGACTAACCATCTGCATAGCATAAGCATAGCAAGTCATTCAGCAGGGGACCAATCATTATTCTCATCTCTAGAGGCCTATCAAGAGGTTATTATTCCAATTCAACCTCATTCAAGTCATCAGGAAAGAATTTGAAAGCAAAGAGTTCAGCAGATCAAGCCTTGAGGCCATCTCCTAGCTGAGGGTGTCTGAGGGTCAACAAGAGGGTTGTGAGCTGTGAGTTGAAGGCATGGAGAGCATCTAGACCTTATGAGAGACTTAGAAAGTCATTTGGAGAAGGAGACAAGTCATTGATGAGAGCACAAGAGCTATAGTTGAAGACAGTCAACTAGGGTTTCATCTGGGTCAACCCTAGGTCAACCCTAGGTCAATTGACTGATTTAAGGGGCATTCAAGTCTATTGGAGAGATGTGGGGTTCATCATTGGACATATAAAGAAGGATATGGAGATATGACAAGGAGAATTCAAGAGAAATCAAGGAGAAGAGGAGTTGCTAAATTAGGGTTTCTCTGTAAAATCCCCTAGTTTAGGTCAAATTTCCAAGCAAGCTAAGTCAAAATGCTAGCTTCAAATGGCTTCTTGGCCAACATGAAACTTGTAGAGGATCTCAAGACCTTTAATTTGAGTGGTGGAAGACCTCAAGGAGATTTATAGAACTCAAGTTATGGTCCTTGCAAGTTACAGGTCATCTGAGGTATCTGAATTTTTGTCTATGAAAGTGACTTGACTTCCAAGCAATTTTTACCCCTCAAGGAGATTTCAAATGAATTCTTGGTCAACATAAGAATTGTTCCTCATTGTCTTAGCTTTCTAGAATGGTATGGCATGCCTTCATATGATGTGTGGAACTCAACTTATGGTCTTGGCAAGCAAAGGGTATTTTGGGCATTTGTGAATTACAGGTCATTTTAACCTATGTCCAAAACTCATACAAGGAGGCCTCAAATGGAAAAACTTACAACATCAAACTTGCTCCAAATGGGATTTTAAGTCTAGAAAGAAGGTCACAAATTATTGGAGAAGCTCATAGCATGAAGTTGCATAATTGGTCAAAATATGAACTAAAAAGGCTTATAAAGTGAATAATTTCAAAGTGAAAAATGGTTTGGGAGATTTACAAGTCCAAATGGAGACTTCCAATATATGATTTTGAATGGAAAAACAATTCTAAGAACAATGGTTCAAACACTTTTTTGAGTTTAGAAGGAAAAAAGAAAGTTATCTTTGGTTACTTGTAATTGAAGAAACATAACCAAAATGGATCAAAGTTGGAAAGCAAGGGAATGTGCAAGATGGATCTAGAATGTTCATATGAGGTCTATATATTCATGAAATGAGAATTTAGCAAGGGTTGGCTTCATTTTCACCAAGAATTTCACAAGCTTTCTCATTCTTTTTCATTGAAGTTTCATTGCAATTCTCTCAAAACCTTCATCAACTTTCATCCACATCAATTCAATCTCATTCAATCATCATCACAGATCATAATTCAATCAAGAATCAAGTGTGAATCATCCATTTTCGTGCACTACCTTCAAGAACATCAAAATTGGAGTTTCAAGTGGACAGCATAATTCAAGCCAAGAATCATCACAACATTGCATACAGAATTGAGTATTGAGTGTGTAGATCAAGATCCAAGTCTTAAAAGCTTCAGATCCTCAATCTTCCATAGCTGTTTTCAAGGTTTCACACCAGGTGAGTTTTCATTCACACAGCTCGATCTAGTTAATTTGGCATGTTGTTGTTAGTTTAGATATGATCTAGGTGGTTAGTAGAACAGTTAGGATGAATTTGGAGTGATTTAGAGACATTTGTTAGCAGGTGCAATAAACTGTTAGGGCTTGAAACTCTTAGGTTAGTGCATTAGAATGTTAGCTTGATAGCGTAGGTTAATCACCATTAGGCATAGATTAGTTTAGGTTAAGTTTGATTGAGAATTATCATGATGCATATCAGTGTACTTCCATGGTGACCAGAGCTTGATGCCATCGGGTTGAGTGATTTGTGGAATTTCAAAGCAATCTAGTGCTATAGGATTGTAGAGGGAGATATTCTGAGCATCTTTCATGTTGGAAGCATGTTGATTCATGGCCTGGTGATGGAGAACCGAGAGCTCGAATTGGAGCGTGCATGGAGTTTCATGGAAGATGAAACCCTAGGTTTCAGATGCAATGAGGAAGACATAATCTGGTCCGTTCCTTTGGCGTTGGACTTTTGACTTAGAGGGAGATCGGACGGCTGAGATTTGAAGCAGAATTTGGAGGGAGTGTGTTGGCCAAAACGCGCCGTTTCATTAATTGAAACGGGCGGGCCTCAGTTTGTGATGCTAATCCCACCCCCAGTGCATAGGCCCATTCCAATTTCAACGTGATTTTGATACTTTTCTCACCCCCAGCTGGCTTTTTATTTTTTTCAATAATTCTGAGTGTTTCTGGGCTTAATATAAAGCGCTATCTGCACCCCCTGTTTGCTGGCCCATCCAAATAATCAACTGGGCGTATCTGCTATTCTAACCCCCCTCCCTCATTTTTAATTCAATTTAATTTCTTAATTCATTTTAATTTTTACCAATTTTCATAAATTCATAACAAATTCATCAAAATTCATTTTTAATCCATTCTTTTTTACAATATTTTCTTTAGGATGTGTAGAATATTATAGAAAAATAAAATTGCATTTTTATTTTTATTTCATATTTTTTTCATATTTTCTAAATAAATGTCATTTGTAAATAGTTCATTTCATGCATCATTTTAATAATTTTTGTTCTATCAAATGCTTTAGTATTTTTTGTTCATTCTTTTTATATTGTTTAGATTAGATGTTGAACTTGTAGAAATATTTTAGTTCCCATTTTTAGAAATTAAATTTAGGTGATTAAGATAGGTTTGAACATCATGAACAAAACTAGGGTTTTAGGTGACAACTTAAGAAGTTTGATTTCATTTCCCTTAGGACTTAGGATTTAATTAGATTAGTTATGGGACTATAAGGGCTATGGGTAGCTATTAGATCCCTTAGAAAAAGTCAGGATTCCCCTACTGCTATTATTACTGTCTGTGTATATCTGTTTGTCTGGTGTGGTGTGCCCTCTGGGGATTATTGCTTGCTTGCTTGGGTGTTGGGTTTGTCTGGGGCCCTGGGAAAGCTGAAGATTTGTGAAGATGAAGACCAGTGGAGATCCAAGGATTGAAGATCAACTGCCAGAGTTGAAGAGGATGTTCTTGCCAGCAGCTGCTGAGGAGACTAGGGTTTAGGAGCTAGGCAGAGCTCTAGATTAGAAAGCTTGTTTCTCAAACATGGAATGCCTTGTCTGCATTCATCCTTCCTCTATGATTCAAAGTCTCTTTCAAATATCCACCTCCTTCCTTTGGAAGGATCAGTGAATATATTTGAAAGATAGAACTTTTGAGAGGAGACTTTCTGCTTAATGTTAACAGTTGATGAACCACCATTGGTAGGTAATTAACTGTCTAACATTCATTCACTTCACTCTTGTGACTAATCCCTTATCCTGGAGGTTTGAGCATGAAGAAAAGCCATTGCAGATAGAAGACTGATGATCAAAGCCCTTGCCTGAAGGTCATGAAGATGGAGATTGATGCTTGTTGAAGCCTGTAGCTGATTGGATATTACTTGAAGCTAGATGTTGATTCAGAGCTGCTGATGCTGTTTCTTTTGCTGTTGTATTTCATTTGCTGATGTATTGATTGGTTTTCTGGACTGTATTGTTTGCTGTTTACCCTGCTGGGTTGAAAGTGAAGCCTGTTCACTTTTGCCTATTGTTTTCTAGGTTCGAGGTTGAGTGGGACTCCCTTGCCTCGCTTGTATTGTTGCATCCATGCATTTTACTGTTTTACTGTATATATCTGATATTGTTTCTGTCTCTGCCTATCCCTTAGGATCTCTGTTTCTCTCTGTGCAAGAGAGGAGCATGATAGACATTAGGTTTTAACCCATGCATGATAACATTAGGATAGTTTGATTCCCTTTGCAACCGTAGGTTAGAGTTCTGTCTCTTCTTTCTCAAAACAAACAGAAAAACACATAAAGATTTCAAACACAATAAAAGACACTTCTTCCGTAAAAGAATGTGAACTCATCAAGACGTCATTTTTGTCCGCCGGGACTGCTAATCAAGAAACCCTTTTTTAGAAGGAATAAAATCAATCAAGGACAGACTTATGTCGTGCGTGGCCCGAACTACGTTTGCTCTGATCTTCCATGCAGTGTGGAAGTACGTAGGCATAGGATGCGATATCCTAGCGAGCAACCTTCCCCTCCTTTCCCGTAGGTAGGCGAACTACGTTGACTCTGATTTCTCGTTCCAGACGGGAATACGTAGGCATAAAGTGCGATACTTTGCCGAGTCATTTTTATTTTCATTTTATTTTCTTTTTAACCCCTGACCTGTAGTTTAGATAGAATAACAATCCATACCCGAAAACAAGCGTGGATCCCATCGAATACGATGGACGTGAGGGGTGCTAATACCTTCCCCTTGCGTAACCGACTCCCGAACCCAGGTTTTGGTTGCGATGACCATACCTTTCCCGTGTTGTGCGAGGTTTACTCTGAGCGTTTCCTTTCCCTCCCGTGGGATAAATAACGCACGGTGGCGACTCTTCTGTTCAGCCGGCGCCGGTTTTCGCAGTAGCGACACATAATAACTGTAAAGAATGTTCTATTGATTCTAGTGGGTGTGATGTGATACGAAAGGATATACAAAGATTGATGAATGAAGGGATATTGCAAGTATGTAGTCCATTGAGGAAAGAAGAAGTTTCTGTGATTGAGCCCGTTTTTATCTGTCCAAGAGAAAAGAGAAAGTTCCGGTATTCAACAAAAGTGTGAAGCCTATCTTCAACAAAACTGCTATTGGTCAGCCTCGACCAATTGTAATCCAAAAACCAAGACCATTTCCTTATGATAACACAAGGGCCATTCTATGGAAATACAACATGACCGTGATAGACCAAGAATCAAGAAAGGTTGTTCAGACAGATGATCAGATGGACGTAACAAACATTGCAGGCACTAGCAAAATGACCCGTAGTGGTCGGATCTATCAACCAAAGGTGGCAGTAGCTATTCCCATAGAAGTTACTCCCGCCACGATAAACAAAGAAAGAGAAACTCCGAGCACAGAAGAAGAAAATGATGAGGAATTTTTGAGAATTATTCGAAGAAGTGATTACAAAGTGATAGATCAGCTTCATCAGACGCCATCAAAAATATCGATCTTATCACTCTTGACAAATTCTCCGGCTCACAGGGAAGCCTTACAAAAAGTGTTGAGACAGGCCCATGTAACGAAAGATATTTCTCTCGGTCAGTTTGATTCGGTAGTGGCCAACATCACAACATGCAACACGTTGAGTTTCAGTGATGCTGAATTGCCGAAGGAAAGACATAATCATAACCGTGCGCTGCACATCTCTATCAAATGCCAAGAAGACACTCTGGCCCGAGTACTGGTCGACACAGGATGCTCATTAAATGTACTACCCGCAAGATCACTAGCCAGATTAGCATATGCAAGGGCAGAGATGAAGCCAACATCATTGATTGTAAAAGCTTTCGATGGTTCAAGAAGAATGGTTATTGGTGAAGTAGAGTTACCAATTTTGGTGGGACCCCATCAATTCAACATTGTGTTTCAAGTGATGGACATTAATCCGGCTTACAGTTGTTTATTAGGACGTCCTTGGATCCATGAGGTTGGGGCAGTGACTTCCACCCTGCATCAGAGAATGAAGTTCGTAGTAAATGATTGTTAGCTCTCAAATTCGACACTGCCTTGGGTTGCTAAACATTAAGACATAATTAATGTCTAAGTAAAATGAAGCAAAGAGGTTTCGACAGCCTCTAAGGAATCTTCTAAGCTAAACGGTTGAAATAACATAGAAAAATTAAGAAACCTAAAGTTATGAGCATTTCGACCGTGTCAGAGGTAGTTCGACCGAAATTCTGCAGGAGGATTGCTACGTCGTTTTGAAATTCAAAATTTGGAGGGAGCGGTTTTGTTCATAAGACACGTGGCGAGTTCTAGAGCAGGAAGTTACATGCAATTGACACTTGTTAGATCGAGGAGATACTAGGAAGTTATTAGCAGTTAATTATTAGCATTATAAATAGGGATTTGTTAGACAGATTTCTGTGTGTTTTACCATTTGTACAAAGTAACTCCAATCAAATTTACTCAAAGTACCCGAGTGTGAGAAAAGAGTATTTTCACGGAGAATGTACGTTATGTAAAATCACCAACTTTTCAATAAAGTCTTTTACAATTTCAGCAACATTTACATTTCCTCTGTCGAACCACTTGTGCAAGTGTTACCTTTTTGCCTTTACCTTTCCTGCATCCTTTACTCCAATTCCTCTTTTCCTTTAAACTTTTTACCTTCTTCGATCAGCCTTTTACAAATCTTTTACAGCGTTTCTTTAAGTTTATGCATTTTAAAATACCCAGTCGAAGTCTTTTTCATTACAAGCACATTTACCAATTCGTTATTACAAGTACTTTAAATCTAATTCTAAATGAAGAATACTTTAGCACATGTCCTAGGATCAATCTGATCGATCTTGTGAGTCACCAAAGTCAAATTTGGAAGATCAGTGGTTGTTTTCCGATTTTCAAGGGAAACAAAATGGCACACCCAGTGGGACAGTGCTAAATATCCCTGCGATTTAGAATTAAAAGATTCTCATTTATAAGTCTTACTAATCTTCGTAGAATGTACATTATATGTTACTAAGAAGTGGTAGAATTACCGCTGCTAACGAAGAAAGACGAACAATCCTTAGGAATATGGCGACGGAAACAAACCAGCCAAACAATCCTAACCCACAAGTCGAAGGTTCTGGCGAAGGAACCAGTAACAACATGGTCCCGCCGCCTATACCATCGACAGGAGAGCAATTATCGCCTCCCATAAGGTCAGAACAAACCTTCGCCCCAGTAGGATCTGGGACAACGATAGTTAGGCCTTACACACAACTCGTATTGGAGTATATTGGGCCACCAGTGTCGAATCCCCAAACTCCAATAGCAGGACCATCAGTGTCAAGGCAGTTCGCCCCTTTAGGTCTTTCGCAGTTGCCAAGGAATCCCCCGTATGGGATGCCAACGACTGTAATGCAGGGGCTGCAAAATGCGCCCCCAATATTTTCTAAAAACACAATGGCGTCACCTTTGCAAGGATCAGGACCTGGTTCAAACATTGGTCGAAACCCTCAGAGTTTAAGTCTAGGATATTCGACTCAAGGTCCCAATCTAACCAATACGTCTGTTGCCTGTTTGAGGCAGCAGATGGATGAGAGTAACTTACAGATGGTTCAAACCCTCTCCCAGACTATGGGTGAGATCTTTCAGCCATTAATTCGAGACACAACTCACGCTAACCAACAACTGGCGACACAGTTAACACGCTTGACTAAATTTATAGGGGTACCTCTGTTAGAAAGGAACCAAGCCCCTGTGGAGAATACTCCACAACAAATTCCAAGAGTGGCGCTAGAAGCCAATTTAGAGAACCAAGGAGGAATAGACCCTTATGTTGTCGAAACTCCCAGAGTCCAGGTCGACGGAAACCCAGAAATAGTTATGGTGAATCGAAACCAGGATGCAGACAATGTGGTCCAACAAGTACGACGCAACAACCTCGCGGTCGAAAACAACTTGGCTACGATGGTAGAAAGAATCATGACTCGAAATGGCCTAAACACTGGGTTTACTAGGCCAAATTATACTTCACCAATAGTCGACTACATCCTTCGAGCGGAATTACCCCCTAGGACCAAGGTGCCTAAGTTCACTAAGTTTTCAGGGGACACGACGGAGTCCACCGTCGAACACGTAGCACGTTACATAATTGAGGCTGGGGAGATAGCCAATGACGAAAGCCTTAGGATAAAATACTTCCCAAGTTCACTTACAAAGAACGCCTTCACGTGGTTTACCACTTTACCACCAAGTACAATATGTAACTGGACGCAGTTAGAACGACTCTTCCATGAATAGTTTTACATGGGCCAAACGAAGATTAGTTTGAAAGAGTTGGCCAGTGTAAAGCGTAAGTTTTCAGAGCCAATCAAAGAATACCTCAATAGGTTTCGACTACTTAAGGCAAGGTGTTTTACACAGGTGCCTGAACATGAGTTGGTCGAAATGGTAGCAGAAGGTTTAGATTACTCTATTAGGAAGAAATTAGATACGCAGTATCTGAGGGATATGGCCCAATTGGCCGACAGAGTCCGACAGCTAGAAAGGCTGAAAGACGAAAAGGCGAGATTTAACAAAGGCAAGAAAGTAGCTTTTGTCGAACTCAACGAAAGTAGCGAAGGGGCTTGCGAAGAGTCCCCCTGCTTTGAGGAGAGCGAAGTCGATCTTGCTGAATTAAAACAGGGTCCCCCATATTCTTGTCGAGTACTGGCCCCTCCTCAAGGAAAGGGCTTTGTCGAATCAGAAAAGAACGACAGGTTCCCTAAGAAAACTTACACCTTTTACATCACGAAATGTGATGAAATCTTCGATTTGCTAGTAAAAGATGGGCAGATGATAGTGCCACCTGGTGCTAAAACACCGCCCTTAGAGCAGCGGAAAAAGAGAGGTTTTTGTAAGTACCATAATTTTCTGGGTCATAAAACATCTCAATGTTTTCTTTTCAGGGATCTCGTCCAGAATGCGATACAGGAGGGACGCTTGAAGTTTGGAGATAAGGCGAAGGGCCAGATGAAGGTGGATGTCGATCCACTGCAATTGGCTGATGCTCTTTATGCTGAACCAATGGAAGCAAACATGATAGATGCTACTGAGGGCATCGAGTTTTCTGTTAACATGATGGAGGTCACTAAGGACCTCATTTCAGCATCAGTGATGACGAAATTCATCATGGGTTTCGGTTTGGACGATGCGGAAGTCACAGTCAAGGAGAATACTGGTCGAAACGATAACGATTCAAGTCTAAGGGTTCAAAGTCATCCAAGTTACGCCATGGTAACCAAGGAAACAGCTGACCATTTCATCAGAATGGACCAGGCCACTGAGGGCTTGGAAAGAATGGAGCTAGCTGGGACGGTCGAAGTTAATATGGTCGACATTAACCCATCGGAGACCATGGAAGAGAAAGAATCAAAACACCATGAGGGATGTAGCAGGTTAGCATACCCAGAGACAGAAGAGTCAATCGTTGGTTTTTTACATTGGTGCAAAGACAATGGATCGAGCGTGATGTTGTGCCCCAGGTGCAGCGCCATTTTCGATAGAAAAACAGCAGAGAAGTTAGAGGGAGAACATCGACGTCAACTGAACAGAGGTCGCCATGGTTTTGATCAACGAAAGAGCTACCACAGGAGGACAGAAGACAAACGGTCTGAACCTCGAATCAGGCCACCAAGTGCTAGGCCCGCCAGTTTCAAACTGTTGTCTATTCTGATGATGGAAAGTGGAGGAAGCCTAATGAAGAGAGGGCGCAAGGGAAGCAAAGGTGGAAGAACTTCGAAGTGAATCGAGGATCTTCGGTCTCCTACAGCAAGGAGTATCAATCCTCAAAAACAGCGCACGTATCTGAAAACTATAAAGGTAAGAATCCTATGACTAGATCTCAATGGAGGAGATAGCAAAGAAGAAGAAAGGCTCTCAGAGAAGAGATGGAGAAAAATCAGTCAAAGAATAGTTCAAACCCCCCCCCCCCCCCCCCCGGAAAAGAAGGACAGCAGTCGAAGATAGCTGAAAAGTTACCAGTTGGGCGAAGGCTGTTTTCGCCTAAACAAGACAGACCAACGGAAGGGGACGAAGACATGACAGATAACTTTGACTCTGACTCCAATGACTCTTTGAACCTGGTGGTCAACGTGGTGTCGGTGATGCCCCGGGAGTTCGATAGGGTTTCAGAGGTCGAAGAACCAGGCACAGACGCTGAATGGGAAATGGCAGCACATAAACCTGTATGCTATTACGTGATGAACAACGGCTGTGTCGAAGAGCAAAACTCTTTCTTCGAATGGCCCACTGAAGAAATGAGGACCCACCTGAAACCGTTGTATATTACATCAAAAGTGGAGAACATCCCCATCAACAAAATACTGGTGGATTGTGGCGCTACAGTAAACCTGATGCCACATTCTTTGCTGACCAAAATAGGAAAGCATGACGCTGATACAAAGCCACACAATATGGTTTTGTCGAATTATGAAGGAAAAGTAGGAACCACCAGGGGTGTGATTCAGGTGGACGTAACCGTCGGAACAATTACAAGACCAACGATATTCATGGTGGTCGAAACCACGGCCAACTACAATTTATTGCTTGGCCGAGAATGGATACATGGCATTGGAGCAGTGCCATCATCGATGCATCAAAGGATTGCCATCTGGAGGCCAGATGGCATAGTTGAAAATATTGAAGCTGATCAAGGATACTTCAGGGTGCCAAGAAGGCAAGTAGATCAGTTCCAATTCGACAAGCACTTGGCCAGCATAGGCCCTTGTGCTACAACGGACTTTGAGTTTGCACCAAATGACGAGGTGTACTACTCACTATACCTCCACCCTGTCGACAGATTTCGTTGGGATAGGGAAATACCTGGGGAGAGACTCCCATACTTAGGGGCAGCCCCAGTTGACCCCACTGGGTGGGGCAGTGAGTTTAATGACTGAAGCAGCGGTGCTGCAAAGAATTTCGGCCTATGTGGCTGAAACCAAATTACAAACGGCCGTAATGGCCGCCCATGACAAAATGGCTGAAGAAGCCACCAAAATGCAGCGGGAGAGCCAGAGGCTCGATGCCATCTATGATGACGAACCTCTGGGGTTCGAAAGAGATCCTTTAAAGAACGACATCAAAATGCTCGCACAGGATCCATTGGAGGAAATTGATTTAGGAGAGGGTCCAACCAGGAGGCCAACGTACATTAGTGCTAACCTCGACCCTCAACTGAAGATCGAAGTCATCCAGTTGCTCCGGGAGTATAAAGATTGTTTCGCCTGGGACTATGACGAAATGCCTGGGTTGCAAAGGGATTTGGTGGAACATAAACTACCAATAAAACCTGGAAAGAAGCCAGTCAAAAAGGGCCCAAGGCGTTTTGCTCCAGAGATCATTCGCGCAGCGAGGTATGTCGAATGGCTGGCCAACATTGTCCCAGTCATCAAGAAGAACGGGTCCCTAAGAGTGTGCATTGATTTCAGAGATTTGAATTCAGCCACTCCCAAGGACGAATATTCGATGCCAGTGGCGGAAATGTTAGTTGATTCAGCCGCTGGCCATGAGTACCTTAGTATGTTGGATGGTTATTCTGGATATAACCAGATTTTTATCGCGGAAGATGACGTTCCCAAAACAGCGTTTCGTTGTCCAGGGGCCTTAGGCACTTACGAATGGGTAGTAATGCCATTTGGCCTAAAGAACGCTGGGGCAACGTATCAGCGGGCGATGAATTCCATATTCCATGATTTCATTGAATCTTTTATGCAAATATACATTGACGATATTGTGGTGAAATCTGTTTCAGGAAAAAGCCATCTGGATCATCTGCGACAATCGTTCGCCAGAATGAGGAGGTTCGGCCTCAAAATGAATCCGTTGAAGTGCGCGTTTTGTGTACAGGCGGGAGACTTCTTGGGTTTCGTTGTCCATAAGAAGGGAATCGAAATCAACCAGAATAAGACGAAGGCTATCTTAGAAACAAAAGCGCCGTCAAACAAAAAAGAGTTGCAATCGCTGCTGGGGAAAATTAACTTTCTAAGGAGGTTCATCTCCAACTTAAGCGGCAAGACGCAAGCCTTCTCACCTTTGCTTCAAATTACTAGGGACAGATTCGAGTGGGGCAAAGAGCAGCAGGAAGCCTTCGACAAAATCAAAGACTACTTGGCTCACCCCCCAGTCCTTTCGCCTCCGTGTCGAAGCAGGAGTATGTGATTGTACATAGCAGCGTCAGATAGAACTTTAGGGAGCATGTTGGCTCAGGAGGATGAGAATGGCGCCGAAAGGGCTATTTACTACCTCAGTAGAGTTTTAAATGACGCAGAAACTAGATATAGTGAAATCGAAAAGCTATGTCTATGTTTATATTTCTCATGTACAAAGTTAAAGCAATATATTAAACTAGTAGATGTTTGTGTTTCTTCGCACTTTGATGTTATTAAACACATGTTATCAAAACCTATTTTGCACAGTCGAATTGGAAAATAGGCACTGGCATTGACAGAATATTCTTTGACTTATAGACCGCTAAAAGCAGTCAAAGGGCAAATAGTGGCAGACTTTATCATCGACCACTCTATAAACGAGAATGCCCTTAATATAGTTGAAGTGGAACCATGGAAATTATATTTCTATGGCTCTAGCCACAAACATGGCACGGGTATTGGTCTGTTGATTATTTCGCCAGATAAAATTCCAACAAAATTCAAGTATAAAGTCGAAGGGTTGTGTTCCAACAACGAGGCTGAATATGAAGCTTTAATAGCTGGACTTGAAATTTTGTTAGAACTGGGGGCAACCCAGGTCGAAATAATGGGCGATTCGAAATTAGTGATAAAACAGTTGACAAAAGAGTACAAATGTGTTAAAGAAAATCTCATCATGTACTTCGTAGTGGCCAATAGGCTGCTTAAAAAAATTCAAAGCGTCAACTATTCGACATATACCGAGAATACAGAACCAAGTGGCCAACGATCTAGCACAAATTGCCTCAGGATATAGGATCTCGAAGGAAGACTTGCAGGAAGTAATCGAAGCTAGAGGCAAGGTAGTGTCGGTTGGGTTGAAGCCATCAGACTTAGAGGCTACAAAGTTTGGATATATGGATGAAGAGACTTTAGAAGTCTTTATCATCGGAGAATTGTTGGACAATGACTGGAGAAAGCCTTTAGTTGAATATCTCCATAATCCGTCAATAGCCTCAGATCGAAAGATAAAATATCAAGCACTGAGCTACGTCTTGATGGGCAACAAATTGTTCAAAAAGACCCCTGAAGGAGTTTTGCTGAAATGCCTGAGTGAATCAGAGGCATACTTGGCTTTGTCAACAGTCCACAGTGGGGCATGTGGTGCACACCAAGTTGGCCATAAAATGAAATGGTTGTTATTTCGACAAGGTTTGTACTGGCCTACGATGCTAAAGGATTGCATCGAGTTCGCCAAGGGGTGCCAGGAGTGTCAAGTTCATGCGGGCATACAACATGTCCCAGCAAGCGAATTACATTCCATAATTAAACCATGGCCGTTTAGAGGTTGGGCTTTGGACCTGATTAGAGAAATTCGACCAGCATCCTCAAAAAACCAAAAGTATATCTTAGTGGGGATAGATTACTTTACCAAGAGGGTCGAAGCAGTGTCTTTACCTAAAGTGGATCAGGAAGATGTGATTGAATTCATTCAGAAAAATATCATCTTTAGGTTTGGACTTCCAGAGACAATAACAACGGATCAAGGGTCGATCTTCACGGGTAGAAAGATGCAGGATTTCGCCAGAGAGATGGGGTTCAAACTCTTAACTTCGACCCCTTATTACGCGCAAGCTAACGGGCAAGTCGAGGCAGCAAATAAAGTGGTCATTGGCATGATAAAGAAGCAAGTAGGAACCAAGCCAAATAATTGGCACAAAGTGTTGGATCAGGTTCTATGGGCATGTCGAACGTCACCCAAAGAGGCAACCAACACCACCCCATATCATTTGACCTTTGCTCACGATGCAGTGTTGCCAGTCGAAATCCACATACAATCGATTAGGGTTCAAAGGCAACACGAAATTCCTAGAGAAGTCTATTGGGATATGATGCTCGATGAGGTCATAGACTTAGACGAAGAAAGATTGAAAGCTCTAGAATTGCTGAGAAGGCAGAAAAAGAGAGTGGAAAAGTCATACAATAAGAAGGTTAAAGCAAGAACCTTTTTAGTTGGAGACTTAGTTTGGAGAGTCATTCTGCCTATGGATTGAAAGGCCAAGACGTTGGGTAAATGGTCCCCAAAGTGGGAGGGACCCTTCCAAGTGTCGAGGGTTTTCTTTAATGGAGCCTATGAAGTGGAAGAATTGGGCGAAGATAAGAGGATATTAAAAGTAAATGGTAAGTACTTGAAAAAGTACAGGCCTATGCTGCAAGAAGTTAAGATAACAACAGAGTAACAGAAAGTATAAAGCAAAGCCATAAATGGTATTAATATTTGCCAAAATGGCGCGATAAGTTACAATAACAAAGATGGCTTCAAAGGCCAGCAAAATATAGTTTGTTACAATATGTCAGTAAATTAGAAAGGAAGATTGGCCTTCATTTTAAGGTAGTTCGCCTTCTGAGATTCAATACGTTGTTGGCACGAGGCCCTTTCGTCAATTAATCTGGCAACTTCTTCTTCTAAGCTTCGAGCCTCTTCTGCAAAAGTGATAGCATGTTCGAGTTCAGCAGCAAGGGTCGAATCGTCTTTGGAAGACAGTTGAGAAATCTTCTTTTCTTCTTTCTTGATCTTGCTTTGAAGTTTCTTGATCTTGCGTTTCCAACAGACGATGTTTTCCTTACTGGAAGAAATCTCTAGTTGGTCTCTCTTTTTCTCTTCCTCTAGCTCTTCGATCCTTTGTTCCAATTCTGCTGCACTTGTCCAAGCAGCTGCTTCACAACCAGATTTCGTCGAAATGTCACCTTCGAGGCGGGGCAGCAACGTAAGGTCTTTGTAGACTTGATCTATCAAAATTCCCACCTCTCGAATGACGTTAGCAGCTTCAGGGGATATGGAATCAAGTCTCACTTGTTGAAGAAGCGCTTTCAAAGATAGATGGGTGACGAAATCCATCTGCAGCAACATGAAAAGGTCTCCTTTAAAGATTTTGGCTTTGATCTTCACCAAAATGTCATCTGAAGGTTTGCTAGAGACCTAGCCCTCAGAAGTTGAAGCACTCCGAGTTTTGCCAGAAGAACTGCCTCGACTGCGCAGCAGTAATTGAACGTATCGACGAGGATCGCTTTCTTTTAGTGCAGCCATTTCTTCCTTAGAGAGGACCGTTTCGCTTTGAAGAGGCATTGCCTGTGGCACCTCGACGGGAGTAACTTTGGTAGCATCAATACAAGCAGGATCATCAGATTTTCCTTTTGTAATTATTTCCCCTTCTACAGGTGCAGTTTTTGTGGAGTCTTGAGCCAAGGTAGCTTCTTTTTCCTCACCATCTGACTCACCTAGCTCAGGCTGGTGCATGGCTTCTTCCTCACATGTGTTGGCTTCGTTCGCATCAACGTCGTCATTAGCGGGTTTTGTTTGATCAAGAGGGGAACTTGTCGTGTTGGCAGGGTTGGTGTCCTCAGGTTTGGGGTTTTCGTCTTCATCTACCACGACTATTGTCTCAGGAGCTTTCTCTTCCTCGTGGTCAGACCCGTCAGTTTGTGATTGTTGGGTAGTAGTTTTTAGGGGCGAAGGGGCTGCATAAAATTTAGGTTTGTTAATTTCACCAAGAGAACTCACACCAGAACCCAAATCAGATGTAGGGATATAAGTGGGTTTACCTTGGTTGTTCAATGGATAAATAGGGAAGGGAGACGATTGCATCAAAGGCTTGGAGGCCTCGGTAGTAGTCTGCATTTGGGAAAATAAACCTCATGACGCGAGATGAAAGTGACAAGAGCTTGATATAGAAAGGTCAGAGATTCTTTCACAATACCTTTGTGGCTTCCTCAGCCGGACTAGAGTTATCACTCTCTATGGGAATGGCAGAAGGATTTGGATCATTTGTTGTGCGAGCTTTGACAGGAGATTCAGGAGGCGTGTTTTGCTTTTGTATTTTTGCGGGAGATGGAGGAGATTCGACGCTCTCTAGCCCATGAGTTACCCTTCGTTTTCTTTTAGGGAAGTATCTTCACGAGGGGATTCATCATCGTCGGAGTCTATGATGACTTGGGCTGCAACTTTTCTTCTTTTTTGAGGGGTTGGAGGTTTGCGGCTAACCTGGGAAGATCGAAGTGATCAGCAAAGGATAGAAAAGCTTCAGGTGAATAAGAGCATGTAAGAATTTACCTTTGAACTTTCGATCTTTCCTTCTGTTTTATTGGTCGGAGCGTTTCTTTTGGGAGCAGCTGCGAATAAATAAATATAGAAGATATAAGTTAGTAACGTTGAAGCTCCGTGAGAGGAAGCCAAATCGAAGGGAGATGACCTTCAAGGATTTCGGTCTCGATGTGAACATCTTCGATACTGACATGAAGGTGCCCTCTAAAGGTATCAAGTGTATGTTTAGTCGGAACCACCCGCTGCGCCTTAGGCTTCGACTGTTGTCGAAGTATTTTTATACTATCCTCACAGATAAACCAGTCTGGAAATGGAGGGGCAAGAGCCACGCCAAAATCAACGGTTGGTAATCGAGGGGTCTTTTGGGGAAAGAGTTTAAAAGCAACCTCGTATCGTATATCGTAAGGGATAGATGAGGGGATTTTCAGATTCTCCATTC
Source organism: Lathyrus sativus (assembly GCA_963859935.3). NCBI lineage: Eukaryota > Viridiplantae > Streptophyta > Magnoliopsida > Fabales > Fabaceae > Lathyrus > Lathyrus sativus. Next base: position 302,252,860 of record OZ012735.1, on the reverse strand, counting down.
GTTTAGAAAACTTTTCTTTTAAAGTGACAGCAGCCTCGCGGATGGTTCGACTAACATCATTTGGTCGATAGGCAGTTTCGAAGTACTTCTGGAAAGCTTGTATCTCTTTGATATGAGTAGACGTACCTTTCTTGACCTTTTGCTGCACATCAATAAAAGCCTGGTCAATCAAGCGTGAAAAACTTGAAATATCAAGAAAATTGTTGGAGTAATGGTTGGTCCACCAGTTATAAAAATCTGGGGTACAAAGGTGAGAGGGTTCAAAATAGATTGGAGTAAAATGGGACTGATGGGCATAACGGGCCGTTTGAGTCTAACACTCAAGTGGGTTGAAGATAGTGGAGAGAAGGATAACATGAGACTTCTTATCATACAAGCACCTAGGCAATGATTGAATTAACCCAAATTGCCTCGACACCAAGTTAGGTTGATAAGCGACTAATGTTGCTTGTCCTCTGACAAGATTAAGCTTATGAACAATCAAGCGTGGCGTCAAGAATCTCTCCCATATCAGGTTTGATTCTGCTTCTTGTTTTTGCGAAACTGGAGGAAATGACCTGGAGAACCATTCAGGGCCATACAACCTATGAGCAAAAGGGGCCATCCTGGGAGTGAATTCATGCCTTTTTGCAAACAAGTGGATGAAGCTGGTAAGGTTGGCACGAAGGCTTCGACCCTCTTCACTTGGTGTCAACTGAACCAAGCGTGGCCATTCGACCCGGCATTCAGATACCTGGGCTTCGTCGACCTCTCCTTTAAAGGGAAGGATGTGCTTGAAGGTAGCGTTCAACCATAATTGAAGCAACCAAAATGGCCCCGCCATTATAAGAGTGCCATGGGTTTTTGGATCCCTTAGTTTATCAGCGCCTTCTCCCAAAGCCTCATACAGGCTGGCTAGTATCATTTCACTGAGACATACGTCCCTTTTAAGGTGTAACTGATTCGCCAGGGTAAGGTACTTCATTCCACCTGCAAGGACTTTGTGCAAAAAATACAACGAGACAACCACATGGCCAGAAAGGCTATGTGCTCCTCGTCTTCGACTACGTCGGTGTCTTTCTTATGATAACGATTTATGAAGGATGTGTAAGTATGTTTCGTACTACCAAAACCTATGGTGTCCCGTGCATCAATTTCAGGATTGTAAGCTAATCCACATGGTCTTAATCCGACAATAGTGTTGCACCCTAAATTTTGACCCCTTAGATCCTCATCATCATTTTAGGGTCATATTCGTTTGATTATCTGACCATAACCTATTTCAAGTTGTCTTTGTCAAGATACATGCGAATTAGGGTTCCGCACCGTCAAAAATCAAGACTTCGACAGTATGATTAATCAATGTTTTGGATTGATTCTCCATAAAACAAAGTCAAAGATATCACATTGGGTCATGTTTTAATCCAATCGGAGTTTGTCACCCCCAGATCAAGCACAGTGCAGTTCAGGGTACCCGATTAGGGTTTTCGAGCAGGAAAAGTCAACCGTAGTTTGACTTTGGATTTAAAGGAAGGTTCAATGATGCAAATTTGGTCAAAAAATTTTATAAGTCTTAGTGAAGTCCCCTCAAAGAGTTTCAAGGTCTTGGAAGTCCCGAAACAAGAACAGACGGTCCGATAGTCATCGATCGATCGTACGGTTGACCGAAAAGTCAACTCTTCAATCTTAAGGAATTGGACTTCATGATGTGAATCAAAAATGTTCCTTATGTCATATTACACCTACCCATGAAGTTTCATGACCATTGGATCAAGGGTTAGGGAGTAATCACAAAAGTTGGGAAATTAAGGTTTTGAAAAGGGCAAAGCCATAACTCCTTAACCACACAAGGGTTTTTGACCTAGTTTCAAGGGGAATGAGTTCCTAACACAAGCATAAATATTGTATTACCTAATTGGGGCTTTCTAAAAAGTACAAGTGGGTTCCATAACTCTTCCTAGTTAGAGAGAACCGAGGTCCACAAGTTGGCAAAAACTCACATTGGCAAAACTAGGTCAACATGAGTTTTTTTGATTCCAAAACCTCTCCAAATTGATGTTAATCAAAGACTAAGCCTCATTTATGATGTTTACATTGTTAATAAACATGTTTAACATCAATTCCCACGAAAATGGACCAAAGATCAAAAGAAATCATTATTTAATGCAAGTTGTAAAAGTGAATAGTGAAGAAAGAGAAAAAAAGGTGGATACCCTTGTCAAATCATCAACTTTAATTCAACAAGTCACCTTCTATCCTATCAAGCATGATGAAAAAATCTATGGGGCATGGAGAATATCTTATTAGAGTGTCTTAAAGATAAAGGTGAATATTTCATTGGAAAACTCAAAGATTTTCATGATGGAAGGTTAAAATTGACAATTTGCTACACTTTTGTCCATACCTTGATCCAAGGCCTTTGGCTATAAATAGAACTCACTTCCTACATCAAATACACAAGTTCCATGCTAGAAACCAGCTATAACTTTCTTTCTTACACAATCACAAGTTCTTACAAAATCTCATTAAGTTTCCAAAATCCCTCAAAATTTGCTTTTGAAAAACACCTTTCAAAACCATTTCCAAACTTCTTCCAACTCAAGAAACACTTCAAACACATAAAGTATGATGTATTGAAGCTATCCAAGTCACTTCCACACTTATGTAACAAGATCTTGGAAGAGCTCTTAAGATCTCTGGTTCTCTTATTGCTTAAGCTTGCTTCAAGAGGTAAACCTAAAACTCATAAATGTGAACTTTCCACTTGCATTCCACATGTTACCATGACTGTTTTTTTACCATGATGATCTTGAAAATTTTCAACTTGTAACTTGATTTTTCTTGTGAGATTGATCTTGTATTATTCTTAAAATTTTGTTAACATGTTTAAATAATCAAATTTGTTTGATTCATTGTCTTACCATGTGCATTTTATTCCTTTTATCATTTAGATTTTCATGTTTTGTTCATCCAAACTTCAAAAAATCATAACTCATCCATTTTTCATCATTTTGAACCCATTCTTTTTGAATTGTGTTTGTATTGATGCCTACTTTCATGTGATATTTTTTAATTCCATGTTTGTTCATATTTTCATGCCTTTTGGTTGCTTGTAAGTTGCCTTTATATTGAGATCGTTATCTCGCGTATGCAGATGAATTTCTTTTTCACCGTGATCATTTGTGTTATGATATTCACTCATTCTCATTTATACTATGTTAGTTAACATGTTAGGGTACTCTCCCTTGGTTGTTACCATTATTTCATATTGCTTACCTCCTAAATTACGAGGCTAAACTAATTTAATTGTGTGAGATTGTTGTCTATGCATGTTGTTGTCACGCTTTGAGTTTATAACATGATTTGATTTCAAATTGTTATTTGTTTACATGGTTGTCACCTTTATCATGTTTCCTAATCTTTGTTAAGACCGTACTTTCAATCTTTGTTAAGATATGCCTATATCTTTGTCAAGACATGCTTATTATAATAGGTTTGGTTGCAACCATTCATCCTACCTAAAATACTTGCCCATTGTAATGTGTCGGTTAAATCTTGATTATAATCATTGTCTTCTATATTCCTCATACTTGAATGCCTATGTTTTGTTAAGTTTACTTTCCCCAAGTGATGGAACTCTCTAGTTCTCATCCAAGTCGTCTCCTTTCATTCCCTTCCAAAGGAAAAGTCTCTCCATTGACCCTTGTGTCATGGATAGCTCAATACCCCTTTTTGACTTTGTAAAGTCATTTTGAACTTTAGTTAAGATCAAAACCCATAAGCCATTTGACTTTGCTTAAGTCTAAAAAAGACCCACCTTTACTAGGAGTGCCCCTCAATTAGAACCCTAGGTTAGAGTTTGTTTAACTCTATATAAGAATCATAGTGATGATTACTTATTCCCCTTTGAGAGTTCAACATAGATCTAGAGAGTTTTGTTAGACTCTTTACAAACATTGTTATGTTTGTTCCCCTATGAACCTTGATCATAATCAAGTGTTCTTCATCCCTAGTGAGGTGAACTACGATTGCTCTGATTCTATCCTAGTTAGGATACGTAGGCAGATGACGCGATGTCTTTGCGAGCAAACTTAGAAACAATCTTAGGTCTTTATCTATCATAACCTTCACCTTTTTACCCAATATCCAAACCTTAGCAAATATTTAACAAACTTAGCATACAAATAAACAAAAGGTTCCTGTAGAGTACTACAGATGTTTAGGATGTGAAATACCTACCCTATGCATAACCAACCCCCGATCCCCGAATCTCTTAGCATTGTTGTAACATCGCACAAAAGGTTCTTTCTTTCTTTAGACTTTTCCTTTGGATAAATTAAAGTCCGGTTGTAAAAGAATTAAGGTTCAAGTTAATTCAATAGCTTGATATCCGATTTTCACCGCAACAAATAGCAGCCATGTCGAAGAGCGTGGGAGCCACCATTCCGCGGGGAAGATGGAAGGTATGGTGAGTGTTGTCCCAGAAATACAAAGAGGAGGCCAGCATTAACGGACAGTAAGATGGCCCAACCTTCGACAGCATGATTAGGTCATAAATACCTATTTCTTTCCAATGTTGTGCCTTTGCTTTCTCTATTTTTGCCAACCAGTTAAGGTAAAGTTCAGAATCTTTGAAGTACGGCGTAGCTCTAAAGAGTCGTGCTCCATCATGCAAATATTTGAGGTCCACATTGAAGAGAGAAAGTTCATCTGGGTTATCAGAAGGGATTTTGCTAGCATCTTTCTGCCCTAAGGGTTTGGTTTTTCGATAAGAAGGAAAAAAGTCACTCAAGGTGGAATAATCAAGGTCTGGGGGTGACAATGGGCCAGACATGGCTAAGGGTTTTCCAGCCACATCAACGGGGATGATTACCTGAGATTCGTAGATGTGTTGTTTTTCTTCTGCTAACGGCTCCCTGATGAGTTGTTGGTTCTTCGTGATTTTTGGTCTGCTCAAGGTAGCGAAAGGTGGCAATGCAGACGAAGAAGATGGTCTCCTAGTTTGAGTTTTCTTCTGTTGTTCAGCCATGATTGAAGGTTTTCAGAGAAAAAGGAGATTTTTCTTGTGTTGGAAAAAACGTGTTTCTTCAGCAAAGAGGAGAAGAGTAAAGGTTGGTAAAGAGTAGAAAGTCTTTATGAAAAAACTCTTGGTGATTTTATAAGGATTCAGAAAATTAAGAATTTTTACGTGGTTGAAATTAGTGGGCCACGTGTGCGACCTAGTGGAAGAAGGGGCGGTTGTAACCTATACCCCTAGGCGCTAAAAGGGTGATGATGTTTTCTGAATTTTTGTGAGTTCCAAGAAACCTGCCATGATGATGATGACGTCAGAAGCGTGCAAAGTGGTGTGGTTTTTAATATAAACCTTTCTCTTTCTTCTGTTTTATCTTCCAAAGGATAAGAGGCAAACCAAAGGGTATGATAGTATCGAAAAGATGGTGTCGAATGGGATACTATCAAAAAATGTCCTTTTCCTACAATAAGGTCGAAAAGAACATTCTTTGGGGGCAATTTGCTAGCTCCCAAATTCGACACTGCCTTGGGTTGCTAAACATTAAGACATAATTAATGTCTAAGTAAAATGAAGCAAAGAGGTTTCGACAGCCTGTAAGGAATCTTCTAAGCTAAACGGTTGAAATAACTTAGAAAAAGTAAGAAACCTAAAGTTATGAGCATTTCGACCGTGTCAGAGGTAGTTCGACCGAAATTCTGCAGGAGGATTGCTACGTGTTTTGAAATTCTAAATTTGGAGGGAGCGGTTCTGTTCATAAGACACGTGGCGAGTTCTAGAGCAGGAAGTTACATGCAATTGACACTTGTTAGATCGAGGAGATACTAGGAAGTTATTAGCAGTTAATTATTAGCATTATAAATAGGGATTTGTTAGACAGATTTCTGTGTGTTTTACCATTTGTACAAAGTAACTCCAATCAAATTTACTCAAAGTACCCGAGTGTGAGAAAAGAGTATTTTCACGGAGAATGTACGTTATGTAAAATCACCAACTTTTCAATAAAGTCTTTTACAATTTCAGCAACATTTACATTTCCTCTGTCGAACCACTTGTGCAAGTGTTACCTTTTTGCCTTTACCTTTCCTGCATCCTTTACTCCAATTCCTCTTTTCCTTTAAACTTTTTACCTTCTTCGATCAGACTTTTACAAATCTTTTACAGCGTTTCTTTAAGTTTATGCATTTTAAAATACCCAGTCGAAGTCTTTTTCATTACAAGCACATTTACCAATTCGTTATTACAAGTACTTTAAATCTAATTCTAAACGAAGAATACTTTAGCACATGTCCTAGGATCAATCTGATCGATCCTGTGAGTCACCAAAGTCAAATTTGGAAGATCAGCGGTTGTTTTCCGATTTTCAAGGGAAACAATGATAAACTGGTAATTGTACATGGTGAAGAAGAACTAATGGTTAGCAATCTGTCATCATTCCGATACATTGAAGCAGATGAAGGCGCGTTAGAAACCTCCTTTCAGGCACTTGAGATTGCTAATGCAGTGATATTGGAAGAAACAGTGGATAAGAGTGGTCCGTCTTTTGCATCCGCTCAGAGCATCAAGTCTACGCTAGAGGAAGGCACTCCTGCAGGCTGGGGAGAGGTCATTGAAGTAAAACCAAAGATGGATCGCCAAGGGTTGGGTTACAAACCAACTCATGATGAAGCACCGACACATGACAAAGGACGTCCAAAGACTATACAAGAAGTATTCATCAGCGGGGGTTTCCAAGTCAGTGCTGTGGAAGAAGATTTTAAAGATGAAGACCTGGAGCATTTAGTATATCATTGCAACACTCCCTTGAGCAACTGGGAAGCAATTGAGATTCCTTTGGTTTTTCCTGAGTCAAAGTAATTTGTTTGTCTTTCGTTTCTCATTTTTGTTTGAAATCTCCATAGCCATGCCCAAGGCTATAGCAATGTTTTGTAAGGGTCCCGAGCTTTCAAGAAAATCAATGAAAAATGAACTATTTTGTTAATTTCCTTGTGTTATTTCCTTTACTGCTTGTGCTTTCATTTTGAACGAAAAATGGCAATCTTAAAAAACCAAAACATTTTTCTCTGTTATGTGCTGCATTTGTCTTTGTGTGTTTTAATAAAATAAGTCGTTCCAACGTGCAGCGATGTCCTAAAACCCATTGAATCCTGTGACTTTGCATTCCTTCCAGACTTTGATTCACCAATATACCAAGCTGAAGATGAGGATGAAGATTTTGAAATACCTGATGAACTGGTAAAATTGGCACACCATGAGCATGCAGAGCTTTAACCCTACAAAGAACAGGTAGAAGTCATCAATCTTGGCACCGAAGAAAACAAGAAAGAAGTCAAGATTGGGGCAGCTCTAGGGGCAGAAGTCAAGCAGCAACTAGAAGAACTCTTGAGAGAATATGTGGATGTATTTGCTTGGTCCTACCAGGATATGCCGGGTCTAGACACTAATATAGTAGTTCACAAATTACCGCTTCGACCAGAATGCCCACCGGTTAAGCAAAAGCTCCGAAGAACAAGACCTGACATGGCTCTCAAAATTCGAGATGAGGTGAAAAAACAGATAGATGCAGGTTTCTTAGCAGTCTCCAAATACCCTGAGTGGGTAGCCAACATTGTTCCTGTGCCGAAGAAAGATGGGAAGGTTAGGATGTGCGTGGATTATCGAGATCTGAATAAAGCCAGTCCAAAGGATGACTTTCCACTGCCACATATTGACACCTTGGTAGACAACACAGCCCGTTTTGAAGTATTTTCTTTTATGGATGGTTTCTCCGGGTATAATCAAATCAAAATGGACCCAGATGACATGGAGAAGACTACATTCATCACTCCTTGGGGAACCTATTGTTACAAAGTTATGCTGTTTGGGTTGAAAAACGCAGGTGCTACGTATCAAAGGGCCATGGTAACTTTATTTCATGATATGATGCACAAGGAGATAGAAGTATATGTTGATGATATGATAGCCAAATCTCAAAGCGAGGAGGACCATTTGGAACATCTTTTGAAATTGTTTAAGAGACTCAGAAAATATCAGTTGAGGTTGAATCCAGCCAAGTGCACCTTTGGGGTAAGATCTGGGAAATTACTCGGTTTCATTATCAGCCATCGAGGGATTGAAGTAGATCCAGACAAAGTCTGAGCCATTCAAGACATGCCAGCTCCACAAATAGAAAAGCAAGTCAGAGGTTTTCTTGGAAGACTGAACTACATATCCAGATTTATTTCCAATATGACTCCTACTTGTGAGCCCATCTTTAAATTGTTACGCAAAGACCAGACGGTTGTTTGGAATTCAGATTGTCAGCAAGCATTTGATAAAATCAAAGGTTACCTACAAGAGCCTCCAATCTTAATACCTCCGGTTCCAGGAAGACCTCTTTTCATGTATTTAACAGTGCTTGAGAATTCAATGGGTTGTGTGTTAGGCCAGCAGGACGAATCTGGACGAAAAGAACATGCGATCTATTATTTGAGTAAGAAGTTTACTGATTGTGAAAGCAGATATTCACTTCTGGAGAAAACTTGTTGTGCTTTGGCATGGGCTGCTAAACGTTTGAGGCAGTACATGATTTGTCATACCACTTTGTTGATTTCAAAAATGGATCCAATAAAGTATATTTTTGAGAAGCCTGCTCAGACTGGAAGACTCGCCCGTTGGCAGATGTTGTTATCCGAATATGACATCCAGTACGTAGCTCAGAAGTCTATCAAGGGTAGTGTTTTGTCAGAATATCTTGCAGATCAACCAGTGGAAGATTATGAGCCTCTCAAATTTGACTTCCCAGATGAAGACATTATGTTGGTAAAAGATTGTGAAGAGCCAAGTTCTGATGAGATTCCGCCATAAGGTCTTTGGTGGAAAATGATGTTCGATGGTTCCTCCAACTACAGTGGGCATGGTGTAGGCGCCGTTTTAATGAATCCGGAAGGTGGTTACACTCCATTCACAACCAGGTTGGATTTTGACTGCACAAACAATATCGCTGAATATGAAGCTTGCATTCTCGGCCTCGAGGCAGCTATTGATCTCAAAATCAAACTTCTTGAAGTCAGTGGGGATTCAGCTTTGGTCATTTATTAGGTTACTGGAGAATGGGAAACTAGACATGAAAACTTGATTCCTTATAGAGCCTAGATTGTCAAAATGATGGAATATTTCGATGAAATCACTTTCAAGCATGTCCCGAGATTTGAAAATCACATTGCCGATGCCCTAGCCATGTTAGCCTCGATGCGGAAAGTCAGGGATGTCAATGATGCCACTCTCATTTGAATCGAACGCAAGACCGAGCCCGCCTACTGTCAAATGATTGAAGAAGAGACTGATGATAAACCATGGTTCTATGACATAAAGAATTACCTATTGAAACAAGAGTACCCAATAGATGCTACGTTACTCGACAAGAAAACTCTGAGACAATTAGCATCCAAGTTCTTTCTCAGCAATGATGTGATTTACAAAAGGAACCATGATATGGTCCTGCTTAGATGTGTTGACCAATGAGAAGCAAAGTTGTTAATGCAAGATGTTCACGAAGGAATGTTCGACACTCATGCAAATGGATATGCTATGTCTAAAAAGATTTTGAGGGCCGGTTACTACTGGTTGACCTTGGAAACTGACTGTATTCAATATGCCAGAAAGTGTCACAAATGTCAGATTTATGTAGACAAGATGCATGTACCTACAACGTTGCTAAATGTGTTGTCATCACCATGGCCTTTTTCTATGTGGGGCATCGATATGATTGGGGAAATTGAACCAAAAGATTCTAATGGACACCGATTTATTCTGGTTGCGATTGACTATTTCACGAAGTGGGTTGAAGCTGGATCTTACACTAATGTTACTCGGCAAGTGGTGGCCCATTTCATAAAAAAGGAAATTATCTGTCGTTACGGAAGTCATGAAAGAGTTGTGCGGTGACTTCAAAATTGAACATCACAATTCTTCTCCCTATCGTCCCAAAATGAATGGAGCTGTAGAAGCTGCAAATAAAAACATCAAAAAGATTCTGCAAAAGATGGTGAAAACTTACAAAGATTGGCATGAGATGCTGCCATTCGCCTTGCATGGATACAGAACGTTCGTCCGCACTTCAACAGGGGCAACCCCTTTTTCTTTGGTATACGGAATGGATGCAGTACTTCCCATCGAGGTTGAGATACCTTCTTTGAGAGTTATAATGGAAACTAAGCTTGAAGAAGCAGAATGGGTGAGAGAAAGGTTTGATCAGATGAATCATATCGACGAAAAGCGCATGTCTGCGATGTGTCATGGTCAGTTATATCAGAAGAGGATCAAGAGAGCTTTTGACAAGAAAGTTCGTGTCCGAGAATTCCGCGAAGGGGAACTTGTACTCAAAAATATTTTACCAGTTCACAAAGATGCACGGGGAAAGTGGATGCCCAACTATGACGACCCGTTTATTGTAAAGACAGTCTTCTCAGGAGGCTCATTAATTCTCACGACCATGGATGGAGAGCAGCTTACTCATCCAGTGAATTCTGATGCAGTACGAAAATATTACGCCTAAAAAGAGCCCGATAAGTCGAAAACTCACAAGAACGACTTATGCAAAAGTTAGGGTTGGGAAAAAAAAGCTCGCTAAGTTGAAAACCCGAAAGGGCAGCTTAGGCAAAAAAGAGCGTCCCGGTGGATTGAAAACCCGAAAGGGCGGTCCGGGCAAAAGTTAGGGACAAAGGCGTTTCACTGCATCAGAAGAGTTGTCACTACTTCAAAAAGGTTGTTACCATTGCAGAAGATTGTACAGGAGGTCCACTTCCAACTGCTCTCATCAGAAGCAAAGGATTTGGGGGATTTTAGTCTTTAGGAATGGATGGTCATGGGATTCAATGTAACCTTATCCACGTTGCCATTTTTCATTTGTAAAAATTTCTATGGAATTTTGTCATTTGCAAGATTTCATTCTTGAATAAAATCAGTGTTGAGCCATTCCTTCCTTTGCAAAATTATCATTTCCTTTACTTTCTTGTTATGCGAAATATTGTTCGTTGATCAAACGATAGTTTTTGAAAGCATTAGGGTCAAATTATTTGAATAAAACTTGAAAAATTGACAAACGTAAAAACTCCAGCTCATGGAAAGTCAAGGAAAATCATACTTCCCCGAAACCTCAGGGTAGCGAAAGCTTTGATATACGATCCGATTGCATTCCCCAATGAAGTATAAACAGATCAAACTGCCAATTCTCCTTTGGTCACGTGTAGGTGTCAAAACTGGAAGACTGTTTCTCAAAGAACCTCTTATGATGATATAAGGACCGGTCCCCAGTAGAAGATTTCTGAGCATTGTGTTTTGAATTTACTTTGTCATCTCTGAATAACTTGATTAAAGTCATGTTCCCCTATTGAGAGTGGATCTAGTTGTCAAAGACTGCATACACCTTTTCAGCCAGGGTTCAGTGTGATTCATTCGGTCTCTCGAGTTCAGTGTGCCATCTTCTGATTCCCCGTGAATGTCTAATCACTGCTAGTGAAATTCTGTTTAAAGTCCTGTTGTAACGGGCATTGTTTTAAAAGCCAATCGTCATTGGTATTCTTTTTGGGTCGTTACCCTATTTTCCTTTGAACCAGTCGTAACTGGCATTGTCTTAAATTCCACTCGTCGGTATCCTTGTTTTGGTCGTCACCACCTTTTTTCCTTTAAATTCCCCAGTCGTAACTGGTTGTGTTCGAAATCCAATCGTCATTGGTATTCGTTTGGGTCGTTACCCTATCTTTTTCTTTGAACCAGTCGTAACTGTCGTTGTCTTAACCCCACTCGTTATTACCTTTTGGTTCAGTTGTTACCAACCTTTCCCTCTGAAGTATAGTCGTCACTAGCAAATCCCCTGTGAAATCTAGTCGTTACTAATTGATTTCCGTCAAATCCTCCAGTCGTAACTGGCATATGTTCGAAACCCAATTGTCATTGGTATCTTGTTGGTCGTTACCAACCTTCCCCTTGGAAGTCCAGTCGTAACTGGCGTCATTTGAAATCCAATCGTTATTGGTATCTTTTGGTTTGGTTGTTACCAACCTCCCCAGCTAAAGCCTAGTAGCTTGTTAGCATTCTCGTAAACCACATGTTTTGGTCGTCACCATGTTTTCTTTTGAAGACCAGTCGTAACTGGCATCGCCTAAAAATCCAATCGTCATTGGTACCCTGACTTGGTCGTCACCATATGCTCCTTTAAGTCCAGAAGTTACTGGCATTACTTGAATTTTGGTCGTCACCAATTTCCCCAGTCGAAGTCCTGCATTGCGGATTAGATTTAAAATTTCATTTATTGATTATCTCAGGTTGGTCGTTACCATTGACTCCAGGAAGTCTAGTGGTTACTAGCACTGCCTGAACCATCTGTTAAAACTGGGTGACATCATTATTCCCAGTAAAACCTTTCCCCCAAACAAAGTCTCGGAGATCTAGTCGTCACTAGTATTTCCCATTGTGTTTTGTCGTTGTTTCTAGTCCATTCCTGAAGATCCCGTTTGAACTCTTCACTATAGGAAGTTCCTCATCTGATAATCCCCAGTGAGGTTCGAGTTTTAATTCCCCAGTAAAAAGTCGCTCGTGTCCCTGGTAGAAATCTACCTTGTTCCCCGATTGAGTGTTTGCTTCTCCCAGTAAGATTGTCATCTTCATTAGACCTTACGCATCCTCATCACTAGTCATGTTTGAACTATTGATTGTTATACCTCGGCATTCCTCAGTGTCGGATCCACAATGCCAGGTCCCCGCGAGTAGTTACTCGTTGTTTTGTTTTTCTGTCTTCTGCATATGTCTTGCATCCAAGCATCATGAAGCATCATTTTTAATTCATGACATGTCATGGCCTGTCCTTTTGCATATCATCGGATCTAAGGGACAAAATTTTCGGTTTTTCTATATTTAAATACCTTTACTGCGATTCTACGAGGATCATCATCCCTCAGTTCCATCTAGTGAAGATATTTAAATAGGGGCAACTGTTGCACCCCAAATTTTGACCCCTTAGATTCTCATTTTCATTTTAGGAGCATACTCATGAATTTCTAACCTTAACCCAGTACAAGTCTATTTTTGTCAAATTGCAGATGAATCAGGGTTTCGTGCAGTCAAAATCGAGACTTCAGGGTTTGTGATTAGTCAATGTTTTGGGCTCATTCAAATAGGAAACAAGGTCAAGGATATTACATAATGTCATTTGAGAAGCCAATGTGAGGTTGTTGCCCCAGAATTTAGAGCAATACATTTCAGAGCACCCGATTAGGGTTTTGGACTAGTAAAAGTCAACCGTAGTTTGACTTTGATGTTGGAAGGTGTTTAAATGGTGGGATTGTGATTCATGAAGTTCATATAGCCTAATAAAGTTCATCTAAGAAGTTTCAAGGTCTCAGGAGGCCTAGAATGTTCACAGGCGACTCGGTAATCACCGATCGGTCGTACGGTTGACCAAAAAGTCAACTCTCCAAATTTTATGAATTGGACTTCAAGTTGTGAAACAAAGTTGTTCCTCATGTCATATTGGACTTTCATATCAATTTTCATGACCATTGGATCAAGGATGAAGGAGTAATTGAAAAATCGGGAAATTAGGGTTTTGAAAAGGGCTAAACCATAACTCCTTAACCACACATCCAATTGATTTGGTTCAAAGCTCATTTGGAGCTCTTGACAAGTCCTACAAAAGTCCCTAAGTGGTCCATGATCAGAAAATGCATAGATTTTGAGTTATGGTCAAATTCATTTTAAGAAGGGAAAAAAGACTTAGGAAAATTTCATTTTTAAGCTCATTTTTTAGCAACTTTGGAGGATTTTTGGCCAAGTTACTTGGATAAATTGAAACTCATGAAAACATGAATGTTTTAGATATATGTGAGGGATTTCTAAAAAGTACTAGCACATCTCAAGAGGAGTTGTGAGCAGAAAGTTACATGTGTTCAAAGTTAGGGGTTTCACACTTTTGTCCCACATTGTCCATTTTTGCAAAATCACGTCTTTCATCAAATTTGCCAAATTTAATTGATCAAACATGTTATATCTGATATATGAGGAGTGTGTGGCATGAGAAACCCAAGAGTTATGCAGAAAAATTCAAAGAAAGAAGCTTGTACCATTGCCTTGCAAGTGGATGTGCAAGTGGTACCAAAAGTAAAAAGTGAAAGCATGAGGTGGAAAGTGATTCTGCTACAGCCTCACTCCTACACTCTTAGCCTGCATCTAGCTTCTGAAATCCATCAATTTGCTTGACCTTTGAGGCTTGGAACTTCAGCCAAGAGAAAACCCTCCAAGGGAGGTTTCTTCCAAAATACCTTAAACCTTTCTTCATGATGAAGAAACCTTCAAAACAGCCCCTCAATCTCATTTGCCTATAAAAGGAGGTTTCCCTCACCTCATTCAAAACACAATACATCCTATAAAAAACCAGAAGAAGCTCCGTCTTGGCTTGTATTCAAAGAAATCCCAAAATCTCAAAATTCCACTTTTCACCAAAACACCAAAAAAACTGTCTTGCTACCAAGGCTGCCATATCCATTTCTATACACTCCAACACCCCAACAACCACCCATACACTCTCTAAATATCATATAGAAGGTGTCTAGACCTTTGAACCACCCAAAAACTTCATAAATCAAAAAGTCAACTCTCACACCACACTACTTTGACCAAAAGCTACAAAACTTGCCATATCTTGTTCCATATATTTTCTTGGCATTTCAATCATCCTAACACCTCTCATATGATGTTTCTCAACTGTTCAAAGTTCTAGAAATCATTGGAGGGTCATATTTTCTCATTTGGTATCACACTTGCATTTTACTCAAAAGTGAAGAAAGAACTCAAGGCAAGGAAGTAGGTTGAAGTTCTCTGGTTTTCTTGACTATTATAGCTTGTTCAACAAAGTCTACTAGAGGTATGTAGCTCATAAATATTGCCTCTTGCATCATTTTCCATGTTTTGGCATTTTTGAGCATTGTTGTGAAATTTGAAGCTATGGATTTTTGTTGATTTGCATGACACTTACTTTTTGGTGAATATAAGGTTTTAATGAATCTTAACATGTGTGTTGAAATTGTTCTTGTCATGTTTTATTTGATATATTGAATTTGTTGGCATACTGTCAAAAGCAGTTTTGGGGGGTAGGTTGTTAAGTCAAGTTTTTTGCCAAAACCTAGGTTAAGTTTGTTGTGGGGCTGTGGTTGATTTCTGATATGGTTTAAACTTTGTTGTTGTTTGTTTCACTTATGTTCATGGCCAACCTGCCTTGGTTTGCCTCAACCTAGAACCATGATTTTAGGAAGTGCCTTGATTTGGTAAGTATGTGCTTTTCAAGAAGGTTGTTTTGACACTTAGTATTGAGTTTTGTTGGAGCATCACAGGGTTGTTAGTAGGTTTAGTGTGATTTAGTGATGAGCCCATCAGTGAGGGCTAGCTAGTTGTGGAGCCTGGTTATTGTTATGAGCAACTTGAGTGTAGGATGGGAAGGGAGCCAAGGGGCTCTGATATGAGGGACTTGCTGCCAGTCCCCATGACTGTAGAAGCTGCTAGTGTAGAAATGGATTTCTCAACCTGTGGTATTAGGTCAGGAAGGATGTGTTTAATTCTTGGTGAAGTATTGTGTTGCTAGCACGACCTTCTTTTATTTCTGATCAGATGCCTTGACTAATGTTGGCATTGGTACTGTGGAACTAATGTTGTTATGAGACTTTGATTTGCCAATGTGTAATTAAAGCTTTCCTTCTTGGAAAGCTAGCCAGCTCTGATTTGATGAATGGTAAGGCTGGCCTTGGTTGCTAAGTTGATTAGATTGTTCAAAGATTGCTTGGAATTAGTAGGTTTTCTGGTTTAAACCAAGTTGCAGTATTAATGAGATATCCATATTTTGGACCAATGTAACTTTGACTTGAATGCACCTGTTGTGATTTACTTAGCCTAGACCTTGAGATACCTTTTCTTGGTGATTGGTCTAATATCTTTGACTGAAGAAGTAGCCCCTTAGGATTTAGTTTGCAGGCTATTTTTTTAAGTTTTCTAGCTGTTGTGGAGAATCATATGTAAGGGATGTCCTGATTTGTGATTCATAATTGAAGCTCATTTTTAACTTTTGGCTAGTGATAGGCTGTGTCAAGGTAGGTTTGTTTTGATGATAACCATAGCTGCCTTCCAAATTTGTCTTATCAGTTTGGCATATTGATGAGTATGATGTTGTTTTATTGAAAAAACTTGGGACAGAGATAGCTTTGGTTTAGTGTTTGCATCTGTTTGCATTGTTCCATCTTAGCTTACCAATGAACTAGAACTGATGAAAACTCCCCAATGCTAGACATTAAAATTCAGCTAACAGCCATATATCATCCTTGGCATCTTTACATCAAATTCATGTTTTGTGGTTTTGTTGAACAACTTAATCTTTGTCAACATCACCGTTATGCTATGAACATTACTTGGATTTTTTTGCTTTTCAATATTGCTATCAAAAATCAAAACTTGTTGAAAAATCATTTTGAGCATAAGCATTGAAAAACTGAATTTTAACACTTGAACACATGTGTTCTCATGATTGAAAGTTGTATGAGGGATCTACTTTGCCAATTTTGCATAAGAGATGAGTTTCATATTTTTCATGTTCACATCAAAAACTCATCAATCAGTTCAAATGCCATTTTTTTCATACAAACTTGTTTTGCATCAAAATCACTTTTGAAACACCTTACCTTGATCATTTATGAAATGTTTGCATAATTATTTGGCATCAAAACAGAGTGTCATGAGCTACTCATTCAAAAATGCATTTTCAACATCACACTTGCAACTACCATGTCATTTCCATTTCTTCTTGTGTTTTGTTTAAAATAACTGTTAGAATTCATCAAATATATGATTTATAACATGTTAATGCTTTTACTTAAGAGAAATAACAGTTAGACCATGTGGTAGGAATCTAAATGCACTTTTCAAAAACACATCAAGCAACTCACATGTCACTTTTTGCATAAAAATGTTTCTCCTCAAAACCACTTTTCTAACACCTCATATCAAGCATTTAGGAGCTGTGAGCATCATTATTTGGATTCAAAACTGATTGTCTCATGTTTCTCACTTCAATATGCATTTTCACAAAAAACCTTGCATTTGACATACCAAATTCATCAACTGTTGCATTGAGCTTTTTTTTTTTTGACTTAGAATCATTATAAATCACTTACATGAGTTGTATGAATGATTGGTTTGGTCCGTTGATGTATAGAAATGATATTGCATATATACATACATTTCACAAACACAGTGTTGCACTTGAACACCATTCCTTTTCACCTGCCTATTTTTAACCAATCTTGATATTCAAATGCATTTGTTCAGAGAGGTGTAATGTGTACATATGTATTACTTAGTGAAAATGAGCTGCAGAATTGAATTGTTGTCCATCATGCATCTATATATCATTGTGCTCACATGTCAATTTGTGTTACAGCCTGTTTTGGATATGACATTGTGCTCACAGTCATTTATCAGTATATTTGTAATATGTGGATATGAGTTGTTGAAATTAGGACTTGCTAGAATGAGCTCTCCATCTCAAAATGCATTTTCTTTCAAAACTGTGCATTTAACATACTACTTTCACAAACTATTGGCATTGAACATATTTGAAGTGTTAGAATCATTCATCATCACTCATGTGGTCTGTGTGTATGTTTGGTTTGAATTAAAATAAATTGAAACAAGTTGCACACATCAAAATGCATCTCATGACATACAAGACACCTTCCATCGAATTTTAAAATAGGAGGAGAATTTCAGAAAATTAAATGCACTATCATGTTCCTCGTGTTTTTCTGGTTGAGATGCATATAAAGTTTGTCGCGATTGGTTAAGAAACGAAAAAGTTATGAAGCAAAACGTAAATCCTTGTTTATGTGTGTTTTGCACAAGTATTTTGAAGAAAACTACCCTTATTAATTAAAGGGGTGGCATCAATCAACGGATGTATAGCCACCCCAGTGGTAAGCCCATATTTCCAAAAGCGCCTTTCACCCCATGTTCCTGAGTTCAACCCCTGAGGAGGGCAACTCTTTTGTATTTTTTGGTATTTTTCATTCAAACTTCAAAAATCGTATCTCTCTCATTTTTTATCGTTTTTTGCCCGTTCTTTATTCATTGTGTTCATCTTTGTATCTACTTTCATGACATGTATTTTATTTTCATATTTTCCTATTTTATCTCCCCTTTGACTGTGTACGATTTAAGTGCGTTTCGCGTCCGTTTACGCATTTGCAGATGAATTTTTATGTGGTTCCACTTGGATTTGTTTGTGAAATTTTTTTGTATTCATGTCCATACATGTTAGTTAACATGCTAGGATTTTTATTTTGAGTTATAACTATGTTTATTTCGCCCCACCTGTTGACTGTATTTGAATGTGATCTGTCGTTACAGTTCTCGTTATTTTCATCTGTGTTGATTATTATCAATGTGCTTTCATCCTTATCACTTCACATGTTTGTTTAATTGGTTGTTACCATGAAAATGTTTTATTATGTTGTACCTTTCCCTTTTATTTTTCTTTCCCCAAGTGATGAGGCTTGTCAGCTTTCATCCAGTTGTTTCCCCAGTCACTTCCAAAGGAAAGTCTGTCCGTTTAACTCTTATGTTATGGATAATTCATTCACCCTTTCCCTCGACTTTGTTAAGTCATTTTAACCTTAGTCTAGAAACCCTTAGACTTTGCTTTAAGTCTAAAAGACCCGCCTGTACTAGGAGTGTTCTTCAACTAGAACCCTAGGAAAGAGTTCGTCAACTCTGTGTAAGAATCATCGTCATGATTTCTTACTTCCCCCTTTTGAATATTACAACTTAGGTTAGGGAGTTTTGTCAAACTCCACACAAACATTGTCATGTTTGTTCCCCCTGAACCTTGATCATAATCAAGCGCTCTTTATCCCTTGTGAGGTGAACTACGATTACTCTGATTCTATCCTAGTTAGGATACGTAGGCAGAAGATGTGACGTCTTTGCAAGCAAACTTAGTGTATATAACTTTAGGTTTCAACTCATATCTTTTCCCAATCCACAGTACATATTTCACACTTAGCAAGCAATCAAACAAAAGGTTCCTGTAGAGTACTACAGATATTTAGGGCGCTAACACCTTCCCTAGGTATAACCAACCCCCGATCCCCGAATCTCTTAAGTGTTGTCGTTACATTGCGAAAAAGGTTTTTCTTTCTTTAGACCTTTCCTTTGGATAAAATAAAGTCCAGTTGTAAAAGAATTAAGATTCAAGTTAATTTAATAGCTTGATATCCAATTTTCACCGCAACAGATATAATAGAGGTCGAATATTTAAAACCCTATTTATGAAGAATGATAAAGGAAATCTCATGATAGCCAAGATTTATGTTGATGCCATTGTTTTTTGTGAAATGTCAAACAAGATGGTGGAGTATTTTGTCTAACAAATGCAGTATCAATTTGAGACGAGTCTTGTAGGAGAACTCACATACTTTCTTGGTCTACAAGTAAAACAAATAAAAGATATCTTTATTTCTTAAGGCTTGTATGCAAAGATTATAGTGAATAAGTTTGGACTTGAAAAGGAAAGTTACAAGAGAACTCCTAATGGTGTCAATGTAGATCAAAGTTTATATAGAAACATGATTTGTAGTCTGTTATATCTCATATTAAGCAGACTTGGCATCACATTTGTTGTAGGTGTTTGTGCTAGATACCAAGATAAACCCAAGGCTAGTCATCTCACTCAATTGAAGAGAATGGTGAAATACATAACTGGGACTTGTGACTATGGTATTCTCTATTCTCAAGATACAAACTCACTACTTGTAGGGTATTATGATGGTGATTAAGTTCGGAGTGTTAATGATAGAAAAATAACATCTGGTCGATTTTTTTCTTGGCAACAATTTAATCTCAAGGTTCAGCAAGAAGTAGAATTGTGTCTCGTCTTCTATTGCAGAAGCTGAGTATATTGCTACAGGGAGTAGCTGCACCCAATTGCTTTATATGAAATAAATGTTGAAGGAGTACAATGTTGAACAAGATGCCCTAACATTATATTGCAACAATTTAAGTGCTATTAATATTTCTTAGAATCTTGTTCTACACAGTAGAACCAAGCACAATGACATTCGTCATCATTTAATCATGGAACTTGTAGAAGATTAACTTGTAAACCTTGAGCATGTAGTAATTGAAAATCAACTAGCTAACATATTCACTAAAGCTTTAGATGTAGCTCATTTTGAAAAGCCGAGAGGTGTTATTGGTATTTGCATATGTGAGAATTATAGCAATTAATGCAAGGGATAAGTACAAGAACATACATATATTTTCTCTCTTATGGTCATTGTTGCACGTGAAACAAGGAGGATTAGTCCTATTTTAAATCATCCTCATAACTACGTCATTGTTACTAGAAATAACAACTTGCACCTCTCTCTCTCTCTACTATTCTCACTAAACTGCTCATTCACTTTTCTCTCAAGTTCTTCAATCTCTTATGAGTATGAGTTAATAATCTAAAGAAGCTAAGATTAGTGAACATGTTATAAATGCTAATGGGGTCAGAATGCTTGAAGAAAAGTTAGGGAAGAAAGAAACAACAAAGAAAGTGACGAAGAAAAGAAAGGTAGAAGGGAAAGCTGTTGAGAAGAAAAATCTTGTTCTTTCAAGTAATTATGACACAAATCCTAATGAAGACTAGGTTAGTTGGGTAATGTCAGATGGTTGGTCTAGACAGTGAAATCGGATGGTTAGTTTGATTCCTCGTATTAGTTTCAGCTTTGTTTGCCCTTATATATGGCCATGAAATGTTCTTTTTGTTGTTGGTTATGTAATAACTCTGCTTCTACCTTGATGTATTTCTGCACTATGACAATCCAAATATGGTATTTTGTTTTGTTGAAGCTTTTTGGTATTTCTCTGGTTTTTTCAAACCTTTTCCTAATTATGGAAAAAAAAAAGGGTATGTTGTGTACATGCATGCATGATTGTGTGTCTATTTGTATGGAGTGATGTGAGCTTTTATGTTTTATTTTATCTTTTAAGGTGTACCAACCTCCTTGCATTTATGCATGCTAGTTTTACTGATGTGTGTGCTCTGACGTTGATAGAGCATAACAAATATTTCATAAATTGGTTAAACAAAAGGATTTTTAAAGATACGAGTGCATCCGAGAAAATTAAATGGATGACATATGCCTAAGTTTAATGTAATAACTTGGAGTTCATATGACATTAATAAATTTTTATTCTATACGAAATAAGGATGATCATAGTACAATGCAAAATAGTAGGGTTATGGTTGAGGTTGAATCCATGTACTTCTCTAATTCGAAAGATAAGAATTTTATAATGGCATCTAGACCATACTTTGGAGTCATTGAGGAGATTTAGGAGATTTATTATGTTATATTTAAAATATCTTTATTTAAGTGCAAGTGGATTGGCAATAACACTTTTGTACGAACCGATGAATTAGGATTCACACAAGCTAACATTCGCAAGGTATTTTTAATCATTCATCATGGCATCCTAGGAAAGACAAGTTTTTATGTCACTGACCCTTCTAACAATAGATGGTCAATTGTGTTACAAGGAAAATATATTCCTGATAGTGATGAAAACTAAAATTTAACTCTTGTTTTTTTAGACCCCTTCTTTCACAATACATAGCGTATCACATATAAAGAAAATGATTCAGATGATATGCATGCTTT
Organism: Lathyrus sativus; assembly: GCA_963859935.3. Taxonomy (NCBI): domain Eukaryota; kingdom Viridiplantae; phylum Streptophyta; class Magnoliopsida; order Fabales; family Fabaceae; genus Lathyrus; species Lathyrus sativus. The sequence continues at coordinate 302,231,149 of OZ012735.1, read as the reverse complement.
TGGTTATGATCATCAATAAGGGACATGGGAAAACTAACAACTAAGTGTTTTATATGACTTAGTAATATATATTAATTGGTTGAATTATTAATGTTATTATTATTGAAGGTTTAATGTTGTTGTTATTATGCTATCCTAATTATTTTCATATGTCGTTCAAATTATATGTGTTTAATGACCAGATACCATTCACATATGAAGCCTTTAGGATGCCCGTTCAAGTTTTTTCACTTTGGGTTTTTGCCTTAGTTGGTTAATCATTTGTATATGAGTTTTAGTTTTGTTTTATTTAGATTATGTTCAGGTTCTGTTTTGTTTCAAAAAATCAATTTTGTTCTGTTTCAAAATAATTTAGGTTCAATTATGTTTAAAAAGGTTTTACCCTCGATTGATTTCTAAAATCAAGGTAAAAAGACTCTATATATTCCCTTAGTTATGATATCTAACCAAGGGGAAAATATGGCGCGCTTGAAAAGAAAAAAAAATATTGTTTTTGAGGATCAAAACCATAACCATTTCAATATTTCCCCTCGATTAGATAAACAACCAAGGAAATGTAACACATTTTCCATGAGACACTTTTTTACCTCACATACAAAATCGAGGTGAAATCCTTTTACCAACCGATGTAATATCACATATGTATAGTAGTGATAAATCACTTCACCTTTATAGGCCTCATGCTTGATGGAATATGGACTGCATTATTTCTTAATCACTTCACCCCTATAAACCTCGTGTTTTTGGGACTATGGACCACCATGTTTCTTACTTAATCACTTCACTCCTACATGTCTTGTGCTTGAGGGATTATGGACTGCCATGTTTCTTACTTAATCACTTTGCCCATAGATGCCTCGTGTATAAGGAATTATAGACCAATACATTTGTAATGCCCCAAGCCTACTAAGATCAACTACCTCGGCCCTTTAGGACTAGAAGCACTAAGCATTTGTAGAGTAATCAAAGTCTCATGGACGAGTTCAGACTGGTTCCAAACCACATTGATCAAACTTTCCCATTACGAAAGTGACAAATTCATCTGACTTGATCCTGGACCCATAAATCAACTCGGCTTCATTGACTCATTGACTATGACTTAAGTAACCATTTGAATAAAAGTTACACACACTCAGACAAAAAGACAGAATAATTGATGACAATAATGACGTAAAGACCATAACGATCAATATCATTAAGACAAAAGTGAAGGAACTTGGGTATTAGTTCACCAATTGTCAAATGAAAAAGATATGATTCATTTACATAACACTTAGCCTGGGCCTTTAGTGGTGAATGACTAGGCTAGTAAGAGCATGACACTACTACAAAATGTACCTTTCGTAACACACTTTCACCTTGGCCATAGTGTCCACTACAGTAAAATATAATTACTTAGGCACTTTTCTTTCATTTTCCTTTTTATTTATTATTTATTTTTAAGCCACCTTTAACCACTGTTGGAATTTTCAACTATGGTGAAAAGTGGCGTCTGATCATGGGTTCGAATCCTAGCAACAATAGTTTTATTTTTTACTTATTTTAAGACACTTTTCACCATAGTTGGAATTCCAACCATGGTGATAAGTGGCACCTTCCAAGATATATAACACTAAATGTTCATTCACTTTTTCCCTAGACAAACTTAGACGAACTTTATCTTCTACGTCCAAACTTCATCTTCCATTTATGAAGCTTTATTTCTCCATTAAACCAAACTCAAAAATATTATTTCATTCATAAGTGAAACTCTGAAACATCATTTCTTTCATTAACAAGTTTCAGAACTCCATCAACCCTTCTCCAACTTGGATGAGGCAAGGAAAACATGGATTCAAGGTAGCAATGTTTATTATTATTATTGTTGTTGTTTTGTTGTTGTTTTCTTGTTGTTTTTGTTGTTGAGATTTAATGTTTAACAATATTATTGATTTAGTTTTTATTCTTGATGTTATTGAGATTTAATGTTTAACGGTTCTATTGATTTTGTTTGTTGTTGTTGTTGTAATTGAGATTTAATGTTTAATGATTCTCACTACTACTAAATACACATTCGGTAACACTAATACTACTACAGTTATACTGCCCATCGTTGTAATATTGCAAAGTAGATGCGCCTGATTTTTTTTTAAAGTTATTTAATCATGGTTGAGGTAAACAACAATGGTGATAAAGTAAGTGTTACAAGTTTTGAATCCTAGCAACTACACTTTTTTCATTTTTCCTATTACAAAAAGCGCATTCACTTAAGTTATTAAATAAATAAATAATTGAAAACTATTTAACCATAATTTTACTATATAACCGTTGTAATAAGATATACATTTCATTACGGTTGATATTAACAACCCTGGTTAAAGGTTTTTCTGATAATTAAAACAAAAAAGGTTCATGATTTCCTTCATAACATGCCATAAGCGAACGAGAGACGACAGCAATAGCGATAATGAAATCTTCATCTTCACAGTCTTCGTTCATTTGAATATTCATTCTTGATAATTTTCACTATCTTCATTCTTGGTCTCTTCCTCTTCGAAGTACGGTATGTTTCGTGAAAATTTCACTCTCTTCCTCATCATCCTAATTCTTGATAATCTTCACTATTTGCATCCTTGTTTGATTTTATGGTCTATTTCATGCAAAGCTCATATGCTTTATATTTTGTTGTTGGATTCAGCAGTGAACAAAAATATTATAACTTTGCTACAATAGATATCCATATGCTTAAGATCTAGAGTTATATTATTGTTATGAATATGCTTCAGTTTTTCGATATGATTTAGATTTAGATGTTGTTGTGTCGTTCACAATATTGTTTTGATATTAATTTCAGAGTTTAATATGGATCGTAGTTGGATGAAAGCTGATAGATTAAATCCAGTATATGAGAAAGGAGTTCTTGAATTCCTTGAATACGTTGATCAAAATGTTCCCAACAATAATGGTACCTTTTATTGTCCTTGTGTTAATTGTGGGAATATAAATAAAGGTACAAAGGATGAGATATTTGATCACCTATGTTGTGATGGTATATGTCAAAATTATACAATATGGACGTGGCATGGTGAGGTGGAAAAAAAGCAAAACATGGTATCACAAAGTCACGAAGTTGATGAAGATGAATATATGGATGACCGACTAGAAGATATGTTTTGTGATATTGGAGAATCTTCTTTTAAGAAAGCACATATTGATGATACTTTATGTAGTGATAAGGGTAATCTATTATATAAGGGGTGAATAAGTTTTACACGATTTTCTGCAGTGTTAAAATTATTTAATCTGAAAGCGAAAAATGGGTGGTCGGATAAAAGTTTAATGGAATTGCTTTATTTGTAAAAACAAATGCTACTAGAAGATAACAATTTGCCTGATTGTTGTTATGACTCCAAGAAGATATTGTGTCCAATGGGTTTGGAATATATCAAAATACATGCATGCCCTAATGACTACATATTATTTAGGAAAGAGTATGAAAATTTGAATCGATGTCTGGAATATGGGGTGTCGTGTTACAAGCTAAAGGACAACAATGGTGATGACAATGACAATGGCAATGTTAATAGGAAGAGGCCTCCTACTAAAGTGTTATGGTACTTGCTAATAATTTAAATATTCAAGAGACTTTTTGCTAGTGCGAATGACACAAAGAATATTAGGTGGCATGCAGATGAAAGAAAATATGATAGAAATATACACTGCGTAGTTGGTTCTTTTGAATGGAAGAAAATTGATTTGTTATTTCCAGATTTTGGCACTAAGCCAAGAAACCTTAGGCTTGGGCTTGCCACTGATGGAATGAACCCCTTTGGTAATTTGAGTACTAACCATCTTTGTGGCCTATTCTTCTCACGATTTACAACCTATCTCCTTGGTTGTTCATGAAGCATAAGTATATGTTGTTAAATATGATAATTTCTAGACCATGACAACCTGGAAATAACATAGATATTTATCTACGTCCATTAGTTGAAGATTTAAGACTTTGGTGGAGGAAGGCATTGAAGTTGATGATGCATATTCTGGTGAAAAGTTTAAGATGCGTGCAATGTTATTTTGCAAAATCAACGACTTTCTTGCATATGGTAATTTAGTTGGATATAGTGTCAAATGACATTAAGTGTGTCCTATTTGTTAATATGATACCAGTTATCACCAACTTGAGTTTAGAAAAAAGACCATTTACCTTGGGAATCGGAGATTTCTAAAACCCGACCATTCTTATCGTAGATTGCGGAAGGCTTTTAATGGATAGTAGGAGTTTGATGTCGCTCCTAAATCTTGAACCATGGATGAAGTTTATCAACAACAGAAAAACATTAATGTTGTCTTTGGAAAGAGAGAAAAAGAAAAAGGACCAATTGAGAAAAATATATGGAAAAAGATATATGTGTTCTTTGATCTTCCATATTGGCCAAGTCTCGATGTAAGATATTGTCTTGATGCGATGCTTGTGGAGAAAAATGTGTGTGATAGTTAACATACCCAAAATTTGTCCTTCCTATAAATACCCTCAATTATGTTTCTAACCACTATTCAAAACCCAAAAAATATGTAGTTGTTGTGATTTTTCTTGTTGTTTGAGTTCATGGTTTTACAAGGATGAGTTGAAGTTCAGTCAAGACTATCAGGGTAAGTGTGGGTGCAGCGATGAATGGAATTCAATTGAGCTTGACCTAATCTTGGTCAAATAAGAAGTGTACTTCATTGTCGAGTTATCAGGTTGTACTAAAGTCAAATGCTTCATGATTGAGAATCATCGGGATCTAGTGCATTTCAATTAGAGTTTGGTGTAGTTGCATTGAAGTTTATATGTCAAGTCATAATCCTTTGATCTCAAGGCATGCTCCTACTCATTTTGTTAATAGTGGTGTCTTTGATTTTATTATGATTTAGGGGGGCCAAGTTCAAGGTGAATTCAAGATTTATTTGTGATTCAAGGTTTTATCCATTCAAAGTTCAAGATCGATTCATGATTGGTTTTAGTTCTCAAGGAGTTAATTCAGGATTCTGATTATTTTAAGTGAAGAGTTCAAGATGGTTGGAATTTGGTCTTGAATGTGTTTTTGGATCCAATTCAATGCATGGCATCATTCAAAGTCAAAATTCAAGATGGGCTCATTCTGGTTTCACTTCTCAAGACTAATTTCAAGACATGCTATTTGGTTCGAAGTCGCATTTTATATTTCAAGTTTCAATTATCTTGATTTTATTCTTAGGCTTCAAACATGAAATCATCACTATTCAAGTTCAAAGAATATTATCATGCCCCAATTCCAAATTACATCAAAATAGGCCCAAGGGTGAAAATGTAGCAAGAAAAATACAAAGAGGACACAAGTTATAATACACAATCACAAGGCTCAATTCAAATTTATAATTCAAAGGCCCATTACAAATAATGTTTACAAGTCCATTTGTATCTCTATTAAAAATAATTAATAAAAATAAAAGTCATAAGGTCCAGTCACAACTTGCCATGACCCCACCATGTCACTACAAACCAAACAAATTTGTAGCAAATAAAGAGAGGCCAAAAGCTGCAGAGCAATAACCAGTGTTTTAAAAATTGGACCGGTCATCGAACTGGTGAGAGTATTGGGTCACTGGTTTATCGGTCAAACCACTGGGTCACTGGTCTAACCGCATGACTAAACCGGATAACTCGGTTGAATAGACCTTCGGTCGAACCAGATGATTCAGTTTCTAAAGTAGTTTTCTTGTGAATAAACCGGATAAAATTTTCTTATGAATACTATGATGTGTAAAGTAGTTTAGGAAAGTATGTACAGTTTGAGGGAAGAGGAGTTAGAACTAGGGAAGTTGGGAAAGTTTGGAGATTGAGGTATAACCTGAACACCCTAGATTCCCCGAAGTAAGGTAACGAGCCCAACGTGTAGATTTGTGCCATAGTACTTGGACTTGAGAAGTATTCCCCAATTAGTTCATAGTGATGGTCCAACATGATTAAAAAGAATCGTGTGTATAAAGTTGATTGAGATAATGACTTATGGAACCCAAAAAAAAATGATGAATAATGACGGTAAAGACTGTAACACCCTTTTCTACCCCCACGAATATTATGGCAGAATAATAGAATTTATCAGAGTAAAATTTTAAAGTAAAAGAAAATCACCTCAAAGGGCGTAAATTTCTCAATAAATTCAAAATAAGTCAATGCTCCGTGTATAACGGGTTTTCTCAAAAGATATCAAAATTTTCTCAAAGGCAGTGGAGCACACAAGGCATATTTCAAAGTTTTCCTTATACAGAAAGGTAATCAAAATAACTCAATAAAACATAGCTCGACTCAAAGACCCTAACCTGATGTTACACTATCAGAGAAAGACCCTCTAAGTTGACCAAAGGCCAACAACTCAAAACTTCAAAAGTCCACATCGGCATCCACGACTAAACCTGGTCATCTGCACGTTACCCACGTGGAGGCAACATTCAAACAGACAGGGTGAGTAAAACGATTCATAATAATCAATGTATGAAAATCAACATATAAAATGGCGTCATAGTCATATTCAACATCATCATATTCACCAATAGGCCTCCAAGGCCACAACATCATAAATTATTCCAAATCACTCATAAATGCAAATGCAACAAGACTCAATGTATGTGGTACCAATCATCACAGCATGATGGACACTGGGCCATAAACCCTCCATAGATCCCCATCAATAGGATCAATTCTACTAGAGAACCGGAGCACATCAAAACACTTCACATCCGCACAATGGGATTGAAGCCAAAGTAATCGAGGTCCTGAACCGAAGTCCGGATGCACATGAATGCATGATGCACACGTCACAAATCATCCTTATAATAACATCATAGGTGCATCATCATTCATCAAAATCATCATTATTAAAATCATATCAGTATAGCTCATAATAGTCACCATCATACATCATGTCATCATAGCTCATCATAATAATCATCATCATACGTCATGTCATTGTATCTCATCATAATAATCATCATCATACATCATGTCATCGTAGCTCATCATCATAATAATCATCATCATATACACATCACATAGAATTCACAGTCATACTCATGTTAATGCATCATATTATCACATATTAATCACATAGAATTCATAATTATACTCATGGTAATCATTATATTATCGCATATTAATCACATGGAATTCCCAGTTATACTCATGCTAATTCATCAAAGAAATCACAAAATCAAACATCAAGGCATCACTGCACGCAATCAACATTCGCAAAACTCTGCTATATTCGCTGGCATGTTCGTTAGGCGGGTCTGGGGCGAGTTTCTTCGCTGTGCGAAGGATTCTTTGCTAGGCGGGTCTTGGAACAACATTGTTTGTTGTGCGAAGCATTCTTTGCTAGGAGAATAGTGCGATGACAGCAAATTCTGCTACGCACCAGAACTTAATTCAACCCAAAAGTCCACACGATTCACTTCCCTAATGCCCTCAAAACATCCCTAAATCATCCATAAGGTCATACGACGATAAAGGCACAAAACCTACGGTTCATTAGGCCAATTTCGTGTCATATTCACACCCTAAATCACAAATTCCTTACAATTACCCTGCAGGCATCAGAGTTACTCACTATCTAATATTTCTATCCCTTCAGGGTTAGACAAATAACAAATCATGGTTTTGGACACGAAGGCCTAACTTTCCCTTTTTCCCAATGAATTTCACGGTTAGATTCACAATAATAGATTTAGGCCACGAAGGCCAAAGATCACTAATTCTCATATCCACCCTCAAAACCCTTAAACCTTAAATCGACCTTAAATACATTGAATGTTACATATGGAAAATCATGAAGGTAATACTCCCTATACCTTAATTATCGATCAAGGTCTTCTCAAATATTTCAGGGAACCTTTCGAAGCTCTTGCCTCCAATCTTCCTCCTCAGAGCTCTGGCCTCAATTCTTTTCACGGTCTAACAAATGAATCCTAATCTCTTCACAATTTCCTTTTTGTTAAACCTATTCTTGGGCCTCACAATTGGGCTTTTCCCAACTTACCCTCACTAACTCCCCTTAAATATCCAATTTGCCCTTAGTCAACTTGTATTTATTTTAATTAATAATAATATTAATATATTCATATTATATACTATTATTTAAAATAAATAACCCAAATTCCATTAATTTTCAATATTCCACAAAACCACCGAAAATCACTGAAATGCAAATATTTTTATTTAAATCAATTAAATAAATATTCCAATTAAATTTGGGGTGTTACAACTCTCCCCCACTTAAAGAATTTCCATCCTTGAAAATTATCTCAAGGAAACAAAGTCGGGTACGACTCCCTCATCTGATCCTCACGCTCCCAAGTCCAAGTTTCTCCAGCTGGCCCTTCCAAAACTACCTTTACCAAGGCAATCTCTTTACTTCGCAGTTGCTTCACTTCTCGTTCATCTATCCGAACAGGCAACGCCTCAACAGTCAGATCATCTCTCATTTGCACATCATCCATCTGAATCACATGCGACAGATCTAGAATGTACTTTCTCAACTGAAACACATGAAACGCATCATGTAAATTCGCAAGCGACGACGGTAAAGCAATCTGATATGCTACTTCCCCCACCCTCTGCGAAATTTGATACGGACCAATGTGAGTTTTCGAGACTTCAAAGCTCGGCCAATACCAGTTACCGGTGTAACTCTCAAAAACACGTGATCTCCCTCTTGGAATTCAAGTGCTTTTCTCCTCTTATCATGGTAACTCTTCTGACGACTCTGCGACGCTTTCATCTTTTCTTGGATCATCTTGATCTTTTCAGTCGTCTCTTGCACAATCTCAGGTCCGAGTACAACACTCTCGCCTGACTCATACTAACACAAAGGAGTCCTACACCTCCTACCATACAAAGCCTCATACGGTGCCATTCCTATACTAGAATGATAACTATTGTTGTAGGTAAACTCAATCAATGACAAATGAATATCCCATGATCCACCTTGATCCAACACACAAGCTCTCGAAAAAACCTCTAAAGACTGGATAGTTCTCTCTGTTTGTCCATCCGTCTACGGATGATAGGCAGAACTCAATCTCAACATGGTACCCAAAGCGTCTGCAAACTCTCCCAAAACCTCAAGGAAGATCTCAGATCTCTATCAGACACAATACTCGACTGTACCTCATGCAACTTCACAACTTCCTCAGTATACATCTCAGCTAGCTTCAGCATAGAATGATTAGTCCTCATTGGTAAGAAATGAGTTGATCTAGCCAATCTATTAACAATTATCCAAATCGAATCATATCCCTCTCACAGTCTTCGGCAAATCCGACACAAAATCCATGGAAATACTATCCCATTTCCATTCTAGAATATTCAACGGTTGCATCAGACCCAACGGCCTCCGCTATCCAATCCTCAACTCCTGACAAGTCTAACCAGCATACACAAACTCAACTACTTCTTTATTCATCCCTGGCCATCAAAACAATTTCCTCAAATCCGGGTACCTCTTCGTAGCGCCGATATGGATACTCAATCTACTTTGATGTCCTTCCTCAAGAATACTCTTTTTCAACTTAACAATATCTGGAACACAAACTCTATCACAACATCTCATGATGCCATTTCCCTTAATTCGAAAATCAGTTCTTCGGCTTTGATTCATCAAATTCAACCGATCCACCAACTCAAGTCAGATTTTTGACCTTCTCGAATCTCATTAATAATACCACTAGCAAGCTTCAACATACCAAGCTTAACTCCATAAGAATTCTCTTCACAAAGCAAACTCATATCACGAAATTGCTCAATCAGTTCTAACTCTATTACCATCATCATCGATATATGCAAAGATTTCCAAATCAATGCATCAACTAACACATTTGCTTTATCTGAATGGTAATTCAAACCAAAATCATAATCCTTCAGAAGTCCCAATCATCTCCTCTGCTTCGCATTCAATTCTTTCTAATCAAATAAATAGTTCAAACTCTTATGATCTTTAAACACCTCAAATCTCGAACCAAACAAATAATGCCTCCAAAGCTTCGACACAAACACAACAACAACCAACTCTAAATCATGCGTTAGATAATCCCTCTTATTCACTTTAAGTTGCCTTAAAGCATAAGCTAAAACTTGTTGATGTTGTACTAACTCACCTCCTAATCCCATCAACGAAGCATTATAGTATACAACAATTGTTCTGCTGGATTCGGCAAAATCAAAACATGAGCTGCTGTCAGCCTACTCAAAAGCTCTTGAAACTTTCTTCACACTTTGCATCCAAAACAAAAGCTTAAACCTTCCTAGTCCACTGTGTCAATGGCAAAGATAACTTTGAAAAATCCTTCAATGAATTTTCAATAATAATCTTCTAGTCCAAGAATACTTCTAATCTCAAAAACGGTTTTGGAGTTTCCCATTGCGATACAGCTTCAACCTTCAACATATCAACCATAATAACTCTACTCGAGATCACATGACCAAGGAAACTCACTTCCTTCAACCAAAACTCACACTTTGACAATTTTGTATACAACTACTTCTCTTTCAACGCTGATAACACAATTTTCAGATGCTCAGTACGATCCTCTTTACTCTTCGAATGTATCAAAATATCATCAATGAACACAACCAAAAACTTGTCCAAATAAGGATAGAAAATCTTGTTCATATACTCCACATGGTGCATTAGTCACACCAACGGCATAACGAAATACTCATAATGTCCATACCTAGTTTTAAAAGCAGTCTTCTGAATATCTTCAGCCTGCACACGAATCTGATGATACCCAAGCCTCAAATCAATCTTGCTAAACACACAAGCACCCACCAATTGATCCATCAAATCATCAATCCTTGGAAGTGGACACTTATTCTTGATAGTCACCTTGTTCAGCTGTCTATAATCCACACAAAGCCTCGTAGAACTTTCTTTCTTCTTAATAAACACCACTGGTGCACCCCACGGTGACACACTCGAACGAATAAATCTATTCTCAAGCAAATCTTCAAGTTGACTCTTCAACTCTCTCAATCCCCATGCAAACATACAACTTGGAGCCATCAATATCGAACTAGTTCCAGGAACTAAGTCGATCGCAAGCTCCTCTTCACGTTTCGGCAGTAAATCACTTATCTCATCAGGAAAACTTCCAAACGATCACAATTAATTGGCAACCCACCAACTTCCCCACTTTCATTAACACTCAAAGTTTCCATCAAAATAAACATCTCAGCACCATCCTGCACTGACTCATGAAAACAATTCGTAAACACTTAGCTTAACTCAAAACAACTCACTGCTCACGCCACCTAAGCTCGCAAGACACATCTATCCTATCCAACATGACCCCGTCTACTATCAACAAGAGATTAAGGGTGATCAGTTCCTCAATTTATCAATAGACAGCCGAAAATCATGATGGGGCATAAACCATCTTTACCAAACTATAAGAGTGTTCATCGACACATTGAGCCACCACTCCACACTTGAAGCATCTTAGAGAAGCACAAGCTTCTCCCCCACTTGTTTCATTCCCACTTCTGCAGAGAAAGGTTAGAAAACAAACGTGTATCGACAGTGTTTTCACACACATGTTGCATACAAGGTAACAAATAACATTGGACAACTTGGCCGGACGGACCGACCTGCTCTGATACCACTAATGTAACACCCTTTTCTACCCCACGAATATTATGGCAAAATAATAGAATTTATCAAGAGTAAAATTTTAAACTCAAATAAAATCACCTCAAAGGGCGTACATTTCTCAATAAATTCAAAATAAGTCAATGCTCCGTGTATAATGGGTTTTCCCAAAAGACATCAAAATTTGCTCAAAGGCAGCGGAACTCACAAGGCATATTCCAAAGTTTTCCTTATAGGGAAAGGTAATCAAAATAACTCAATAAAACATAGCTCGACTTAAAGACCCCAACCCAATGTTACACTATTAGAGCAAGACCCTCTAAGTTGACCAAAGGCCAACTCAAAACTTCAAAAGTCCTCATCGGGATCCATGGCTAAACCTGGTCATCTGCACGTTACCCACGAGGAGGCAACATTCAAACAGGCAGGGTGAGTAAAACGATTCATAATAATCAATGTATGAAAATCAACATATAAAATGGCGTCATATTCAACATCATCATATTCACCAATAGGCCTCCAAGGCCACAACATCATAAATTATTCCAAATCATTCATAAATGCAAATGCAACAAGACTCAATGCATGTGGTACCAATCATCACAGCACGATGGACACTGGGCTATCAACCCTCCATAGATCCCCATCAATAGGATCGGTTCTACTAGAGAACCAGAGCACATCAAAACACTTCACATCCGCACAATGGGATTGAAGCCAAAGTAATCAAGGTCCTGAACCGAAGTCCGGATGCACATGAATGCATGATGTACACGTCACAAATCATCCTTATAATAACAGCATAGGTGCATCATCATTCATCATAATCATCATTATCAAAATCATATCAGCATAGCTCATCATAATAATCACCATCATACATCATGTCATCATAGCTCATCATAATAATCATCATCATACATCATGTTATCGTAGCTCATCATAATAATCATCATCATACATCATATCATCGTAGCTCATCGTGATAAGCATCATCATATACACATCACATAGAATTCACAGTCATACTCATGTTAATTCATCATATTATCACATATTAATCACATAAAATTCATGATTATACTCATGGTAATCATCATATTATCGCATATTAATCACATGGAATTCCCAGTTATACTTGTCGCGGTGAAATTTGGATACCAAGCTATTGATTAACTTGAATCTAATTCATTTGCAACCGAACTTTGATTTGCCCAAAGGAAAGGATAAAGATCGAAATACCCACAATGCAATTCAAATGCAAGCTAGAGAGTTTAGGTTCGGGGGTTGGTTAAACTTAGGGAAGGTGCTAGCATTCTAAGTTTCTGTAGTACTCTACAGGAACCTCTGGTTTTATATTTGTTTTATTGCTAATGGTTATCTGCTTAAGGATGAAAGACCTAGGGGTTTGTTTCTAAGTATACTCGATAAGATATCGCATCTTATGCCTACATATCCTTACGGGAGTGGAATTAGAGTATTTGTAGTTCCCCTAAAGGGTTTGAGGAATTCTTTGACTGTGGTCAAAGTTCCTACGGGATTAGGGTAGTTGATTGATTGATTTTAGGAGAAAAGACGAGTTGTCATTTTAAGGGAGATTACTTGATTTAAACCACCACAACATTGTAGGGAAATTGATTATGTTGTTGTGGGGTAGAAGTTTTATCTTGCTTAAGATGATTAACATCTTATTCTCTAATATGTTTGAAAGAGTTTGAATTGAGTTGAATTGTCTAAGTTGTAAAGATAAAGGTCCTTCTATGGGGTAGGATCTAACTTAGAAGATCGACTTAAATGAGATCAAGGATCAAGGGGAGATGATGCAAATGGGATGCAATACACACAAGTGTTAAGTCATGTGTAGGTTCTTCCTTTGGACGGAATGCGATGCAATAACATAAATGCGAAAATATAAAGTTGTGAATAAAGTAAAGGCAGATAAATAAGGCATACACGGACGCATGAAAGCGCTGAAGTGTGTGGGAGTGAATTGTAAGTGTGAGGTGTAAGCGTGCTCCACCAATTGCTTTTTACGATGTGAGTTGCTTTTATTGACTGATTTTAAGCGAGAAGTTGATTTTAGCTGGGTTGATTTTAAGTGAGGTTAAATATAGATTAAATTCTAAGGTTTAAATAAAATGCCATAATGATTTAATTTTATTATCTAGAACTTAAGTGAAAATTTAAAAATTATGACTAATATGAAGACTTAATTATAAAAGGTTGTTTTTATTATTGTTTCTAAAAGGTTTTAATATTAATTAGATAAAATGGCAATTAGATGTTAATTATAAAAGGTTTTTTTAGTGAATAAACATACTAATTAAATAAAGTGTTATTAAAAAAGTTAATTAATTACTTAGCAAAATTATGGTGAATTAATAGGATTTTCTACAAAAGGTTCTAGTTATAAAAAGCTTGATTTAAATTAATTAAATAAAATGGTGGAATAAACAAATTATTAAATAAAATAGAATAATTAAACCAAGAAACTATATAATTAAATTAGATGAAAAAAACTGATTATTAATAAAAGTTATTAGTTTAATTAAAAAAGATTAATTATTTGATTAAATCAAAATTAGTTTAGAGGTTAAGTAAATGGCAGATTAAAGGTTGATTAGGGTGATTAGGGTGGCTAATTAAGGCGCGAGTGATCCTGTGTGGTGAGGCAGTGGAGGTGTACCGTGGGCGTGTGCATTATGTGTGTGTGATAACGGTTTGGTGAGGGGTGTGGTGATCGTGTGAGGGTGCACGGTGGGTGAGCGTATTGTGTACAGATACATGATCACAAACATAAGCAAAAAGCAGAAACAAAGAGAAATGACGGTAAACCCTAATCCCCAAAATTTCCTTCGCCCCCAAAATCGCTCGGTCTTCTCCCTTCCTTTCCCGATCGTCTCCTTCGTGGATCCATTCTCCTTCATCTTTTCATTGCTTTTGTTCTTTTTAAACCTGAAACACAGCAAAACAATCAATAGGTTCGATAATCTTTGAAAAGAATGAATTTTTTACCGAAGGTTAGTGACGGCGGCGCTTGAGATGACGAAATGGATGCTTCGTCGATTTGGACTCACGGCGGCTAGAGATGGTTTCATCGACTGGAACAGATAAGTTCTCCTTTTTCTCAATCTCTTAGGTTTACGAAATTAGGTTTTTTTGTGATGATTCTCGATCTTCTTCCTCATCTCTCAGGTCTCCCTTTTATAGGCTCCAATATGAGATCCCTCGTGTTAAACCTGACTAAAAGCTTTGAATGCCTGATTGGATTTTCCATTTTAGTCTAGGAAAATATTTGAAATCTTTCCCTTTTCGTCTGATTGTAATGATATCTGTTGATGAGAATCTCAATCTGTGATACTTGGATCAATCACGTTTAATGTTCTTGTCTGTCCAGATTCATTGTTCTGAGAATCTGCTAGCTGTTTGAATCAAATATTTTTCCTTTAACCCGATATATTTTTCAACTAATTACTAACTTGGATTTGGCAACTTGGCAGGTGTGGATAGCGAAGGATTTGGGCCAGGGGAGATGAACAACCCAGAGTGAATTCAGATAGCTGGTGTAAAAGGATTTGGTGAGTCCGAAATTCAATCGTTGGTAACAGCCCTGAGTATGCAAACTTCTTCACATGGGTTCAAAGCTTGCTAACTCTGTTCTTTTTTGTGCTAGGATGATGAATCGTGCTGACCAGATGGAAAGGTATTGGGCATTCCGAAAACAACCTTCACACATGTTTTGTTAGAACTAATCCTTGTGTTGAAGCTGGTTTGTGATTGCTATGTCTTTGATGTCTCATTTGATTTTACCTCATCATTAGTTTCTGCAATATGACTTAGTGGATTTCTCACATATTTTGACCTCTGAAATTATTCCTTTTTTCTTGACAGGGTTGAATGAGTTGCTTCATGTTGACAAAGGTGTGTCAACACTCTACACCTGGAACACTCCCTTGACAAAGCGTCACTCAACTTTTAAGAGTTTTATCTTCTGGTTTTGTTGTCTGAATAGCTTTTGCAATCACAAAGATTATGTCACGGTCTCAAACAACTGAGTGAGCTTCAATTTATTTTTTCAAAGATCCGTTATGTTTCCTGTGTGAGCATGGTTTCCTTGGTAATGTCTGCGTTTAACAATTGTTGGGGATTAGTTGCAGGTACACTGCTAACTCAGACTTTAGGTAGTCAAGACTTGTGGACAATGTCATATTTTCCTGCATGTAATTCAATTCTCGACAAAGACAAGCATTCAATCAGGATTCTTTTCACAAAGCATATCAACTTGTCTGCAAGCAGAATGAAGCTTCTCAGTAAGTTCCTCCACATGACCCTCAAACTGAGCTCTGGTAAAGGTTTAAATAACATCTATAGCAATTGAAACTGTGACTAGTTGCGTGGGTATGGACCAGCTTTTGCCTGCACATACCAGAATCCTGTTGCTACTGTTGTTTTTCATTCAATTCGGAGGTAATATCTATAACCGTCTTCACCAATTTTCTTTGAAGACTTTTTCATTGTGCAACTAATTTTGCAGATAACATAGGTTGGCTTTACAATTTCTTGAGTGAGATCATGATTTCTGGAATAAAGTTATTGAAGTTCAGCTTCCAACTAATCAAGACTGGAAAACAAACCATTGTGCTGCTCAGAGTGTACTTCTCCAGATTTACAACCGGCACTGGTCCTGTCAACAAATGCATCTGCTGAAAATCACACTCAAACTTCTGTTTCAATGACTATAGTATTCGATTCTGCTGTGTTTAAAACTACTGATCCTATATGCAGGCCTCAACTTGACAAGTTTCAATTGGAGCGTTTTCACTACCAGAGTTATCCAAATACTCAGATCCCACTTCAGCTTCAATGGAGAAGAGGCTACAATCTTTTGGCATTTCACCAGCAGGACCAATACCTCTGTCAGCACATATGAACTTGATGGTTATATGGAAACTTATCTTTTTGTATAAAAACTGTGGAATGATGATGTATTTGATAATGGTTATGGGTAATTTAATGTTGATGATTATGTTCTCATGCTGACCATTTGTGTTCTGCTTCAGGTCCCAGGTGATACGTACCAGTCGGCCTTTATCCAACGACGGAAATCGGTTTCAGCTTGTGCTTTCAACTTGATGACGGAGTCGGTTTGGGGAGTTCAAGGTGGGGCTGTATATCCATACTAAAGGCTAACTAGGATGTTAGATCATCCTCTATAATCACAAGTGCTCAAAGGCGTTGGAGATTCAAGGTCATCACTCTATGCAAGCCGTCGGTTTCTCTCCATGGGTCCTTTGAAAATAGTTAAATAGTCAACTGCTGTAATAATATTTGGATTAAGATGTAATCTTAAATTGCCATGAACATGTACTTGGCACGTAGCTTTTAATTTGCAACAATTTACTTGCTTGGCCTGGAGCAAATATGTATGATATTCTGAATGAATAACTTCCAAATTAATAGAGTATCCACGTGATTCAACTCAAATACTAACTTTCTTCATGTAGTTGCATTATCACCAATTTCCAACCTTTATGCGTTTATGCCCATGATATTTTGAAATAGCGATTAAGACTTTAATCTTCAAATTGGATTTCTTTTTCCATACCCGGAAGGGCTTCGGAATATAATGGGCCTTGGATTGTAAAGACTCGTTCATTGTCGTAACCGGAGGTCTTCTGGCTTTTTGATAGAATTTGTGTGAAGTGAGGAAATCAACTCATGGTCCTGTAAAATCTTCTTAAATTAGGCTTGAATTCTTGAATAGTGAACTTTTGAACCCCAACTGAGCTAGTCATGTCTTTATGATGTTTGGCTGTAAGAATCTATACCCTGACACTACTGCACTTGCATGAGTTGGTTAGCCGCAAAACATAAAATATTAAATTAAAGTCGAATAACAGCAGAAAATGCGCAAAAAGAGGTGGGATCTTGCGGTCAAAATTTAGGGTGTGACAGATGCCCCTATTTAAGTTACTTCTATCCGGAGATATGGAGACAGAAATCTCTGTCTCGACGAGATAGGAGGGACTTAAGTATAAACATTGCACGAATTTTTGGCCTTGAGAAGCCACCGAATGCAAATGATATGCAATGATATGAAAATGCAAGACAGACAGTCTTGTGAGGAAAAGATATCACAGGGGATGAACTGGACACAACATGCTAGACAAAGGAGAAACAGACCCAACGAGGCGGGACTCCACGGGGACAGGAAAAAACCACCAATGGGGAATCTCCCTAGTATAACAGTAGCACATACAGGTGAGAAATTTGTAATCGAAGGGTAGCTTATTACCAACATGGAGCAATCCAGACGGCGGTAAGAACCATAGTGACTTTTTGAATAATTCAGTTTTGTTTCGTATTCTTTTTTCTTCTCTTCCTTCTTTTATTATTATTATTTTTGAAATCCAACTGGGAATAGTAAAAAAGGTAAAGCCTCCCCGAGCGTCATGGTATGGGAACCATGAGTTGGTCTCAGTTTCTGATGTAGAACCTCCCCGAGCGTCATGGTATGGGAACCATGAGCTGGTCTCAGTTTCTGATGTAGAACCTCCCCGAGCGTCTTGGTATGGGAACCATGAGCTGGTCTCAGTCTCTGATGTAGGACCTCCCCGAGCGTCATGGTATGGGAACCATGAGCTGGTCTCAGTCTCTGATGTAGAACCTCCCTGAGCGTCATGTTATGGGAACCATGAGCTAGTCTCAGTCTCTGATGTAGGACCTCCCCGAGCGTCATGGTATGGGAACCATGAGCTGGTCTCAGTCTCTGATGTAGGACCTCCCCGAGCGTCATGGTATGGGAACCATGAGCTGGTCTCAGTCTCTGATGTAGAACCTTCCCGAGCGTCATGGTATGGGAACCATGAGCTGGTCTCAGTCTCTGCCTGAAATGACGAAAACTCGTGCGAGCATCTTCACAGGGGTTGCAAATTTTGTAGTTTGTAGAATCATTGTAGTTTGTAGATGTAATTGTCAATGTAAATGTAGAACTTTGCAGATTGTAATTTGTAATGTAATGGAGGTTGTAAGACTTCACCGGGGATCTTCAGAAGAGATGTAAGTCGGTTAGATCGTAAAGTATGTCTTCTTAAATAAAGAGACTAATGTGGTAAATCTCCTCGACTTCTCTGGGGAGATGTCACTTGATGGAAATAAACTTGTGTGATGAACTTACTGGGGAATTCATTTCCGAGGAGCATCTTTATTGTAGTTGTAAAATAATTGAAATTTTTGTAGTGGAAATTCTCAAATAAAGAGAAGTGTCTTGTAATGTATTTGGCGGACTTCTCCGATGGATTTGCAAAGCGATGCCATTTGACGAATTGATGATGTTGAAGAACCCACTGAGGGTGAATGAACTATCTTGTAGAAACTGTCGTTTTTCGTTTTGAATAAGATCTTAGTCAAAACGAGTTGCTCAAATAAAGAGATTGTTTATAGTCCAAATGTAGATGGTTGAGAAAACCTGTGATATTACCGTTGGAGCAATACCTGTCTTCATGAATATTCTTCATGGGGAATATAGTGCAAAATAAATGCACATTTGATCCATGTTCAAAAGTTGGAGATTATCCACAATGTGATTGCCAAGGACCGAAATTCAATTCAGGAAGTAGCCGAAGAGAAATTGTCAAGCAAGACTCGACCATTGAGGTATGAACTCAAATGGAATGTACTGGAATAACCGTCTTCCACGAGGATCGAACTTCATGGGGAAAGTAGAAACATTGTGATCTTTCTGCCTAGGGCTGACAACTCTATTTGGAGGGATAAGACACACCCAAGTGCCTGGGGATAACCACGGCCAAAGCGATAGAATAAAACAAACACAAAGAGATGCAAAAAAATGCATATGACGTGCTATCTATCTATATGATATGTGTATGCTGACAAACTGGGAGAGGCGAAAATAAACGTCTCAAACGGAAAGGTACCCAAGCAAAATCTCCACAGACCTCTTACCACCTGTAAAGAAATCTTGAACATAAACAAACTTCATTTCTAGATAAAATAAATATCCTCTCGTCTTTGGGAATCATGAATGATTGTCATTCCTCCATGGATGAAATAAACGTCCATGGTCATCCTTTTGTTATTCATATATCAAGTAAAACACAAAGTTTTTAAATCAATCTGGATTTTGCTATCAAGAATAAAGATTTTTGATAAATGAAAGAAGAAAGAAAGAGAAAAAAAACTTTTATTGAATGGTGGTCCGCAGAAAGGCGTGACCCCAATATTACAGTGTTGGAAAATAATAGGGATTACATCAAGGGAATAACAATATGTTTTTCCTAAGTTAACGAGAACTCCACGAGTTCTAAACGAAATACTTCTTGACAGCGTCCATATTCACAGGGCGAATGATCTCTTCTCCGTCCATTGTTGCTAACATCAGAGCACCTCCTGACAAAACCTTTCTTACCACGTACGGTCCATCATAGTTCAGGCCCATTTTCCTCTGACGTCAGTGAGGAAAGACTGGATCTTCTTGAGCACGAGGTCGCCTTCCTTGAATACGCGGGGTCGAACTTTCTTGTCAAATGTCTTCTTCATCTTTTGCTGATACAACTGTCCATGGCATAGCGCCGCCATCCTCTTTTCTTTGATTAAGTTCAACTGATTGTATCTGTTCTGGCACCATTCAGCTTCTGATAACTTTGCATCCATCAAAATCCTCATAGAAGGAATCTCGACTTCTATCAGCAGTACTGCTTCCATACCGTAGACCAGTGAAAACGGAATTTCCCCAGTTGATGTGCGCACCGTCGTACGATACCCATGTAAGGCGAACGGGAGCATCTCATGCCAGTCCTTATAAGTAACGACCATTTTCTGAATGATCTTTTTGATATTCTTGTTGGCGGCTTCAACAACCCCATTCATCTTTGGTCTATAAGGAGAAGAATTATGATGCTCGATCTTGAATTCTTCACACAATTCTTTCATCATTTTGTTATTCAAATTGGACCCATTATCTGTAATAATTCTGTTTGGCACACCATATCGGCAGATAAGCTGATTCTTGATAAATTTAACAACCACATGTCGAGTTACATTAGAGTAAGAAGCTGCCTCGACCCACTTGGTAAAATAATCAATGGCTACTAAGATGAATCGGTGTCCATTAGATGCTTTCGGCTCTATCATCCCAATCATATCAATTCCCCACATAGAGAATGACCACGGGGATGAGATAACATTCAACAAAGTCGGAGGCACATGAATCTTATCTGCGTAAATCTGACACTTATGACATTTTCTAGCAAACTTGTAACAATCTGATTCCATTGTGATCTAATAATAACCAGCCCTTAAGAGTTTCTTAGCCATGGCATGTCCATTGGCATGAGTGCCAAAGGATCCTTCGTGAATTTCCGTCATTAACATATCTGCTTCTTGCTTGTCAACACATCTCAGCAAGACCATGTCAAAATTCCGTTTATATAAAACAGTGTTACTCAAAAGAAAACTCCCAGCCAGCCTTCTCAAAGTTTTCTTATCCTTGTTGGAAGCTCCCAAAGGATATTCTTGAGTTCTAAGGAATACTTCAATGTCATGGTACCAGGGTTTTCCATCTTCAACTTCCTCGACGGCAAAGATGAAGACGGGTCTATCAAGACGTTTTACTTCAATTCGAGAACAATCATTCCAAAAGTTCACCACAATCATGGAGGCCAAAGTTGCCAACGCATCTGCCATTCTATTTTCATCACGAGGGATATGATGAAGTCGACCCTGTCAAAGAATGGTAACAGTCTTCTAACATAATCTCTGTATGGGACCAAATTATCATGTCGAGTTATCCACTCTCCAGTGATCTGGTAGATTACCACTGCAGAATCACCAAACACATCCAAATTCTTAATCCTCAAATCTATTGCTTCCTCAAGACCCATAATGCATGCTTCATACTCAGCTTCATTATTAGTACACTTGAATGTTAATCTGGAAGTAAACGGGATGTCGGACCCTTGAGGAGTCACAATAACAGCACCTATCCCTTTTCCATGAGAGTTGACAGCTCCATCAAAAACTAAACCCCATTGAGATCCTGGTTCTGGTCCTTCATCATGCAAGGGTTCTTCACAATCTTTCATCTTTAAAAACGTAACATCCTCGTCGGGAAAATCATTGTTTGAAGGTTGATAATCCAAAAGAGGCTGGTGAGCCAAATGATCAGCCAAAACACTTCCTCTAACAGCTTTCTGAGTATGGTACTCGATATCCTATTTGGATAACAACATCTGCCATCTAGCTATTCTCCCAGTCAAAGCGGGCTTCTCAAAAATATACTTGATAGGATCCATCTTCGAAACTAACCAAGTGATGTGATTCAACATATACTGGCTCAAGCGCTTGGCGGCCCACGCCAAAGCACAACAAGTCTTCTCTAACATAGTGTATCTTGTTTCACAATTGGTAAATTTCTTGCTTAGGTAATAAATGACGTGATCTTGCTTTCCTGTTTCATCTCGTTGACCGAGTACACAACCCATTAAATCTTCCAAAATAGTCAAATACATAATCAAAGGTCGGCCTTCAACTGGCGGTATTAGGATAGGTGGTTCAAGCAAATACTCTTTGATACTATCAAAAGCCTTTTGACAGTCTTCAGTCCAAACATACCCTTGTTCTTTCCTCAGAAGCTTGAAAATAGGTTTACATGTAGCAGTCATGTTGGATATAAACCTAGAGATATAATTCAAACGTCCCAAAAATCCTCTGACTTGTTTCTCTGTAGATGGAGCCGGCATTTCCTGAATAGCCTTCACTTTGTCAGGGTCCACTTCAATCCCTCTTTGACTGACAATAAAACCCAATAGTTTCCCTGATCTTACTCCAAATGTACATTTGTTGGGGTTTAGACGGAGCTTGTATTCCCTCAAATGACCAAACAGCTTAGACAGGTGTTTAACATGATCATCCTCAGTCTTCGACTTAGCTATCATATCATCCACACAAACCTCGATCTCCTTGTGCATCATATCATGGAACAAAGTAGTCATAGCTCTCTGATATGTTGCCCTTGCATTCTTCAATCCAAATGGCATAACTCTGTAACAAAAGGTGCCCCGGGGTGTGATGAATGACGTCTTGTCTCTGTCCTCGAGAGCCATTCTAATATGATTGTAACCTGAAAAACCGTCCATAAAGGAGAAAACCTCATATCTTGCGGTACTGTCAACCAAAATGTCAATGTGAGGTAACGGAAAGTCATCTTTCGGACTGGCCTTGTTCAAATCCCTGTAATCTACACACATGCGAACCTTACCATCCTTCTTCGGAATGGGCATAATATTAGCCAACCAGAGCGGATATTCGGCAGTGACAAGGAAACCTGCATCAATCTGTTTCTGTACCTCCTCCTTAATCTTTAGAGCCATGTTGGGTCGAGTTCTTCTGAGCTTCTGCTTTACTGGCGGGCACTTTGGCTTCAAAGGTAGACGATGTTCAACTATAGCAGTGTCTAATCCAGGCATATCCTGATATGACCAAGCAAACACATCAACAAACTCTCCGAGCAAAACGATCAACTGTTTCTTCACCTCAGGCTTGAGCAAAGCTCCAATTCTCACTTCCCTACGGATTTCTTCTGTTCCCAAATTGATTACTTCCACCGGCTCTTGATGAGGTTGGATAGCTTTCTCTTCTTTCTCAAGCAGTCTGGAAATCTCTTCTGGAATATCATCTTCTTCGTCTTCAGCTTCATACACGGGAGACTCAAAATTTGGAGAAGGCAGTGGATCATTATTCCCATGATGTAATTTATGTAGCAATCTGCGCAAGTGATATGATTTTTAATAAGTTTTCGTAAAGTGGAAAGTGTGTGTACGCGAGATGCTACTTATTATTTTCCAACATCGTAAATAAATATAAGAAAAATAACACACAAATGAAAATTAAGGTGATTTATTGATGATAGCAAAACCAAAGAGACACGCCCAACAAAGTCACCTTTGCCTTGGGCAGAGCAAAGGGAATTATTTAAAAGTAAGCCCTAACAATGAAGTTTCGCCTTGGGCAGAGCGAGAAATTTGAAAACAAATGCTTTACTTTGATATATGAACGACAGCAGGGGCTTCAACCACACTCCAGTTCTTAACCAAAACTCCTGGGGTTACAAAGTCTGGAACATCCCCATCTGAATCTTCCTCGGTCACAGCGTAGACTCCAAAGCTGTAGTCAAACTCATCTGAAACATAACTTGGATCTTCCATATAGGGCTCATACTCTTCATATGGAATGGAGGACCTTGCAGAACCATCTGATATGTAACCTTCATGCTCATCCTCTGACACAATATTAACTTGAGGATGATAGACGACCCCTCCACTACGGAACACTTCATTAATCAGCAAAAACCCTTGATTTTTGGTAGTTTGTTGAGCAGAACTGCTCGTGAAACCAAGACCTTCTTTATTTCTGTTCTCTGGAAAAGACAACACCTTGCCCCAACCTGTCTGAGGAACATCGTTCACTACACGTTGTGCGTCTTTGAATGATAACATGGATGCCTGATATTTCTGGACACCCTCGCCCATAATAGACAAAGCCTGAAACTGCGTACCAACTTCTTCCTCAGCTTCAACATACGAGAATGATGACAAATGACTCACCACTAAGGCTCGTTCCCCACAAACTGTGACCGTTTTTCCTTCAAAAACATATTTCAACTTCTGATGCAGGGTGGAAGTAACTGCCCTAGCTTCATGTATCCATGGCCTCCATAACAAACAACTATAGGCGGCAC
This sequence comes from Lathyrus sativus, assembly GCA_963859935.3. Lineage (NCBI taxonomy): Eukaryota > Viridiplantae > Streptophyta > Magnoliopsida > Fabales > Fabaceae > Lathyrus > Lathyrus sativus. Next base: position 302,206,747 of record OZ012735.1, on the reverse strand, counting down.
GAATGTCTATGACTTGAAACGTGATCATAAAAGTCTGTAATCCAATAGTCATCGGCAAATCTACCTCGCCAATTACTGTCTTCCTAGACCCATCAAAAGCTTTGACGATAACATGACTTGGCCTCTTCGGCGGTCCCTAATAGGATAGCTTAGATAGAGTAGTTATAGGCATCATATTTAGAGAAGATCCAGTATCAACTAACACACTGGACAGAGAATCATTTCCGCAATTCACAAAAATATGTAGAGCCATGTTATGTTTCTTCCCTTCCTCTGGGAGATCGTCCTCATTAAAACCCAGATTGTCACATGAAGTAATACTACCAATGATGTTGTCAAACTGTTCCATAGTTACATCTTGTTCAACATATGCTTGCTCTAAAATCTTCTGGAGTGCTTCTCTATGAGCCTCAGAACTCATCAGCAATTGCAACACAAAAATCTTCGACGGGGTTTGCAGAAGCTGATCTGCAACATTATATTCACTTCTCTTGATCACTTTTAGACATTCATCTGAATTGGACAAATTGGATCCACCAGATTGCCCCACAATTGGATCTTTTGAGCCTGGCTGTTCAAATGAGACCTCCTTTTCTTTTGGTGGTACAGTCGGGTAAACTCGACCACTCCTTGTTACTCTGCTGACATCTGCGATGTTAACTACTGAAGGTATAGTGGGCAAAGACACTTCCTATCCATTTTCCAACATTGTGGCGTTGTATCTGTATGGGATAGCCTTACTAGAAGTATATGGGACGGGTCCAGGCACGTTGATTACCAAAGGAGTAACAATCGGCTTTCTGCTATTATAAACGATTTCGATACTCACCACTTCCTTAAAGTGAGGCACTATAACACAAACTTCTTCGGCCCTTTCATCTGAAACTTCCTGATCATTATCTGCCAAATAGTCTTGAATCATGTTGACGGAGGGTGAACCATGCGGGGGTAACGGATTAACCTGCACATTAGGGTCAGAATCCTTGAAGGACAAAATTTCGCACTTAATGAGCCTCTGGACATCTGTTTTCATACCAAAACAACTCTCAATATCGTGACCTGGAGCACCCTGATGGTAAAGACAAAATCTGTCAGCTTTATAGTAAGGAGGAGGATTCTTGGGAACCTCGGGTGGAGCTTTTGTCTGAATATGACCCTTATGAATCAAAGCTGGAAACAAATCAGCATATTTCATAGGAATGGGCTCAAAGTTATCTTTCTATACACACGACCCTAATTGTTGAATGGCCGATTCCGCTGAGGATATTGCGGATTTTGCTGAGGCTGTGGCTGTTGAGCATTGGGGGACTGAGGTTGCTGAATCGGTTGTGGAGACTGTAGTTGATAAGTTGGAGCATTAAACACTGGTGATACTGCTGCAACTTGGTGTGATGGCGAATATCTTTTTCTAAATTGTCCCTTTTGAATGGCGTTTACACCCTGCTCTTTTTTCTTCACAAAACCACTCCCATACTTCTTAGTATTATTAGGAGCATTCTCCTCTTTAGCCAATCTTCCTTCACGGACACCTTCTTCTAAACACATTCCCATATTAACCATTTTAGTAAAGTCACTGGGTGCACTTGCTACCATTTTCTCATAAAAGAAAGGAGGGTCTTCAGAAAAATCTTGGTCATCTCTTTTTCTTCTAGCAGTGGTGTGACTTGCGCGGCCAACTCGCGCCAACGTTGGGCATATTCAATTCTCCTTATATTTCTGTGTCATAGCTCTCAATTGATCTCGGTCGGGTGCCATATCCATATTATACTTATACTGCTTGACAAAGGCTCCCCCTAGATCATTGAAAGGTCAAATCTTTGTACTATCCAATCCCATGTACCATTTGAGCGCAGCGCCCGTCAGACTGTCTTGGAAGTAATGAGTGAGCAATTGGTCATTGTCAGTTTGCACAGACATCTTTCTGGCATACAAGATGAGATGACTTTGAGGGCAAGTATTCCCTTTGTACTTCTCAAAATCGGGAACCTTGAGTTTTGGTCGAACCTTGACATTCGGAACTAAGCACAAGTCAGAAGCACTATTTCCAAACAAATCTTTCCCATGAAGGGCTCTTAATTCTTTCTGTATCTCGAAAAATTGGTCTTGGAAACCATCCATCCTCTCTTCAAAACCTACAGTTTCAGTCGGAGATCCATGGTAGATTGGTTCATCTAGAATACATGGAGTAACATTCACATGTGGCGGTGCAGTAGTCATTACAGCAGTAGTAGTAGGTATGGCTTGCACAGTGGTCACGACAGGGATCTCAGGCACAGGCGGACGGTAGCCAGCAGGAGTGAAATGAGGAGGCATTCCCCACAGAAAACCTGGCGGCATGCTGTAAGTCACTTCGGCAACAGTAGGCACCACTGGGATCGGTGCTGGCACGACTTCGGATACAACGGTCCTCTGAACTTCCTGGTTGCTGAGTGTGGCTTGATTGGACAGAGCTTCCACTAGATCATTCAACCTCTCCAAACTTTCTTTCAGAATTGCAACTTCATCACGGAGCACCTTGTTCTCTTATTCAAGTTGGTCCATCTTTTGGCGTTGATTGGCGTGAGTACTTTACCGATGATTCAGCTTGTCTGTGGAGATGAAGCAAGAGTGAGAGCCTGGAATGCAAATAATGCTATGCTTATGCAAAATGCGAATGAGTATGAAACTTCAAGAAACTCAAATCATTTTTCGGTATTATAACGTTGGAAAAAACTTATATATTTTTGATATTAGAGAGGCATTGCAACGCAAAGTACTCTTTTAAGAGTTTATTACATTGAACCAAAAGAAAAAGAGAACTCGGAGATCTACTCCCAATGCTCCTTCTGTGCATGAAGTTCTTCTTCTAATTGGTTGACGCGTTCTTGCAATTCGGCCTTCTCACTGATGAGTCGATCGATACATTCTTTCTAAGCCACAGTAACTGGGGGAAGCTCATCTCTGGTGACAGTTCCGGAAGAGGTGTGAGAGGAAAATAAATCTTCTCGCGCCTTCCTCTTCTTTGCAAATTCTATCTCTGGCAGCTTCTGGGACTTCTCTTTCTCTACCTTGAGGGTGAAAAACTTGTTCCTCCAAGCGGCTTTCAGTTTCCGAGCCTCGTCCAAGGCGGCTTTTAACTGATTTACTTCACTCACATCAAACCAATCAGGATCATGAAAGGTCAACACCATAGGTTCATGAAAAGGGAATAGCATCTTGAGGTCGAGAGCCCTCTTGCGCACCCAACATAGATAGTCTTCAAAGACAGCACAGTTGGGATATCCTAAAGCAGTCATCCCTTCCTTATTGACGTATCTCCATGCGTAAATTATGATGGTCTTCAGGTCTGGATCTTCTCCTTCCTTGAGAAAGATTCCTTCCAATAGAGCTTGGTCAGGTATTTCGATCATGGGATGCCCAAATTGTCTGCGGGCCAAAGCGAGATTGTAACTTATGCATCCTTCTCTCCCAATGAGCGGTATGTTGGTGAATCCTCTGATGCTGGGAATCATACATACACCTCCATAAGCAGGGTCGTACCACACGATATCTGAGTGGGTAAGGGCCATAACTATCTCGGACCAACAGGGTGTTTCTATCTCTTCCCAAATAGACGGGCGCCGAGCTAGGCGAGCGATGAACCATGAGTAAAGCAAGGTGGTACAGCAAACGATATGTCCTCCTCCTTCAGCATTCTTCGAGTGGATTGAATGGTACGTGTCAGCTAGCAAGGTGGGAACCGGGTTCTTGAGTATGAATAGTTTAATCGCATCCATGTCAACAAAATCATCAATCTTTGGGAACTAAAAGATCCCATAGACTAACAAAGCAAAGGTAGCTTCCAAAACAGGGACTTCTTTTCTCTCAGCATGGTAACAAACTTTCTCGATCAAGAAATCAGCCGAAAATCCAAGGACTCCTTCCTTGGTGGTTAGATGAGCTTGGACATCTACTAGGCTGAGATGAGTAGCATTTGCAATTTCTTGGTGGCTGGGTATGTCTTCCTGTCCAGTGAATATAAGTCGGGCAGTCACAGGTATCTTCAAGAAATCAGAATATTCTTCCAGGGTCGACATCAACTGGTAATCTGGAAAGGTGAAACAATGGTACAGCGGATCGTAGAACTGAACAAGGGTCTCCAACAGCCCTTCTTTCATCTTGAGCTCGAGAAAACGAAAAGCTTCTCCATATTCTGTTGCAAAAGCGTGATGGTTCTCGATGAGATCTGCCAGTTCTCTTAAGCTTTCAATGTTAGGACTCTGAAAAGTGTACTTCAATGCTTCTCTTTTGAAGTCCATGGTTACAATACCTACAAAACAAAATTGAGTTTCTTGAAGTGAACAAAGAAAAAGAAAGAATGCAATGCAAGATGAGTAGGACTTCATGGGATTCCTCTATTTATGGGCATTGCGGTAAAAAGAAACGTTTTATTAATTTTGAAACGGATTACAAGCAATTATTCTTTTAAAAGTCCCAAACAAATAACTAAATAAAGCTAATGAAAGCCCTAAGGAAGTTTCAAATTCCGCTGCTTGAGTTCCTCTTCCAGCTGGGTCTTCTCACGGATAAGGTTGTCTATAATCAACTTCCAAATAGTGCACTGAGGGTCGGAGGAAAATAAATCCTCTAGAACTTTCCTCTTCTTACAAGGGAGTAGCTATTCACCCTTTGACTGTAGCTGCTTCTGAAGTTCATCCTTCTATTTCTGGAGTTCATCATTCTCTGCAACCGCTACTTGATACTTGTTCTTCCATGACTCTGACTCATGTTGCGACTTCCTCAAAGCGACCTCTAACTTTTCAGCTTCGGACATAAAGACATAAGTGGGTTCCCTTCTTGGAGGTATAGGATCTTGACGAGAATAGGGCATCTTCAACTTGATTGCTCTCTCTCTAACCCACTGAAGGTATGGTTCCAAGGACACACAATTAAGTTTCCCAAGACTATCCTTCCCTTTCTTGTGCAAATGCCCCTACGCATCCACAATCTTCTCTTGAAGCTCTTTGTTATCTTTGAAGAAAATACTCTCAACTTGTATGCTCTTAGGTGGTCCCTTCAACGGATATCCCAACTGTCGACGAGCTAAAACGGGATTATAACTGATCCCTCCACCAAAGCTGAGCAACGGTATATTAGCAAAATCTTTACATCCATCGATGATTAGAATCCCATCATACTCACGACTATACCAATCAATGTCGGAATGAGTCAAAGCCATAATCTTTTCTGACCAACGCCTATCATTAAGATGCCAAAAGGAAACATACTTGGGCAAATGTGAAATAAACCACTTGTACAGTAAGGGCACACAACAGGTGATCATCCCTCCTCCATGAAGGTTTCGGAGATGTATAGAGTGATAGGTATTATCCAATAGAGTCGGCACTAGATTGTTCTTCATGAAGATCTTAATTGCATTAAGGTCAACAAACCCTTCAAAACTCAGAAATAGAAACACCCCATAAACAAGCAAGGTGAAGATTGCCTCGAACGGAGCCTTGTTCGTAAAATCAGTATAAAATAAGGCCTTCTTAAATAAAAAATCTGTAGTCAAACCAAAAGTCCCACCTTTAACAACCATGTTGGCCTTGACGCCAGATACCCTGAGAGAAAGGGCCTTAGCAATGTCTCTTTCTTCGGGGTCCTTTTCCAAGAAAGGAAAAGGGGATTCTTCTAGAATAGGCAAACCCACCAAAAAGGAGTATTCTTCCAAAGTTGGCAACAACTAATAGTCTGGAAAAGTAAAACAGTGATACATCGGATCATAAAATTGTAATAGAGCGGAAAGGAGATCCTCATTTGCCTTATGTCTCAACAAAGATAGTAACTTCCCATATTTACCCTTGAACTTATCTTGGTCTTCAATCAAAGTTCCCAACTCCATTAGGTCATCCAATTTGGGACATGGAGCCAAGGGTATACCCATTCCCAAAGGACATGGACTAAAGGTGGATTGTACCTGCAGAACAAGGTTCTAAAGAGGTTCTCAAAGTCATTAGTCCATCTTTCGGATATTATCAATTTCCCAACTAACTCGGGGATTAATAATATTCTCAAGAGAACTTCTTTTGAGTGTAGCATCGCGTAGCACTATTTCGGGACTTACTCCCTCATAGCCTCGCACTACGTCCTAATAAAGGCCAAAGTAGGGGTTAAAGGTAACTACGATCCTTAGCATCATGGACTCCAATTGAGAATAGTAAAATTTTTCACGACTAAACGCGTTCAACCGAACCATTTTCAAAAGGGTCTCAACTAAGCAGGATTCTCGAGTCAACTTAGTCGGGACTCACTCCCTATAAGCCTCATCGAATATATCACCATCCTAGCATAATTTCTCTCAAGTTCGGGTGTAGGACTTTGTCTCACCACTCAAGGATAACAGCCCAAAAGAAATAAAGAATAAACAAATAAGCAAATAAGCAAGTAAGCAAATATATAAAGCAATAAAGAAACAAAACAAGATAGGGAGACACACTGAGAGAGGTCCCCAGTGAAGTCGCCATTTCTGTCGCGGTGAAATTTGGATACCAAGCTATTGATTAACTTGAATCTAATTCATTTGCAACCGAACTTTGATTTGTCCAAAGGAAGGGATAAAGATCGAAATACCCACAATGCAATGCAAATGCAAGCTAGAGAGTTTAGGTTCGGGGGTTGGTTAAACTTAGGGAAGGTGCTAGCATCCTAAGTTTCTGTAGTACTCTACAGGAACCACTTGTTTTATGTTTGTTTTATTGCTAAGGGTTATCTGCTTAAGGATGAAAGACCTAGGGGTTTGTTTCTAAGTATACTAATATATCGCATCTTATGCCTACATATCCTTACGGGAGTGGAATCAGAGTATTTGTAGTTCCCCTAAAGGGTTTGAGGAATTCTTTGACTGTGGTTAAAGTTCCTACGGGATTAGGGTAGTTGATTGATTGATTTTAGGAGAAAAGACGAGTTGTCATTTTAAGGGAGGTTACTTGATTTAAACCACCACAACACTGTAGGGAAATTGATTATGTTGTTGTGGGGTAGAAGTTTTATCTCGCTTAAGATGATTAACATCTTATTCTCTAATGTGTTTGAAAGAGTTTGAATTGAGTTGAATTGTCTAAGTTGTAAAGATAAAGGTCCTTCTATGGGGTAGGATCTAACTTAGAAGATCGACTTGAATGAGTTCAAGGATCAAGGGGAGATGATGCAAATGGGATGCAATACACACAAGTGTTAAGTCATGTGTAGGTTCTTCCTTTGGACGGAATGTGATGCAATAACATAAATGCGAAAATATAAAGTTGTGAATAAAGTAAAGGCAGATAAATAAGGCATACACAGACGCATGAAAGCGCTGAAGTGTGTGGGAGTGAATTGTGAGTGTGAGGTGTAAGCGTGCTCGACCGATTGCTTTTTACGATGTGAGTTGCTTTTAGTTGACTGATTTTAAGCGAGAAGTTGATTTTAGCTGGCTTGATTTTAAGTGAGATTAAATATAGATTAAATTCTAAGGATTAAATAAAATGCCATAATGATTTAATTTTATTATCTAGAACTTAAGTGAAATGATTTAAAAATTATGACTAATATGAAGACTTAATTATAAAAGGTTGTTTTTATTATTGTTTCTAAAAGATTTTAATATTAATTAGATAAAATGGCAATTAGATGTAAATTATAAAAGGTTTTTTTAGTGAATAAACATACTAATTAAATAAAGTGTTATTAAAAAAGTTAATTAATTACTTAGCAAAATTATGGTGAATTAATAGGATTTTCTTTAAAAGGTTCTAGTTATAAAAAGCTTGATTTAAATTAATTAAATAAAATGGTGGAATAAACAAATTATTAAATAAAATAGAATAATTAAACCAAGAAACTATATAATTAAATTAGATGAAAAAAAACTGATTAAAGGTTGATTAGGGTGATTAGGATGGCTAATTAAGGCGCGAGTGATCCTGTGTGGTGAGGCAGTGGAGGTGTATCGTGGGAGTGTGCATTGTGTGTGTGTGATAACGGTTTGGTGAGGGGTGCGGTGATCGTGTGAGGGTGCACGATGGCTGAGCGTATTGTGTACAGATACATGATCACAAACATAAACAAAAAAGCAGAAACAAAGAGAAATGACGGTAAACCCTAATCCCCAAAATTTCCTTCGCCCCCAAAATCGGTCGGTCTTCTCCCTTCCTTTCCTGATCGTCTCCTTTGTGGATCCATTCTCCTTCATCTTTTCATGGCTTTTGTTCTTTTTAAACCTGAAACACAGCAAAACAATCAATAGGTTCGATAATCTTTGAAAAGAATGAATTTTTTACTGAAGGTTAGTGATGGCGGCGCTTGAGATGACGAAATGGATGCTTCGTCGATTTGGACTCGCGGCGGCTGGAGATGGTTTCGTCGACTGGAACAGATAAGTTCTCCTTTTTCTCAATCTCTTAGGTGTACGAAATTAGGTTTTTTTGTGATGATTCTCGATCTTCTTCCTCATCTCTTAGGTCTCCTTTTTATAGGCTCCAATATGAGATCCCTCGTGTTAAACCTGATTAAAAGCTTTGAATGCCTGATTGGATTTTCCATTTTAGTCTAGGCAAATATTTGAAATCTTTCCCTTTTCGTCTGATTGTAATGATATCTGTTGATGAGGATCTCAATCTGTGATACTTGGATCAATCACGTTTAATGCTCTTGTCTGTCCAGATTCATTGTTTTGAGAATCTGCTAGCTGTTTGAATCGAATCTTTTTCCTCTAACCCGGTATATTCTTCAACTAATTACTAACTTGGATTTGGCAACTTGGCGGGTGTGGATAGCGAAGGATTTGGGCCAGGGGAGATGAACAACCCAGAGTGAATTCAGATAGCTGGTGTAAAAGGATTTGGTGAGTCCAAAATTCAATCGTTGGTAACAGCCCTGAGTATGCAAACTTCTTCATGTGGATTCAAAGCTTGCTAACTCTGTTCTTTTTTGTGCTAGGATGATGAATCGTGCTGACCAGATGGAAAGGTATTGGGCATTCCTAAAACAACCTTCAGACATGTTTTGTTGGAACTAATCCTTTGTGTTGAAGCTGGTTTGTGATTGATATGTCTTTGATGTCTCATTTGATTTTACCTCATCATTAGTTTCTGCAATATGACTTAGTGGATTTCTCACATATTTTGACCTCTGAAATTATTCCTTTTTTCTTGACAGGGTTGAATGAATTGTTTCATGTTGACAAAGGTGTGTCAACACTCTACACCTGAACACTCCCTTGACAAAGCGTCACTCAACTTTTAAGAGTTTTATCTTCTGGTTTTGTTGTCTGAATAGCTTTTGCAATCACAAAGATTATGTCATGGTCTCAAACAACTGAGTGAGCTTCAATTTATTTTTTCAAAGATCCGTTATGTTTCCTGTGTGAGCATGGTTTCCTTGGTAATGTCTGCGTTTAACAATTGTTGGGGATTAGTTGCAGGTACACTGTTAACTCAGACTTTAGGTAGTCAAGACTTGTGGACAATGTCATATTTTCTTCCATGTAATTCAATTATCTACAAAGACAGGCATTCAATCAGGATTCTTTTCACAAAGCATATCAACTTGTCTGCAAGCAGAATGAAGCTTCTCAATAAGTTCCTCCACATGACCCTCAAACTGAGCTCTGGTAAAGGTTATAATAACATTTGTAGCAATTGAAACTGTGACCAGTTGCTTGGGTATGGACCAGCTTTTGCCTATACATACCAGAATCCTGTTGCTGCTGTTGTTTTTCATTTAATTCGGAGGTAATATCTATAACCGTCTTCTCCAATTTTCTTTGAAGACTTTTTCATTGTGCAACTGATTTTGCAGCTAACACAGGCTGGCTTTACAATTTCTTGAGTGAGATCATGATTTCTGGAATAAAGTTGTTGAAGTTCAGCTTCCAACTTATCAAGACTGGAAAACAAATCATTGTGCTGCTGACAGTGTACTTCTCCAGATTTACAACCGGCACTGGTCCTGTCAACAAATGCATCTGCTGAAAATCACACTCAAACTTCTGTTTCAATGACTATAGTATTCGATGCTTCTGTGTTTAAAAATACTGATCCTATATGCAGGCCTCAACATGACAAGTTTCAATTGGAGCATTTTCACTACCAGAGTTATCAAATACTCAGATCCCACTTCAGCTTCAATGGAGAAGAGGCCACAATCTTTTGGCATTTCACCAGCAGGACCAATACCTCTGTCAGCACATATGAACTTGATGGTTATATGGAAACTTATCTTTTTGTAGAAAAACTGTTGAATGATGATGTATTTGATAATGTTTATGGGTAATTTAATGTTGATGATTATGTTCTCATGCTGACCATTTGTGTTCTGCTTCAGGTCCCAAGTTATACGTACCAATCGGCCTTTATCCAACGACGGAAATCGGTTTCAGCTTGGGCTTTCAACTTGATGACGGAGTCAGTTTGGGGAGTTCAAGGTGGGGCTGTATGTCCATACTAAAGGCTAACTAGGATGTTAGATCATCCTCTATAATCACAAGTGCTCAAAGGCGTTGGAGATTCAAGGTCATCACTCTATGCAAGCCGTCGGTTTCTCTCCATGGGTCCTTTGAAAATAGTTAAATAGTCAACTGCTGTAATAATATTTGGATCAAGATGTAATCTTAAATTGCCATGAACATGTACTTGGCACGTAGCTTTTAATTTGCAACAATTTACTTGCTTGGCCTGGAGCAAATATGTATGATATTCTGAATGAATAACTTCCAAATTAATAGAGTATCCACGTGATTCAACTCAAATACTAACTTTCTTCATGTAGTTGCATTATCACCAATTTCCAACCTTTATGCGTTTATGCCCATGATATTTTGAAATAGCAATTAAGACTTTAATCTTCAAATTGGATTTCTTTTTCCATACCCGGAAGGGCTTCGGAATATAATGGGCCTTGGATTGTAAAGACTCGTTCATTGTCGTAACCGGAGGTCTTCTGGCTCTTTGATAGAATTTGTGTGAAGTGAGGAAATCAACTCATGGTCCTGTAAAATCTTCTTAAATTAGGCTTGAATTCTTGAATAGTGAACTTTTGAACCCCAACTGAGCTAGTCATGTCTTTATGATGTTTGGCTGTAAGAATCTATACCCTGACACTACTGCACTTGCATGAGTTGGTTAGCCACAAAACATAAAATATTAAATTAAAGTCGAATAACAGCAAAAAATGCGCAAAAAGAGGTGGGATCTTGCGGTCAAAATTTAGGGTGTGACAATACTCATGCTAATTCATCAAAGAAATCACATAATCAAACATCAAGGCACCGCTGCACGCAATCAACATTCACGAAACTCTGCTATATTCGCTGACATGTTCGTTAGGTGGGTCTTGGGCGAGTTTCTTTGTTGTGCGAAGGATTCTTCGCTAGGCGAGTCTGGGAACAACATTGTTCACTGTGCGAAGCTTTCTTCGCTAGGCGAATAATGCGATGACAGCAAATTCTGCTATGCACCAGAACTTAATTCAACCCAAAAGTCCACACGATTCACTTCCCTAATGCCCCAAAAACATCCCTAAATCATCCCTAAGGTCTTACGACGATAAAGGTACAAAACCTACAGTTCATTAGGCCAATCCCGTGTCATATTCACGCCCTAAATCACAAATTCCTTACAATTACCCTGCAGGCATCAAAGTTACTCACTATCTATTATTCCTATCCCTTCAGGGTTAGACAAATAACAAATCATGGTTTTGGACACGAAGACCTAACTGTCCCTTTTTCCCAATGAATTCCACGGTTAGATTCACAATAATAGATTTAGGCCACGAAGGCCAAAGATCACTAATTCTCATATCCACCCTCAAAACCCTTAAACCTTAAATCGACCTTAAATACATTGAAAGTTGCACATGGAAAATCATGAAGGTAATACTCCCCATATCTTAATTGTCGACCAAGGTCTTCTCAAATATTTCAGGGAATATTTCGAAGCTCTTGCCTCCAATCTTCCTCCTCAGAGCTCTGGCCTCAATTCTTTTCACGGTCTAACAAATGAATCATAATCTCTTCACAATTTCCTTTTTGTTAAACCTAGTCTTGGGCCTCACAATTGGGCTTTTCCCAACTTACCCTCACTAATTCCCCTTAAATATCCAATTTGCCCTTAGTCAACTTGTATTTATTTTAATTAATAATAGTATTAATATATTCTTATTATATACTATTATTCAAAATAAATAACCCAAATTCCATTAATTTCCAATATTCCACAAAACCACCGAAAATCACTGAAATGCGAATATTTTTATTTAAATCAATTAAATAAATATTCCAATTAAATTTGGGGTGTTAGAAAGACAACTAATCCTTGTAAGTTGGGTAACTCTCACCTGGTTATTTAGCCTAATGGTGGTTGAATCTCTATAGTCTTCCCAAAGTGGACTAATAAATGCCAATGTGCAAGAACAAAAAAAGAATAAAGCTGCCTTAAAATAAGTCTCGATCCAATCTTATACATGTGAGGGAAAGCGATCAAAAGTGCCTGAATTTGATTATCCAAATGAAGGGGTAAAAAATTAAAAAAAATACTTAAGCCTAAAGCATAGTTGGAGAGGTGACCGAAAGGGGGATTTAGGTAAGTGGTTTTACCGTGGTATGTGTTTGTGTAATACCTTCGTTAATGGACGATTACCAAGAGAACTAGTTTTAACCGATTGGAACTAAGACTCACGTATGAGTATCGACACACCTCACCTTCACAAGTCTTTTATTTGATATATATACAGTTTGATCTAAAAAAAAATTATCCAAGCTTGCTGCTTGAGGTCAAGCAACGGTTTAAGTTTGGGGGAGTTTGATCAGTGGTTTTTATACGTGATTTTACCATGAGTTTTAGTTAATTGTCTTATATGTTTAGTTGCATTTTATTTCATTTTATCGCATTTTATGCGTTGGTTTGGTATTACCATTGTTTTTAGGTTCAGGTAAGCAATCAAGAAGAATCAGAGCAAAAACCGAGAAAACATCAGGAATCTGGAAGAGTTTTAAAAGTGAAACATGTGCCTGACATGGCCACCCGTGTCACCTGATACGGCTCGTGTCAAGATGGTACCAAGAGACTGAAAGTTGAGGGTTGGACAATGGCCTGACATGGGTGCCCGTGTCAGATGACACGGCCCGTGTCAGCAAGTCTATAGCAGATAAGTTTTGTAACAGATAACCAAGGGGCCAACACGGTCGTCCGTGTCAGCTGGCACAACCCGTTTTGGATGATGCGCTTCGTCTTCCTATTTTCTTATTTTTTGGGCTTTTGTGATTCCTATGGGTATTTCGGGTATTTTCCTATGTGTTGGACCTGAGAGTATTTAAGACATATTTTGAGAAGGAAACAAGGACTTTTTTGGCCAGAGAAGAACTGTACTATCAGGATTAGAGAGATCAAGGTGATTGGGGAACTGAAGGTTTTCATGAGAGGAAGCCATTGAAGATCAAAGAAACCTATTATCTTGTAATGTCTAGTTTTTACTTTGTATTTTCTTCGAATATTATGAGTAGCTAAACCCTTCAATACTAGGGGGTGTCCCTGATTTGAATCTGTAATGACTCTGATTTTATTATTGCAATGACATTTCCTTTGTTTTCATAACTGATTTGATCTCTAGCTGTTCTTAATGCCTGCCTTGTCATACCAACAGGGTTGATTTACGATTAATGATTAGGTTGGACTGCCGTTGTTAAGGCTTTGCTTTTGATCATCCTATAGTAGATATCACCTAGGACTAGGGATACCTTATAGGAACCAGAATAATTCTTGATAATTGATTGCTTAATCTCACTTATAATTCTCTATGGACGTAGGAATTAGGGTAGATGATTAAAGGTATTCTCACTAAGGACTTAGGAGTAAACATTCTAAAGAATCGGTAATTAGTAGTTACAATAAGTTGTTGTAGTGTTAATTCATGGTTGTTACTGAGTCAGATCATACACCTTCCCTAGCATGTTAATCATATATTATAAACCACTTAGTCGATTTTCCCTTTTTACTTGAAAGTATTTTTATAATTATGCAAAACCATTTGAAAACCCCAATTGCTTTTGTTCAATTGGATTATTTTAGAGCTTGTATTTCCTATGCAGTCCTCGAGATCGATATTCAGGGAAATCCTCTTTATTACTCCATTGGAAAAATAGTACACTTGCTATTTTCTCGATCACTCCTCTTATACCCAACCCATTTAACTAGAACATCGTCCCGGTGGTGGACGAAGCGATTGCCGATGCGAGAATACCTGCAACAATAACAACAACTTTGATGAATCAACAACAACATCAACAAGAATCTTATTGGATCTCCGTACTATTACAACATGCCGAAAAAGCTGCAAGTCGCCGCCATAGAGATCCACGAGAGAGAGAGAGAGAGAGAGAGAGAGAGAGAGAGAGAGAGAGAGAGAGAGAGAGAGAGAGAGAGAGAGAGAGAGAGAGAGAGAGAGAGAGAGAGAGAGAGAGAGAGAGAGAGAGAATACCACGCGAGACGGAGGGCGATCAGATTAGGGAGAATGAGACAGAAAATTTGGAATGATGGAAGTGGCGAATCGAGGTAGTATAAGCTTTTGTTGTTTTTGCCTCTAAGCTTTGTTGGAACGATGGAATAAAAGAACAACCAGTCGTGCTTTAGTTTTTTCTAGGTTTTCTCTTTTCCCCCTTTGACATTAAGCATGAACGGAACTGGGTCAGAACCGACCCGGTTAACCTTGGATCGCACCCCATGGGCCTTCGCCTCATCTTTTTTATTTTCTTTCTTGTTCTTCAATTTTTTTTGCATATAATAGTTATCGTTTTAATATATATTTTTTATCTTAATTAGTATTTTATTATATCATTAATATTTCATTTTAATTAGTAATTTTAATTTAGGAACATATATTTTTTTTGTTTAATTCATTTGTTAAAATATTGAAACCTCAAAAATATTTTCAATTAGTTTATAAATTAATTCTTTTAATTTTTATTTCTATGTTTGGAGACTTGACTTTTTTTTGTTTGACCTCACGATTTCGATTCATATCTTGACTATGTCACTTGCTCATTACTTTGTGATCGTCATAATTCATCTAACTCATACATCTTCTTAAGGATAGCTTGACGCTTGACATGCTTTGCACTTCACGTGTGTATATATATATATATATATATATATATATATATATATATATATATATATATATATATATATATATATATATATATATATATATATATATATATATATATATATATATATATATATATATATATATATATATATATATATATATATATATATATATATCTTGACTATTTGCTAGCTTTAATTTCACATATTCTAGGTCTTTAATCCACGCATGACAATATTAGGTTAGATTCTCCTTTCATTCTCAACCTTAGGCCATCTTGGCATGATAACATTTAGGATAAAGTCTCCCATAGATTTTCCTTTCTTTCGCTTCCAATCTTTTCATAATCAAAAATCCAAAGAAACACTTAATAAATAGGATGTGTGTGGTACATGGTGGAGAACGAGTGAGAATGGAGCTTCCCTACACTCACTCAGAGTATTTTGAACACAAGACGCTCGACCTTGTTGTTGCACCCCAAAATTTGCTCAACCTTTTCTTTTAGCTTGGCTTATGTTTCATATCATTTAGCATTTGCATTTGCATAGCATTGGTTCTAGACAGGGGATCAAGAGGTTGTGTTCACCATTCAAGAAAGAGTTTTTATGTTCAAACTCAAGCAAGGGTATGTGTTCAAGTCTTCATGGTCATCAGAGTTGGGTCTCAAGGCTCCTTGAGGGGAGAAAGTTTGTGTATGGGTTTCATCTCCTATCTTGAGGATGATTAAAGGCACTTGAGGTCTACTTCTTGGTTAAAACATGATTCAAGGGTTCAATGTGCACCTTAAGGGTTCTTTATGGAGAGTGTATAGTCACACAAATCATCTGCAAAAACTTCAGTCAGTGGATAGGTGTGAAGGGATTCATCTGGTCAACAAAAGTCAACTGTGGACTTGAGAGGGCTCAAGGCTTGGTTCTAGGTCATGGAAGCCATTAGAATTCATCATAGACCATTTATAATGTCATGTTAAGATTAATTCAAGAAGATTCAAGAGTTCAAGAAGTTACTAAATTAGGGTTTTAGATGAGTTCAAGTGTAAAATCCCCTCTTTTAGTCTCTCACTTCAAGGACAAATTTCACCATGATACAAGCCTTGTCTCATTTTCCAACAAACATGAGACTTGTTTATCATCTTTCAAGCTTTATTTTGAGTACAAGAACTCATCCATTGGATTTGTACTTCTCAAGTTATGATGTCAACAAGTTGGTGTCATCAGATGAAGGGAACTTAGAGGCACCCAAAGTCAACTTCTTTCCAAGGCATTTTTCACATGGAACCAAGCTCTTCCTTGTAATACCCCAAATTTTGACCTGAGATTAGTCGTTCCATGCCGCATCACATTTCATTATTGCATCGCATATTAACTAACCACTAACGGATTACACAGTCTGTTTATTTTGCAGGAATCACGTCTGGAACATTTTAGTTGTTAAAGCGCGAAATGGGAATTGACACATTGTTTACTGACAGTCCATGAAGTTAATGTATCGTCAGGGATCTATTGAATAAATAGAGCCTCCGCTTCCGAGTATTTTATTTTATTTGAGGATAAACAAAGATTCACGTAAATTTTGGCATCAGGATTTGTGAGATACGGTAATTAATTCAATGGGCTGAGACTCTATCGTCAATTGAGTTCTGAGACATTTATTTTGTCATTTGTGTTTGAGTAGGTTTAAGACATTAAGCTGGTTCGGTTCAAATCGGGACAAGATTCCATTCGGCGGAATTTCTATTTTAAGCAGTTTATTTTTCTGTTCTTCTGCTATCTGCCAGTTATTTTTGAAGCCAAAGCAGTAGAAATTCTGATTCGGATTCTTGTTTTTGATTTCTGTTTGATTGAGGTTTCTGGGCTGAGTTGGTTTATGGTTTGGTATTTTATCGGAGACGCAAATTGAATTTTAATGCGGAATATATTTCTGTTTTCGCAGTTAATCGGTTTTCTCTGCTTCCTTCCTGTTTTACTTCGTGCAAGGCTATCATCGATTCTATCATCAGGCGCAATTTAAGCTAGAAATATTGGATGGAAACTGAAGGTTATAGCATGTTTTAAGTAAAGCGACACGGGTTGAAATGACAAAGTTTAATTCATTTGATTTTTTTTGAATTTATTCGTATCGAATTTACACGGTGAAGTTTAGTTTTATTGTTTGAGTTTAATCGTTTAAATTTTGATCAATTAAATTTATTCGGAGGTGCGTGACCAAGTTGGATTTAATCGGATATTTTTTGTGGGTCATCCGGTTGCGGTAAAGTTCAAGGACGGAAAAAAAAAATCGGAAAATGATTGTTGGATAGCAAAATAACGTGAATATTTTTATTCATAATTATTTCTTTATTTACAATTTACAAAAGAGAATTTAAATTACATTTTATTTTCCTAAATATCCTAAAATGTCCTTCTGAATATTTCTTCGTGCCGACTTGTCCGATTAATTCTTCCAAGATTCGACTTTTCCTTCCGTACCTGCACGACAAAACTGACAAAACTGAGAAAAAAGGTTAACGTTAGAAAATTCATTTTGTTCGACACCCTCAGAAAAATGTAATCACCGGTGTCGGGAGGGCACGACAATTGCCGCAACCTACTCCCACTTCAATCCTCGACCTCGGCATTAACCGGTAGTATCCGTTCTTTTCGGGACAGCCGAGAAGAAGAGAAAAAGAAGTCCTGGCCCGAAAATGATTTTTGCCGGAAATTTGTTTCGAAGCCAAACGGATTACCCACATGAATCTAAAATCCATATCCATTTATCAAGTAAATATATTCAAGACAAATCCAAATATCTGTATTTCAAAGCCAACCTAAGATCCAAATTCGGAGCTATGGATCCAAGAATAATGTTTCGGCAAATCTAATGTCTGAAAATAAAACGGATATCCAAATCAACATCAGAAAAGAATCAGACTCATCCAGATCTGTAAATCATAATTAAATCCAAAACAATACCAGCCAGCAAATCCGAAATAAAATCAATAAACATAAAATCCGGATCCAAAAGCCCAGCAACAACATAACAAAGTCGTTCAGTCAAAGTTCACTAATAATCTGTTCCGAAAATACTTCAACAAATCTAGCAACAACTTCAGCGGAAATCATGAAAAATCGAAACCCACAAGTCAAATTCGAAAAAAGGATATAAATAATTAACAAGAAGATCCGCAAACCTTAAGTTCAAAAGAGGAAGTCGAAGGCGGCACAACAAGAAGTCGGACTCAGAAGCTCCAAGCTTTATCACCGTCCGAAGAAGAAGAAGGGAATTCACAATTGAAAAGCGGCGGCATAGTTAGGGAATCAGAGAGGTCTCAAAACGACCTCATCATCATTGTCCCTTTGGGAGAAAAAAGAAGAAGATCCGGAAACTTACGAACAAAGAACAACACCGCGGCGGCTGCGGAACACTTAGAGGAAGAATGCAAGCTACAACCGCAGGACCTCAATCTCCAACCTCAGCTTGTAACATCACTGGCCGGAGGCGAACGAAGCACCCAAAGTTCATCTCGGAAAAATGATTCCAACCCTCGAATAGGTGAGCCTTTCAAGTTATTAACCGTTGATTTCATTTCGTTTCAGGGAGGAAAAAATGGAATGAGGGGCATGCAAGTGAGAAGGACGGGGAAGAGAGCTCCGAAAAGTAACATTGGCTTTCGCCGGCGGCTGCGGGAAAGAGATGAAGATATAAGTACCAAAACCTAAATGAAAGGATCACGCATGCCCCTCCCCTTTTGTCTGTGGTTGTTTGTTGGGGGGGTGTTGCACCCCAAAATTTGACCAACTTTTATTTACCTAGCATGATCATCTGCTCCTCATTGATATGTGGGCAGTAGATCAAGGGGTATGATTACCCAGCAAGAGTTATATGAGACTTTGAAGCTAGCCAAGAAGGTTATTCAAGTGTTCAAAGGTTGATATCTTTGTCAGAGAACTCAAGAGATCCTCAGAGAGAATGGTTGAAACCAAGGTTGTATGTCTCATAACTTGAGAGTTGTGGGAGCTCCTCAGATGATTCTAAGACTATGAGGATAGACTTGAAGCTTTGAGAAAGCTTATGAGATGTCTTGAAATCCATCATGAAGCCTAGAGAGGTCATTGTACAAGTTTCAGAAGACTCAGCCATGAGTGGTGGAATTAGGGTTTGACTGGGTCAACCCTAGGTCAACTGATGATTTGGAGAGGGTTGAGACCTAATCCAAGAGCCATGTGATCATGGATTGATGCATTAATATTCTATAAGGATGATTCCTAGACCAACTCATCATGATTGAGGAGTTTGAGAAGTTTTAAGCTAGGGTTTCTAAGGCTTGACAGTGTAAAATCCCCTAGTTTGATCCCTATCTTTAAGGCAGTTTAGCTCAAGATGTGATTGCCATCTCATCTTCCCCATAACATGAATGTTGTAGAGCTTTCTCTTAGCTTTAATTTGAGTACTAGAAGTCCTTGATAGGATTTGTAGAGCTCAAGTTATGACTTTGACAAGTTATAGGTCATCTGAGGTATGTGAATCTGGGTCCTTGAAAGTCACCCAACTTGCATCCAACCTTTGCCCTAGTAGGATGATTCCTATGAACTCTTGGTCAACATGAATGTTTTAGAGCATCTTCTTAGCTTTCTAGAGAGTACTATAAGTCCTTGATAGGATTTGTAGAACTCAAGTTATGGCTTTGACAAGTCAAGGGCATTTTGGTCATTTGGATATTATAGGTCATTTCAAGCATAAGGCCATATCTCCTATTTCCAAGCTTCAAATGGAAAAATCTTCAACATCAAACTTTCTTAGAATGATGTTTTAAGGCTATTAGGGAGGTCATGAGATGTTGAAAAGGCTTGTAGAAAAAAGTGATAAAAATGGCCTAAAATGGAGGCATAAGTTAAATAAGTTGAAATTGGAAATTGGAAATCCCAAGTTACACATCCAAACCATGGCATATAATAGGTCATTTTGACTCTAAAAGACATTCTAAAAACAATGGTTCAGCCACAATTTTGATTTAAGGCCTAGATCATGGGGCTGCTTTGGAAATGGCTTGCTTGCATCTTAAGGCACAAAAGCAAAACTTAAGAAAACTTAATGAACAAGTTAGTTATGCATCTCAACACACCATATATCTCATATGGGGAGAATTTCAAGTCATTTACAAGGGTTGCAAGGGCTATGGCATGAGATAGCACATAAGGAGAAGTGAATTCATAATGTCATGACATGAGATTTCCAATTTCTCATTGGATGGCTCTAGATGGTTCTAGATGATTCTAAACCACTCTATATAACATATAGAACTTGCTCAGATGCAAGGTTGGTGTAAGATTTGAGAGAAGAGAGAGTTGGTCATTTCACTTGCCTCCATTGCAAGTTGAAAGTGAATTCCATATTCTGAACCATTTCCATCCTTTCTTTCAATCTAAACACACTCCATTGATCATATTGAAGCTGTGCAGATCAATTTGAGAGCAAAACCATGGTGAATTGAGGAGTTGGCAATTGGATTTTCAAGGTTGCAAGTCAGAATCGGATTCTGAGATTCAAGCATTCTCCATCCAATCTTTTGCAAACAGAAGCTCTATCATCATCCAAGGAAGGTTTCTGAAGAATTACAAGGCTTGAAGTGAAGGTTTTTACCATTTGTTGATCAAGAAATACCAGGTTAGTAACTTTTCTTCTACATCATGATTTAGGCATGATTAGCAAGAATTGTTAGGTTAGAACTGTTAGAGACCAATAGGAGATGGATTTTGAAGAGTTTGAGAGCAATTGGTGAGGTTTCAGTTGGTATCACTATTTTTGTTTGGACCAAGAACTCGAGTTATGGTGAGTTATATAATGAATTAGACATCAAGAATCAATCAGTGTGAGTTGGTGATTAATCTGAGGTAGTTAATTGCAAGAATGGTTGAAGTTGATGATTGAGCATATCTTTGATCTTGGATCGGGTTTGAGGATTTAGGATGATTCAATTGATGTTAAGATCATGGTTAGATTCAGCATGAAATTCTGGGCAGATTAGGGTTTGGAATTTTGATTTTCCATGAAGAATTGATGAGGTTCGTGTTTGAGGAAGATGGAGCTTGAAGCTCTACATTTCCATGGCTTCTCTAAGAACCCTAGCCAGAGGTAGAAGACAAATGCACAGCCATTGGATGAAGCAAGACTTGTTGACTAGACCAAGATCTCACGGTTGAGATTTAATTTCAGTTGAAGAGGGAATCTGAAACCAGCATGAAATGCATCGTTTCATTAAAAGGGAATTGGGCTGGATTGCTAAACACACCCCACCTTCATGGCCCATTGGTTTTTTAACTGAATTTTGTTGCTTTATACACCGTGTGTTTTTTATTTTCTTTATGTTTTATTAATTGTTTTTCTGATTAGTTTTGGGCCTAGCGCTTATACTTCTTGCACCCCCGTTTTGAGCCCATTCATGAAATTAACTGTCCATAGTTGCTATCTGCACCCAAGTTTTATCTTTTTCATTTCATTTTCTTCCATTTTTCATTAATCTTTGTAAAATCATAATAAATAGGAAATTAATGATTTTTGCATGGGGATTTTTTCTCCCACTTCATGATAATGTCTACAAAATTATCAAATAAAAATATTTGCATTTCATGCATTTTTAATATTTTTTGTATATTTTCCATTTTTATAGCTTTTTAATTCTTTTATGTTGATACATGGTTTTGTAGAATTTAGTTTAGCTAGCTCCCTTCATATTTTTAGGCCATTCTTTTTAGGATAGTTAGATTAGGACTTTAGCTCCCCCCTGGATTTATTCCATATTTTTGTGATGAATTTTAGGGTAGTTTTGCTTAGATGATTTTAGGTTGTGTAGAATTAGGTCAATCCTTAACATAGGTCCACAATAACACTAGAATTTTGGGTTTCTAGGTCAAGATAGACATTGGGGCATATAAGGGTATTAAGGGTAGGTATGTAGGATCCCTTATAAATTATATTAGGTTTTAATATAGTAGTATACTATTTTTAGATGATTTTTGTAGTTGATGATTGTTTGTGTTGCCCTTGGGGGCTTGTATTTTTGCTTGCTTTGCTTTGAGGAGCATTGAGGAGCATAGTAGGAGCATTGAGGAGCATTGAGGAGCTTGAGAGCTTGATCTTGTTTGTTTTGTTGATTGTTTTAGGGTTAGGGATTAGGAAGAGTTTAGCCCTAGTTAACTTCTTTCTTAAACATGGATGGTATCTTTCACCTTCATTCCTCCCTATGATTCAAAGTCCTTCCATGGTATACACCTCTCTCCTTTGGAGGGATAAGTGATGGTACCTAGGAAGTAGAACTTTTGAGGGAACCATTCCTTTGATGTTGAACCCTTATAGGTCACCTTTGGTGGTCAATAAGCAGTTTAACATCCCAGCTTATCTAGTTAAGTGATTTCCTCTGGTTTGAGTATCTTGAGAGATGTTGAGCTTGAGTTTGAAGATGAAGACTTCATTACCATTCCAGCTGAAGCTTGAAGAGCAACAGGAGCAAGTTGATACTTGAAGACCCCTGAAGATTAAGTAAAGACTGAAGGATGAAGTTGATACTTCTAAGTGATTGAAGATTACTCTAAGAAGCTGAAGCTTGCAAGAAGAGAAGACCAAGTTGAGACTGGTAAAGCAGGGAGGGCTTGAAAGCTTGAAGACTAAGTTGATACTTAGGAGGAGGATTCAATTGAGATTGATTTTGAAGAGCTGAAGCTTGAGGAACAAAGGAAGTTGATACTTACTTTGATACCTGGAGACCCTGAAAGGATCAAGTTGATACTTGTGGTTATTAGTGAAGCCTGAAGGTGGAACTGAGCAAGGAGCTGAAGCTCAGAGAAGATAAGTTGAAACTTATGTTGAAGGGTTGAAACCTGGAAAAGCAATTGATATTTGTCAAGAGTGATTGAAGTCTAAAGACTGAGTTGCTGTTGGAAGAGCTGAAGCTTGGAGTTGAGAGAGGAGTTGATCTGCTTTCTTTTCTGTTTTCTTCTGTATTGGCATGTTTTGTTTGACTTGCTTGATGCATTAGGATAAGTCCATATCTAGAATAAGTAGAATCTAGGAGCATGATTGCACTAGAGGTTGAGTTGCTCCCTCTGCTTGTATTGTTACTGTGTGGCTTTGCTTGCGGGTATTCGGTAGAGCCCAGCTCCCTTGCCCATGTGGTTTGCTTGCCTGATGGCATTTTATTTCATTTCTTCTGTATGATTGCAGTTTACTGTCTTGCTTGATAGCATGTTTTACCTTTCAGTATGATTACTGTTATTCATTCTGGCTTGAGGTTGAGATGAGCTTGTGGAGGCTGAAGCCCCACACACATTTCCTCCCTCACTTGCATTGCATGCATTTTACTGTTAAGCTGATGCTTTGTCTGTTTTGGTGTATCATTGACATGATCCCTTAGGACTCTCATTTCCTTTGATAAGGAATTGATGATAGAACTTTAGGTTGAAACCTATGCATGACAACTTCTAGGAGTTCCCTGTTCAAACCTCAACCATAGGATGAATCCTTGGCATGACAACAGTAGGACTTGATAGTCTCCCTCCTAGTTGGGCCTGTTCTCTTCTCATCTCAAAACAGTTTAAGATACAGTAATCATGAATGATTTCTTTCGTACGTTACGAGCCTTAAGCTATCTGAGAAAGGATTGTGGGAGAGTTTCTTTTCCATAGTCTGGATGTTTAGTATGGTACCCTTTGGGTGACATGCGACGCATTCACTCTCAGGTCATAGTCTCTAGTGTGATTGAAATCGCAAACACAATAAAAAACACTTCTTTCGTAAAAGACAGGAAATAAACCGTAGTGTCCCGAACTACGTAAGCTCTGATCTCTCATACCTGTTGAGAGTACGTAGGCACAGTACTGATGTATTGGTGAGCTACCTTCCCCCATAATCCGTCGTAGGTCGAACTACGTTGACTCTGATTTCTCATTCTCTGATGAGAATACGTAGGCATAAAGTGCGACGCTTTGCCGAGTCATTTTTCTTTTCTGTTTAAGCCAGCCTTGATAGGTAGATAGATAAAACCAACCCGTCCAGTAATCACAACAAGCATGGATCCCGTCGAGTACGACGGACGTGAGGGGTGCTAATACCTTCCCCTTGCGTAACCGACTCCCGAACCCAGATAACGGTTGCGACGACCTTGTCTTACCCTTCTTCGTTAGGTTTTTCCGATCGTTTCCTTTCCCGCTCTAAGGGATAAATAACGAAAGGTGGCGACTCTTCTGTTGTGCCGACACCTTATTTTCGCGAAAGCGACAGGGGGGGGTCTTTTATTGGTTTTATTTTTATTTTTATTATTTTATTAAGTGTAGAATTTGATAATAATAATAACACTTAATGCTAATTGTTAAAGTTAAAACATATTTTTCTAATCAAAGTTAAAACAGTTTTTCTTTAATCAAGGTAAAGCATTTTCTCAATAAAGTTAAATTTTGTTTTTAAGTTTAAAACATTTCTTTAACCAAAATTTAAACTAATTTTATTAACAAAAACGTAAAATAATATTCCTACTCGAATTTAAAACGTTTTTAGATTAAAACTATAGTTTTTTTTCCAAAAAATTAAACATTTTTCTTAAATTAAAATTAAAGCATTTCTTTTTAAATCAAAAATGAATTTGTGTAGGTCAAAGACGTTAACTGTAAATAACCTTCTCCTTGAAATGAAAAATCCAAAAATATGAAGTTCTTGATTTAGTCGTCTCGGTTTCATCTAACCTTCATCAATTTGTCTGTGTCAGCTTATTATCATTCATTCGTACTATTTTTGTGTCATGGATGTAATTTATGCGAGGCCATGATCGCAGTTTTTATTTTCGCATTTGTTTTTTGGGATTTGTAATTTACGCGAGTGATCATCACGACGCTTTCTTTACTTTCCGCACTTTAATTCTGCTGTATAATAATTTGTCATATTTTACTTGTTTTCCCGTTAGGCCTCTCTGAAGAAACTAGGTCTAGCCGTATGATCGCTGAGTCAATAGTCTAACCCTGTTACCATTTCAAAACCCTAAATTTACTAGGCATCCCGTCGTAGACGAAAATGCCCTTTACCCTAGCATTAGGTCAAGGAGTCGCCGTACTCTGTTTAGGGTTTCCCGCTGTGGAATCCCTAATTTAACCCTAATTTCAATTACAAGTTCAACCTAGAAATAGGAGTTTCAAGACTCCACGTAAGCGTGTCCTTAAGATACGTTTACTCCCCTTGAAACCTTGACCACAGTCAAGACGTTTCTAACCTCCCTTTCAAGGGGAACTACGATTACTCTGATTCCATTCCCTATCCAGGATGCGTAGGCACAAGATGCGACATCTTGCCGAGTAAACTTAGGATTAACCCTTAGGTCTCTTTAGGTCACTCTATCCCTTAGCTCAGTATATATTTCAAGCAGATAATAAAATAAAAAAGCATACAATAAACAAAAGGTTCCTGTAGAGTACTACAGAAGTTTAGGATGCTAGTACCTTCCCTAAGCTTAACCAACCCCTTACCTAGGTCTCTCCCCGCATTGTCTTTACGATGCAAAATTAGGTTTTCCCTCTTTTGACCTTTTCCTTCGGATAAATCAAAGAGCGGTTGTGAATCAAGAATTGTGATTCAAACTACTTAATAGTTTGATATCCTATTTCCACCGCAACAGAAAATGGCGACTTCACTGGGGACATGCCATAATTTTTTAGGGTTGCCCTATTTTGTTTATTAGATTCTTTTATATTATTAATGATCTGTATATTGTGGGATATATGTTATTGTGAGATAAGTCCTAACCCGGACTTGAGTGACCTTATTATAGGAAGGTGAGATATTCGACGAGGCTTGCCGGGAGTGAGTCCCGACCAAGTTGACTCGAGAATCACCGCTCAGTTGAGACCCTTTCGGAAATGGTTTGGTTGAACGAGTTAGTCGTGAAAACTTTTACTATTTTCGATTGGAGTCTGTGATATTGGGGACCGTAGTACCTTAACACCACCTTGGCCTTATATAGGACGTAGTGCGGGAACTATGTGGGAGTAGTCCTACAATGGTTGCTACGCGATGCTACACTCAAAAGAGGTTCTCTTGAGAATATTATCAACCCTCGAGTCAGTTGGAAAGTTGATAATATCCGAAGGAAGGGCTGATGACTTTGGGCAATTTTTAGAACCTTGTTCGGCAGGTACAACTAACCTTAGTACATGCCTTATGGGGATGGGTAGACCCTAACTCCTTACATATACCTTTAACCTAGGACTTGTGAATATATGTGCATTGCATCTATAAAACATTACATTGCATCACATTTCATGGAATTCAAGCCTTATTTATGAATATTACAGGATACTATGGATTACAATAGAAGGAAAACTTTAAAATATGCTTTTAAAAGTCCTAAGCTAGATGACCTAAGGAAGCTAGGATCATCAATCAAAGATCAAGACGGACTTCGAAACCAGAATGGGAGGTTGTTATCTCTATTGGAATATAAAGTGAACGAAGGAATTCTGTCGGTTTTGCTACAATTCTATGATCCCGACTATCATTGCTTCACATTTCCAGACTATCAGTTATTACCTACTTTGGAAGAATATTCTCAGCTTGTAGGGTTGTCTATTGTGGATAAGACTCCTTTCCCTTTCTTGGAGAAGGACCCTAAAGAACAAGACATTGCTAAAGCCACATGTTTGAAGGTATCTGACATTAAGGAGAATATGACTCGTAAGGGTGAAGTTTTTGGGTTACCTACAAAGTTCCTAATGGAGAAAGCCCAATATTATGCCGATCACCTAAGCATGCCTACCTTTGAGACGATCCTTGCTTTGCTCATCTATGGAGTGTTGCTTTTCCCTAATTTTGAAGGATTTGTGGACCTTAATGCTATCAAGATCTTCATGCAAAGGAATCTAGTACCAACCTTATTGGGTAACACTTATCATTCAGTCCATCTCCGAAACCTCCATGGTGGAGGAGTGATTACCTGTTGTGTACCGTTACTGTACAAGTGGTTTATTTCACACTTGCCTAAGTCCGGTCCTTTTTGGAGTCCCACCCAAGGACGTTGGTCACAAAGGTTATGGCCTTAACTCACTCCGATATTGATTGGTACAACCGTATGTATGATGGAATATTACTCATTGATGGTTGTGGAGACTTCACTAACATGCCTTTACTCGGTTTTAATGGAGGAATCAGCTACAATCCAGTCCGAGCTCGCCGACAATTAGGGTATCCCTTGAAAGAACTGCCTAATAGTATTTGTCGCTACTCGAAAAATACGCGCAACGACGGGGAAGGAGAAAAGGAAAAGGACAGAAGAGTCGCCACCGAATTTTATTTATCCCATGAGGGGAAAGAAAAATATCGAGAAAACCTTAAGAAAAGAATGGACAAGATGGTCTCGCAACCAAGAACAGGTTCGGAAGCCGGTTATGCGAAGGGAAGGTAGTAGCACCCCTCGCATCCATCGTACTCGATGGGAACCATTTGTTTGTCGAATGTGCGAATTTATTTGCTTAAACATTACTATGAAGAGTGTTCCAAAAGATACAGAAAAGGGTTTAGAAACGGGGAAAGAAAGGTATCGCGAGGAAGAAGGGAAAGAGCGGACTCGGTAGGACTTCGCGGTCCTAGGCCTACGTATTCTCAACGGATATGAGAAAGTCAGAGTCGACGTAGTTCGGGAAACTACGGGTATAAGGGGGAATGTGCTCGACAAGGATTGTGGCCCTTGTGCCTATGTATCTTTACTTAAAAAAAGTAAAGAATCAGAGCAGCCGTAGTTCGGCCTACGATTTGTTGATGTTTTTATTGATGATGCTATCGTACGCATTCTAGCAGTTAGGCGTATTGCAGCTCGCTCGTTGGAGACTTAGGCATTACCTGTTTGCGGTAGAACGGACGTATCATATCCTTTTCGAAAGATAAGTTTTCGCCATGTGAGGCAAGATGTCACATTTGATTTGTTGAATTATTTTTTTAAGGGGCGAGATAGGTCCTCGGATAGTAACCCCTACGGGTAGTACCCAATTCTTTATCTCAAAGTTTTTGTTATGAAAGGGTGTGGCGAACGAGGTGTCTTCGTATTGAAAGACGAGTATCAAAACCACACACACTACAGTGAGCGTCTCGACACTCGGAGAGGAAGAAGTCTACACTTAATCCTTTCTCTTTAGTTCAATACAAAGAGAACTTCATTCTCTTATTAAAGTGTTTTTTGGTTTTGAATGGTAAGTGCTTTTGCGACAGAGAACCCTACGGTAAACGTCAGCACTCGGGATAGGAGAAGGCCTACGCCTAACCACTCCACGACCATTCAAATTTTTGTTATGAAAAGAGTTTGAAAATGCACTCGGTGCGGGACCGAGGTTTTAGGAGAAAAAGGCGTGGATGAGAATGTCTTCGTATTGAAAGACAAGTATCAAAACCACTCACACTACAGTGAGCATCTAGACACTCGGAAAGGAAGAAGTCCACACTCAATCCCTTCTCTTTAGTTCAATACAAAGAGAACTTTACCCTTTTATTAAATATGGCGAATCGGCTTAACAATCATTCGAGAAAATTCGCTTGACGTCGGGTCAAGGATTTAATTGTTTAAAAAGGTTTGAGGTGAAGCGAGCAAGGTCGATGGCGGACGCACAAGGCGGCCGACTTACAAGGGTTAAAAACGGCTCGATAAAATCGAGAGTTTGCCTTTTAAAAATGGTTTTTGGAATCAAAAGTCACCAAGGACAATAGCGACATTCCTACTAAAATCATACAACATATGGGATTAGTTGGCTAAAAAAAAATCGGGACATGCCAATAAAAACGGCACGAAGTGCCTTCAAAGAGTTCGCCGTGCGAACTCTTTGAGAAAAAATTTTTGAGGTTTTTTTTTTTTTGAAGATATTTGAAGTCATAACAAACTGCACAAAGCCAGAAATTTCTCATTTTTTTGCAAATTTTGAAGCCATGAGTCGACCATAGGGTCAGCGCATGACTTTCAGCCTTTTCCTACGGCTCGGCGCATAAACACCATGCGTCGACCATACACTCGGCGCACACCATTTTGGTAGACTGACGGGTAAGCGCCCGCCGACTCATGCGTCGATGCATACTGTAAGTTTTTTCAATTTGTCTAAAAATGCAGGCTATGCGTCGACGCATAGACCTGCTATGGTCGACCGTTAGCCTGTTAAAACAGCCAAAATCCTAACTTTTTCTACGTTTTCTTTCGTTTTCGTAGTTTCTTGACAAAGGTTTCTTGGTCCCTTATGGGACCTTACATGATATATACAGTTCAACAACACATAAGAGAGTAAACAAAATGAATATAAGAGCAAAGAAATAAAGAGAGAAAAGTTTGAGAAAATGGATACCCAAGAGTTTCTTCTTCTTGCAAGTCCTCCTTGGTTTTGGATGAATGTGTTCCACTCCTCACTCTATGTTGTGAAGGCTCTTGCTCTTTAGTGGTTCTCTTGGTTCTATATCACTCTCTTTTTCTGGTTTGCAAAGCTTCCTATTTTTCTGTTTTTTAGGATTTTGTTAGCTCTCTCTATTTTCTGGTTTTGCAAATGTGTGTAGAGTGGATCTTGAATGAATGAAGAGTGATCCCTTTTTGTTTACAGCCCCCTCCTCTTATCTCAGCTCCTCTAGGGTTTTCTCTTCCCCCCAAATATCAGATTTTTCATGGGGCAATGTCTCTTGCTACCTTTCCTTATGTCACTCTCTTTCTTTCCATTTCCATGCAAGGTGCTATGCTGTATTTTTACTGCACTACTCTATGTTGTTTTTCTGCAGCACCTTGTGCCTTGCACCCATTTTGTTGGCTTGTGCTTGGACAGCTCTTGGTCAATGCTACTACTCTTTTGACAGCATTTTGAAAATTCTGATGTGTAGAAGCATTGTCACATGTTATGCCTTTGGTCTTGTGACATGTAGATTTTGTGACATGAGGAAATTTGTCACCTTTGCATGGGGCTGTTTTGCCATGATTAAACATGCATACTCTTGGTCCTAAAACATTCCAATGTTGATTTAATCCTTGCATGTTTCTTGGATGTTTGTAAGCATAATGTAGACTTGGTGTGGCATTACCATAACATGAATTTGACTAGAGACTTGAATGAAGTGTTAGAAATAAATTAATTTCTAAACATTACTTAGAGTTGAAAATCTTGCAACAAATGACATTCTTGTAATGTCACAAAACTTCTCTTTATAATATTCTCGCCTTAAATCTTGAATTCATGATGGATTTCCTTTATGTCATTGAATTTGAAAGAAATGAAGAAATGAGTCAAATCTTGAAAGAGGGCAAATTTTGGGGTGCAACAGTATCTATGTGGAGAAGATCTTCTTCGAAGACCACAAAGAACTTCAAGGTCAGATTATATCCTCTTGGAAACATTTGCATAGGAAAGGTCGAGAAAGTCTGGGAAAGCCGAATTGTATGTCCATGGAGCCGTATCTTCAGTGGCTCTAAGAAAGAGCTATTAAATTGAAGATTCCCTATCCTCGCGAAGATCCTTTACCTCCAAGAAAGGAACATGTTCAATATTTCATGTCCGAGGCCAAAACGTTGAAGGTCGCTTTGAAGAAAGCTCAACATGAAGCAGAAACATGGAAGAATAAGTACCATGTGATGGTCGGCGAGTACGATGAACTTCAAAAACAGCTTCAGTCAAGGAACGGAGAAGCAAGTTCTGACAAGAAGAGAAGAATCTATTAGGATTTATGTTCCTCCGAATGTCCGCCTACTCCTTGAAGTTGTGGACGTTGCTTTCTTAGGGTCATTATTAGCTTTTGTGTAGTGATTTTCTTTAAAGACTTTATATTATTCGTAATCCAATTCTCAATTACTAAAATAAAATTTCTTTGCTATTCAGCAATATTCATAAATATTTGAATTCCATGAGATCATTTTGCATTTTAACATCATATTTTGCATTGCATGTGTCTCCCGGTTTCTCATTCTCGGTTCTCTCACCTTCCAGTTTCGTCATCCTGGGTCCTCCGCATCAGTACAATACTAGAGCCTAAGCTCGAAAAAGGATGGAAGAACAAGCTCAAAAGATTGACCGTGTCAGCCAAGAACTCGAAGATCTTCGAGGAAGTGTGGGGCAGATTATGGAGATGCTGCAAGCCCTTAAGGTGAAGATGGATAGTCAACCTACTGTTGTTTCTGAGATTACCAACACTATCGTGGGTCCTTACCCAGCTTTTATTGTTGAGAACATAACGCCTCAAGGTCGTCAATCCAAGTTGGTGCATCCTACCATCGCTCCACCAGTTCGACAAGTTACTCCTCCGAAGTGCAAGACTTCGAGCTTTGACCACCATAGAAGAGCTACACGCCCGAGGAATCACTTGATGGATGCTCTTCAATATCAGCAGAGTTATGTTCAAGGTTATCCAGTTCAGTACGCTTAACAAACCTATGTAGCTACTATTGCACCTCCCTTCAATCATCAATTTCCTACATATCCGCCTGTGCAACCGGCTCCAGTCTATCAGCATCCAGGATATCAGCAACCTCCTGTTCATTAGCCGGCACAAGCTCCTATCAGCTGTCAACGAGCGCCCAACGCTCCTGCCAATCCACTGCCTAAGAAGCAAGCAACTCATCAGAATGGTCCAAATAAGAGACAGTACAAGCCTTGTCCTCCGATTCTGATGACTTTCACCGAGTTGTATCCTTACTTAGTGCAACGAGGTTTGATTACCACTAGAGTTGTGGGTCCACCGCCTAATCCTTTGCCAGCCATCTACGACGCCGCCGCTCATTGTTTATTTCATGAGGGTGCGCCTGGTCACGATTCAGAAGGTTGTCAGAGATTTGTTGGAACAAAAGATATTGTCTTTCGATGATCCTTCACCAAAGATCAAGACTCCTCTCAAGGTTTTCAACATATCTCAGCCAGTTACTTCTCCTGTGAATCTTCCAAAACCGGTATTTATTCAGAAGCCTAGTCCACTTCATTTCAGCAGTCCTCCAGATGATGTGACCCCAATCGACCAAGAATCTGGGAAAGTTAGTCTGAAGGAAGATTCAAAGACTGATACTGAAGCATTGACAGGTATAGATGGGGCAAGCAAGGTGGTTTGCAGTGATCATACTCCCCACTTCATTGAGGCTCCACAAGAGGAAACCACTAATAATGTGCCAGCGTTGAATACGAAGACTTTATAAACTTGTCCGACAGTTCATTTGTTTATTTATATGTATTATGTTTCTTTGATTAAGCATAATTATCATGTATGAACTCGTTTATTTTGATTAATTAATGCATATGGTTGTCTTGAATAAATATATTTGTTTCACTCATTAAAATATTTTTTTCATAAACTTATAATGCCAACTTCACCCGATCTCTCGCTTTGATAGAGAATTGGGAGGAGGATGATGAACCAAAAACGCCAATCTCTTGTCATATGCTTTCTATTGAAACCTGCTGATGATGTAAGGCATTGTTTCAAATCCCAAAACAATGGAGATATAAGGACGATAATCCCTCTTTACCCCCTTTGAGCCTTGAAGTAGGAGTTTTCCTTGCCAAACATAAAAAACCCTTTACTTTAACCTGGGGCAGGGTAGTTTTCAGTTAAATGGATTGAGCGCTCAGACTCTCAAAAAGGAGGAGCGAACCTTCGAGAATTTATCCCTAACTTCTTAGGAAGTTAGAAGTCGATGATTATCCCTCTACTACTAAAAGAGTGAGGCAGTCACAAGCCTTTCAAAAGGGTCACACGACTTAGTCAACAAATATATATATATATATATATATATATATATATATATATATATATATATATATATATATATATATATATATATATATATATATATATATATATATATATATATATATATATATATATATATATATATATATATATATATATATATATATATATATATATATATATATATATATATATATATATATATATATATATATATATATATATATATATATATATATATATATAGCCCGCTAAGTCAATACCTATGAAGGAGACTTAGGCAAAACTAGGGCATTCCGCTGGACTCCAAAGTCAAAAATCCAAAAGACGTCGTCCAGGCAAAAGTTAGGGAATGAAAAAATAAAAACAAAAAAATAAGGGATTACAATAAAGAATCCCCAATAAAGAACACAGTCGTGTGATCAACCAAAAAAGACAATAGATGAATGACTGCCATGTCCAACGCCTCAATAAGTTCTCGACTATGTCAAATCCGATTAAGATAGGAGTGCTCGTGTCCCGTTAACTGAATTAGGATTGGAGAACATCACGAAGAGGGGTGGGCATAAATAACTTCGAGCCTTTATCCTTTGTTTCTTAAACCGTGAACCAAGCCACGATACAACCTTTAAAAGACCTAATTGAAGTAGGAATTCTTTTGAAAGCATACTCGACGGGATAACGTTTCCTGACTCCTGCGAGCTATGCTCAATTTAACGTTGGCATTATAAATTAAACTTATATCCTATCTAGTGATTTCAATCACAAGTTATTGTGATATCTTTTCAAAACAAAAGCAAAAAAAATTCAAGACAAATATATGTGCATTAACTATTTCAGGATTAGCATTTCACGCATGTTTGGTTTCGCCTGATATCTTAGAAACTTACATATAGACGGTGACAACAAAGCTTGAAGATCCTGCTAAGCAGGGGTAGGTGGCACTCCAAGTCGTTTATTGATGCAAGGCTAACTCTCCTAAGAGCTACTTCTGGAAGACTCAGTCATGACATCGTCGATCAGAGCCAGTTACGTCGAGATCCGACCAATCTCTCCAAGAGTTTGAAAACAGTGGGGCAATTGAACTCCATGTTCTCTGTAAAATCCTCTTGAGATGACTCTTCCTCACAACACAGGTACTTTAGGGCATCGCGATTTTCAAAATGGCAACTACTACAAAGTCTATTATGATTAAAACTAGCTTGTTTCACGACTTTCTTCATGCACTCGATAGATTTTACTCCCGGCAGTCTTCATTCCCCAGTAAATATCATCATTGCAGAAGCGCGTCTAAAACCATTTCCTCAACACAGTCCCCAGAGAGACTCTAAACTGACATAGTCCCTAGCGAGGCTATAAGCTGACAACATTATGGACCGAGCCGGTGATTTCCTAGACTACAGAGATCTTACCAACATCTTCCCAGTAATAGTCCCCAGCGAGACTTTAAGCTGACACCACTTTTGGGGATCCATCTGATAAATCCCCAGTAACTCTCAAGACTGCAGAGATATCCCTGGTATCCTCCAAGTGATATATGTTCTTGAGGACCCATTCTCAGTAGGATCATCTGTTCCTCAGTGGAATTGCCTTACGTTCCTCAGGAAATACTTCCCAGGAGACTGCCATATTCTCCCCAAGAGGTCAATATACCTTCCTCAGGAATTTCTGTTGATTTCTCCCCAGTAAGCTCGACGAACTCTCCTCGGGGAAGTTTGATATACTTTATCCCCAGTTGGATGTACCTTTTCCCCAGGAAGCCGAGGTGCTATTCCCAGGAAGTTGCTACACTATCTCCATGAAACTGCCTACCTCCTCATCTTCCCCACGAAGCGGATATTTATTTTATCCCCGGAAGTCTCTGATCCCAAGAGTTCTTCGGCTGATTACGGTTCATGATAGCAATCCCTCCCGTGAAGTCATGACATCATATCCTTGTGCAGAGGTCATAGATCCCCAGTTGAAGTCATGATATCGTACTCTCCAGTGAAGTCGTATCATATCCCCACGCGGAAGTCATGATATTTTCTCCCCAGGGAGGCTGAAAACTTTGAAGCAAGATTTGGTTCTACCATCGACTCTTCCTATCCTCGATAGATGTACTGTTGCAGAGGTCGCCAGGTATTCCTGTCGAGATGTTCATTTCATCTCATGTTTCCTCCTCTCGTCTATTTTGTCAGCATATGCATGAGCCTAAGCATTGCATACTCATTGCCTGACACTTTTCATACACATCAACATACACATTAGTATACACTTTGGCATACGCGTTAGCATTTGCATGCTTGCTATTCGTCGTCCTCCTTTGTCGTTACCACCGAGTAACTGGGTTTGTCCACTCTCTCCAAATAGATCGTCAGCCCTAGGCATACAATACTATTTGTTTCCAGTTTCCCCACAGAGTTCAACCCTCGTGGACGATGGTTATTTTTGTTGCCTTTCCGCGATAGGATAAGATAGTCCCTATTCGAGGTTATTTCCCCAATGGAGTCTTGTTTGTTAGTTCTTTCTAGCCCAGTTCTAGATCGAACTTCGGTCTCGTCGGTCACTGAACCTACCTGGACGTGCATTTATTTTGCACTATCTTTCAAGGAAATCATTTACAATCCTTTGCAGATAAGCGACAGTTCCCAGCCGAGGAGCTTATCGCCTACGTTAAACCTTAAGACGTTGAGTTTCCGCACTCATTCTTAGGCGTCCCGCCGCGGACATGTCATTAAACCTTACGACCTTGAGTCGCCGAATTCATTCTCAAACGTCCCGACGTGGATATATCATTTAAACCTTAAGATGTTGAGTTGCCGCACTCATTCTTAGGCGTCCCGCCGCGGACATGTCATTAAACCTTATGACCTTGAGTCGCCGAACTCATTCTTAAATGTCCCCCGTGGATATATCATTTAAACCTTAAGACGTTGAGTCACCGCACTCATGCTTGGGCGTCCCGCCATGGACATATCCTTTCCTAAACCTTGAGAAGTTGAGTCGCCGCACTCATGCTTGGGCGTCCCGCCATGGACATATATTTTCCTAAACTTTAAGACGTTGAGTCGCTGTACTCATGCTTAGGCGTCCCACCGCAGACAATTTTATCCTTTAGTAAAAGAAGGAACTGAATCGTATTCAGGGCGTCGACCTTGAGATATGAAGAAGTTCATTTTATCCTTTAGTAAAAGAAGGAGCTAAATCGTGTTCAGGGCGCCGACCTTGAAGTGTGAGGAAGTTCATTTTATCCTTTAGTAAAATAAGAATCTGAATCGTATTCCGAGCGCCGACCTTAGATATGAAGAGGTTTATTTATCAGATGAGTGACAATCCCTCCAGTGGAGCTCATCAATCAATTTTTCATCTATTATTCACAGATAAGCAACAACCTCTTTATTTGAGAGCTTATCCAATTTGGAATTTAAGTCCCTTCCAATGATAAGTGGCAGTTCTCTCTCGAGAAAGCTTATCAGGGCGTCTCCCTATTAAAGTCCATTTATTTTGGCATACAGCTGGTTTTACCCTGTATATTTTCTATGGATTTCAGAAAATTATGTTCGATCCTGTCACGAGGGAGAGTTTCCAGAAGCTCGGATGTTATTCTTTGCTCAATGCTCCAGCATTTTGTTAATCGATCCTACAGTCGTGCAGATCCAGTTTTACTTTTACCCTAGAGCATCAGTCGGTCACGCCTGAACTTGCTGAATAATTACTCTCAGATATTCCCCAGTGGAAGCCGTCTCACCGGTACCATCTCCATTAAGTATCCAGTTCTTACTATTCCCTTTCTAAAAGTGACAGTTGGTCGTGCTCGCATCAGTTGACCATCATCTTTAGAATTCCCCGTGTCACGTTGTTTCCCTAGTGCGTTATATTCCCCAATGTGGTTCGTTCATCACGTCTGTCCCCTGTGTCGTCGTGTCATCTGCATCCTTACATTTTTTCATCCCGGCATGCGCATCATACTAAATTCAGGGCATTGTCAGCATTTTTCCGTTTCATTTTGTCCGTAGCATTGCATGTTCACTGCATCTAAGGGCAAAATTTTTGGTTAACTATATTTAAATCCCTTTCACCATGATTTCTCGAGCCTACGTCGCTCAAATCATCCGGTGAAGCTATTTAAATAGGGGCAAATGTAATACCCCAAATTTTTCCCTGAGATTAGTCGGTCCATGCCGCATCACATTTCATTATTGCATCACATATTAACTAACCACTAACGGATTACACAGTCTGTTTATTTTGCAGGAATCACGTCTGGAACGTTTTAGTTGTTAAAGGGAGAAATGGGAATTTACACGTTGTTTACTGACAGTCCATGAAGTTGAGGTATCGTCAGGGATCTATTGAATAAATAGAGCTTCCGCTTCAGAGTATTTTATTTTATTTGAGGATAAATAGAGATTCACGGTAACTTTTGGCATCAGGATTTGTGAGATACAGTAATTAATTCAACGGGCTGAGACTCTATCGTCAATTGAGTTCCGAGACATTTATTTTTTCATTTGGGTTTGAGTAGGTTTGAGACATTAAGCTGGTTCGGTTCAAATCGTTACAAGATTCCATTCGGCGGAATTTATGTTTTTAGCAGTTTATTTTTCTGTTCTTCTGCTATCTGCCAGTTACTTTTGAAGCCAAAGCAGTAGAAATTCTGATTCGGATTCAGGTTTTTTATTTCTGTTTGATTGAGGTTTCTGGGCTGAGTTGGTTTATGGTTTGGTATTTTATCGGAGACGCAAATTGAATTTTAATGCGGAATATATTTCTGTTTTCGCTGTTAACCGGTTTTCTCTGCTTCCTTCCTGTTTTACTTCATGCAAGGCTATCATCAATTCTATCATCAGGCGCGATTTAAGCTGGAAATATTGGATTGGAACTGAAGGTTATAGCATGTTTTAAGTAAAGCGACACGGGTTGAAATGACAATGTTTAATTCGTTTGACTTTTTTATGAATTTATTCGTATCGAATTTACGCGGTGAAGTTTAGTTTTATTGTTTGAGTTTAATCGTCTAAATTTTGATTGATTAAATTTATTCGGAGGTACGTGACCAAGTTGGATTTAATCGGATATTTTCTGTGGGTCATCCGGTTGCGGTAAAGTTAAAGGACGAAAAAAAATCGGAAAATGATTGTTGGATAGAAAAATAACGTGAATATTTTTATTCATAATTATTTCTTTATTTACAATTTACAAAAGAGAATTTAAATTACATTTTATTTTTATAAATATCCTAAAAAGTCCTTCCGAATATTTCTTCACGCCGACTTGTCCGATTAATTCTTCCAAGATTCGACTTTTCCTTCCGTACCTACACGACAAAACTGACAAAACAGAGAAAAAAAGGTTAACGTTAGAAAATTCATTTTGTTCGACACCCTCAGAAAAATGTCATCACCGGGTGTCGGGAGGGCACGACAATTGTCGCAACCTACTCCCACTTCAATCCTCGACCTCGGCATCAACCGGTAGTATCCGTTCTTTTCGGGACAGCCGAGAAGAAGAGAAAAAGAAGTCCTGGGCCGAAAATGATTTTTGCCGGAAATTTGTTTCGAAGCCAAACGGATTACCCACATGAATCTAAAATCTATATCCATCTATCAAGTAAATATATCCAAGACAAATCCAAATATCCAGATTTCAAAGCCAACCGAAGATCCAAATCCGGAGTTATGGATCCAAGAATAATGTTTCGGCAAATCCAATGTCTGAAAATAAAACGGATATCCAAATCAACATCAGAAAAGAATCAAACTCATCCAAGATCCGTAAATCATAATTAAATCCAAAACAATACCAGCCAGCAAATCTGAAATAAAATCAATAAACGTAAAATCCGGATCCAAAAGCCCAACAACAACATAACAAAGTCGTTCAGTCAAAGTTCACTAATAATCTGTTCCGAAAATACTTCAAAAAATCTAGCAACAACTTCAGCGGAAATCATGAAAAATTGAAGCCCACAAGTCAGATTCTAAAAAAGGATATAAATAATTAACAAGAACGTCCGCAAACCCTAAGTTCAGAAGAGGAAGTCGAAGGCGGCACAACAAGAAGTCGGACTCAGAAGCTCCGAGCTTCATCACCGTCCGAAGAAGAAGGGGATTCACAATCGAAAAGCGGCGGCACAGTTAGGGAATCAGAGTGGTCTCAAAACGACCTCATCATCATCGTCCCTTTGGGAGAACGAAGAAGAAGATCCATAAACTTACGAACAAAGAACAACACCACGGCGGCTGCGGAACCCTTAGAGGAAGAACGCAAGCTACAACCGCAGGACCTCAATCTCCGGCCTCAGCTTGTAACATCATTGGCCAGAGGCGAATGAAGCACCCAAAGTTTATCTCGGAAAAACGATTCCAACCCTCGAATAGGTGAGCCTTTCAAGTTATTAACCGTTGATTTCATTTTGTTTCAGGGAGGAGAAAATGGAATGAGGGGCATGCAAGTGAGAAGGACGGGGAAGAGAGCTCCGAAAAGTAACATTGGCTTCCGCCGGCGGCTGTGGGAAAGACATGAAGATAGAAGTACCAAAACCTAAATGAAAGGATCACGCATGCCCCTCCCCTTTTGTCTGTGGTTGTTTGTTGGGGGGGTCTTTTATTGGTTTTATTTTTATTTTTATTATTTTATTAAGTGTAGAATTTGATAATAATAATAATAAAACTTAATGCTAATTGTTAAAGTTAAAATAGATTTTCCTAATCAAAGTTAAAACAATTTTTCTTTAATCAAGGTATAGCATTTTCTCAATAAAGTTAAATTTTGTTTTTAAGTTTAAAACATTTCTTTAACCAAAATTTAAAATAATTTTATCAACAAAAACGTAAAATAATATTCCTACTCGAATTTAAAACATTTTTAGATTAAAACTAAAGTTTTTTTTTCCAAAAAATTAAACATTTTTCTTAAATTAAAATTAAAGCATTTCTTTTTAAATCAAAAATGAATTTGTGTAGGTCAAAGACGTTAATTGTAAATAATCTTCTCCTTTAAATGAAAAATCCAAAAATATGAAGTTCTTGATTTAGTCGTCTCGGTTTCATCTAAGCTTCATCAATTTGTCTGTGTCAGCTTATTATCATTCATTCATACTATTTTTGTGTCATGGATGTAATTTATGTGAGGCCATGATCGCAGTTTTTATTTTCGTATTTGTTTTTTGGGATTTGTAATTTACGCGAGTGATCATCGCGACGCTTTCTTTACTTTCCGCACTTTAATTCTGCTGTATAATAATTTGTCATATTTTACTTGTTTTCCCGTTAGTCCTCTTCGAAGGAACTAGGTCTAACCGTTTGACCGTTGAGTCAATAGTCTAACCCTGTTACCATTTCAAAACCCTAAATTGACTAGGCGTCCCGCCGTGGACGAAAATGCCCTTTACCCTAGCATTAGGTCAAGGAGTCGCCGTACTCTGTTTAGGGTTTCCTGCCGTGGAATCCCTAATTTAACCCTAATTTCAATTACAAGTTCAACCTAGAAATAGGAGTTTCAAGACTCCACGTAAGCGTGTCCTTAAGATACGTTTACTCCCCTTGAAACCTTGACCACAGTCAAGACGTTTCTAACCTCCCTTTCGAGGGGAACTACGATTACTCTGATTCTATTCCCTATCCAGGATACGTAGGAACAAGATGCGACATCTTGCCGAGTAAACTTAGGATTAACCCTTAGGTCTCTTTAGGTCACTCTATCCCTTAGCTCAGTATATATTTCAAGCAGATAATAAAATAAAAAAGCATACAATAAACAAAAGGTTCCTGTAGAGTACTACAGAAGTTTAGGATGCTAGTACCTTCCCTAAGCTTAACCAACGCCTTACATAGGTCTCTCCCCGCATTGTCTTTACGATGCAAAATTAGGTTTTCCCTCTTTTGACCTTTTCCTTCGGATAAATCAAAGAGCGGTTGTGAATCAAGAATTGTGATTCAAACTAATTAATAGTTTGATATCCTATTTCCACCACAACATTCCTCATTTTAAAATAAACATGAGATTTGTTCCTCATTGTCTTAGCTTTCCAAAAAGTCCTAAAATTCATCATTCTCATGTGTGGAGCTCAAGTTATGGTCTTCACAAGTCAGGGGTATTTTTGGAAACCTAGTTTTAGGTCTTTCATTTCAATGACTAATTTCATCCACTTCATGAGCTCTAATCAAATTTTGTGCCACATGAAAGTTGTGTCACATTGCCTTAACTTCATCTTGATCTTAATTTCCTTGGCATTTGATGAATTATGAGATCATTTGGGCCATGATGAGTTTGAAACTTGACTTTTTGGACATGGTTTGGTTTCTTTCCAATACAAGTCACCAAATGAATTGATTTTTGTTTCTTTGGAATTATAATATCATCATGTAATAGTCATGATGCATCTTACCCAATTTGAGCAAGCATGAGCCTTCCATTTCAATCCATTTTTGAAATTTCATGCCATAAAAAGCAAGTGTCCAAACTTTGTGTAGGATAATCACCTCTAATTAAAACCACCATAATTCATTTTGACACACCTCATTTGTCTTAAAATGCTGACTAAGAGACCTAAACAAAGAGCCATACCCGTGTACATACAAAGTTTATTTTTTGGACAAAACTTTCAAATCAAACAATTCCTTCAACATGGGCCTGCGTGGGACTCATTAAGCCCTCATATTTAAACCATAAATCAACCCTAAATGCTCAGAATTAGAGGGGTTACGCAGAGGTGTGAGATTCATCAAGAATTGCATAGGATTTCTCTCTCTTCGAATTGGGTTTCTTTCTGACTTTCCATCCAATCTAGTGCTCAATTCATCTTTTCACAAGCATAAGGAGTGGATTAACACCATCAAAGTGAATCTTACTAAGCATTTGAAGAGCCAAAGGAGCAGCTCCGTTAGGTAACTTTCCACACTTTGAATCTCCCATTTTAGGCACTTATTTAGGTTCAGGATTAGTGCATCTAAAGCCATACTTCATGTAGGCAATGTTTGAATCATTTTCGTGTCTGTTTAAGTTGATTTCAGTTTTTGCATCCAAGTTTCATGGCTTGATTTATCCTAGTTCTAGGAACCTTCTCTGGCGTCTGAGGCTTGAGCTAAGGTGGCTAGTGTTTTGGCATTGACCGTGTGTGCGTGTATGCGTTGAATCTAATTTGGCATGACACTTGTTTAAATGAAACAGTGCATTTCATTTGGAAGTTGAGTTCAACTGGCTTTGGGCTTGGCATTTTTTATAATTGCACCCCCTTTTTGGAGGCCCAGTTGCGCGCATAACATGATTCAGTTCAATCCATCATTGTTGATACACCTCCCGTACTATGTTATTTTCTTTTTATTTTCTTTTATTTGCATTTCCAATTTTAATCATTTAAAATTAGTTTTATGCTTTATAAAAATCCCAAAAAATACATTTCTGATATTTCAAGATGTTAGGTTTATTTTCCATATTTTTATTTTATTTTTCAATTATTTTTGCTATTTTTAGTTGATTTAATGATTGGAGTGGTTTTATACTTGATACCTTGAATTGAACTTGATCATTGACCACAATTAAAACACCCCCTTTGACCAATTTTCCTCTCACACTTAGGTGTTTGGTTGAGGCTTATTTGAGGGCTGGTTTGAGGTCTTGATGATCATTTTTAAATTGTTTCTCATTGGCTTTTTGTGGACCCTCGATGCTTGCTCGATAAAGTGGAACACCTTGCATTGTTTGACACAATTGGTGGTACTTTGAGTTGTCTCTTGCCTTGAGCTTTTGCATTCTGATTTCTAATTGATTCAACTTGAGTTTGATGATTTATTTGGATTTTATTTGGGTTTGATTCTATTTTTAATGGATATCTCAAATTCAAAGTTGTTTTCACTATGTGTATGCATTTAATCCTTGACCTAGTTTTGGGACATGATCATGTGTGATCCCTTGAGGACCTCTTAAGCCTTGTTAGCTTTTGTTAACATGCTTGAGGTGCTTCCTTGCTTGATTAGAGGTCATTTGGATGTGTACCTTGTGCCACAAGTCTCATTTGATCATGTCTTTCCACTTGAATTTGAAGTGTGAGATGTTTAGATGGACTTTGGTCCTCTAATTGAACTTGATCATTCTTGTGTTTGCTTTCCAATTTGAATTTGAATATGAGGTATACCTTTAGGGTTTCACTTCTGACCTTGATGGTTGTGGACTTGTTCATGATGCTTTGGTGATGTTGTTTTCACTTTG
Source organism: Lathyrus sativus (assembly GCA_963859935.3). Lineage (NCBI taxonomy): Eukaryota > Viridiplantae > Streptophyta > Magnoliopsida > Fabales > Fabaceae > Lathyrus > Lathyrus sativus. The sequence goes on along the minus strand of OZ012735.1, from coordinate 302,163,754 downwards.
AAGTTTGCCATGAACAATTGGGCCTCTTTTGAAGTATTTGTGTGCTTTTCTTTACTTGATCATTGTCACTACCGCGAAAATAAGGTGTCAGCAAAACAGAAGAGTCGCCACCTTTCGTTATTTATCCCTCAGAACGGGAAAGGAAACAATCGGAAAAACCTGACCAAAAGGTATAAGACAAGGTCATCGCAACCAATGTCTGGGTTCGAGAGTCGGTTACGCAAGGGGAAGGTATCAGCACCCCTCACGTCCATCGTACTCGATGGGATCCATGCTTATTGTGTTTATCTGACGGGTTGTTTTACTATCTACCTATCAAGGCTGGTCTGAAAAGAAAAGAAAATGACTCGGCAAAGCGTCACACTTTATGCCTACGTATTCTCATCAGAGAATGAGAAATCAGAATCAACGTAGTTCGGCTAACTACGGGTTACGGGGAAGGTAGCTCGCCAATACGTCAGTATTGTGCCTACGTACTCTCAACAAATATGAGAGATTAGAGCTTACGTAGTTCGGGATAATACGGATTACGGGGGTTCAGATTCATCTATTTTTCGATTAGGGTTAACAAACAGTTCCAGCAGTTCGGTGTACGTAGCTCGACCCTTGGAAACTGAGGCGTTACCGTTTGCGGTAGAACTGGGAGTTAACGAAACTCTTTTCTTCAGAAAAGCTTTCCTTTGAATTATGGGCCCACGGGGCAAAAGGTTTGAAGTTTGTTTTCTGTCTTTTACGGAAGAAGTGTTTTTTACGGTTGTCTGCAACTAATATCGCACTAGAGACTATGACCTAGGAGTGAATGCGTCGCATGTCACCCTAAGGGTACCATACTAAACATCCTGACTGTTGAAGAGTGACCCTTCAACAATCATTTCCTAAGTAACTTAAGGCTCGTAACGTACGACATTAGTTAACCTTTATTACTGTATTTTTGATCTGTTTGAAGATGAGAAGAGAGAACAGGCTCAACTAAGGGGAGACTATCAAGTCCTAACAGTTGTCATGTCAAGGATTCATCCTATGATCGAAGTTTGAAACAGGGAACTCCTAAATGTTATCATGCATAGGTTTCAGCCTACAGTTCTAATCATCACTTCCTTATCAAAGGAAGTGAGATTCCTAGGGGATCATGTCAATGGGATACAGAAACATATAAAGCATCAGCTAAACACTAAATAGATAAACAATAAAGATGCACATGCTATGCAGCAATACAAGCAGAGGGAGACCCACTCGACCTCTCGGTAATCAAGCAAAGTCAATCAATAACAGACAAGCGGAGGGAGCTCAACTCAACCTCTTATGCAAACAAGCAAGGGGAGGATCACCTCAACCCTTTAATGCACTTAGGCCTATAATCATCTACATGAGAGCCTATTCTAATGCAACACACCAGACAGTCACAGATACAGTCAAGCAATCAAGCACACGGCAAACAAACAGCAGAACAGTCTTCAGGCCCATGTTGTCCATCAGGAGAAAGGGAAAGAGAACTTCATCTTCAGATTCCAACTTGCTTCAACAAGAGAGTATGTGAATCATCACAAAGATCACTACAGGATGAGGAGAAGCAGGAGGTAAACCAATGGAATCCCTCCAGGCACTCAACCACTCATCTGAGAAAGGCATCCTCAAAGGTTCTACCTTTTGTGATATGCCACACATCCTTCCTAAGGAGGGATGAGGCTTCCACATAGGGACCTTATATCATAGGATGGGAATGGCATGCACACAAAGCAAGCCATGTTTGTTTGAAGAAAGAAAACAACCTCTAAGGCTCTTCTTAAACCCTAATGAGGTATCTACTTACTTACCATTCTATCAATAAATACCTTACCTAGAATCATCTAATGGCCATTTACAAGCCTAATTTATGCACTTAACCTAGTTAGGATCACCTAAACTGAGGCCAATTTGTAAAAATGGGAACTTAATAGAAAATCCTTCCTAAAAATTCTAAGGAAAATATTACATCATCCTACATGTATCAATATGCTATGGTACAAAAATCAGGGGTTAAACCTAAATCAAAAGGTTCAAATTAAATCTAAAACCTCAAGGGTACACTAAAGGGATCCAACAAAGAACACTCCTAAACAACTACCCTAAAACCCTATTTAAAATCATCTAAAAAATATTAAAAAAAATCATATAACATCATCAACATGTATATAATTAGCACACAAAATTTCAAGCCTTAATTCCATACCATGAATGAGAAAGAAAATCAACAAGCTCAGTATACAATCATCTCATTATTAAAAACATACTACAATAGAAAATATGAAATTAATTGCAAAAGAAATGGAAAATTAAAATAAAAACATGGAAATATTCTAGACATTCCAAACTATATCCACAAATTTTCTCAGGAATTATGAACAACATTTATTATTTTTTATGAATTAAAACTAACAAGCAATTAAAACAAAAAAATAAATAAAAAGAAATAAAAGAAATAACTGGAGGGAGGTGTAGCCAGCAGGCAATCCGTGTGTTATCTCGCCTGGACCGAACATGAGGGGGTGCGAACAGCGCGTGGGAACTGGGCCCAGTTGACTATCAATTCAGCATATTATTCTTCTCATTGAAACATTACCAGGGGGTGCAACAAGTTGTTAGAACACAGATTGGTGTTTCTTATATCTCTATGTTTTGATGATAACTTTTATGGAATTTTGTATTAAGAAAATATAAACTCTAAAATTTGTTCAAGTATTATTGTTTCAGGTATAAAATTCAATACTCTTAAAGAAGCAAAATACATAAGTACAAGAAACTATGCAAAGCTCTGAAGCAACAGATGCAAGACTATCAGAAGATTCTGAAGCGCTGCCAGAAGGATCTAAAGCAGAAGCTACATAATAATCTAAAGCGTTAATGAAAGAAGTGTACAAAGAGTTGAAAGCTTTGATCTAATCAGACTCTGAAGTTCTTTTCACTGCAAGATCAGAGGCTTTGATAATCAGACTCTTATCATTAATATTTACGCTCAAGCACATACTGCTGCATACTCTGATGAAGACTCTGATCAAGATTGAGACTCTGATATATTAAGATCTGATCATCTATCAAGGCTCTGAACATCTCAATCATTTTAGCTCTGGTCATCTTAAAGTATTTCATACCTTTAAGCTTGCTACAAGTTCTAAAGTGCAGATTATGAAGACTTCATCCTGAAGGAAGCTTGTTGAAGAAGCTGTAAACTTGATTAGACGTGGTGCTACTTGTAACACCCATTTTAATTATTTAATATTTTTGGTGTTATTTTGTTTAGTGTGCCCTTTGGTGGGGGTGTGTTTGATTATGGTGGGTGAGTGTCCTTGGTATAGGAGGACTATTGGTGGTGAATTGGTGTGGATATAATAATATAATAGATAATAATAATATTGGTGGTATTATTATTATTATTATTATTATTATTATTATTATTATTATTATTATTATTATTATTATTATTATTATTATTAATATTATTGGTGGAATATTATTACTAATATTATTAATGTTATGATTTTGGTGAACTAATATTATTATTAATAATATTATGTATATTATAATACTATTTATTTTATTAGTATTATTAGTGATATTATTTTATTATTATTATTATTTGGGATTAGAAATTAAAAAGGAAATAGGAGGTGAGAGGTTATTAGGGAGTTAGAAAGAGGGAAGTGAGAAGACACGATAGAACGGGAGAAGAGCGAAGAACGGAGGAGAAGAGAGAAGGTCAAGGCTATCCAATCTTGGGAGGACTCTTCACCGATCAGAACAATTATCTAGGTAAGGGGGAGAAACTGATTGAGATTGGTATAATGCATGAAATTGGGTAGAGGGGATTCCTTAACCCCGTAGGAATTTGATGATTATGATTGATATATGATATTATGTCTGTGTTTATGAATGTTGTTGTGATTGAAGAGTTTTGTGCATACATTTTATGATGATTGTGGGATTCTGTGTGATTCCTGTAATATTAGTGATGAACACGAATTTATGACATTATGCCTGTTGTTGTGGTTGTTGATGGTGATGAAATTCGTACATTGTTACGATGTTGGTGAGTTCCTGTATAACATCTGTGGGTTGGATAATGACCATGAGTATTGGTGAGATTTTGTGTAACCTCTGTGGCTTGGGTAATGACCATGATATAGGTTCTGAGATATAGTTTTAGGAACAATTGATTAGAGTAGAGTGTGATGATTGTTGTTGATACTGATAGAGTGGTGTATTTGCTGTTATGAGATTGGTGAAATTCGGTATATTTTCGTAGTAATAGCGATGAGTATGAAATAGGTTCCGAGAGGAAATTAAGGAGCATATGGGTTCTGAGTAACTATGTAGAGTTGGTGATGGATATAATTATAGGTTCTGAGAGGAGAAATTATGGAACAATTAACTAGTGCAGCGTATAAGAATTGTAGTATCGAGAGGACAAGAGATGGAAGTGGAGAAATAGGCTTGAATTTGAGCAAGATAATAGTTCTGGGCAGTAAGGGTGGGTTTTCGTATGGTCATGGGGATGGTGTGATAGTGTGTGATGGGTAGGATCACATTTAGGATAGAAACCCCTAAATTCCATGGTTTTGAAAAGTATGGTTATAGGATATATGACGATATGATCTTTAAAAATATTTTGTTGGCTGTTATAATTGTCATATTATGGTAGGATTTCGAATTCTGAAACCGGGGCTTTTTACGGAATTAAAATCGGAGGTCCGGAAGGCCTCCAACGGTGGAAAACACAGAATTTTCTGCATTCTGTGTTGTTTGCGTCGACTCAAACGCTACAGCGATCAACGCATACTGTTTGCATTTTTCTGGATTTCGCGTCTGTTTGCTATGCGCCGACCCAGCGGTCGACTCAAAGCTGTATATTGGTGAATTTTCTGTTTTGACGATTTTGGTCATAACTTTTGATCCGTAAGTCGGTTTTAGTCCCCGTTCGAAGCGTTGGAAAGCTATTGAGTAGATATATAACATGATATAGATAATATTGTTATTTGCCAAATATTTTTATATCCAATATTTTTGGGGAGTCATTGTTTAATTAAATAGTAACTAAACCATGGATTGATTGAAATGATTTATTGATTATTTACTTGAGTTTAATTGTTGTACACTTAGTGTGCTTGTGTTTATTTGTGGTGTAATATATATAATGTGTGGTGATGTGATCAGGAGGATCGTGTGCACTTAGTTTGCTTGAGTTTGTTTGTCGTGCATTGTTGTCGTGCACTGGTGTCGTACATATCTTGGTGTTTGGTGGGATGAATCATTGCTTAGGAGGAGTGTATGTGATTCATCCGTACTCCTTTGTGAAGAATGGTGGGGATAGATCATATCTCAGTAGGAGCGTAAGTGATCTATCGGGGATAGATCATATCTCAGTAGGAGCGTAAGTGATCTGTCGGGGATAGATCATATCTCAGTAGGAGCGTAAGTGATTTGTCCAGGGTTCGATTGAATGAACCAATGAGTCGGTATCGCATGCTTGGTGTTGAGTTGCATATTTGCATTATAATATGTTATATTGTAATTTGAACAGTAGGTTCAATGATTGGTGTTGTGGGGTGAATATTGGTGTGTTTTACTACCTTATTTGCATGTATTAAATTACCAATATATTTTAATCATGTTTTCTCACCCCTTTGTTGTTGTTGTGGTCTGTGCTTCTCCGGAAGTACAGATGATCCAGGTACTTAGCTAACTTGGATTATGGTGTGTCAGTCGAGTCTAGGATGCTCTGATACGTAGCACGGGACTTGGGTGTTTTTAGTTGCCTTCTGTTGAACTTGTATTTTATTTCCTATGAACGTATCAAAAAAAAAACCTTTGTTGGATTTTACTATTTTGTTATTTTCCGCTGTATTTTGGAGAAAACCTTTTTATTAGGAAATGTTGGTTTTGCTATGTGATATCCCACTTGGGAAGAAATACTCTGATGTATATTTATAATGTTTATTATTTTAATTGTTTTGGGAAGTGGGGTGTTACAATTGGTATCAGAGCAGGTCGGTCCGTGTGGCCAGTGTAGTTGAGTCTGTCCTTTAGGATAGAGTTGAGTATCTTGTAACCTGGTGTTGTTATTTTGAGCAGTATGGCAGGAAGGAACGATGTTGCGTTGGCTGCTGCTATGCAAGCAATGGCACAGGCGGTTGCTAGTCAGAACCAAACTGCAGATGCCCAATTCAGGAGTTTGGCGCAGTTTCGGAGCAACAAGCCGCCGACGTTTGAAGGAGGAATTCTGGATCCTGAAGTTGCACAGAAGTGGCTGAAGGCAATCGAGAAAATCTTCAGGACTATGGATTTTAATGATGAGCAAAAGGTGAGGTTTGGTACTCACGTGCTGGAGGGTGAGGCTGAAGCTTGGTGGGACAACAGTCGCCAAAGATTGGAAGCTGCTGGAACTGCCATTACCTGGGAGGTGGTTCGGAAAGGTTTACTGGAAAAGTATTTTCCGAAAGATATTCGAAGCGCTAAGGAGATTGAATTCTTAGAGCTGAAGCAGGGTAGTATGACGGTGGCAGAGTACGCTACTAAGTTTGAGGAGCTGGTGCAGTATTGTCCTTACTACAATGTTGATGGGGCAATGACTTCTAAGTGTCTAAAGTTTGAGAATGGACTGCGTCCAGAGATTAAGTTGGGGATTGCTTGTCAGAAGATCCGGAGTTATCCTGAGCTGGTAAGCAGGAGCAGAATTTATGATAATGACAATCGGGCAAGGATTACACACTACAAAGTTGTTAATGACCGTAAGGGTAAGCAGAGGTTCAGTGGTACTCCTTATAGTGTTATTGCTGATAAGGGAAAGCGTAAAGCTGTTGTTGATAAGAAGCCCAGAGAGGGAAAAACATCTGCTGATGGGAAATGTTTTCGGTGCGGTGGCATGGGACACCGTGCTAATGATTGTCCTAATGAAGTAAAGAAGTGTTTTAAGTGTGGGAAGCCAGGTCATGTGATAGCTGATTGCAGAGCTACTATGCTGACCTGTTATAACTGTGGTGAGAAGGGCCACATCAGTACCCATTGTGAGAAGCCGAAGAAGCCTCAGACATCTCCGGCTGGTGGGAAAGTGTTTGCTTTGGCAGGAACTCAAGCTGTCAGAGATGAGCGAGTTATCAAAGGTACTTGTATTATCAATAATATTCCTTTGACTGCTATTATTGATACGGGTGCAACCCACTCGTTTATTTCTGTTGACTGAATGAAGAGGATAGGATTGGTGTCGTCTACTCTTGAGAGACGAATGACTATTGAGAGACCCTCTATTGGTTCAGTGACTACTTCTTTAGTATGTTTAAAGTATCCGCTAAGTATTTTCGGTAGAGACTTTGGAGTGGATCTGATTTGTCTACCACTTGGTAATTTGGAGGTTATTCTGGGTATGAATTGGTTGGAGTTCAACCGAGTCTACATCGACTGTTTTCGAAAGAAATTGTTGTTCCTTACTCCTGAAGAGGAAGCGGTGGCGAGTTCTTTATCTAATAAAGAATTGAGGATCTTGTTGGAAGACGAAGCCAAAGTGTTTGCTTTATTTGCATCATTATCGGTGGATAGCAAAGCGTCGATGGAGGAATTGGCAGTGGTGAATGAATTTTCGGAAGTGTTTCCTGATGACATTACGGAATTGCCTCCGACGAGAGAAGTTGAATTTAGTATTGATCTTGTTCCTGGTACGAGACCTATTTCTATGGCGCCGTATAGGATGTCTACAGTAGAGTTATCCGAGTTGAAGTCTATTGGAGAACTGTTGGATAGAAAGTTTATTAGACCGAGTGTGTCGTCGTGGGGAGCTCCAGTGTTATTGGTGAAGAAGGATGGTAGTATGCGTCTGTGCATCGATTACCGTCAGTTGAATAAAGTGACTATTAAGAATAAGTATCCTCTACCTAAGATTGATGATTTGATGGATCAGCTGGTGGGAGCTCGAGTGTTCAGTAAGATCGACTTGAGATCGGGTTATCATCAGATTAGAGTAAAAGAAGGTGATATTCAGAAGACAGCTTTTAGGACTCGATATGGACATTACGAATATGTTGTAATGCCGTTTGGAGTGACTAATGCGCCGGCAGTATTTATGGAGTATATGAACAGATTTTCCATTCTTACTTGGATCAATTCATTATGGTATTTATTGACGATATACTAATTTATTCTAAATCTGATGAAGAACATGCAGGACACCTGAGAATTGCCTTGTAGGTGCTAAAGGAAAATAAGTTGTTTGCTAAACTGTCGAAGTGTGACTTCAGTTTAAGTTATCGTCCAGGAAAGGCCAATGTAGTGGCAGATGCTTTGAGTAGGAAAGCAATTCATATGTCGGCTATGATGGTGAAAGAAATTGAGTTAATTGAACAGTTCAGAGATTTGAGTATGGTTTGGTAAACTACTGCAGGTAGTGTAATGTTGGGTATGTTACAGGTGAATAATGACTTCTTGGATACGATTAGAGAGAATCAGAAGTTGGATGTAAAATTAGTGGATTTGATACCTGGAGTAGAAAGTAACTCCGATAGTGACTTTAAATTGGATAGTACAGGTGGGTTGAGATTTAGAGGCAGGATTTGTGTACCAGATGATGAAGAATTGAAAAAGTCAATTTTAAGTGAAGGACATCGTAGTAGTTTGAGTATCCATCCGGGAGCTACGAAGATGTATCATGATTTGAAGAAATTATTTTGGTTGTCTGGTATGAAAAGAGACATTGCTCAATTTGTGTATGCCTGTTTGACGTGTCAGAAGTCGAAGGTGGAACACCAGAGACCGTCTGGATTTATGCAACCATTAGAGATTCCGGTTTGGAAATGGGATTGCATTACTATGGAATTTGTTACAGGTTTGCCGAATACGGCGAGAGGTTTGATGCTATATGGGTGATTGTGGATCGATTGACGAAGTCTGCACACTTTGTGCCGATCAATATTAGTTTCCCGTTGACGAAGCTGGCAAAGATTTATATTCGAGTAATTGTAAAGTTACATGGTGTTCCGTCCAGTATTGTGTCGGATAGAGACCCGAGGTTTACTTCGGAATTTTGGAAGAGCTTACAGGAAGCTTTGGGTACTAAGTTGAAGTTGAGTTCAGCTTATCATCCGCAAACTGATGGTCAGTCAGAGAGGACTATTCAGTCGCTTGAGGATTTGCTGAGAGCTTGTGTGTTGGAGAAGGGTGGTGCGTGGGATACTCATTTACCATTGATTGAGTTCACGTACAATAACAGTTACCATTCAAGTATCGGAATGGCACTGTTTGAAGCTTTGTATGGGAGGAGGTGTAAGACTCCTCTGTTTTGGTATGAGACTGGTGAGAATGCGGTGCTTGGACCAGAGATTATACAGCAGACTACTGAGACAATTCAGATGATTCGTGAGAAAATGAAAGTGTCTTAGAGTAGGTAGAAAAGTTATCATGATAACCGGAGGAAAGAGTTGGAATTCAGTGTAGGTGATCACGTATTCCTCAGAGTGAACCCGATGACTGGTGTGGGTCGTGCATTGAAGTCCAAGAAGCTGGATCCTAAGTTTATTGGACCTTATCAGATTTTGCAGAGAGTTGGTGTTGTGGCTTACAGGGTGGCGTTGCCGCCTGAATTGTCGAATCTACATGATGTGTTTCATGTGTCGCAATTGCGAAAGTATGTTTCGGATCCATCTCATGTGATTTCGAGGGATGATGTTCAGTTTCGGGATAATCTTACTATTGAGACGATGTCGTTGAGGATCGAGGATCGTAAGATGAAACAGTTCCGAGGGAAGGAGATACCTTTGGTGAAGGTAGCTTGGGGAGGTGCTGCAGGAGGCAGTGTGACCTGGGAGTTGGAAAGCAGGATGCGGGAAGCGTATCCAGAATTGTTTCCATCAGGTAATTTTCGAGGACGAAAATAATTAAAGTGGGGGAGAGTTGTAACACCCATTTTAATTATTTAATATTTTTGGTGTTATTTTGTTTGGTGTGCCCTTTGGTGGGGGTGTGTTTGATTATGGTGGGTGAGTGTCCTTGGTATAGGAGGATTATTGGTGGTGAATTGGTGTGGATATAATAATATAATAGATCATAATAATATTAGTGGTATTATTATTATTATTATTATTATTATTATTATTATTATTATTATTATTATTATTATTATTGGTGGAATATTATTACTAATATTATTAATGTTATGATTTTGGTGAACTAATATTATTATTAATAATATTATGTATATTATAATACTATTTATTTTATTAGTATTATTAGTGATATTATTTTATTATTATCATTATTTGGGATTAGAAATTAAAAAGGAAATAGGAGGTGAGAGGTTATTAGGGAGTTAGAAAGAGGGAAGTGAGAAGACACGATAGAACGGGAGAAGAGTGAATTGGGAGAAGAGCGAAGAACGGAGGAGAAGAGAAAAGGTCAAGGCTATCCAATCTTGGGAGGACTCTTCACCGATCAGAATAATTATCCAGGTAAGGGGGAGAAACTGATTGGGATTGGTATAATGCATGAAATTGGGTAGAGGGGATTCCTTAACCCCGTAGGAATTTGATGATTATGATTGATATATGATATTATGCCTGTGTTTATGAATGTTGTTGTGATTGAAGAGTTTTGTGCATACATTTTATGATGATTGTGGGATTCTGTGTGATTCCTGTAATATTAGTGATGAACACGAATTTATGACATTATGTATGTTGCTGTGGTTGTTGATGGTGATGAAATTCGTACATTGTTACGATGTTGGTGAGTTCCTGTATAACCTCTGTGGGTTGGATAATGACCATGAGTATTGGTGATATTTTGTGTAACCTCTGTGGCTTGGGTAATGACCATGATATAGGTTCTGAGATATTGTTTTAGGAACAATTGATTAGAGTAGAGTGTGATGATTGTTGCTGATACTGATAGAGTGGTGTATTTGCTGTTATGAGATTGGTGAAATTCGGTATAATTTCCGTAGTAATAGCGATGAGTATGAAATAGGTTCCGAGAGGAAATTAAGGAGCATATGGGTTCTGAGTAACTATGTAGAGTTGGTGATGGATATAATTATAGGTTCTGAGAGGAGAAATTATGGAATAATTAACTAGTGCAGCGTATAAGAATTGTAGTATCGAGAGGACAAGAGATAGAAGTGGAGAAATAGGCTTGAATTTGAGCAAGATAATAGTTCTGGGCAGTAAGGGTGGGTTTTCGTATGGTCATGGGGATGGTGTGATAGTGTGTGATGGGTAGGATCACATTTAGGATAGAAACCCCTAAATTCCATGGTTTTGAAAAGTATGGTTATAGGATATATGATGATATGATCTTTAAAAATATGTTGTTGGCTGTTATAATTGTCATATTATGGTAGGATTTCGAATTCTGAAACCGGGGCTTTTTACGGAATTGAAATCGGAGGTCCGGAAGGCCTCCAACGGTGGAAAACACAGAATTTTCTGCATTCTGCGCTGTTTGTGTCGACTCAAACGCTGCAGCGGTCAACGCATACTGTTTGCGTTTTTCTGGATTTCGCGTCTGTTTGCTATGCGCCGACCCAGCGGTCGACTCAAAGCTGTATATTGGTGAATTTTCTGTTTTGACAATTTTGGTCATAACTTTTGATCCGTAAGTCGGTTTTAGTCCCCGTTCGAAGCGTTCGAAAGCTATTGAGTAGATCTATAACATGGTATAGATAATATAGTTATTTGACAAATATTTTTATATCCAATATTTTTGGGGAGTCATTGTTTAATTAAATAGTAACTAAACCATGGATCGATTGAAATGATTTATTGATTATTTACTTGAGTTTAATTATTGTTCACTTAGTGTGCTTGTGTTTATTTGTGGTGTAATATATATAATGTGTGGTGATGTGATCAGGAGGATTGTGTGCACTTAGTTTGCTTGAGTTTGTTTGTCGTGCATTGTTGTCGTGCACTGGTGTCGTACATATCTTGGTGTTTGGTGGGATGAATCATTGCTCAGGAGGAGTGTATGTGATTCATCCGTACTCCTTTGTGAAGAATGGTGGGGATAGATCGTATCTCAGTAGGAGCGTAAGTGATCTATCGGGGATAGATCATATCTCAGTAGGAGCGTAAGTGATCTGTCGGGGATATATCATATCTCAGTAGGAGCGTAAGTGATCTGTCCAGGGTTCGATTGAATGAACCAATGAGTCGGTACCGCATGCTTGGTGTTGAGTTGCATATTTGCATTATAATATGTTATATTGTAATTTGAATAGTAGGTTCGATGATTGATGTTTTGGGGTGAATATTGGTGTGTTTTACTACCTTATTTGCATGTATTAAATTACCAATATATTTTAATCATGTTTTCTCACTCCTTTGTTGTTGTTGTGGTCTGTGCTTCTCCGGAAGTACAGATAATTCAGGTACTTAGCTAACTTGGATTATGGTGTGTCAGTCGAGTCTAGGATGCTCTGATACGTAGCACGGGACTTGGGTGTTTTTAGTTGCCTTCTGTTGAACTTGTATTTTATTTCCTATGAACGTATCAAAACAAAACTTTGTTGGATTTTACTATTTTGTTATTTTCCGCTGTATTTTGGAGAAAACCTTTTTATAAGGAAATGTTGGTTTTGCTATGTGATATCCCACTTGGGAAGAAATACTCTGATGTATATTTATAATGTTTATTATTTTAATTGTTTTGGGAAGTGGGGTGTTACAATTGGTATCAGAGCAGGTCGATCCGTGTGGCTAGTGTAGTTGAGTTGAGTTTGTCCTTTAGGTTAGAGTTGAGTATCTTGTAACCTGGTGTTGTTATTTTGAGCAGTATGGCAGGAAGGAACGATGTTGCGTTGGCTGTTGCTATGCAAGCAATGGCACAGGCGGTTGCTAATCAGAACCAAACTGCAGATGCCCAATTCAGGAGTTTGGCGCAGTTTCGGAGCAACAAGCCGCGGACGTTTGAAGGAGGAATTCTGGATCCTGAAGCTGCACAGAAGTGGCTGAAGGCAATCGAGAAAATCTTCAGGACTATGGATTTTAATGATGAGCAAAAGGTGAGGTTTGGTACTCACGTGCTGGAGGGTGAGGCTGAAGCTTGGTGGGACAACAGTCGCCAAAGATTGGAAGCTGCTAGAACTGCCATTACCTAGGAGGTGGTTCGGAAAGGTTTACTGGAAAAGTATTTTCCGAAAGATATTCGAAGCGCTAAGGAGATTAAATTCTTAGAGCTGAAGCAGGGTAGTATGACGGTGGCAGAGTACGCTACTAAGTTTGAGGAGCTGGTGCAGTATTGTCCTCACTACAATGTTGATGGGGCAATGACTTCTAAGTGTCTAAAGTTTGAGAATGGACTGCGTCCAGAGATTAAGTTGGGGATTGCTTGTCAGAAGATCCGGAGTTATCCCGAGCTGGTAAGCAGGAGCAGAATTTATGATAATGACAACCGGGCAAGGATTGCACACTACAAAGTTGTTAATGACCGTAAGGGTAAGCAGAGGTTCAGTGGTACTCCTTATAGTGTTGTTGCTGATAAGGGAAAGCGTAAAGCTGTTGTTGATAAGAAGCCCAGAGAGGGAAAAACATCTGCTGATGGGAAATGTTTTCGGTGCGGTGGCATGGGACACCGTGCTAATGATTGTCCTAATGAAGTAAAGAAGTGTTTTAAGTGTGGGAAGCCAGGTCATGTGATAGCTGATTGCAGAGCTACTATGCTGACCTGTTATAACTGTGGTGAGAAGGGTCACATCAGTACCCATTGTGAGAAGCCGAAGAAGCCTCAGACATCTCCGGCTGGTGGGAAAGTGTTTGCTTTGGCAGGAACTCAAGCTGTCAGAGATGAGCGAGTTATTAAAGGTACTTGTATTATCAATAATATTCCTTTGACTGCTATTATTGATACGGGTGCAACCCACTCGTTTATTTCTGTTGACTGTGTGAAGAGGATAGGATTGGTGTCGTCTACTCTTGAGAGACGAATGACTATTGAGAGACCCTCTATTGGTTCAGTGACTACTTCTTTAGTATGTTTGAAGTGTCCGCTGAGTATTGTCGGTAGAGACTTTAGAGTGGATCTGATTTGTCTACCACTTGGTAATTTGGACGTTATTCTGGGTATGAATTGGTTGGATCAACCGAGTCTACATCGACTGTTTTTGAAAGAAATTGTTGTTCCTTACTCCTGAATAGGAAGCGGTGGCGAGTTCTTTATCTAATAAAGAATTGAGGATCTTGTTGGAAGACGAAGCCAAAGTGTTTGCTTTATTTGCATCATTATCGGTGGATAGCAAAGTGTCGATGGAGGAATTGGCAGTGGTGAATGAATTTTCGGAAGTGTTTCCTGATGACATTACGGAATTGCCTCCGACGAGAGAAGTTGAATTCAGTATTGATCTTGTTCCTGGTACGAGACCTATTTCTATGGCGCCGTATAGGATGTCTGCAGTAGAGTTATCCGAGTTGAAGTCTCAGATTGGAGAACTGTTGGATAGAAATTTTATTAGACCGAGTGTGTCGTCGTGGGGAGCTCCAGTGTTATTGGTGAAGAAGGATGGTAGTATGCGTATGTGCATCGATTACCGTTAGTTGAATAAAGAGATTATTAAGAATAAGTATCCTCTACCTAGGATTGATGATTTGATGGATCAGCTGGTGGGAGCTCGAGTGTTCAGTAAGATCGACTTGAGATCGGGTTATCATTAGATTAGAGTAAAAGAAGGTGATATTCAGAAGACAGCTTTTAGGACTCGATATGGACATTACGAATATGCTGTAATGCCGTTTGGAGTGACTAATGCGCCGGCAGTATTTATGGAGTATATGAAAAGAATTTTCCATTCTTACTTGGATCAATTCATTATGGTATTTATTAACGATATACTAATCTATTCTAAATCTGATGAAGAACATGCAGGACACCTGAGAATTGCCTTGCAGGTGCTAAAGGAAAATAAGTTGTTTGCTAAACTGTCGAAGTGTGACTTCAGTTTAAGTTATCATCTAGGAAAGGCCAATGTAGTGGCGGATGCTTTGAGTAGGAAAGCAATTCATATGTCGGCTATGATGGTGAAAGAAATTGAGTTAATTGAACAGTTCAGAGATTTGAGTATGGTTTGGGAAACTACTGCAGATAGTGTAATGTTGGGTATGTTACAGGTGAATAATGACTTCTTGGATACGATTAGAGAGAATCAGAAGTTGGATGTGAAATTAGTGAATTTGATACCTGGAGTAGAAAGTAACTCCGATAGTGACTTTAAATTGGATAGTACAGGTGTGTTGAGATTTAGAGGCAGGATTTGTGTACCAGATGATGAAGAATTGAAAAAGTCAATTTTAAGTGAAGGACATCGTAGTAGTTTGAGTATCCATCCGGGAGCTACGAAGATGTATCATGATTTGAAGAAATTATTTTGGTGGTCTGGTATGAAAAGAGACATTGCTCAATTTGTGTATGCATGTTTGACGTGTCAGAAGTCGAAGGTGGAACACCAGAGACCGTTTGGATTTATGTAACCATTAGAGATTCCGGTTTGGAAATGGGATTGCATTACTATGGATTTTGTTACAGGTTTGCCGAATACGGCGAGAGGTTTGATGTTATATGGGTGATTGTGGATCGATTGACGAAGTCTGCACACTTTGTGCAGATCAATATTACTTTCCCGTTGACGAAGCTGGCGGAGATTTATATTCGAGTAATTGTAAAGTTACATGGTGTTCCATCTAGTATTGTGTCGAATAGAGACCCGAGGTTTACTTCGGAATTTTGGAAGAGCTTACAGGAAGCTTTGGGTACTAAGTTGAAGTTGAGTTCAGCTTATCATCCACAAACTGATGGTCAGTCAGAGAGGACTATTCAGTCGCTTGAGGATTTGCTGAGAGCTTGTGTGTTGGAGAAGGGTGGTGCGTGGGATACTCATTTACCATTGATTGAGTTCACGTACAATAACAGTTACCATTCAAGTATCGGAATGGCACCATTTGAAGCTTTGTATGGGAGGATGTGTAGGACTCCTCTGTGTTGGTATGAGACTGGTGAGAATGCGGTGCTTGGACTAGAGATTGTACAGCAGACTACTGAGACAATTCAGATGATTCGTGAGAAAATGAAAGTGTCTCAGAGTAGGCAGAAAAGTTATCATTATAACCGGAGGAAAGAGTTGGAATTCAGTGTAGGTGATCACGTATTCCTCAGAGTTAACCCGATGACTGGTGTGAGTCGTGCATTGAAGTCCAAGAAGATGGATCCTAAGTTTACTGGACCTTATCAGATTTTGCAGAGAGTTGGTGTTGTGGCTTACAGGGTGGCGTTGCCGCCTGAATTGTCGAATCTACATGATGTGTTTCATGTGTCGCAATTGTGAAAGTATGTTTCGGATCCATCTCATGTGATTTCGAGGGATGATGTTCAGTTTCGGGAGAATCTTACTATTGAGACGATGCCGTTGAGGATCGAGGATCGTAAGATGAAACAGCTCCGAGGGAAGGAGATACGTTTGGTGAAGGTAGCTTGGGGAGGTGCTGCAGGAGGCAGTGTGACCTGGGAGTTGGAAAGCAGGATGCGGGAAGCGTATCCAGAATTGTTTCCATCAGGTAATTTTCGAGGACGAAAATAATTAAAGTGGGGGAGAGTTGTAACACCCATTTTAATTATTTAATATTTTTGGTGTTATTTTGTTTGGTGTGCCCTTTGGTGGGGGTGTGTTTGATTATGGTGGGTGAGTGTCCTTGGTATAGGAGGATTATTGGTGGTGAATTGGTGTGGATATAATAATATAATAGATCATAATAATATTAGTGGTATTATTATTATTATTATTATTATTATTATTATTATTATTATTATTATTATTATTATTATTATTATTATTATTATTATTATTATTATTGGTGGAATATTATTACTAATATTATTAATGTTATGATTTTGGTGAACCAATATTATTATTAATAATATTATGTATATTATAATACTATTTATTTTATTAGTATTATTAGTGATATTATTTTATTATTATCATTATTTGGGATTAGAAATTAAAAAGGAAATAGGAGGTGAGAGGTTATTAGGGAGTTAGAAAGAGGGAAGTGAGAAGACACGATAGAACGGGAGAAGAGTGAATTGGGAGAAGAGCGAAGAACGGAGGAGAAGAGAGAAGGTCAAGGCTATCCAATCTTGGGAGGACTCTTCACCGATCAGAACAATTATCCAGGTAAGGGGGAGAAACTGATTGGAATTGGTATAATGCATGAAATTGGGTAGAGGGGATTCCTTAACCCCGTAGGAATTTGATGATTATGATTGATATATGATATTATGTCTGTGTTTATGAATGTTGTTGTGATTGAAGAGTTTTGTGCATACATTTTATGATGATTGTGGGATTCTGTGTGATTCCTGTAATATTAGTGATGAACACGAATTTATGACATTATGTATGTTGCTGTGGTTGTTGATGGTGATGAAATTCGTACATTGTTACGATGTTGGTGAGTTCCTGTATAACCTCTGTGGGTTGGATAATGACCATGAGTATTGGTGATATTTTGTGTAACCTCTGTGGCTTGGGTAATGACCATGATATAGGTTCTGAGATATTGTTTTAGGAACAATTGATTAGAGTAGAGTGTGATGATTGTTGCTGATACTGATAGAGTGGTGTATTTGCTGTTATGAGATTGGTGAAATTCGGTATAATTTCCGTAGTAATAGCGATGAGTATGAAATAGGTTCCGAGAGGAAATTAAGGAGCATATGGGTTCTGAGTAACTGTGTAGAGTTGGTGATGGATATAATTATAGGTTCTGAGAGGAGAAATTATAGAACAATTAACTAGTGCAGCGTATAAGAATTGTAGTATCGAGAGGACAAGAGATAGAAGTGGAGAAATAGGCTTGAATTTGAGCAAGATAATAGTTCTGGGCAGTAAGGGTGGGTTTTCGTATGGTCATGGGGATGGTGTGATAGTGTGTGATGGGTAGGATCACATTTAGGATAGAAACCCCTAAATTCCATGGTTTTGAAAAGTATGGTTATAGGATATATGATGATATGATCTTTAAAAATATGTTGTTGGCTGTTATAATTGTCATATTATGGTAGGATTTCGAATTCTGAAACCGAGGCTTTTTACGGAATTGAAATCGGAGGTCCGGAAGGCCTCCAACGGTGGAAAACACAGAATTTTCTGCATTCTGCGCTGTTTGCGTCGACTCAAACGCTGCAGCGGTCAACGCATACTGTTTGCGTTTTTCTGGATTTCGCGTCTGTTTGCTATGCGCCGACCCAGCGGTCGACTCAAAGTTGTATATTGGTGAATTTTCTGTTTTGACAATTTTGGTCATAACTTTTGATCCGTAAGTCGGTTTTAGTCCCCGTTCGAAGCGTTCGAAAGCTATTGAGTAGATCTATAACATGGTATAGATAATATAGTTATTTGCCAAATATTTTTATATCCAATATTTTTGGGGGGTCATGGTTTAATTAAATAGTAACTAAACCATGGATCGATTGAAATTATTTATTGATTATTTACTTGAGTTTAATTGTTGTGCACTTAGTGTGCTTGTGTTTATTTATGGTGTAATATATATATAATGTGTGGTGATGTGATCAGGAGGATCGTGTGCACTTAGTGTGCTTGAGTTTGTTTGTCGTGCATTGGTGTCGTACATATCATGGTGTTTGGTGGGATGAATCATTGCTCAGGAGGAGTGTATGTGATTCATCCGTACTCCTTTGTGGAGAATGGTAGGGATAGATCATATCTCAGTAGGAGCGTAAGTGATCTATCGGGGATAGATCATATCTGAGTAGGAGCGTAAGTGATCTGTCCAGGGTTCGATTGAATGAACCAATGAGTCGGTACCGCATGCTTGGTGTTGAGTTGCATATTTACATTATAATATGTTATATTGTAATTTGAACAGTAGGTTCGATGATTGGTGTTGTGGGGTGAATATTGGTGTGTTTTACTACCTTATTTGCATGTATCAAATTACCAATATATTTTAATCATGTTTTCTCACCCCTTTGTTGTTGTTGTGGTCTGTGCTTCTCCGGAAGTACAGATAATCCAGTTACTTAGCTAACTTGGATTATGGTGTGCAAGTCGAGTCTAGGATGCTCTGATACGTAGCACGGGACTTGGATGTTTTTAGTTGCCTTCTGTTGAACTTGTATTTTATTTCCTGTGAACGTATCAAAAAAAAACTTTGTTGGATTTTACTATTTTGTTATTTTCCGCTGTATTTTGGAGAAAACTTTTTTATAAGGAAATGTTGGTTTTTCTATGTGATATCCCACTTAGGAAGAAATACTCTGATGTATATTTATAATGTTTATTATTTTAATTTTTTTGGGAAGTGGGGTGTTACACTACTTCCAAAGTAACCAACGGCTATTTTGTCCAAAGAAGTGACGTGGTGCAAATCCCAAGGCTTCTACAACCATACCTTTCATGCAGAAAGCATATCTCTGCCCATACTTTTTGGTAATGAAAAGTCTTATATCCTAATATTATATTCAGCTGCACATCACTCAAAGCATTTGGAAAAGCTATAAAAGGAGAACTTCTACAACATTTTGAAGCTGCTAATTTCCTGCTCATCACTTGCTCATTGCTAGTTCACTCAGAAAGAAATACACGCTTGATTCATCAAAGTGACAATCTCACAAAGATCTTATTCATTTGATCTCTCATAAAACTGTATAATTTTCGTTGTACTTAATCTTAAGTGTAAACATCACAGTTGTGATACAACTTATTAGAAGCATTCAAACACTTGTTAGTTTACATTAATTTGTAAGAAGTTCCTTAAGAAGACCAAGGTGTGGTCAGTAGTTCTTGAGAAGACTAAGACAGTTGTTCTTAGTGCTTACTATTGTAATCAGTTGATTAATAATGGATTAAGTCCTTGTGGAGAAAGGCAAATCATCTTTGATAAGGTGGACTGGAGTAGTTGAGTTCAACGAACCAGGATAAAAATCTTGAGTTGTTTTTATTGCCATATTTCTTAAAACTCTTATTCAATCCCCCCCCCCCCCTTCTAAGTGTTTTTCTCACCTTCAGTTGGCATCAGAGCTCCGGTTCTGTTTGTGCTATCACTTAACCGTGACCAGAAAAGATCCAGTGGGAAAAACTCTTGATACTCTTGGTTGATATACATTATGGCTGCTGAAACTTCAACACCCAACAACAACAAATATGAAGAAAGAGTCAGCACAAAACCTCCCATGTTTGATGGAGAAAAATTTGACTATTGGAAAGATAGACTAGAAAGTTTATTTCTAAGATTTGATGCTGATCTTTGGGACTTAGTTATTGATGGATATGTTCATCCCACTGATGGGAATGGCAAGAAAGTTGATATAAAATCAATGACTGAGGCGCAAAAGAAGGAATTCAGAAATCACCACAAGGCTAGACCTATCTTGCTAAATGCTATATCTCATACTGAATATGAGAAAATAACCAACAGAGAAACTGCCTTTGATATATTTGAATCCCTGAAGATGACTCATGAAGGGAACTCTCAAGTTAAAGAAACCAAGGCTCTGGCGCTGATCCAGAAGTATGAAGCTTTCAAAATGGAAGAATCTGAATCTATTGAAGCCATGTTTTCCAGATTCCAGATTCTCACTGCTGGCCTAAAGGTTCTGGACAAGGGTTACTCTACAGCAGATCATGTCAAGAAAATAATCAGAAGCTTGCCAACCAGATGGAGACCCATGGTCACTGCTCTGAAGCTGGCAAAGGATCTGAACAAGATTACGCTGGAGGAACTAATCAGTTCTCTAAGGAGTCATGAGATTGAACTAGAGGAAGATGAGCCTCTAAAGAAAGGTAAGTCAATTTCTTTAAAATCTAATAAATCTGTTAAAGCATTGCAGGTAATAGAAGAAATCTCTGAAGAGTCTGCTTCTGAAGATGAAGAAGAACTATCCTTGTTGTCCAGGAGAATCAACAAACTCTGGAAGAAAAGGCAAAGGAAGTTCAAGAACTTTAGAAAACCAGATCAACACAAAGAATCTTCTGGACATAGAAGATCTGGAGAACACTCTGGATACAAAAGATCTGGAGAATCCTCTAGACACAGACGATCTGGAAAAAGAGAGGTTGTTTGCTATGAATGCAAAGAACCCGGGCACTACAAGAGTGAATGTCCAAAGCTTCAGAAGGAGAACCCAAAAAGAAAGTCAGATCACAAAAAGAAAGTTTTGATGGCTACTTGGGATGACTCAGAGGCATCTGATTCGTCATCAGAGTCAGAAGAGGAATGTGCAAATGTAGCATTCATGGCTGACATTGAAGACAGTGCTGAATCATCTGGATCAGAATCAGAATCTGATTCTGAGGAGGTATTTGCTGAACTTTCTAGACAGGAACTTGTTGAAAGTCTATCTGATATTCTTGAAAACTATAGCAAAGTTAAACTCAAATACAAAACGCTTCTAAAGCATATTGAATTTGAGAGTAACAAGTTTGAATAAGAAATAGCTGAACTAAAAGCTAAAAATATTCAATTGAAAAATAATTTAGAATCTGCTCAACTAAACTCTAATTCAAAATCTGAACCATGCTCTAAAAATATTTTACAAGAGTATGACTATAGTTTCAGGAAGTTTCTAACTAAAAGCCTAGATAGAAGCAAAATGGCTTCAATGATCTATGGTATTAGCAGAAACTATAGAAAAGGTGTTGGATATAAATCTTTCTCTTATGAAGATTCAAATCCAAAATCTGTAGATAAACCGGATATCAAGTATCCTCCTTTATACTCTCAGTTTACATTTGGTCACTTAAATGATATTAAACACACAAGTTCTAATCAGAACAAACCTGTGTTTAATAAATCTAAAGCTAATCAGAACAAGTCTTATGTTGAAAGACAGAAGTTCAGAAAAAGCTTTAAGGCAACTAACCAAAAAGGACCCAAGAAAATCTAGGTACCTAAAGATAAGATAATCTATGTTGCAGACATCCTTAGCAGCAAAGTCAAGACTCCAGTCATGGTACCTGGACTCTGGATGCTCACGACATATGATGGGAAAAAGGTCTATGTTCCAAAGTCTGGAGCTTAGATCTGGAGGAGATGTCAAGTTTGGAAGGAATCAGAAGGGCAAGATAATTGGCTCTGGAACCATAGGCAATGCACAAAAGTGTTTCATGCTTGGATATTCTGAATGATCTAAAGGCTACAGAGTATACAATACTGAGACACAGATTGTGAAGGAATCTATACATGTTAGATTTGATGATAAGCTTGGCAATCAAAAGCCAAAGCAGCTTGAAAACTCTGCAGATGGAGAAGTTATTCTCACAGAATCTGAGAAACCAGAGGTAGAGAAAGCTCAAGAAGAAGCTACTTCAGATGCAACTCCATTAGCTGCTCAGATGAATAACATGAATATTTCTGAAGAACCAACAGTTAAAGGATCATCTAGAATCAAAGCTTCTCATCCAGAAGAAATGATTATTGGGAAGAAAGATGACCCTATAAGAATAAGGTCGTTTATCAGATCATCTGGAACATCACTTCTTGGGTTGGTGTCTATTATTGAACCAACATCTGTGGATGAGGCTCTGAGTGATAATGATTGGATACTTGCAATGCAAGATGAGCTAAATCAATTTACAAGAAATGACGTGTGGGATCTGGTTCCTAGACCAAAAGGTCAATATTATTGGAACAAAGTGGGTATTCAGAAATAAACTAAACGAGCAAGGAGAAGTTGTTAGGAACAAAGCAAGGTTAGTAGCTCAAGGTTACAGTCAACAAGAAGGAATTGATTACACTGAAACTTATGCTCCAGTGGCAAGGCTGAATTTGAAATGAGCATGATGGGAGAACTTAGATTCTTTCTGCGAATCCAAGTAAATCAAACTCCAGAATGCACATACATTCACCAGACTAAATATGTCAAAGAGCTTCTGAAGAAATTCAATCTGAATGAAAGCAAATTGGCAAAGACTCCAATGCATCCTACAAGCACACTTGGTAAGGAAAAGGTAAGTAAGAAAGTTGATCAAACACTTTACAGAGGTATGATTGGATCTCTCTTATATTTGACTGCTTCTAGACCTGATATTTTATTCAGTGTTTGTCTGTGTGCTAGATTCTAATCAGATCCTAGAGAATCTCACTTAATAGTTGTTAAGAGGATTCTAAGGTATCTGAAAGGTACTACTAATGTGGGTCTGTGTTACAGAAGATCTGATGAGTATAAATTAGTTGGATTCTGTGATGCTGACTATGCTGGAGACAGAGTAGAATGTAAAAGCACTTCTGGAAGCTGTCAATTTCTTGGAAGTCATCTGATCTCCTGGTTCAGCAAGAAGCAACCTACAATTGCACTTTCAACAACAGAGGCAGAATATATTGCTGCTGCTAGTTGTAGCACCCAGATGCTCTGGATGAAAAGTCAACTAGAAGATTATCAGATTTTTGAGAGTAACATTTCTATCTTCTGTGATAATACTTATGCTATATGCTTATCTAAAAACCCTATTTTACACTCTAAAGCTAAGCATATAGAGATTAAACATCATTTCATCAGAGACTATGTTCATAAGGGAATTATCAATTTAAACTTTGTGGATACAGATCATCAGTGGGCTGATATCTTTACAAAACCCCTTGTTGAAGATAGATTTAAATTTATTCTGAAAAATATAAGTATGGACTTTTGTCCAGAATAAAATATTCATCAGATGAAATTTTTTTTCCAGATGATAAATGTCTAAGCTCTGAAGTATTTCTTCATTTCAATTCTGTGTTTATTTATTTGTGTGTAAATCTGAACTAAAAAGGCTCAGAGGATCTGAACGTTGCCTAAAGTTTCATTTCTCAAAGAGTTTCAGAGGCACATGCAAGCAAACACGTGTAGCTCAAAATCTAGAAAGGTAGAGCGCACCATACTGAATTGACGTTTGAGGTATTGCTTTGAAAATCCAAAATCTCTTGATTTTCCCCCCTTCTGTCAGAATCTTAAATGCTTGATATGATTTTATTCTTTGCATTAATTGCTTGACATGATTATGTTTCACTTCATTCAATGCTTATGTGTACGCGTGAGATCTTGTGTCTTTTTGCATGCCCTAAATTGCTCTATAAATTCTCACAACACTTCACAAATCACACTTTACACTCTTTTCACCTCTCATATGCATTTATGTCTTCTCTATTGTTTCCATCTCATTTCAAAACCCAAAACCTCTCGTAAACCCAGACGCATCTCAAGAACATCAATGGCTTCATCATCTTCAACATCTGCTCAGATGCAAACCTCAACTGCTGCTGCATCATCTCCAAATGTTGCTGCTTCATCTCAAATTGTTGTTGTGTACAAGGCACCTGTGAGAACTCTTCTCACTCCAATCAAAGATCTTGAGGTTCTGTGTGAGAACTTTGTGGATTTTTAATCCATTAAAGAAAATGGTTTTGATCTCTACCCAACCATCAAAACTCAGAACTGGGAAAAGTACTTTGACAGGATGATGGGTCTTGTTTATCCAACCTTGGTGAAGGAATTCTGGATACACGCTCAAGTTTGCCCTAAGTTCGTTCATTCTTCTGTTCTTGGAAAGGAGATTGTTATTACTGAGAAGTTAATCAGACAACTACTTGAGTATAAGGAAACTGATGGAATCACAATAATGGCTACTGATCGTGTGGACTTGGCTGACATTTTTCAAGAAGTTTGTGTTTCTGGAGAACCATCCAACAAGGTCAGAGATCTGAAGCCTGTTTACAAAATCTGGGCTAAGATTTTCATGAGTTCTATCTTTCATAGAAAATCTTCTAACTCACCAGATTATGTCAACTCATAACAAATGTACTTCATGTTCTGTTTGAGTAAAGGCGAGAAGGTGGATCTGTCTTATCTTCTGTTTAGTCATCTTCTGACCAATATCAAGGAAACAAGAGAAGAAGTAAGGGTTAAAGCTGGAAAGATCAGAAATTGGATCCCTATGGGAAGACTGATATCAGACATTCTAACAGAGAATGGTCTTGTGAAGCATCTGACTGATCCTGGAGTGACAGATGATCTGTCTTATGTTGTAGGATCTATCATCAATGGGAACACTCTGAAAAGAATGAAGGTCATTTCAGAGCTTGCTAGAAAACCCAAGAAATTTAACTCTGAAGAAGTCAGCAGAAGGAGAAATCCTTTAGCAGACTTTCCTATGTTCAGTGCTGATGAACCTAGGAACATCATTCTGACATTCATTGCTAATTGTTTGAAGAATGGTATCCCTCTGCCTGCTAACATAGTTCAGAAGGAAGGAGAAGTTCTGCCAAATCTTCTGAGAGAAAGGCGCAAGAAGAGGAAAGTTGAGGAAGGATCTGTTGCACAGCCTATGAGGAAAGCCTCTGATGCTGCTAACAAACCAAAAAAGGACAAGAAGCAGAAGGAAAATCCTCCAGAAGCTAGCTTGGAGGAAATAAGAGAAACAATTCAGCAGGTATTAACATCTGATCCCAAACCATCTGCCCCTTCACCCTCACCTTCACCTCCACCATCTCCTTCTCAACCATCTGAACCCATTTCATCTTCTCACACACATTCACAACCATCTCCTGAACCACAAAAACCATCTAAACCCCCTCAACAGAAATCTTCTGAACAACAAACCCCTCAATAGGCACAATCTGAACCACAACAACAACCATCTTCTGAACCACAAAAACAATCTGAACCACTCTTTTCTACTCAACCACCAGAAGAACCAACCATCCCAAATACTGAACCCCCTGTCCCATAAACATCTGAAGACATTCTGGATGTGCAACCCATTGCAACCATGTATGTCCTCTCTTCCACTTCATGTCATTCAACTGAATCATCTGATTCTGATGAATCTGAAGTCCCCTCACCAACTAGCTTACAAATTCCTGATCCTTATAAACCACTACCATCTGACCTACCTGCTTCTGACCACCCTCTTCGCTTCAAATTCAACTTCACAGATTTTATAACACCCTCATCTGATGTTGTTACATCAACACCATCTGATGGTGACACCTCTACTCCTCAACTCACCATACCACAAACATCCATACCACAACCATCTGAACCACAATCATCCATACCTCAACCATCTGAACAACCACCATTTGAACAACCATCATATGATCACCCACCTCCTGAACAAAACCAAACACCTCCTAAACCATCACAACAAGTCACCATAGAAGACTTTCTGAACCCTAAACCCATATCAGATGTTTCTACTCTGTTCAAGAATTTTAAGAAGGAAATACGTATGGGGATTGCTTCTGTGGAGAAAGAGTGCATGGCTAGTATGGATCCTGCTGAATCTGAAGCTTCTTGGAACAGATTCATCTCTAAGTTCAACTCTGCTGCATCTGATCTCAAAACATTTTGTGCTGATGATGCAAAGGCAAAGTTTGTTGAAATGGTCAGACAATCTCTGTTGAGCATTATCACAACCCCAGTGCTTCTTCTAGAAGATGCTCCTGCTGAAGATTCTGCAATGATAGAAGATACTGCTGCATCTGACATGGAGATTGATCATCCTATGGCAACTGCATCTGCTTCTGAACCCTCTGCATCTGAGATGAAGACTGAGACTCCAGATGTTGTCCAAGAAGTCAAGGAAATCAGATCATGGATGATAAAACAGGAACAGACTACTGAAGAGATCAAGACTTGGATGGCCAAGCAAGAAGAGTCCACTTCTAAGATTACTGATCTTCTTACCTTGATTGCTTCTCGCCAGCCCTAGTTTTCTTTTCCATGTTTTTACATTCTTGTTTTGCACTTGTTTTCTGTTGTTCTATTTTTTGTCATCTGTTGTATGAACATCTTATCTTTTTGTGCTATTTTGATCTGAATGAATCTGGTTGTTCTGTTTTTCATTTATGTGTTGTGTTTTTCTCTTCTTCTGTTATCTTTTCTGTCTTTACAATTCTTTTTTATTATGACAAAAGGGGGAGAAAGAGAATTTGATTGTTCAATCCATAAGCAATACTAAAATGAAATTCAGACATTGTTTTAATCTAACATTGACGTTTGAGACTTTCAGATCTTCTTATTTCATCTGACAAAAATGATCTGAAGTTACCCTGAGAATTATCCAACCAGGCTCTGATCCTTGAAGCATATTTGACTCTGATTCTGGAAGATACACCAGACTCTTCATTTGAAAGAAATCATCAGACTCTGATTCTGGAAAGCATAAAAAGGATTTCTACCAGGTTCTGAAAGTTACTCAAGCAAAAAGGGAAGTGTTCTCTTCTATTAGAGTATTCATTTCAGGGGGAGATTCTTAATCTCAAGGGGAGTTATATATTTTATTTCTCTTTATTAAACAAAATTCTCTATGTTTTTTCATCATCAAAAATGGGGAGATTGTTAGAACACAGATTGGTGTTTCTTATATCTCTATGTTTTGATGATAACTTTTATGGAATTTTGTATTAAAAAAATATACGCTCTAAAATTTGTTCAAGTATTATTGTTTCAGGTATAAAATTAAATACTCTTAAAGAAGCAACATACATAAGTACAAGAAACTATGCAAAGCTCTGAAGCATCAGATGCAAGACTATCAGAAGATTCTGAAGCGCTGCCAGAAGGATCTGAAGCAGAAGCTACAGAATGATCTGAAGCGTTAATGAAAGAAGTGTACAAAGAGTTGAAAGCTTTGATCTAATCAGACTCTGAAGTTCTTTTCACTGCAAGATCAGAGGCTTTGATAATCAGACTCTTATCATTAATATTCACGCTCAAGCACATACTACTGCATACTCTGATGAAGACTCTGATCAAGATTGAGACTCTGATATATTAAGATCTGATCATCTATCAAGGCTCTGAACATCTCAATCATTTTAGCTCTGATCATCTTAAAGTATTTCATACCTTTAAGCTTGCTACAAGTTCTGAAGTGCAGATTATGAAGACTTCATCCTGAAGGAAGCTTGTTGAAGAAGCTGTAAACTTGATTAGACGTGGTGCTACTTCCAAAGTAACCAACGACTATTTTGTCCAAAGAAGTGACGTGGTGCAAATCCCAAGGCTTCTACAACCATACCTTTCCTACAGAAAGCATATCTCTGCCCATACTTTTTGGTAATGAAAAGTCTTATATCTTAATATTATATTCAGCTGCACATCACTCAAAGCATTTGGAAAAGCTATAAAAGAAGAACTTCTACAACATTTTGAAGCTGCTAATTTCCTGCTCATCACTTGCTCATTGCTAGTTCACTCAGAAAGAAATACACGCTTGATTCATCAAAGTGACAATCTCACAAAGATCTTATTCATTTGATCTCTCATAAAACTTTATAGTTTTTGTTGTACTTAATCTTAAGTGTAAACATCACAGTTGTGATACAACTTATTAGAAGCATTCAAACACTTGTTAGTTTACATTAATTTGTAAGAAGTTCCCTAAGAAGACCAAGGTGTGGTCAGTAGTTCTTGAGAAGACTAAGATAGTTGTTCTTAGTGCTTACTATTGTAATCATTTGATTAATAGTAGATTAAGTCCTTGTGGAAAAAGGCAAATCATCTTTGATAAGGTGGACTGGAGTAGTTGAGTTCAACGAACCAGGATAAAAATCTTGAGTTGTTTTTATTGCCATATTTCTTAAAACTCTTATTCAACCCCCCCCCCCCTCTAAGTTTTTTTCTCACCTTCACAAGTATCGTTTCCATGTGGTAAATGGTTGGGCCTCATAAAGGGGAGTGTGGGTAGCAATCAAGAATCACAGCCCAGAGTTTCCTCCCATGAAACTCTGTGTTTCATTAAAAGGGAAGGAGGTCACACGTGGACGCGTTTATGATCATCAGATTAGCTTATAAATTCAACTCTTCCACGACATCCAACGGTTGTGATAACTTGAGTTTTTAAACTTCAAAACGGAGGGAAAAATGCATGGTGGTTTTGAAACTTTACACGGTGGTCGGCCTAGCGCCGGTCATCCCCTACCTCGCGACGGGAACCCTACCAGAATCCTAACCTCAGCGAAAAATCAATTTCTATACATCATTCAACTTATCTCTCTCCCTAGGTTCCTAATCTAGTCTTCATTTTCGTTTTTAACCAATATTAAGGGAGATACATGAATCACAACTTGGATCACCACATCACAAACTCTCACGATTCACCATAAAAACTATACAGAATCCATCTACGTTTTGATTCTAACTTAACCACATGTATCTAAGGCCTTAAATGCACATAATCTAAGAGGAAATTTGAGATGAAGAACCTAACACAAAGCTTCAAATCTGGTGACTTCTAGAGCTCCACGTGCTTCCAAAAGGTGCAGATCCCTTCAATGGATGATGGTGAACAGTTCTTGAAGTACAATTCCTTCTGAAACTCTCTCAATCTCAAAATTCGAAAACCATGTTTCAAGCTTCTTCACACACTTGCTCCAACTGATTCTCAATAGAATTTGCCACTAGAAGCTTCTGGGAATGCTCTAAATTCAATTTATAATTTGTTTGACACCTTTTGAGGCCCAATCAAAGCCCAATTTGTGATTTCTCATTTTCAACTCTCTTCCAAAATTTCAATCATGGTGTGCATGAATTGTCCTTGCTCTCACTTCAAATTCACTTCGATTCACTTGCTTGACAGTTGTGGAGTGTAATTGGATGGTTTTCCTTCCTTGATTTCAACTTAAGAGATGTATTTGAAATGTTACTTCATCATGAAGCAATCCTCCAAATGACCATGTTATAAACCTCAATTCAAAAATGTAATGATTCCAAAGTGTTTAGAACTTATTTTCCAATCAAAATGAGCACAAATTTGGCTTGAAATCATTCAATTACCAATTGTTTTGAAATTTTCCATTTTAATTCATTAAAATGGTCTTTTTGTGAAATTTCTTCAACCAATGCTTGATCTAATCCATATCAATGGACTCTTGATACTTGGCTTAGCTAAAAACATCATTTTGAGCAACTTTCATGTTGAACAAAACTCCATTTAAAGCTTGCAAGATAGTGAAATTGACCTATAATTCAAAATGACCTGTAATGCCCAAATACCCAAAATACCCTTGACTTGTCAAAGCCATAACTTGAGTTCTACAAATCCAATCATGGACTTCTAGTACTCTTTAGAAAGTTAAGAGGATAAGGAACAACATTCATGTTGATCAAAAGTTCATAGGAATCATCCTTCCAGGGAAAAAGTGTCATGCAAGTTGGGTAACTTTCAAGCTCCAAATTCACATGCCTCAGATGACTTGTAACTTGTCTAGCTCATAACTTGAGTTCTATAAACCCTATCAAGGACTTATAGTACTCAAATTAAAGCTAAGACCATGCCCTACAACAATCATGTTAGGGTCAAGATGAGATGAAAATCACATCTTGAGTTAAATGGCCTTGAAGTCAGGGGTCAAGCTAGGGGATTTTACACTGTCAAGCCTTAGAAACCATAGCCTGCAACTTCTCAAACTCTTCAATCATGATGCGTTAACCTTGGAATCATCCTTAGAACATCTTAATGTATCCACCCATGGTCACATGGCTCTTGAATTAAGTCTCAACCTTCTTCAAATCATCAGTTGACTTAGGGTTGACCCAGTTAAACCCTAGCTGCACCCATCATGGCTGAGGCTTCTTAATCTTGCACAATGACCTGTCTAGGCCTCAAAGTGATCTTCAACACTTATCATGAGCTCTCTCAAGACATCAAGTCCAACTTCATGGCTTCAGAATCATCTGATGGCTTTCCACAACTCTCAAGTTAGGAGGCACACACTCTTGGTTTCAACCACTCTCTCTGAGGCTCTTTTAACTTCTCTGGTAAAGATATCAACCCTTAAGCACTTAGATAAACCTTCTTGGCTAGCCTAATAGTCTTGTATAGATCTTGATTGGTAATCATACCTCTTGATCTCTTGCATACATGTCAAAGTAATGCAAATGATAATGCTAATGTGAATGAAATGAAACACAAGCTAGGTAAAGAAGTGTTGGGCAAATTTTGGGGTGCGACAATCATGTGTAAGTGTTTGGTTGATATGTTCATGAGGTAGTGGATGTCCCACTCTCTTTACTCCCTCACTTCCTTGATTGTGCTTCTTTGCTTAGCACATTTCTTCTTGTGGTGATTGATGGTATTTGATTATAGGAGCTTACTTCTCTCATTTCCTCTCATCTCTCTTGACTTGTTTAAGTATTCCTTCTTGTTGACTTGTTTAAGTATTCCCTTGCATGTTTTATGTTTGCATTTGTGCTTGCATTTTATACCTCTTTTTATCTTGCATTGACTTGTTTAAGTCTTTCATTTCATCTTCACCTTGTGATTGATTTGCATTGTGTTTACTTGTGCTTATTGCCATGATCCCTTAGGATTCCTAGTCCCTCTGTTTAAGATAGGAGTAGGAGAGACATTAGGATTTCAATCCTTTGCATGATAACATTAGGTAGTTCCCTTTTCTATCTCAACTTTAGGACCACTTTGCATGAGAACATTAGGGTTTACATTTCCCTTTAGAGTCCTTATGTCTTCTCTTCTCATCTCAGAATCTCTTAAGAAACTTAATAAAGAACGACAATTTTTGTATGATATGAGCCTTAAGTACATAAGGAATGATAAGTGGGGGGTCTCTTCTCGCATTGTCTAGAGTTTTTAGTGTATGCCCTTTGGGCAATATGCGATGCATTCGCTCTTATGTCATAGTCTTTAGTGCAACATGAGTTTCAAACCAACTCAATTCACTTCTTCTAAAAAACACAAACAAATTCAAACCTTTTCATCCTTCGAGATTGTTTCAAACCTAATTTTCAGAAATAGTATGTTACATTTCCATTCTACCGCAAACAGCCATCGTCCCTAACTGCTGGAATTGAAATGTAACATTACTCATAAAAAAACACTTGAATCAACCAGTGGTTCCGTAGTTGCCCGAACTACGTTTGCTCTGATTTCTCATACCAGATGAGGGTACATAGGCACAAGACGGAGATGTCTTGGCGAGAAACCTCCCTCGTAGTTTCCCGAACTACGTTTACTCTGAATTTCCCATTGCACGAGGGAATACGTAGGCATAGGGCGGCGATGTCCTATCGAGTCTCTCCTTTCTCTTCACCTCCGTTTAGCAGCATCTTCTTAGATGGTTTTCACCCATAGTTTAGACAACAAGCATGGATCCCGTTGAGTACAACGGACGTGAGGGGTGCTCATACCTTCCCCTTGCGTAACCGACTCCCGAACCCAAGATTTGGTTGCGATGACCTTGTCTTTCCCGTTCTTTTAGGTTTTCTTTGATCGTTTCCTTTCCTTCTCTCTGGGATAAATAACATTCGGTGTCGACTCTTCTGTCTGTTTGTCGGCCCTTTTCGCAGTTGCGACACTTGTCATTCGAAATAGTCACCTATACCCATAGACTTTAGTGTAACGCGCATCTCAAACTTCTTTTCAAAACCCTAACAAAAACACTTCAACAAATTCACATCTTTTCATCCTTAGGGATTTCCTAAAAAAACCTTTTCAAAAAGGACGTGTTACTTCCGTTCTACCACAAACAGGTAACGCATAAGACTCTAGACAGCGAGCAATAACACACCTAACTACTAGAACACGAACGTTAGCATCTTCCATAAAAAAACATCAACAATCATAGTCTAAGATACAGACGCTCTGATTTCTTATACCTATTGAGAATACGAAGGCATAGGATTGCAAGATCCTAGCGAGCAAACTTCCAATCGGAGTTCTGATTCTTCACTTTTTTCAAGTGAGGATATGTAGGCACAAGGGTCTCAATCCTTGGTGAGCACCATAAAAAAAATCAACCCTCTGTACCTTTAGCAAGTAAACATTTAGCAAGTAGCCTTTAGAATAGAACACCCATTCGATCTTAGACAACTTAGATGGTGTTGCACCCCAAAATTTGCTCAACCTTTTCTTGCCTGATTTATGTTTCATTGCATTTCATTTGCATAGTCACATCATGTACATAGTTAAATCATTGGCATATCATAGCATAGCATGCCTCCAACAAGGGATCAAGGGTGTCTATCAAGAGAAGAGCCTAGCAAGAGGTCTTATCCAAGTGTGAGAGTCATCTAAGCCATCAAGAAGGGATTTGAAGTCTTGAGAAGTTTGAGTGTCTACATGTGGGTTTTGCTCCTATCCTGAGGAATGTTGAGAATCATCAGTGGGATGAGAAGCATGGAATGGGAATGTGAGGTGTGTATGGATCTCATGGGGTGTCTAGAGGGCCTTATTGAAGCTGAGGCAAGTCATTGATTCATGTATGAGAGCCGCAGTTGAGGTGCAGTCAACTAGGGTTTCATCTGGGTCAACCCTAGGTCAATTGAGTAATTGGAGAGCAACAAAGCCTACTTTGAGGTCATGGGATTCATGGATTGGTATGTTTATACATGTGTGGTGTGGTGCCAAGGTTAAGCAAACATAGATCAAGAATGTGGGAAGTTGCTAAATTAGGGTTTTAGTGTAAAATCCCCTATTTAGTGCCTAACTTCAAAGCCATATAAGTCAAGATACAAGTTTCATATGGATTCTTGGCCAACATGAAACTTGTAGATCTTCTCAATACCTTTAATTTGAGTACTATAAGTCTTCAAGAAGATTTGTATAACTCAAGTTATGGTCTTTGCAAATTACAGGTCACCAGAGGACACTGAAATTTATCTATGAAAGTCACTTGACTTCCAAGCAACTTTTTGCCCTTCAAGGAGTTTTCAAATGGATTCTTGGCCAACATAAGAGTTGTAGATTTTGATCTTAGATTTCCATGGAGTACTAGAAGTCCTCAAGGGGATTTATAGAACTCAAGTTATGATCTTGGCAATCCAGGGGTATTTTGGGTATTTGTGATTATAGGTCATTTTCAAGCATGTGCCAAAATCTCCACCTTCCACTCCTCAAATGAAACATTGTTCAACATGGAATGTGCTTAAAATGATGTTTTTAGGTCAAATGTGAATTCATGTTGGATTGAATGAGCTTATATCAAAAGTCACTCAAAATGGCCTAAAAAAGGAAGGATTTTAAATGAATCAAAGAGGGAAATTGTGATTTTTGAGTTATGGGTCCAAAACAAGTCAAATAACCATTCATTTTAATCAGAAAATATGTTTTAGAAACATTGGCAATTGTGGAATTTTCATTTGAAGTGTGCTTCATGGCCTTTCACAAGATTTCTTCACATAAAAGTTACATCACACAATTCCTTCACAAAGGCAATGTGGAGATTCCTTTTGGGTTGAATTCATTCCAAATGAAATATGTAAGTCATCAAAAGCTTCCAATGCAAGCTATGAAGCCAATTTCATGCATTACCATAACCAAAATTTTGAAGAAAAGTTGGACTTGGGTTTTTAATTTTGGGCCTGGGCCTGAGCTCTAGAAGGTTCTAAACAATCCTATAAAGGTCTAGGAGCTCATCAGAAACTTTTTTGGTGATTGATTGGGGTTGAAAGCAAATATCACCATTGAAGCTTGAAGAAGAAAAGTGAAAGAGTGAATTTCTGTTAGAGGTCGTTTCAAGCACAATTGAGGATTCAATCTTCTTCTAACATCATCACTCATTGGATCTGGAACATTTTGGATCAAGAATCAAGCCGGAAACGACTCTAATTGAAGCTCGAACGTAGGTTCTTACTTCTTGAATTTTCTCTTAATTTATGAGGTTTCAATGCATTAGAATCATGTGGTTAGGTTCACCTTAAGTTGTAGATGATTTCTGGGCGAAGAACTTGATGTTTAGTGAGATTTTAGGATTAGATTTGTTTTCGGTTGAGATATGGAATTTTTGATTCGTGGATTTTTAGGCTGTTTAAGTGGTATATTTGGATTCCTCTCGAAATTTCGGTCAAGATTCATCTAAAGATCATTGCGTTTGGTTAAGAAACGAAGGAGCTAGGAGGGAGGAAAGTTTCGCCGGCAAGCTCCGGCCGGAACCCCACCGGATTCTGCATTCCGCGGTGGCTTAAGTTGGTTGCTTGTGGAAGCCAGGGTTTTACTGCTTGTTGAAGTTGAAGTCAGGAGCTTGTTGAGGCTGGTTACTGGTTGGGGTTTGAGCTTGCTTAAGCTGGGAGCTTGTTGAAGCCTGGTGCCTAGTGAAGATTGAAAGTTTATTGAAGCTTGAAGATGGGAGTTATTCATGAAGATGAAGATTGTTGCTGTCAACTTTTTGCTGGTTAATCATCTGTTGCTGTCAGAGCTGCTGTTTGTCATAGGAGTTTGGTGCTGGTGCTTGGGCTGCCTCCTCTGCTTTGGGGTTTTGTTTTCTGTATTGTTTGTTGGCTTGTGTAGCTTGCCCCCTAGGTTTGAGGTGAATGTTGATTCACTTTGCCTGTTGTTTTCCCAGGTTCGAGGTTGAGTGGGACTCCCTTGCCTCGCTTGTATTGCTGCATTGCATGCATTTTACTGTATTTGCTTGCTTTCTTTTCTGTTTATCCCCTAGGATCTCTGATTTCCTCTGTGCATGAGGGAATTATGACAGACATTAGGATTCTTATCCATGCATGACAACATTAGGTTAGTTTCCCTTGCAACCATAGTGTTAGGGTATTTCTTTTCTCATCTCAAAAGAATTCAAAAACACAGTAATAAGGATAACGCGTGTTGTACGTTACAAGCCTTAAGCTATTTGAGGAAAGGTTGTTGGGGGGTCACTCTTCAGTAGTCTGACTGCTTAGTATGGTACCCTTAGGGCAACATGCGATGTAGTCACTCTCGGATCACAAGTATTTAGTGCAGTACAAGTTGCAAACAGACTAAAAAACGCTTCTTTCGTAAAAGATTCAAAACAAACATCAAAGTGTCATTTTTGTCCGCTTGGACTCTTAATCAAGAAAAACCCTTTCATAAGGTAATAAAAAAAACCAGTCAGACAAGCTTGTGTCTTCCGTAGCCCGAACTACATTTGCTCTGATCTTTCATGCTGTATGAAAGTACGTAGGCATAGGATGCCGTATCCTAGCGAGCAACCTTCCCCTCCTTTCCCATAGTTAGGCGAACTACGTTGACTCTGATTTCTCGTTCCAGACGGGAATACGTAGGCATAAAGTGTGATACTTTGCCGAGTCATTTTCTTTTCTTTTTAACCCAAACCTTTAGAGTAGATAGATAAACATACTCTTAGATAGAAAACAAGCGTGGATCCCGTCGAGTACGACGGACGTGAGGGGTGCTAATACCTTCCCCTTGCGTAACCGACTCCCGAATCTAGGATTTGGTTGCAATGACCATTCCTTTCCCTCTTTGCGTTAGGTTTACTCTGAGCGTTTCCTTTCCCTCTTGTGGGATAAATAACGCACGGTGGCGACTCTTCTGTCATAGTCGACGCTGATTTTCGCAGTAGCGACAGCTGGCGACTCTGCTGGGGACTCCAACGGTTCCCTATGCGAGTCGATCCTAGCGCTTGTTTTCCCGTTTGGGGTTTTGTATGTATTTACCTTTCTGCCTTTACTTTCAGTACTATATTATTGTTGTTGTGCTGGGTAGAGGGTTAGATTGAGAGATGAGCCGGACCTGGGCTTGAGTTCGCACATAGACTTAGAAGTAGAGAGTAATGGTTAGCCTGCTTGCTTAGCTCGCACCAGCTAGCCGCGAAATCTGCGCTCAGACGAGATTCTCTTTGATGCTTCTTGCCTGGCCCTTAGAGCTCGACAAGTTGTCTGATCCGAGGATTGTCGACTCTGGGGACCTATCATTTGGGATTCAACTAAGTGAGACCGCTTCAAGGGATGATGATGCCACACCTTCTGGGTATCGTATCATCGCTCTTGAAAGTCTGTGACGTTGAACCCGCATAGGATATCGTACCTTGTCTGCGAGTTAAGTACATACCTGTGAGGGGTAGGTAGGTCTGTTTACAGGAAACCTTTGACCTCAGAGTACCTGGTTTATCTCTGTCAGTGAGATGTGGTTACAGGGTTCATTTGAGTGGTTGGTTTGGTTTGAGATGAAGATTTGATGGTTCTTAGGCTTCAGTACAAGGCAGCACAGTTCATCAGCATTGCACTTGATTTCCTGTTTGCATATGCATGTGCATTTTCATGTTTGCATTTCATTAACGTGTATTTATGTTGCAGGTGTGATCATTCCCCTCTGATTCTAGTATATCTTCTAGCCAGACATGGAGTCCATGAAGAGGACAGTTGCTTACCGGTTGCATTCGCCAAATATCAGTGCCTTGCTGGGATTAGTTGCTCTATCAGATGAGAGAGTGAGGGCTGAGTTCAGAGTATCTTATGGGAGATTGCTTAGTTTGTTGTACAGGCCTTCAGCATTTGAGACGACTAGGGTGTATACTTTGATGCAGTTTTATGAGCCTCAGCTGAGATGCTTCCTGTTCCCCGACTATATTCTGGCACCCACTTTGGAGGAGTATTTTGCTATGTTGGGAGTTCCTGTGTTAGACCAGATGCCCTTTATACATGTTGATGGTGAGCCTGAGTTGGCTACACTGGCTGAGATTGTCAGTTTAGATGCTTCTGAGTTTCCCGGAGGGTTGGTCAAGCTGAACGGAGCCTATGGTTTTCACCTGTCTGTCCTGGTTGAGAAGGCTACACGGTGTGCGAAGAGTGGATGTTGGGTTGCCTTCAGTGCCATTCTAGCTGTCTGCATCTATGGGATTGTCTTGTTTCCTAATGTGCCAGATTTTGTTGACTCAGACGCCTTCTTGATTCTTGCCTCAAAGAATTCAGTTCCTACTCTCTTGGGCGATGTTTACCATTCTATTCACTATAAGAATGAGAAACGTCGTGGCAAGAATGTTTCCTGCTGTCTTCCTCTTTTGTACAGGTGGTTCCAGGGGCATCTTCCGAAGGCAGGGCCTTTTGTTGATGTTGTTGATACTTTGGATTGGTCTTCCCGGTTGATGGGGCTGTCTGCTGAGAACATCATTTGGTTTGATCGAAACATGCTTGGCATTGATATTATATATAGTTGCAGTGGCTTTCCGAATGTCCCTTTGATTGGACGGAAGGGCTGTATCAACTATAACCCTTCTCTGCTGGTGAGATAGTTTGGTTATGCCTTGAGAAATGCTCCTATTGAGGTTGAGATACAGGAATCTCTGTATCTCACGGGCTCATTAGACGAGGCTGTTTTGATCAGGTTGAGACGTGCATGGGCTAACATCCATAGGAGAGGGAAATCTTTGCTTGGTAAGAGCAACAGCAAAGCTTATGATCCCTATTTGGCTTGGATCCACGAGAGAGCTAGGGTTTCCCTGATGCCATATCCTGCTGTGGAACCTCTGTATCTTCCAGTGATTGAGGCACCTACTTCGGTAGAGATTGAGAAGTATGACAAATTGTTGGCTGAAAATGAAGAATTAAAGAAAGCCAATGATGAGTTAGAGAAAGAGATCTTCCAGTTGCGTCGTGAGAAGAATGAAGCTACCTTCACTGTGAAGGAACAGATTGAATTGATTAATAGGTTGGGTTCAAATTTGACTGAAGAGACCAACAAGAGGGAAAAAGTGGGAGTAGCCTTGAACGGTGTTAGCAAGGTGCTTGCTTCCAAGAAGGAACTCTTAAACAAAGCTTATTCCCGACTCGGCAAGTGGGAAACATTATGGAATACCATGCTTACCAAGCGGAAGGAGCGTGAAGAGGAGCTGAAGCTGCAGATTGCCACGCTAGAGGCGCAGATTAGAGCCCAGGATGCAAAGATTGCTGAAGAGACATCACTTAGGAGCGCTGTTGAGCTTGGAGTAAGAGACCTTGGCGAGAAGCTGAGAGGTTGTGAATTGAAGGCCGGCTCTAAGAGATGCAGACTCGACGAGTGTTTTGGCGAAGGAACCTGCAAGGACGACGCCAAAAAGCTGAGATCCACTGCTGAGCGACATGCGTTACTGATACAAGAGCTAATCTCCAGACTAGGTCATTCGGAGATGTTGAGGATATTGGAAGATGTCAGGGCACGCCATTTGGCCTGAGTTATCTTTGCCTTGCTTTTGTTATCTGTACTTGTATTTTGACCATCGCTAGGCTTGTTGGCCGAGGTCTCTTCAGTTGTATTCAGTTGTACTCTTGTACTCTGCCTCTTGGCATTTGTTTATGTATGAGGGTTTTTCTGATTCCTTGCTTGCTTGATGGGGACTCCATTGTCGTGATGGCCTTCTCTCTGAAACTAGAATCGGGGGGGAATATAACCTGTAGCATATTTATACGTTTGCATCTGCATCCTCATATTGCATGACCGGTATTTTTGAATCTATATCTTATTTCCTGCATCTCAGGTTTTTCAGGATTGACGACCAGAGAGTCCACCGCTATTCAACCAGAAACAACTGCAAGAAGATAATGGATCAAGTCCAAGTTGAGATGCAGGAAATCCGCGAGAAGTTGACTCTGTTCATGCAAGCTATGGAGAGCATGGCCAAGGGCCAGGAGAACCTCCATACCTTGGTGCAGCCGCTGCTGATGCGGGCGAACGGAAATGGCAACACTGACCACATTTCTGTTGAAACTCCTCGCTGGGAGGACGAGATACCGGCAGTTGTGAATGTCAACGGAAACAGGGGTACTGGTGCAGGTGCTGGCGCTGGTAATGGTAATACTGGAAATGGTGGTGATGGGCATGTTGTTAACAACAAAGGCAACACTGTGGATGCCGATCAAGGATTCGTTGACAATGTTGGCTTTGGAAACAATGGGTATGGCAATGTCAATCAGGACGGGAACTTCGGTTCAACAATCAAGGCTTCGGTAATGACGGTTACAACAACAATCTGGGGTATGGCTACGGTAATGGTGGATTCGGTAATGTGAACGGCGCTGGAGCATTTCCTTTCAACAACGGTTTTGGACCTGCTGGGATCAATCAAGGGTTCGGCAACCGAGGATAGGGTCTTGTGTTCAATCAGCAAGGATTTGGCCGTAACATGGGTTACGATGGGTATGGCAATGACTGGAATATAGATCAACAGGATGAAGCTTTTTCAGGAAGAGGTATGGGACCTGAAGGCCCTATTGACCCTGTTCAAAGTATCAGGATGCTAGAAGAGCAGATGAAAGGGGTGGTTGATCAGAACTCCGCGGGATTAGATATGACTACTATGGGGTTGGTACCAGGGCTGAGGGTGCCATTGAAATTCAAGGCTCCAACATTCGACAAATACAAAGGGGATACCTGCCCAAAGGTCCATGTACGTTCGTATTATAGAAGGATGTCTGCGTATTCCAATGATGAAAGGATGCTCATGCATTTCTTTCAAGACAGCTTATCGGGACCATCATTGGAGTGGTACATGGGACTGAAGCCCACTCAGATTAGGAGCTGGAAGCAGTTGGCTGATGCTTTCGTTATGCATTACAAATATAACAGCGATTTGGCGCCAAACAGAGTTCAGTTGCAGAGTCTGTCGCAGAAAAATGGTGAAAGTTTCAAAGAGTACGCGCAGCGGTGGCGCGATATGGCAGCTAGGGTGCATCCTTCTTTGGTTGAAAGGGAGATGAATAACATGTTTGTGGGGACATTTACAGGAATGTACTATGACAAGTTACTCAATGTTTCGATGGGTAGCTTCTCCGATATGATCCTTATGTGAGAGAGGATCGAAAATGGAATTAAAATTGGAAAGATTCAGGCAGGCGAATCTACTTCAGCTGGGGGTGCGAGAAAAGCGTTCGGCGGAAGACGACAAGGTGATACAAGCGCTGTATTTGGTGGCAGAGGCCGGGGCAGAGGTAGAAATCAGTACAGTCAACCTCAACAAATAGCCAGTGTTACTATTCCGATTCCTCAACAACAACAACAGCAGCAGCAACCGCCGCAGCAGCAGCAAAGGCAGAATCAGGGTCAGAGAAGGTTTCAGAATGCAAAGCCGAAGAGGGTATTTGACAAGCCTCCGTCGACATATGCAGAGCTTCTTCAGACATTTCTGGGGTTGAATTTGGTTGAGAAAAGAACTTTGGAACCACCTACAGGACCGGTACTTCCTTATGGGTATGACACTAGCAAGCATTGCGAATTCCATTCCGGGGCGCCCGGACATGATGTGGAATCTTGCCATGCTTTAAAGCATAAAGTTCAAGACTTGTTGGACAGTAAAGCCATCAATTTTGGTCAACCTGGGCCTAATATTGTACAACAGCCTATGCCTAATCATGGGGCAAATGCTATCTTGACAGAAGAAAATTTGAACTTGGTGATGGATGTTAACGAACTGAGGACACCATTGAGTGAAGTGAAAAGCAGGTTGCTCAGAGGGGGAGTATTCCCTGGTTGTGATGAATACTGTTTAGAGTGTTGGACCCAGCCCGAGGGTTGTACTGATTTGAAGTGGGGCATTCAGGCCATGATCGACGAAGGGATCTTGCAATTTGATCGAACTGCGGTTGAGAAGCCTATGGAGGCATTATGTGAAGAGCATAATGATATTGCAACGGTGATGATCCCGAGGAAGACTGTAACGATAACGGCGCCCGCCAAGCGGCCAACTATTATGATTACCAAAGCAGGGTTTGTTCCCTTTGAGAGTACGAAAGTTGTCCCGTGGACCTACAGATTAGAAGCGTATTGCAACGAGGAAAAGATTGTGGTGAATAACCAGCCAGCTGGGGCTGTTGATAATGTCGTGGGAACGGGGGGCATGACCCGTAGCGGAAGGATCTTTACCTCACCTGAAATAGAAGCAGAGAGGTTGGCCAAAGGTAAAGCCAAAGTAAGTGAAAGCGGGCCTTCTCAGTCGAAAGAAAAGGATACGTCGCTCAAGGACGTAGAGGAGTTCATGAGACTGATTCGCAAAAGCGACTACAAAATTGTTGAACATTTACAGCAGACGCCATCGAAGATTTCTATCTTGTCATTGTTATTATGTTCTGAGGCCCACCGGAACGCCTTGCTAAAGATTTTGGACACGTCATTTGTGCCTCAAGAAGTTTCCGTAAATCAGTTAGAGGGGGTAATGGCGCATGTCAATGCTGGACATAGCCTGGGTTTCACAGATTTTGACCTAACACCCAGGGGTCGAGAGCACAACATGGCCTTGCATATATCGGTGGAATGTCGGGGCACCGTAATGTCACGTGTATTGGTGGATACTGGATCGTCGTTGAACGTGTTGCCAAAGAAAGC
Organism: Lathyrus sativus; assembly: GCA_963859935.3. Lineage (NCBI taxonomy): Eukaryota > Viridiplantae > Streptophyta > Magnoliopsida > Fabales > Fabaceae > Lathyrus > Lathyrus sativus. The sequence continues at coordinate 302,121,726 of OZ012735.1, read as the reverse complement.
CATGATGAAATTGGACATACGGGGAATTATTTGCACGCCCAACGATTTGGTTGTGAGGGCGTTTGACGGGACGAAAAGATCAGTGTTTGGGTCAATAACATTACCGCTTCAGGTGGGGCCGGAAATTTTTGATACCGAATTCTATATCATGGATATCCATCCAGCTTATAGATGCCTTCTTGGGCACCCATGGATCCATGCTGCAGGGGCCGTGACGTCCACGCTGCACCAGAAGTTGAAGTATATGGTGGGTGATAGTGTTGTTACCGTTTGCGGGGAGGAGGATATTTTGGTCAGTCACCTGTCATCGTTCAGATATGTGGAGGTCGATGGAGAAATACACGAGACACCTTGCCAGGCCTTCGAAGGGTTGTGAATTAATGACAAAGCTCAGGGTTCCAGCAAAATATCAGAGGTGGCAGTGTCATCCTACAAAGAGGCTCAGGCTTTAGTGCAGACTGGTGAGACTAAAGGCTGGGGGCAGGTACTGGAGATTCCCGTGAAGAATGACAAGTTTGGGCTAGGGTACCGACTGACATCGTCAGCGTCATCTTCAGGAGCACCCAGGTTCAAGGGACCGGTCACGATTACGCCAAGTGGAGTGTGCTTTGAGACTATCAACGCTATTTCCGATGTTGAAGACGGAGATAGTGACTGCGATATGGACGCGTGGATCAAGCCAAGCGTGCCAGGACAAAGTCTCTGCAACTGGTCCATTCGGGAAACTGTCCCAGTGACTTTTAAACAGTAATGATTTGTTTTATCAATTGTTGAATAATCCTATGTCCTACCCGGGACATAGTGATGTTACATTAGGGCTACTTGATTATGTGTATTGCACTGTTTTAATCATGAAATAAAGGCTTTTTTCATATTCAAATATTGTGATCCCTGTCTTTCTTGTTTTTTTCTTTAACAATAAATGGCAACGCAGTTATTTGCTTTGTTTGCGTGTTGAAGTGTTTAACCATTTCCTTTGCAGGACTAATATTTCAGATGACATCTCCTACGAACCACCTATGACTCGTCTCGACTTCGAGCACCCGGTATTCCAAGCAGAGGAAGAGATTGTTGAGGATAGCGACCTGCCAGAGGAGCTGACTCGTTTGTTGAAACAGGAAGAGAGAATCATTCTGCCTCATCAGGAGGAAATTGAGATTATCAACTTAGGGTCGGAAGAAGTTGTGAGAAATATCCGTATAGGGGCTGCGCTGTAGAGCGACGTCAAGCAAAGGCTGATTGAGATACTGCGATAGTATAGTGATATATTTGCTTGGTCGTACGAGGATATGCCTGGGTTAGATACGGACATGGTTGTGCACCGTCTGCCGTTGCGAGAGGAATGTCCGCCTGTTAAGCAGAAACTCAGAAGAACCAAACCAGACATGGCTGTGAAAATCAAGGAGGAAGTTCAAAAATAGTGGGATGCTGGTTTCCTAGCTGTTACAACTTATCCGTCATGGGTCGCTAATATAGTACCAGTTCCGAAGAAAGACGGAAAAGTGCGAATGTGTGTAGACTACTATGATCTGAATAGGGCGAGCCCGAAAGACGACTTTCCACTTCCTCACAATGATGTGCTGGTTGATAACACTGCTCAGTTCTCTGTATTCTCCTTCATGGACGTCTTCTCAGGCTATAATCAGATCAAAATGGCACCAGAAGACATGGAGAAGACTACCTTCATTACTCCCTGGGGAACATTTTGCTACAAAGTGATGCCCTTCGGACTGAAGAACGCTGGGGCAACATATCAACGTGCTATGACGACTCTCTTTCATGACATGATGCACAAAGAGATCGAGGTTTATGTTGATGATATGATTGCCAAATCCCAGACGGAGGAGGAGCATTTGGTTAATCTGCTGAAACTGTTCAAAAGACTTAGGAAGTTCAGGTTGAGACTGAACCCTAACAAGTGCACCTTCGGGGTGAGATCGGGTAAACTGCTGGGGTTTATTGTGAGCGAAAAGGGAATAGAGGTTGACCCTGCAAAGATAAAAGTTATACAAGAAATGCTGACGCCTAAAACAGAAAAAGAGGTGCGTGGGTTTTTAGGGAGGTTGAACTACATTGCTCGGTTCATATCTCACCTAACTGCGACATGCGAGCCGTTATTCAAGTTGTTGAAAAAGGATCAGGTATTGACCTGGAATGAAAATTGTCAAAAGGAGTTCGACAAGATAAAAGAATACTTGCAAGAACCTTCTGTTTTGATACCCCCAGTGGCCGGGAGACCTTTGATTATGTATTTGACGGTTCTTGAGGAAAGTATGGGTTGTGTTCTCGGTCAACATGACGAGACCAGACGTAAAGAGCATGCGATCTACTATTTGAGTAAGAAATTTACCGACTGTGAGTCCAGATACTCAATGCTCGAGAAGACGTGTTGCGCGCTAGCCTGGGCCGCCAAACGTTTGAGGCAATACATGCTAAATCATACAACCCTGCTAATTTCAAAGATGGATCCAATCAAATACGTGTTTGAGAAGCAAGCACTCTCCGGAAGAATTGCCCGATGGCAGATGGTGTTAACCGAATACGATATCCAATATGTCTCGCAAAAGGCTATTAAAGGTAGCATTCTATCAGAGTACCTTGCGGAGCAACCTGTTGAGGACTACCAATCGATGAGGTTTGATTTTCCTGACGAGGATATCATGTACCTGAAAATGAAGGATTGTGAAGAACCATTGTCGGACGAAGGACCAAAGTTGGGTTCCAAATGGCAATTAATATTTGACGGAGTTGTGAATTCCTATGGTAGCGGAATAGAGGCAATCATCACCACTCCTCAGGGGTCGCACATCCCCTTTACTGCCCGATTGACCTTTCCTGTTACCAATAATGAGGCTGAATATGAGGCTTGCATCATGGGTCTGGAAGAAGCCATTGATTTGCGAATCAAGAACCTGGATGTATATGGGGACTCAGCTCTAGTGGTGAATCAGATTAAAGGAGAATGGGAGACACGTCATCCCAATTTGGTACCATGTATGAATTATGCAAGGAGATTGTTGCCTTTCTTTGACAAGGTGGAATTGCATCACGTGCCACGAGCAGAAAATCAAATGGCTGACGCCCTGGCGACATTGTCTTCAATGTATAAAGTTAACTTCTGTAACGAGGCTCCCCAGATTGTTATCTCTCGGCTCGATAGGCCTGCATTCATATTTGCCATTGATGAGGCTCCCAATGGTATACCCTGGTACTTTGACATCCAGAACTTCCTGAAGAACAAGGAGTATCCGGCTGGGGCATCCAGTCGAGATCAGAAGACTCTCAGGAGATTGGCTGGCAATTTCTATCTGAATCCTGACGGTGTCCTGTACAGAAGAAACCACGACTGGGTGTTGCTACGCTGTGTAGACGAGAAAGAGGCGAAGTTGCTCATGGAAGAGATACATGAGGGTACATTTGGTACACATGTTGGCGGGCATGCTATGACAAGAAAACTGCTGCGGGCAGGTTACTATTGGCTGACTATGGAAACAAACTGTTTCAAGTTTGCAAAGAGGTGTCATAAATGCCAGATTTATGCGGACAAGATCCATGTGCCTCCAAGTCCTCTGAATGTGATGTCATCACCGTGGCCTTTCTCGATGTAGGGGATTGATATGATTGGCAAGATTGAGCCTACAGCATCAAACGGACACCGGTTCATTTTGGTGGCAATTGATTACTTCACCAAGTGGGTGAAAGCAGCATCATATGCCAATGTGACCAAACAAGTGGTAGCCAGATTTATCAAACGAGATATTATCTGCAGATATGGAATCCCTGAGCGGATTATCACCGACAACGGTTCAAATTTGAATAACAAAATGATGAAAGAGCTGTGTCAGAATTTTAAGATTGAGCATCACAACTCTTCTCCTTACCGGCCCAAGATGAATGGCGTTGTCGAAGCGGCCAATAAGAACATAAAGAAGATTGTTTAGAAGATGGTTGTGACGTATAAGGACTGGCACGAGATGCTACCTCTCGCTTTGCACGATTATCGTACGACGGTACGCACATCAACCGGGGCAACCCCTTTTTCATTGGTATACGGGATGGAGGCGGTGTTACCGTTGGAGGTCGAGATTCCTTCCCTGAGGGTTTTACGTGATGTCCAACTCGACGAGGCAGAATGGGTTAAAGATAGACTGAACCAGCTCAACTTAATGGATGAGAAGAGACTGGATTCTTTAGCATACGGTCGGTTATATCAGAGCCGGATGAAGAAAGCTTACGACAAGAAGGTGCACCCTCGAAGCTTTCAGACGGGCGATCTTGTTTTGAAAAAGATTCTCCCACCACAATCCGATCACAGGGGCAAGTGGACTCCTAACTATGAAGTTCCCTACGTTGTCAGAAAAGTCTTCTCTGGAGGAGCCTTGTTACTATCCACCATGGATGGTGAAGACTTTACGTCTCCTGTGAATTCGGACGCAGTTAAAAAATACTTTGCTTGAAAGTGACCCGCTGGACAGTAAAAAGAGAGTCCAGGCAAAAATGGGGCATCCCGGCGAACCATAAAAAATGAATAAAAGGTTCGGGCAAAAATTAGGGATAAAATTGAAAAAAAATGTACACCCGCGAAGTCGAAAACCTGAAAAGGGCGATTTCGGCAAAAAAGGGTATCCCGGTGAATTGAAAGCCCGCAAAGGGCGGTTCACGCAAAAGTTAGGGATTGAAAAAGCAAATGACTGCGGTCCGGATTTGACATGGCATTGCTTAGTGGTTTGGGAGTACCTGGGGGCCGTCTATTCAAAAACAATCTCTTCCGAAGATCGAGTGCCGGGAAAGTGCAGAGTCAGGCGAGTCATAGGAGGATCAGCTCATGGTGTTCATCTGCATCACGTCGCCGACATGTATACAAATATTATTTTGTATTTTATTTATGCTTCTTGTGCATATATGTATGTATGTGTGTGCGTAACTTCCTCTTTTCAGGAGTTGCATCCAGTGTACAAAACTTTGCCTATTCAGAGGCCCATTATCAATAAAACATGTTATTCAGTACTTGATGCTTGTTCTTTACTGTTTTGTTTGTGAAAGACGCCAATGTTTTTGATAAACTTGCACTTACATAATCTTGCTGGCCCTTGCCAATAATTGCTAAAACTTCGAATTGACTGAAGTAAGGTCACAGATGCTAACCCGGATAGATTATGTTGTATAGGCCTGTTTTGTCTCGTTTGTGTTTTTCAGGATTCTTACCTTTGGAGCAAATGGTCAGGAATTGTATTCCCCAGCCAAGGTCGCTTGACGTAAGACCGGATTCCAGTTGATGTCATTCCTTAGCTAGTTGCAGCTTATCCCCGAGATTTGAAATGACGTTTATCCCTTCCCGAAGCAGGGAATTATTTCCCCCAGGAGAGTGTCCTCATGGAAAGTCGTCCATAGGATTAATCTCAGCAAGTCAAAATCAATGTCCCCTGCAGAGGTTGCGCTCCTCAGCGAATCGAAGATGTGCATGTTCAATCTCCAGCATGGGAGATTCCCGCAGTAGCTAACCGAGTTGTTGGTTCGAAAGGTTTATATCCGCGAAGGATGGTTTTCTTGCTTCCCACAGGTCGTCATGCCATTGACAGGATGTTGATCCTCAGCAGAGCCCGTAACTCTAAATGTGTAAATTGTGCCCGGACAGTGTGTTTCGCCCAGAAGTGTCACTTCTTTCCCCATATGAGTTGGTTCACCAGCAGGGTGTTTGTTCTTTCCTCCCAGTGGAAATTGGTGTTTAATCTCTCCTCGGTAAAGATGGTGGTGTTTCTGGCGTTTGTTTCGCCAGGATATTTTGTGATACTTGTTCTCCCCAGCGGGGTTGGCGTTACCCTCAGCATTCATGTTGTTGGGACATCATTGTCAGAGTGACCCCGGCAGCTTGAGCCCGCATTTGCATTTGTATATATCGTCATATTTGCATCGACTCAAACGCGTAGCATTTCCGTGTCGTACGAAGCATTACGCCATTTTCAAACATATGCATTTTGAAACATAAATCAGGTTGGTTAACCTTTGTGCTCGCAGGTGTGTTTTCTTAGCAGGAGTATGGAGTTCTAGCCCAGATCTATGATCAAGTATTCAAGGTCTCGCCGGGGGACGTGTGATGATACAGTTCATCTTCCTATTTTTCCCCACATAATCACTTGATTTGTTGTTACGTCAACGTCGAAAGGTTTCATGAATCAGAATTTCAGAAGCTGTCGCCGGTTATCAGAACAGGCGTCTGGCAGTTTGGTTTCCAAATATCCCCAGTGGAGTCCGTCTCAAAGTCGCTGTCACGTCAGTGCTAAAAAGTTTGTGGGTTGGGATCAATGGAGTTAGCTCCTGCAGAGATAAGCAGAGAAACTGTATTCATAACAGCTTCCCGTATGAACAGATGGATGTATTTTCTTACTGGTTGACAGGAGTATTTCCCCGGAGATCGTCAAAATTTTATTACCTATGTTGATAGGAGTTCCTCGGGTCGACGAGATATGAGTCCTGACGTGGACAATTTATTGACAGGAGTTCTTCGTGCTAGTGAAGTGGGTGTCCTAACATGGACAGATTTAGTTCCTCGGGTCGACGGGATGTGCTAGTCCTAACGTGGACAGATTCGATTTCTCCGTATTGATGAAATGTGAAGTCCTGACGTGGGAAAAATTGATTACTCTTCTTGTTGGTGACCTGACATGGACCATTTATCCCCCAGCAGATATCTTCCTTCGTATCGGAAAAATGTGTGTCCAGACGTGGGCAAGTTTATAGTTCTTTGTGATGACAAGATGCGCGAGTTCTGACGTGGACAAAATTATCTTTCTTCGTGTTGGCGAAGCGTAAGTCCTGACGTGGACGAGTTATATTTCCTCAGCGGGTCGAAGATGTGCGAGTCCTGACGTGGACAAAATTATCTTTCTTCGTGTCGGCGAAGCGTGAGTCCTGACGTGGACGAGTTTTATTTCCTCAGCGGGTCGAAGATGTGCGAGTCCTGACGTGGACAAATTTATCTTTCTTCGTGTCGACGAAACAGTGTCCTGACGTGGACAATTTACTCCCATGCCGATAGGGTTTTCTTATCAAGACGAGATGTGAGTCCTAACGTGGACAAATCAAGACAAGTTTATTCCTAACGGGGAAAGTTGATTCCTAACGTGGAAAGTTTATTCCTAACGTGGAAAGTTTATTTCTAACATGGAAAGTTGATTCCTAACGTGGAAAGTTTATTCCTAACATGGAAAGTTTATTCCTGACATGGACAAATTATTCCTAACATGGACGATTTATTCCTAACGTGAACGATTTATTCCTAACGTGGACGTTTTATTCCTAACGTGGACAGTTTATTCCTAACGTGGATAGCTTATTCCTAACATGGACAGTTTATTCCTAACATGGACAGTTTATTACTAATGGAGACGATTTATTCCTGACGTGGACAATTTATTCCTATGTTGATAGGATCCCCTCGTGCTGACGAAATACAGACGAGTCATCCCCGGCGAAGTCGCCGGGATTTTTTCCGTGTTGACGGCAGGTGGAGCCCTGACGTGGACAAGTTAAGTTGAGATGTCTTAGTGTTGACGAAACAAGCGTCCTAACATGGACAAAGTTCTATTACTGTGTTGTTGAGATGTGAGTCCTGACGTGGACAGATTTGTGTATTCGTGATTTGACTAAATTTGGGTCCAGATGTGTACAAGGTTACTCTTGTGACGACGGAATCTCTATTCGTGTTGACGACTTTGTTTCTCTTCTTGTGTTGACAAGGTTAGTCCAGTTGTGGACGGAGGTATTTTGCAAAAATTGTTCAGTACCTATGGCGTTACATAGGTGGTTGAAGTTGAAATCAGAATTATTATCAGACGTTGGATCAGTTGTTGCCGTAACAACCAGATTCAGTTGGTGGATGTCGGTCCCCAAGCAGTGCAGTTTATTTCTGCGGTTTGCAAATTTCTGGGTTTCTTGGTATTCAACCGTCTCGTACCTCGATTGTCTGAAGGTCGTTCGCTCTTCACCCCAATCGGGTCCAAGCCGTTTGAATAGGGGTAGTTGTTGCACCCCAAAATTTGCTCAACCTTTTCTTGCCTGATTTATGTTTCATTGCATTTCATTTGCATAGTCACATCATGTACATAGTTCAATCATTGGCATATCATAGCATAGCATGCCTCCAACAAGGGATCAAGGGTGTCTATCAAGAGAAGAGCCTAGCAAGAGGTCTTATCCAAGTGTGAGAGTCATCCAAGCCATCAAGAAGGGATTTGAAGTCTTGAGAAGTTTGAGTGTCTACATGTGGGTTTTGCTCCTATCCTGAGGAATGTTGAGAATCATCAGTGGGATGAGAAGCATGGAATGGGAATGTGAGGTGTGTATGGATCTCATGGGGTGTCTAGAGGGCCTTATTGAAGCTGAGGCAAGTCATTGATTCATGTATGAGAGCCACAGTTGAGGTGCAGCCAACTAGGGTTTCATTTGGGTCAACCCTAGGTCATTTGAGTAATTGGAGAGCATCAAAGCCTACTTTGAGGTCATGGGATTCATGGATTGGTATGTTGATACATGTGTGGTGTGGTGCCAAGGTTAAGCAAAGATAGATCAAGAATGTGGGAAGTTGCTAAATTAGGGTTTTAGTGTAAAATCCCCTATTTAGTGCCTAACTTCAAAGCCACATAAGTCAAGATAAAAGTTTCATATGGATTCTTGGCCGACATGAAACTTGTAGAGATTCTCAATACCTTTAATTTGAGTACTAGAAGTCTTCAAGAAGATTTGTAGAACTCAAGTTATGGTCTTTGCAAATTACAGGTCACCAGAGGACACTGAAATTTATCTGTGAAAGTCACTTGACTTCAAGCAACTTTTTGCCCTTCAAGGAGTTTTCAAATGGATTCTTGGCCAACATAAGAGTTGTGTATTTTGATCTTAGATTTCCATAGAATACTAGAAGTCTTCAAGGGGATTTATAGAACTCAAGTTATGATCTTGGCAATCCAGGGGTATTTTGGGCATTTGTGATTATAGGTCATTTTCAAGCATGTGCCAAAATCTCCACCTTCCACTCCTCAAATGAAAAATTGTTCAACATGGAATGTGCTTAAAATGATGTTTTTAGGTCAAATGTGAATTCATGTTGGATTGAATGAGCTTATATCAAAAGTCACTCAAAATGGCCTAAAAAAGGAAGGATTTTAAATGAATCAAAGAGGGAAATTGTGATTTTTGAGTTATGGGTCCAAAACAAGTCAAATAACCACTCATTTTAATCATAAAATATGTTTTAGAAACATTGGCAATTGTGGAATTTTCATTTGAAGTGTGCTTCATGGCCTTTCACAAGATTTCTTCACATAAAAGTTACATCACACAATTCCTTCGCAAAGGCAATGTGGAGATTCCTTTTGGGCTGAATTCATTCCAAATGAAATATGTAAGTCATCCAAAGCTTCCAATGCAAGCTATGAAGCCAATTTTATGCATTACCATAACCAAAATTTTGAAGAAAAGTTGGACTTGGATTTTTAATTTTGGACTTGGGCCTGAGCTCTAGAAGGTTCTAAACAATCCTATAAAGGTCTAGGAGCTCATCAGAAACTTTTTTGGTGATTGATTGGGGTTGAAAGCAAATATCACCATTGAAGCTTGAAGAAGAAAAGTGAAAGAGTGAATTTCTGTTAGAGGTTATTTCAAGCACAATTGAGGATTCAATCTTCTTCTAACATCATCACTCATTGGATCTGGAACGTTTTGGATCAAGAATCAAGCCGGAAACGACTCCAATTGAAGCTCGAATGTAGGTTCTTACTTCTTGAATTTTATCTTAATTTATGAGGTTTCAATGCATTAGAATCATGTGGTTAGGTTCACCTTAAGTTGTAGATGATTTCTGGGCGAAGAACTTGATGTTTAGTGAGATTTTAGGATTAGATTCGTTTTCGGTTGAGATATGGAATTTTTGATTCGTGGATTTTTAGGCTGTTTAAGTGGTATATTTGGATTCCTCTCGAAATTTCGGTCAAGATTCATCTAAAGATCATTGCGTTTGGTTAAGAAACGAAGGAGCTAGGAGGGAGGAAAGTTCCGTCGGCAAGCTCCGGCCGGAACCCCACCGGATTCTGCATTCCGCGGTGGCTTAAGTCCAATGAAGAAGACGACGGTCCAGCCGTCCGATCGATCGCCATGCCACCCGATCCCACGCGCTACAGAGCGACACGTCACTGTCCTCATTAATCCAGTGGCGCGCCAACTCAGCGTTTTGACCCCATGTGCACCAGTTCGAATCCTGGCCTGTGTATTTTTTATTTTATTCCACTTTATTTTCATTTGCCTTCATATATTCATGTTCTTATCTTGTTCTTTTATTTTTCTTTCTTTCACATGCTGACTTCTAAAAATCATAAAAAATAGAAAAATTAATCTTTTTAATCCAAGTTTTTTTCCCCTGACTCTTTAGAGAGTCTAGAATTTTAGGAAATTAAGAAATTCATAATTCATGCATTTTAGAATTTAATTGTATTTTTTGCATTTTTATTTCTTTTATTTTCAATATGGTTGATACATCATTTTGTTGATTTTGTTATGGATGATTGGTGATGAATTCTGAGTTGATTCTTTTTGGGCTACTTATCTTAGATATGAATGTACCCACAGTAATTTCTCATATTTTTGTGAGATAATTTTAGGCTAGTTTGAGCATTAAACAATAGGTGGTTTAGAATTTGGGTTTTAAGATGATACCTTTAGGATTAGGGCATAGTTTAGGGTCCAAATGAATGGTTAACCCCCTGGTTTTTGTATGAGAGATTCATAAGAGGTTTAGGGAAACTAGGGTTTTAGGAAGAGCATTAGACTAGTTTTGCTTCTTTCTTCAAACATGGAGTATCTTGTCCATCTCCATTCTATCCAATGACATAAAGTCCTCCTTGGGAAGCTCCATCTCTCCTTAGGAGGGATGAGTGGTATGCCCAAGTGAGTAGAACTTTGAGGATACCTTTCATTTGCAATGTTAAGTCCTTAGTGATTTCCCTTGGTTGTCATTGAGCTTCTTAACATTTCAACCTGATCTTGTTGAATGATTTCCCCTTGGAGGTGCTTGTTGAAGCTTGGTAAAGATAAAGTTTAGGAGCTTGTTGAAGCTAGGAGTGTTTGTGCTTGCTGAAGCTGGTTGCTTGTGGAAGCCAGGGTTTTACTGCTTGTTGAAGTTGAAGTCAGGAGCTTGTTGAGGCTAGTTACTGGTTGGGGTTTGAGCTTGCTTAAGCTAGGAGCTTGTTGAAGCCTGGTGCCTAGTGAAGATTGAAAGTTTATTAAATCTTGAAGATGGGAGTTATTCATGAAGATGAAGGTTGTTGCTGTCAACTTTTTGCTGGTTAATCATCTGTTGCTGTCAGAGCTGCTGTTTGCCGTAGGAGTTTGGTGCTAGTGCTTGGGCTGCCTCCTCTGCTTTGGGGTTTTGTTTTCTGTATTGTTTGTTGGCTTGTGTAGATTGCCCCCTAGGTTTGAGGTGAATGTTGATTCACTTTGCCTGTTGTTTTCCCAGGTTCGAGGTTGAGTGGGACTCCCTTGCCTCGCTTGTATTGCTGCACTGCATGCATTTTACTGTATTTGCTTACTTTCTTTTCTGTTTATCCCCTAGGATCTCTGATTTCCTCTGTGCATGAGGGAATTATGACAGACATTAGGATTCTTATCCATGCATGACAACATTAGGTTAGTTTCCCTTGCAACCATAGTGTTAGGGTCTTTCTTTTCTCATCTCAAAACAATTCAAAAACACAGTAATAAGGATAACACGTGCTGTACGTTACAAGCCTTAAGCTATTTGAGGAAAGGTTGCTGGAGGGTCACTCTTCAGTAGTCTGACTGCTTAGTATGGTACCCTTAGGGTGATATGCGATGTAGTCACTCTCGGATCACAAGTCTTTGGTGCAGTACAAGTTGCAAACAGACTAAAAAACGCTTCTTTCGTAAAAGATTCAAAACAAACATCAAAGTGTCATTTTTGTCCGCTTGGACTCTTAATCAAGAAAAACCCTTTCATAAGGTAATAAAAAAAACCAGTCAGACAAGCTTGTGTCTTCCGTAGCCCGAACTACGTTTGCTCTGATCTTTCATGTTGTATGAAAGTACGTAGGCATAGGATGTCGAATCCTAGCGAGCAACCTTCCCCTCCTTTCCCGTAGTTAGGCGAACTACGTTGACTCTGATTTCTCGTTCCAGACGGGAATACGTAGGCATAAAGTGTGATACTTTGCCGAGTCACTTTCTTTTCTTTTTAACCCAGACCTTTAGAGTAGATAGATAAACATACCCTTAGATAGAAAACAAGCGTGGATCCCGTCGAGTACGACGGACGTGAGGGGTGCTAATACCTTCCCCTTGCGTAACCGACTCCCGAATCCAGGATTTGGTTGCGATGACCATTCCTTTCCCTCATTGTGTTAGGTTTACTCTGAGTGTTTCCTTTCCCTCTTGTGGGATAAATAACACATGGTGGCGACTCTTCTGTCATAGCCGGCGCCGATTTTCGCAGTAGCGACAGATGGTTCCCATCAAGTATGATGGATGTGATGGGGTACTAATACCTTCTTCTTACATAACCGGCTTTTGAACACAAAATTTGGTGTCGAGACCATTTTTCACCTCTAGGGGGTTTTATTGTTTTTTTCCCTTTCCTCTTTGAATAAATAAAATTCAGTGGCGACTTTGTGTCTTTTTTCACGTAGCGACAATAGTTTGATTGGAATGCTTCTAAGCATTCCAGGCAATACTAAATATGGTAAGCAACCTCGTCTCAATATGGAGGCGATGGGTATACGAATACAATTGTCTCCAATAGAAAAAGGGAAAAGAACTTATTTGCCTTCGACTTGTTACACTCTATGTAAAAAGGAAAACAAAAGTTTTTGCGAGTGTTTGCATGGTATCAAAGTTCCCTAAGGTTACTCATCAAACATAAAGAAATTTGTATCAATGAGAGATCTCAAGTTAATTGGTTTGAAATATCATTATTGTCATGTCTTGATGCAACAACTTCTACCAGTGGCTATCCGTGGCATCCTATGAAAAAATATGAGTAACTATAACCAGATTGTGTTTGTTCTTCAATGCCATATGTAATAAATTTATTCATTTCAAAAAATTAGATGAATTAGAAGATGAAGTTGCCATAATCTAGTGTCAATTAGAGATGTATTTTCCTTCATCATTTCTTGACATTATCGTTTACTTAGTTGTTTATCTAGTCAGAGAAATCAGAATTTGTGATCCAGTTTATTTAAGGTGGATGTATCTAATAGAGCGATACATGGAGATCTTTAAATGATACATGAAGAATCATCACCGACCAGAAGCTTCTATTGTCGAAAGGTACATCACAAAAGAAGTTATTGAGTTTTGTACAAACTATTAATTGGAAGCATAGTCTATAAGAATTCTAAAGTCTTGTCATCCTGGCACTAAAGGTAGAGGTATTCAAGGTTTAAATCTTAAGTCAATGGCTCAGGATGTAGTTATTCGGACATATTTCTATATATTAAATAATCTTGAAGTTCAACCTTATGTGGCTACTCACAAAAAACTTTTGAAGAAAAGATATCCACGAACGAGTGACAAGTTATTGTTGATTGAGCATAACAAGAAATTCCTAGGTTGGTATAATTAATGTATACCAAATGATCATAGTACATCTGAGACAATTAAATGGTCGTCGTACATGCCAAAATTTAATGTGATAACTTAGACTGCATATGACATTGGTCATTATACCTTCAATGCAAAATAGTGAGGCTATGGTTGAGGCTGAATACATGTATTTCTCTAGTTTGAAAGATAAGAATCCAATATTGGCATCTAGTGCGTTCTATGGTGTCATTGAGGAGATTTGGGAGATTATTTAAGTTATCTTCAAAGTGCCTTTATTTAAATGTAAGTTGGTTCCATGTAGTATTAATGGTGTACAAACGGATGACTTAGGATTCACCTGGGTTGACCTTAGCAAGGTAAATTATATGACTGAACCATTCATCATGGCTTCACAAGCAAAACAAGTTTTCTATGTGACCGACCCTTCGGACACATCGGGGAAATGTTCAATCGTTCTTCGAGGAAAAAACATTCCTAGTAGTGATGAAAGTTTTGATATTCCTTCTACTCCTTCTTACACGACAAAAATGTCTACCACGTATGATGAAGTTGATAGAGATGATGTGCATGTTATTTGTATCGATCATAATGAAGGCAGATGGGAAAATTAACAATTAAGTATTTTATTCTTTATTCATAATTTAATGTAAGTTATTATTTCTAAGAATATTTACTAACAATCATGATTATTAGAAATTATAGGTGCTTAAAGTCAAGACACCAAGAGACAAAGAAACCCAAAACACTTAGATACAATTATGTGATGTTATATAATTTTTGTAGGTTGTTTTGTGCCATTTTCTTTTGATGTAATATATATACAGTATTTGGTTCTTAATCCAATGTATGGATTTGATGTAATACAATACAATTATTATTATGATACAATTGTTGTTTTTGTTCTGATACGGTTCACAGAAATACAGATTAAAAAAAGGAAAATTTTCAAAAAGAAGAAATATTTTTTTTTAAAAGCAGATAATTTGACAACGATTGTTAATTATGATTGTGGTTGTAGAGTGAACGTTGTCCAAAATAACATACCAAAAATGCGCTGCTGAGAATCGGACATGGGACCTATAATATATTACAATTGTTAGTTAAAGCAACTGTGGTAATATGTCGTGCGCTTTCGGGTTTTCTACAATGGTCATACAGCTGTGATTGTAAGTAACACATATACAACCACATACTACATGACAACGACCGTCCTGTGTGATAATATATCTTTTCCAATCATTATTGTATATGATTTTTGTAGTAGTGTCTATTGATTTTGTTTTATTGTTGGTGGTGGTGGTATTATTGTTCTTCTTCTTCTTCTTCTTCTTGTTATATTAGAAATACTTAATATTCTATATTTTGATGAAAGTTCTCAATGTGGTTAGCCAAAGCATGTGGTAAAAATGAAAAATTAGATTGACTGACTTTTCACCACGGTTGGAACTTTTAATCGTGGTGAAAAGTGATTATATGTAGCGACTTTCTAATTTATTGCCACAACCAACAAACTGTGGTTGTAAGTAGACCACTTACCACCACACGCTACTTTATCATAGACAATCAACAATGGTTATACGTCTTTCACAACTGTTGTGAAACGTATAATCCGTAGTAGTGTGAATATCGGTAAAAACTTCCCGTTCTTTCACATTTTTCTAAGTAACTATGTCAAAAAACTATGGATATTCATGTTGTTGTGTTATGCTTTAGTTTGGAAGCCTTGATCAATATAGGAAGTTCCTACACTTAAATTTGGATAGAAATATGAGTATAAAATTAGTTTAGGGTATATTGTAGTGTTTAATTGGACCCATTTTAGAATTTTAAATGAATTGTATAAATATTTAATAAATGTAGATAACTTGTTTAAATATTTGAAATATGTAAAATATTATAAAAACCCTATGAGGTGAAAAAACACCCTATGGAAAACCAAAAACGTCCCTCAGATTCTAGAGATAGATCTTCGGGAGCACCATGTACCACTTTTAGGATGCACCAAATGAGTGCCACCATGAATTAATACAAAAAAATATTTCGGAGATGCGTCTCTGGGTATCTTCAACAAATATATTGACAGCTAAACAGCCTAGTGGATTTACCAGAGATATATCTACAAAGCTTTGGGGTGGAACTTTCAAATTTCTGT
Source organism: Lathyrus sativus (assembly GCA_963859935.3). NCBI lineage: Eukaryota > Viridiplantae > Streptophyta > Magnoliopsida > Fabales > Fabaceae > Lathyrus > Lathyrus sativus. The sequence goes on along the minus strand of OZ012735.1, from coordinate 302,105,966 downwards.
CAATTTTGCATGTCAAATATTTCCGGAGATGCATCTTCGTAATAATTTGATAAAATACTCACCTACATGATCACACAGCCATACTTATTTTCTACTTCAAACCCTTACCAAAAATCTTTCCACTCTCAATCTACATTTTCACTCCAAATCTTCAATCTTGTATTTCATCATATCAAAGGGATCAAAAGAAGCTGGAATTCTAGGTAAAGATCATTTATTTCAAGTCACATTGCTAACATTAGTAATGTTTTAAGTCTGAAAAACTTGTGTTTAATCTGGAGATACATCTCCATAACCAGGATGAACTCATCCAAAAAATATCTCAAACTAACAAGGTGTTGAGGGGAGATAAAACTGAAATGCAACAATTCTTGAAACAGTTGGATGATAACAGTTATGGGTCTAAGTACCAAATGTACGAGGATGGAGTAACCATTAGAGATATATTTTGGACTCATCTTGATTCCATCAAGTTGTTCAACATGTTTCCTACTATGCTCATCATTGATTCAACGTACAAAACTAACAAGTACATACTTCCATTAAGAGAGATGGATGATGTTACCTTTATTGAGAAGACCCATTATGTTAGGATTTCATTTCTAGAGAGCGGAAAAAAGGAGAATGTTACTTGGGCCTTAGAGGTTTGTTGAACAATGTTGAATAACCAAGAAGAGATGACTAAAGTGATTGCTACTAACCGCGATACCACTTTGATGAATTTGATTGCAAAGGTATTTCCTACTTCTTATGCATTATTTTGTAGGTATCATATAACAAAGAATATGAGAAGTTAGCTTAAACCTGCGGTATGGACAAAACAGATTATAATACCCCGTATTTATTAAATGCTCTAATTAATATTAGTTGAGATCAACTGAGTTTCAGTGTACTCTGAGACTTATCCATTGAGATTATTAGAGCAACCGATCAACTCATATTTGATTAAATTAATGTTATATGACTTTGTGGTTTTATTAATTGGTACATGTTGCACCCTAAAATTTTCTCTCACCTTTTCTAACCTTAACTGGCTTTTGTTTCACATTCATCTGCATCATTTATTAGGTCATGAATTCATAATCATTCATTTTCAAGAGCTCCTAAGACATGGATCAAAGCATTGATTTATTTGGCTACTTTAGTCAAGTTGAAGAAAGAGATCACTCAAGAGTGTCAAATGCTCAAGGTTCCTTCATTGGTATAATCAAGAAGGGATGTGGTTTAGGGTGTTGATTCCCTTGAACAATTCGAGTCAATTTTGCATCAGTGTGCATTCAAGGAAGATTAGAATATATATTCATGGTTGAGCTTATAGACTTTTATCAGTTGAAGTTCATTGGTTATGGCTTTCATGTCAAGGACCTCTAGCTGGTCATGTTTCTTTCTACTTCATGCCTTATCTTCAACTTCATGTTTTCTTCAAGGATTTGTTCTTGTGTTGATATCATTGGTTATAAAGGCAAGGTTAATGTGGATATGAGATTAAAGTTGGAGATTCATTAAGTATACAAGTTCGATTAGGATTTGAAGTTTGATTTAGGATTTAAGTTGTTCAATTGGTCAAGTGTTGTGAGCATATAGAGTGTGAGAGAGGTCTGGGTGGATTACTTGGAATTCAAGATACCAACTCATTAAAACAAGTCCAATTGTCCATTCACATACCCATTCCTATGTCATTATCCATATAACTTTTTATCCATTTCATTATTCACTTTTGTTAATCCTTTTAACCATTCCCTTCCAATATCTAATTTAACTTTTTTTTTCAAAGCCACATTCACATTTTAAACCATTTATTTCCTCCTATTTCTTAAACCAAGTTCACATTTTTTTATGGTTATCCATTATTGTTCAAGTTAAATTTCAAAAATCCATATTTTAAACTACAAATCCAGATATCCAGTGAATAAAAAGATACGGCACAACAAATAAGGAAGAGAAAGGGGTTATCGTCTATTTGTAGAAAGTCTTTGAGCTTGGACTAATTTGTGGTCCCTAAAAATGTGTGTGCACTCACAGAAAAAACCATTTGCTCCTTTCAGAGACATTTGCATGATGTGTTTGACCTCTCTTAGTCTAAGTCTCAGCACTTGCTCTCATCTTTAATGGACAAAATAGTGTGGCTGTGGCATTTGTCTAGCAAGTCTTGTTTAAAGATTTTTTTTCACACAGTGACTATGTAACTTGCATTCAGTTTAATACTATTAATGATTGATACTTCACTAACGGATCTTTGGATGCTAAGGTTTGCATATGGAGCATTCCTGACCGACAAGTCATTGATTGGATTGATCTTCATGAGATGGTCACTGTTGCATGTTATGCGCCTGATGGCCAGGGTGCACTAGTTGGTTCATACAAGGGTAACTGTCATTTATATAATACATCTGAAAATAAGTTTCATAGCAGTAAAAGTTTAATAACAGTACATAAATTCATAGCAAAATTATGTCATAAAATGTTAACAGCATTGCAGTAAAAATACATAGCAGTGAGAAATTCATACAAAAACAAAAGCCATGAGACACATCAAAACCATTTTATGTTCCAAAAAGCAAACTAACACACAAGTCGTACGACTCCAAAAAACCCCCTCACAGCAAGCAAATTCATTTGTACACACTCTCATCCATTCACATACGACTTTGCAAAACATTACCACGACTCACACCTTTTCCAATACACAACACAATTGACACAAAACAGAATCACGAAAGCAACAAAATGCAACAATAGCACAAACGTTTTCTCATTTCTTCCCATTTCACCCTCAAGCCTCTCCTATAAAACCATCTCTCATTCACTCTCAAAGGAGGTTTTCACATAACCATAATACACTCTGCATCCTTCTCCCATTTTCAACCTTGATTTCTTCTTCTAACCTTCAAATAATTCTCAGATATCCCTCATAAACAACAACAACCACATTCATAACCTTTCTTCCCCAACCCACTTCAATCATACAAAGTTCCCAACAGTAACCCAAACTAACTCACACCCAACACAAACCTGCAAGTCAGATCGAGATTTGTGAAATCAAAAAAAAAAGAAGAATACGAAGAGAGAACGAGAGAGAATTTGTGAGAAGAACGAACCGAGTAGAGAGAGTTCGTAAACACAGAAATGAATCGAGACCAAAATGATGTTGAAACATTGCTTTGTGTTGAAAATCTGGTAGTGCTCTCTTGGCTTATCTCGTTTTCCATGATACATGATCTGCTTTTGTTGTTACTATTTTAAAAAGGATTGTTGGTATTGTCTTGGGCTCAAAAGCTCGTGTCTATGAAGGAATCCATGCTCTACAGGTCCACACATAACATTTCCCTCTTTCACTTTGTTTTTTTTCCTATTGTTTTTTTTTAATCTTGTTTTTAGTTAATTTATTATTAATTTAATTCTATTTGCTTTTTGGTTATTCTATTATTATTATTTATATTTTAGTTTAATTTATTTAGAATTAGATTTTAGTTTTTAGAAGTTGATATTAAATTATGTTTTGATTTAATTTTTAATTGTAATGTTAGGTTTTATTTTAATTAGAAGTTAATATTGAATTGAGTTTTGATTTATTATTAGAATTAGATTTTAGTTTTGACTTAACTTAGGATTAATTTTTATTAGAATTTAGTTAATTAAACTTTGATTTTAATTTTGACCCAAGTGAACTTTGTTAATTTTGACTAATTTTATTCATAATTTTGGTTTTAGTTACGATTAATTCTCGAGTGCGTTTGTGAATATTTCTTTGACGACACTTATATATATTTGCTTTGATGACTGATATGACTTTGTTCTTGAATATTTACTTGAGTTTCAATACTTAATGTTGTTTGTGATTGCAATGTTTTGTGTTTACTTGTTGATTACCTTTGTATTCACATGATCCCTTAGGATTCCTAGCTCGACTTAGTTTTCGATTAAGTTCGAGGTAGGAGAGACATTAGGCTCTCATACTAAGCATGAAAACATTAGGTTACTTCCCTCCAAATCCTGACCTTAGGGCCACATTGTATGATAATAGTTAGGATTCAGTTTCCCCTAGACCTTTTGTGCGTCTCTCTCTTCTTTCTCAAAACAATAATCAAAACACTTAATAAATATGATGAGTATTGTGCGCCACAAGCCTTATGTACATGGGAAATGATGAGAGGGGGTTTCTCCTCACTTGTCTAGAGTGTTTAGCGTACGTCCTGTGAGCGATATGCGACACATTCGCTCTTATTTCATATAGTTTAGTGCGATACGCATCTCAAACAAAGTCAATTCACTTCTGTTAAGGCGTTTCAGATTTAAAATCTTTTCTCTTGCCCCTGTGTGATCGAGAACCCATTTTCCCATAGTCGTGAACTATGTTTGCTCTGATTTCTCATACCATATGAGAATATGTAGGCACAAAACGGCGAAGTCTTGGCGAGCACCTTTTTTTCCTTTTCACCCGTAGTAGCAGAACCACAGCTGCTCTGATTTCTCATACCAGATGAGAATACGTAGGCACAAGACGACGAAGTCTTGGCGAGCACCTTTTTTTTCCTTTTTACCTATAGTAGCAGAACCATGGTTGCTCTGATTCCTTATTCCCTAATGAGAATACGTAGGCACGAGGATCTATAATCTTGGCGAGCACACTAATAACTAACCTCCCTTTTCTCACGCCCTAGTGCGATTGAGACCCACCTGTTAATTCGAACCTTTTCTCTCGCCCCAGTGCGACCGAGACCTTCATCCGTAGTTACCTGAACTATGTTTGCTCTGATTTCTCATACCAAATGAGGATACGTAGGCACAATGTAACAGCCCGAATTTCATTAAATAATTAATTATAGTAATTAATTGATTTAGTGGGATTTTTTATTAATGTGGAAATTAATTTTTATTAAATTGGAATTAATAGAGAATTGAGAAGGAAATTGGAAGGAAGGAAAATAAAGGAAATATATAATAGAGAAGGAAAAGAAAAGAAAGTTAGAGAGAAACATTTGGAAAGAAAGAAGAAGAGAAAGAGAGGAGAAGAAGAGGAAAGTGGAAAATCATCAAGAACCAACATCAAAGCTCCGATTAATCGAGGTAAGGGTGAGAAATGTTACTATTTGATTATTGCATGATGTTATATATGTTGGGTTGAGGTTTTGGTGTAGTTTCCATCCTTTTCCATTTAGGGCAAAAGTTGGAATAATCGGTAGAACTCACTCGAATCGGTTAAAAATCGGAAATAGATGATGTAGAATAGTCTAGAAATGTTAGACTAAGAGTATTGGAATTGGATTGGTGAGTTTGGGGTTTTTTGGAGTTGGTTGAGTTGGATAACAGTAAGAGAAAAACAAAATACGCAGACATTCGCTAGCGACTCGCTAGGCGAGCAGGTAGCGAATGCTCGCTAGGGGTTCGCTCAGCGAACAGATAGCGAATGGTCCCAGACTTGGACAAAATGGATTTTGGTGTGTTCGCTGGTAGCGAAAGTGTAGCGAACAGATAGCGAAATGGTTCACTGGGAAGCTTGCTGCAGCGAGCAAGTAGCGAAGCCTTCCAGTAGCTTCTGTTGGGGTTCGCGAGCTTGTTCGCTAGGCGAACAGGTAGCGAGCGTTCGCCAGGTGCCCGCCTAGCGAGGTGGTGACGAACATGACAGGATTTCGTTTTTCTGTGATTTCATTCTATGTTGTGTTGTGGTTCGATCGGGTTCGATCCTTAATGGAATGAAATGTTATATACTATATGTGTATGTGCTGTGGGTAGCCGTTGGGCGTGAATCATAGATTGCGATATGTATAATGTTTGCATCGATTAGAAAATACACGAGAACATAGTAATGATTATGTGTGTATTATTCGATGAATTATGAGTGTATGTTGTTGTATGCAAATGTATGAGATGCATGGGAACATATCGTGGATATGTGTGCATCGTTAATAATTGTGAGAGATGCATGGGAACATATCATGGATATGTGTGCATCGTTAATAATTGTGAGATGCATGGGAACATATCGTGGATATATGTGCATCGTTAATAATTGTGAGAGATGCATGGGAACATATCGTGGATATGTGTGCATCGTTAATAATTGTGAGAGATGCATGGGAACATATCGTGGATATGTGTGCATCGTTAATAATTGTATGAGATGCATGGGAACATATCGTGGATATGTGTGCATCGTTAATAATTGTGAGAAATGCATGGGAACATATCATGGATATGTGTGCATCATTAATAATTGTGAGAAATGCATGGGAACATATCGTGGATATGTGTGCATTGGTTAATAGTTGTGAGGGATGCATGGGAACATATCGTGGATATGTGTGCATCGTTAATAATAGTGAGAAATGCATGGGAATATATCGTGGATATATGTGCATTGTTTGATGATGTGGTAATAGCATAAATGTCATGGATATATGAAGTATGCTTGTGAATATGATGGGTTTTGGATGATTGGGGAATATGTATGAAGGGATATGTTTGGGTATGTTCATATTTGTTTATATTTACAACATGATAAGTATGACTATGAATTGAATTTGTGGTGAGAAATGTATAATGTAATTATGCGATACCTGTATATATATATAATCTTATGCATTGATTATTATGGTAATATTTCTCACCCTTCTGTTGTTTTATAATGCTCTATGAGGCATTGCAGATTAGGATGCTGGAGTTTTTTTTTGTGAAGTTATCTTCATTCTTTTGAGTCGGCTGCTCTGATATGTAACACCGGGTAGTTAGACTAGTATAGTTATTCTTTTGTGATACATTGCGATGTATCAGCTGATGTGGTTTTGTAATTACCTGACATGATGTATCAATCTGGATATCTTATCTGTATGTGAATTAATATTTTGGAAATGATTAAATAATTTTATCTTCCGCTTAAATTTAAATGTTGAAATGTGATTTCTAAACCATGAAAATGTTACATATTTTATGGAGCAAATGTTAAAGTGTTTCATTGGTGAAATTGTGACATTCTTCCTTTATACCTTATTCTAAAATTTTCACTCTGATAAATTTTTATATGCATTTATTTGGGGGTATAGAAGGGGGTGTTACACACAAGACGACAATGTCTTGGCGAGTAACCTTTCCCCCATTACCCGTAGTTTTCCAAACTATGTTGACTCTAACTTTCCCATTGCACGAGGGAATACGTAGGCATAGGGCGGCGATGTCCTATCGAGTCTCCTTTTTCTTTTCCATTTCTCATTTAGCAGTAGCTTTTAGATAACTCACCCTTTGATTAGACAACAAGTGTAGATCTCGTTGATTATAACGGACGTGAGGGGTGCTCATACATTCCCCTTATGTAACTGACTCTCGAACCCAAGATTTGGTTACGATTACCTTATCTTCTCCTTTATTTTAGGTTTTCTTTGATCATTTCCTTTCCCTCCTTTGGGATAAATAACATTCAGTGGTGACTCTTCTGTTTGTTTCTGCCGGTTGTTTTTTCGCAGTTGCGATAGCTGGCGACTCTGGTTCGATATGCGAGTCAATCCTAGCACTTTTCTGTTTTATATCTTTGAGTGTTTATTTTTGTGTATATGTATGTTTTGTGTGTTATACATTACTAGTGTATATTATTACATTTGCATTTTACTTTTCGCACTTTATCATTGTTATCCTATTATGTTGATATTGTTGTGCTGTTGGGTGGGTTGTTCCATGAGAGATAAGCCCAATACCCAGACTTGAGTATACACACAGGATTAGTAAGGAGAGTAGTGTGGACTTGTGTGGCATCTTGACACATAAGAGTTCGCACAAAATCCGCGTCCAGACGAAGTTTTCTTTGGAGATACCCTATCATGCGCATTTAGGGCAGTTGAAGGGGTGTTGAATTAGAAAGCTAACGACTCTGGAGACCATCCATTAGGAAGTCAGTTAAGACCATCCATTAGGAAGTCAGTTGAGATATCCTTGATTGACCATAATGCTAAACCAGAAATGGTGAACGTATCATTGTTTCTTGACCTGAGAGTCAGTGATACTGATAACTTGTTAGGATTGCCATGTCATCCAAGACTAGAACCTACATGTGATAGGGGATGGGTTTTTGCAGGAAACCTTGACTTTCAACCAACCCGGTTTTCTGGTTTTCTTATCAGTGTGAACTTATCAACCTAGTATTCTGGTATTCTGATTATTCTGATATTATGGTATTCTAGTTATTCTGGGTATTCTAATATTCCAATATTTTTTGTTCATAGCAGACTTATAAGCTTATTCGGTCAGCAGTAGCGCAATTATTTAGAATGTTTATGGAAGATTTAATCCCATGTCTATTGCATCCATAGTATTTTTCATTGCATAAGCATTTGTGCATCATTTTGTATATCTTTCCTCAGCCAGAAACAGCAGAGCTCGTCCATCTTTTGTCCGACCCGCAGTTGATTTCCTGACACTCGTATTGGACTTAATTCATCTTTTGGAAGAATCATGAACTCAGGAGAGCATAATCAATTTTTTACAAGGGCAGATGTTGAATTGATGGAGAATCAGTTGGATCAGCTTGTGGAAGCTATGACAACCATGACAAGGGAAGAGGCCAATGTTCAGAGGACTCCAATTACTGGGAATGTTACTCCGCCTCCAGTGAACAATGTTGCTCAAGCTCAGTATGTTGGATTCCTGTTGAGGATCAAGTTGTACAAGAGTGTACCGTTGTCTAAGATGGACATTCCTCTTCTTTTAATGTTACGTACTACTAGAGTTTCACATTCTCTATGCCAGACTTCCAAGGGGAAGTTCCAAAGATGAAACCTAAAGACCCACAGACTGTTGACTTTATGAGAAGATATCGTTTGTTGGAAGAGAAGCTTGATGCCCTAAAGGGTCGTGATGCTCTTAATCTGAATGCTTCAAGCATGTGTTTGGTGCCAGGCCTTATGATGCCTCTGAAGTTTAAGACACCGAATTTTGATAATTACAAAGGGGATAGTTGTCTGAAGTAGTATTTAGTGATATTTTACAGAAGAATGACCTCATATGTCCATAACGACAAGCTTATGATTCATTGTTTCTAGGGCAATCTAAGTGGGGCATCACTGAGTCGGTATATGTAGTTAGAGACCGGTTGCATCGGATCATGGTTAAACCTAGCCAACGCCTTTGTGAAGCAATACAACTACAATCTTGACATGGCTCTCAGCCGCATGCATTTGTAAGACTTATCTCAAGTGGAAAATGAATCCTTCAAAGGGTATGCTCAGAGGTGGAGAGAATTAGCTGCTCACGTTCAACCACCAGTTATAGAAAAAGAATTGGTTGACCTGTTCATGGGTACTTTGCAAGGTTCATACTTGGATAAGATGGCTAGCATTAGCGCATTAAACTTTTCTAACTTGATAGTAGTTGGGGAACGTATCAAGAACAAACTCAAGAGTGGAAAGATTCAAGAAGTCTCAGACATCTCAACCGGTGAAAGTGAATCAGTTGTCAGTTCTTAAGAAGAACGGAAGAAAGAAAGTAATTCCATATGGGAATCTCTGATACCTCAAATTCAGTCTTCAGATATTTCAACTGTTCAGAGTCAACAATCTTCTGGGTCTCTGTATCATATACCATTCTCTCCATAGAGACAATATCCTTCTCCAAATCAAGGACCTCCTTAGAGCCAACGGTCATATCGCCTTCAGCCGTGTCAGGACGCCCAACAAAGACCAAGGAAGCCAGAGAGGCATTTCACTCAGTTGCCAATGTCATACAGTCAGATGTTGCCATATTTGATTAAATGTGGGTTGATAGTGCTGAAGGAGATAAGTCCAATGATTCCTCCATACCCACTAGGTTTTGATGTTAATGCCCATTATGACTACCATGTCGAGGCACAAGGGCATTCAACATAAGATTTTAAGGTGCTTAAGAGCAAGTTTCAGACTCTGCTTGACTCCAATATGTTCTCAGTCATGCCTCAGGGTATTCAGATCAACAATCCTCCTTCATCCAGTCATGTGGGTTCATCAATGTATGTTATGGAGGAATTCACCAAGAGAAGATGTTCAAATGATTAACAGACTGACTTTGACGAAATTTTTTGAAGATGGCTAGCTCAGTAGCAAATCAATATTGGAAAGCCCAGTTCCTCAAAGCTGGCAGTCTTTTATATCATGTCATTTCTTTTTTGTAGTTTCTTTTCTGTTAAAGTGAAAACTTATCTGTAAACTTGTCTGTTTTTGATTGATAATGATAATGAAATGAATACGCATGTTTTGATTAAATCCATTTATGTTCACTCATACTTTTTATTGATGACAAACACTTATTTAAGCAAAATCCATGGGAGGATGACAAAATTGAAAGATGCAAAACTTCTGATTGTATGCTTTTGAATAAAACCTTTGATAATGATGTACATGCATTGTTTCAAATCCCCAAACACCGGAGATATGAGGAAGATAATCCCTTGTCAACCCCTTTAAGTCTAGAAGTATGAGTTTCTTTCTGAAAACGAAAAACCCTCAATCTTAACCTGGGGCAGGGTAGGTGTCAGTTAATTTGACCAAGCGTCTGAATTGAAAAAGGAGTATTTCCGTTCGAGGATCAATTACATCTCAAGAGGTCGTATCTCATAAAACCTTAGTGGTTATCCCTCACCAACCAGGAGTGAGGCAGTCATAACCCTTTCAAACAAGTCAGACAAGCCGGTGTCACACGATTTGTTCCAAAAAAGAGAATCATAAGTAAAAAAGAAAAAGCCCGCTAAGTCAATAACTTGAAAACAAGTGACTTAGGCAAAAATTAGGGCATCCAACTGGACTTCAAAATCATAAGAGTCAATCTAGGAAAAAGCAGGGAAATCAAAAGAAAAAAATGATGAAAATGAAAAGGATTACAAAAGAAAAATCCTCGATAAAGAACAAGTTGTGTGACTCCATACACCAAAGATGAAAAGCAATTAACTGCCACTCCAAAAACCTTGTGGGTTTCATAGCCATCACTCCTGCCATTCAATAACCTTTGAAAGGTGAGCGCTTATGTCGAGTTAGCTGAACGTAGGACTGGATAACATCAAGGAGAATGGGTGGGTTAAAACAAAACATTGAGCCTTATATCCTTTCTTTCTCAAACTGTGAACTAGGCCATGTTACAACCTTCAAAAGGCCTAATTAAAGCATGGTTGTTTCTAAAGCATACTTCGGTAAAGATCACGTCGAAGCTGACTCCTAAAAGGATTTTCTTACCACTCAGATTGGTATTGATGTGGCATTCCAATAAATGATACATTCACTATATGTCACATCTTTTTCCAGTGAAATCATCATTTTAAAACTATCATATGCATTGCATTAAAATCATCATTTTAAAAACGAGTTGTTTTACTTGCGAGTAAGTACTTGACATCTGAAGAGTTTCTGCAATGGAAGGATTGGTCAAGATAAGATGCAAAGTGCCTGAGTACTCTATTGAGCATAGGCAAGTCATATCAAATGATCACACCAGGAGGGTCAATCATCCAAGAGTCAGTTAACTTGGGGAAATCAAGTCAATATTTGATAAATCTCTTGAAGGTTAGTTAGTTAGAGGTACTTCTTGATAAATCAGCCAATTATGGGGGGAAAACCATTTGAAGGCTGGGGCAGGCCACGCCGAGAGCACAAAAGTTATCCTTATCTAGAAGGCAATTAATCTGAAACACCTATCAAAGATTCAGGATGCTGAGGCAGTTCATCTTAAACCATCAAGGTATAGAGGTTCCAAGTTTCCTTTTGAGGAAGATTTTTACAAAGATCCCACAGGTTGGGGCAAGATTGGAGACAGAGGAATGTTTTCCTTCCATATTTTCAGAGTTATTCAAGTAGGTTCTGTCAACCTTCAAGTTCAATACGAATGTTAGGAAGTTATGTTAACCATCTTGTAACCTTTCAACCAAAACCTTGTATCCAGACAAGACGCTTTCCAATGTCAGCCGTACCTAACCTACCTCGAAACCATTGTTTGAGCCGTCATATCATTGCATATCATTTGTCTATCATAGCATAGCTTGAAGCCCTGTAAAACTAAACAGAAATCCAAAGCCCAATCCCTATTGGTATTCACAGAAATCAAAAGCCCAATTTCTATTAGCGTCTCCTCAACCAAAGCCCAATCCCTATTGGAAACCACCAAAAGTCCAATCTCTATCGGTACCTCATTTCAAAATCCAATCCCCATTGGTACCCAGAAAAAATATCACCTTCGAAGAATAAATCACCATCAGGTTTCACTCGTCTTTCCCAGCAAAGTCCAATCATACTTGGCATATCCTTCTTTCCCTGGCAGCCTGAGCATACATCTGCATTCTGCATATAGTAATTATTGCATCCTCAAATGCGTAGCATTTCCATTTCGTATGGAGCATTACACCATATTCAAACATTTGCATGCGAAACATAGGCCATTTTTGGTACCTTCCGTGGGAGCCTGAATCAACTTTTAGTCAAAATCAGTAACATATCCTTAAAGAGAGTGTCGAGCCATTCCCCAGCAGACATTTAAGTCAACTCATTTGCTTACTTTCTTTTGGGTCTTAGATCATACGTCGATCTTACCCTTAATCAAGCCTTGTCTATCAACCCTTTGATGACGACAGCCCCAAACAAATCTTCTTCCCGTCAACTCTTTGACGAAGTATTCCTTCATTCAGATTTTCTTCCCGTCAACTCTTTGACGATGCGTTTCTTCGGAAAAGTCTTTCTATCCCATCAACTCCTTGATGAGATGTTTCTTCAGTCAGGTTTTCTTTCCGTCAACTCTTTGATGATGTGTCTCTTCGGTGAAGTTTTTATATTTCGTCAACCCCTTTGACGATGTTAGTTGTAACACCCATTTTAATTATTTAGTCTTTTTGGTGTTATTTTATTTTGGTGTGTCCTTATGTGGGGGTGTGTCTGAGTGCGTTGGGGGGTGCCCTTAGACTGTAAGAATTATTTAATAACTATGGAGTTTAATATTAATATAATATAATTAATATTGGTGATAATTTAATAATTAATAGTAATATTATTATTATTATTATTGTTATTATTATTATTATTGTTATTATTATTATTATTATTATTATTATTATTATTATTATTATTATTATTATTATTATTATTATTATTATTATTATTATTATTATTATTATTGGAGTCAGTATATAAAAAGGGGGTTTTGGGAGAAAAGAGGAAAAACACGATAAACTGCTCAGAACCAAAATTAAGTAGAAAGATTGAAGAGAAAGAACAAGGAGGAAGAACAAGGGAAGAGAAGAAGGCTAGAGCTGTCAGATTTTTGGGGATTCTTCGTCAATCGGAGCATTAATCGAGGTAAGGGGGGAGAAACTGATTGGGATTGGTGTTCACATGAAATTGGGTAGAGGGGATTCCTTAACCCCGTAGGGATTTGATGAATATGTTTGTTATGTTGATATGTCTTTGATTGTTGTTGATTATGATGAATTTCGTGTGCATGTTGATGTGTTTATGATTATTGCTGCCATTGATGAATGGGTGCACATATTGTGTGATTTGGTGAGGTTCTGAGTAACTTCTGTAGTTCTGTTGATGGACATAGGTGTGGGTTCTGGAGACAAATTGATAGAATAATGACTAGAGCAGTATGTACTAGTTATAGTAATGATAGGATGGGAGATGGAAGTAAAGTGATAGGCTTGGAATTGAGCAAGAGGACATTGTTGGACAGTGAGGGTTTTGAGAGATCGCAGACGCTCGCTAGCACCTTTGCTAGGGATCTTCCATACTTAAATAAGCGATTCAATGGTTGTGTTAACCGATGAGACTTTGGTATATTCGAAGAGTATAGAGGATTATGTTGAACATCAGGGAATTGAGTTATCTGTGTGGAGAAGAAGTAGTGATATGCCTCGGTGAAGAAAGTTCAAGGAGTTTGGGAGAGTTGTCAACAATTTGTATGTTGGTTTTGCCGAACCCGACAGGACTATTTGTTGTGTTTTGTGATGCTTTGTTGATATGATTGGGAGATATGTTAAGTGCAACTTCAGCGAGTTTTAGTTATGCTTTAAGGCAACTTGAGGTACATAAGAGGAATCATCTGACAAGTGATTTAGAGTTGGTTGTTGTTGTGGTTGTGCCGGAGTGTGGAGGCTGCAATCGTTTAGTCTGGGATTTTAGGTGTTTGGTGATCTTAAGAGCTGAAGGTGTTTGTTTGATTTGAGATAGTTGAAATGAGGCAGAGGAAATAATTGGGATTTCTGAAGGATTACGGCTTTGGGTTGAATTACCATTCGGGTAAAGTGGACGTGGTAGCTGATGCATTAATTTAGAAATCTTTGCCTATATCGATGATGATGGTGAAAAGCGTTAGAACTGATTGAGCAATTTTGTGATATGAGTTTGGTTGGTGAAGAGACTTCTTATTGAGTTAAGCTTTGTTGTTAGACCTTACTAGTCGTATTCTTGAGGAGATTCGAGAAGTTCAGAAATCTGGGTTGAGTTGGTAGATTAGTTGAATTTGATGAATCAAAAGTCGAAGAGTTGATTTTCGGATTGATGGAAATGGTGCCATGAGATGTCGTGATAGAGTTTGTGCTCCAGTATTGTGGGTTGGATAAGAGTACTCTTGAAGAAGTACATTGAGGTAGATGGAGCATCCATCTAGGTGCTATGAAGAGGTAACCGGACTTGAGGAAATTGTTTTGGTGACCATAGATGAAGAGAGAAGTGGTTGAGATTAAATATGCTGGTTAGAATTGCCAAAAGTCGAAGATTGAACATCAGAGACCGTTGAGTCTGATGCAGCCATTGAATATTCCAGAGTGGAAATCGGGTAGTATTTTCATGAATTTGGTGTTGAGTTTTCCGAAGAATTTGAGGGATATGATTTTAATTTGGGTTATTGTGGATGGATTAACTATTCTATGTTAAGGATATATGAGAGGTATATTGATGAAGTTGTGAAGTTATATGAGATACTATCGAATATTGTGTCAGATGGAAATTTGAGATTTATGTTGAGATTTTGGGAGAGTTGCAGACGCTTTGGGTACTAATTTGAGGTTGATTTCTGCCTGTCATCCACAGACGCATGGACAGAGAGAGAGAGAGAGAGAGAGAGAGAGAGAGAGAACTATTCAGCCTGTAGAGGATTTGGTGAGAGCTTGTGTGTTGGATCGTGATGGATCCAGGGGGCAGTTAATTGTCGTTGATTGAGTTTATCTACGATTACCGCTATCATTCTAGTATCGGAATGACATCGTATGAGGTTTTATATGGTAGGAGGTGTAGGACTCCTTTGTGCTGATGTGTGTCTGGCGAGAATGTTGTACTCGGAGTGGAGATTGTGCACGGGGCCACTGAAAAAGATCAAAAGGATCCAAGAAAAGACGAGTTTTGAGAGTTACAATGGTAACTGGTGTTGGTCGAGCTTTGAAGTCTCGGAAGCACACATTATGTTTTGTTTATCTGTAGCAAGTGGCGTAGCGGAAGCGTGGGGAAATAGCATGTTAGACTGTTTTACCGATGTCGCTTGTAGAATTTACATGATGTGTTCATGTGTCTAAGCCGAGGAGGTACACTGATTCAATTGGAGGGCGTGCCAGTGAGAGATAATTTGATCGTTGAAGTACTTCTAGTGCGAATTGATGAACGAGAAACAACTTCGAGGGAAGGAGATGTCTTTGGTGAAAGTGGTTTAGGGAGCTGCTGCAGGAGGCAGTGTGACCTGGGAATTGGAAAGCAGGATGCGGGAAGCGTATCCGGAATTTTTTCCATCAGGTAATTTTCGAGGACGAAAATAACTAAAGTGAGGGAGAGTTGTAACACCCATTTTAATTATTTAGTCTTTTTGGTGTTATTTTATTTTGGTGTGTCCTTATGTGGGGGTGTGTCTGAGTGCGTTGGGAGGTGCCCTTAGACTGTAAGAATTATTTAATAACTATGGAGTTTAATATTAATATAATATAATTAATATTGGTGATAATTTAATAATTAATAGTAATATTATTATTATTATTATTATTGTTATTATTATTATTATTATTATTATTATTATTATTATTATTATTATTATTATTATTATTATTATTATTATTATTATTATTATTATTATTATTATTGGAGTAAGTATATAAAAAGGGGGTTTTGGGGGAAAAGAGGAAAAACACGATAAACTGCTCAGAACCAAAATTAAGGAGAAAGATTGAAGAGAAAGAACAAGGAGGAAGAACAAGGGAAAAGAAGAAGGCTAGAGCTGTCAGATTTTTGGGGATTCTTCGTCAATCGGAGCATTAATCGAGGTAAGGGGGAGAAACTGATTGGGATTAGTGTTTACATGAAATTGGGTAGAGGGGATTCCTTAACCCCGTAGGGATTTGATGAATATGTTTGTTATGTTGATATGTCTTTGATTGTTGTTGATTATGATAAATTTCGTGTGCATGTTGATGTGTTTATAATTATTGCTGTCATTGATGTATGGGTGCACATATTGTGTGATTTGGTGAGGTTCTGAGTAACTTATGTAGTTCTGTTGATGGACATAGGTGTGGGTTCTGGAGATAAATTGATAGAATAATGACTAGAGTAGCGTGTACTGATTATAGTAATGATAGGATGGGAGATGAAAGTAAAGTGATAGGCTTGGAATTGAGCAAGAGGACATTGTTGGACAGTGAGGGTTTTGAGAGATCGCATACGCTCACTAGCACCTTCGCTAGGCGAGCTAGTAGCGAGCATTCGCTAGGCGAGTGAGGCAGCGAACCCTTCCAGTAGCTATTGTCTGCCTTCGCTAGGGAGTTCGCTAGGCGAGTGGGTAGCGAACGTTCGCTGAGGCTTCGCTAGGCGAGTGAGCCAGGGAGTGTGACAGAAATGTGATTTTGTGCTGTTTTGCTTTGTGATTCGTTTTGTAGGATCCCTTGGGTTGTGATAGGTAGAGAGATGGTGTTTAGTGGTGAAGAGTGTATACTTGGTGTTGAAAGGTGAAATTATGAAATATTGAATTTAATTGATATAATTAATTGGTGTGTAAGACATATATATGTATATATATGATGCATAGTGAGGTGATCGGGAGGATTGTGTGTACTCGGTGTTCAAATGTAAATTTTCCTATTATTTAATTTGATCAACATAATAGATTGGCGTGTAATATATATATGATGTATGGTGATAGGATCAGGGGGATCGTGTGACTTAAATTAAAATAATTAATTGATGAACAATATGCATGTATGATGTATGGTGATGTGATCAGGGGATCGTGTGCACCTTGTGTGCTTGAGTTCATTTGTTGTGCATTTGGTGTTATGCATATCATGGTGTTTGGTGGGATGAAATCGTTGCTCAGGAGGAGTGTATGCGATCATCCGTACTCCTTTGTGGAGAATTGTGGGGATAGATCATGGCCAAGGACGAGTGTATGTGATCTATCCGGGGTTCAATTGAATGAACCAATGAGTCGGTACCGCATGCATGGTGTTGAGTTGCATAATGGCATTTTGGCGTGTTGTGTTGATGTTGGACAGTAGGTCGTGTTTGATGAATGTTGGGTGATGAATCATATGATTACTACCTTTATTTCATGTACTGTATTACCGATAATTTTGATCATGTTTTCTCACCCCTTTGTTGTTGTTGTGTGTTGCGGTGAAATTTGGATGTCAAGCTATTGATTAACTTGAATCTTAATTCATTTACAACCGGTCTTTGATTTATCCGAAGGAAAGGTTAAAGAAAGGAAAAACCTAAAAGGGAGAGATCTAAGGTTCGGGGGTTGGTTAAATTTAGGGAAGGTATTAGCACCCTAAACTTCCGTAGTACTCTACGGGAACCTTTTGTTTATTTTTTTTATTTATTTCATTAATTATTTTGCTTTAGGGTATATACAAAGGATTGAAAATTAAAAAGAGACCTAGGGGTTAATTCTAAGTTTACTCGGCAAGACATCGCATCTTGTGCCTACATATCCTTACGGGAATGGAATCAGAGTAACTGTAGTTCCCCTCAAAAGGGAGGTTAGAGACTTCTTGACTGTGGTCAAGGTCTCAAGGGGAATAAATGTATCTTAAGGAAACGCTTACATGGAGTTTTGAAACTCCTATTTCTACGTTGTAAATGTAAAATAAAATTAAAATAAGGTTAAATTAGGGATTCCACGGCGGGAAATCCTAAAACAGAGTACGGCGACTCTTTTGGCCTAACACTAGGATAAAAGCATTTTTGTCCACGGCGGGACACCTAGGCTAAACAGGGTTTGATCCATTAAAGGGGTAAGGCTATTGGCTCGGTGGCCAAACAGGGTTGGACCTAATCCTTCGGAAGGGTGAAACTGTAAAAAAAATGTGAAAATATGACAAATCATTATATGGAGGAGTAATTAAGGTACAGAAATAAGAAAAGTAATAAAGGCAGAGGATATAAAGAAACAAGGAAACATTCCTGAAAACATGAAGAATATGAAAACATGTAATGACACTTAGAATAGTGTGGGGCTGTGACCACCACAAGCACATCTCAACCTCGAGCATGCACATGAAATGCCAAAAGAAAGAAAAGTAATAAAAGGGTACATAAAATGACACGACAAACATCAGGAGTTCCTTACGAAAAGGTTTTAATTTTTTTTAATATTTTAATTATATAAAAAAAGTTTTAATTTTTAATATTTTAATTATATATAAAAAAAAGTTTTAATTTTAAAATGGAATTATTTGGTTAAGAAAATTTTAAGTTTAAATTATAAAAAAAAAATTTAAGTTTAAATTATAAAATAAAAATTTTAAGTTTAAATTATAAAATAAAAGTGTTAAGTTTAAATTATAAAAAAAAAGTGTTAAGTTTAAATTATAAAAAAAGTGTTAAGTTTAAATTATAAAAAAAATTTAAGTTTAAGTTATAAAAAAAAGGTTTTTGGGAAAAAAAGTTTTTGGGAACAAAAAAAGTCTTTTCAGTTTTTTAGAACAAAAAAGGCTTTTCAGTTTTTTAAAAAAAAGTCTTACAATAAAAAAAGGTTTTAATAATAAAAAAAAGGTTTTGATTTAAAAAAAAGGTTTTGATAAAAAAGGGTTTTGATATTAAAATCTACGGACCTAAACACATATGGAGATTAACATGGCAAAATATGCACATAAACATGAAAAAGAAAAAGGTTTAGTAATTTAACGGACCTAAACACATTAACATGGCAAAATATGCACATAAACATGAAAAGGCAAAAGGTTTAGTAATTTAACCTACGAAGCGGAGGTTTGCTTCGGTAAATGTGAAAAAGGTTTGAATAAGGGAACACTGGAGAGCTCCAATCCTTCTGACGAGTTGTGGGAACGACCGTCTTTCTTCTCTGGGGATCTCCTTTGTTTCTCCCTCTCTCTCTCCTCTTTTCTGAAGAAAACCTTCTGACCCCTTTTTCAACAAGGCAACACATGTATATATAGGGAACAAATTAGGGTTAACACCAAATTGTCAATAATGTCCCTAAAGCCCAAACTAAATAATTAGTTAAGAAAAAATAAAATTTAAATAATTTAAAATAATTAAAATAAACTTAAAATAAAAACTAATAATCCTATTGATTCCTAAAATCAAAAATATTATAAAAAGAACAAAATTTTTTCTAATATTTTTTATTTTATGATTTTTTGGATATTTTTATGAATAATTTAGAAAAAAGTGAAAAAAAAATAATATTTTAAAAAATGATTTAATTAAAATACGAAAATAATAATTAAATAATAATAAAAAACTATTTTTTTTTATTTTTTTAATGAAAGATAGAAAAATTTAGAGTAAAAATAATAAAAAACAAAAAGTGACAAAGGTGAGATTCGAACTCTCAACCTCTCACACTCACAACTCCTTACACATGTCCTCTTGCCAATTATGCCATTTTTACTTTTTAGAAAAAAAATGCATGTCATATGATATTTACCTGCAAAAAGTCAAACGACTACACAAATTTGTTAGTAATTGATTAAATGCAATAAAAATGCAACAAAATGCGACGACAAATCTTAGGGCAAAATTTGGGGTATTACAGTTGCCCCTATTTAAATAACTTCACCGGGTGATTTGAGCAACGGAGACTCGAGAAATCATGGTGGAGGGATTTAAATACAGATAACCGAAAATTTTGCCTTTAGACGCAGTGCTATGCAATGATATGGACAAAACAAAACGAACTATAATGCTAAATATGATATGAATCTGATATGATGCGTATGATGAAAATGACAAATGCACGTATACAGACGAAACAACGTCACAGGGGACGACCCATCGAGGAATTGCACTAGGGAAGAAGACATGTCATATCTGGAAGAACGTCGGATAGACACGACACAGAATTGTTGATAGGTGCCAAGTAAATTAGAAATTGTCCGCAAGGTAAGACGCGGGTAAAACACGAGCTCAGGAGAAAAACGCAAATGGGGATAAAACACCCATGATGCCAAGTAAATAAATTTTGCCCACAAGGTAAGACACGAGTAAAACACGACCTCAGGGAGAAAAAAAAGCAAATGGGGGTAAAACACCATGATGTTAGGTAAACCCAGGAATATCTGGTAAACGGGGAATAAAACACCCGGGATAAAGTTACATGGGGGATAAAACACCTAAGGATAGAAGGTAAGTGGGGAGTAAAGCACCCAAGATAGACATGTAAATGGGGAGTAAAGCACCCAGGATAGAAATGTAAATGGGGAGTAAAGCACCCAAGATAGACATGTAAATGGGGAGTAAAGCACCCAGGATAGAAATGTAAATGGGGAGTAAAGCACCCAAGATAAAAATGTAAATGGGGAGTAAAGCACCCAAGATAAAAATGTAAATGGGGAGTAAAGCACCCAAGATAAAAATGTAAATGGGGAGTAAAGCACCCAAGATAAAAATGTAAATGGGGAGTAAAGCACCCAAGATAAAAATGTAAATGGGGAGTAAAACACCCAAGATAGAAATGTAAATGGGGAGTAAAACACCCAAGATAGAAATGTAAATGGGGAGTAAAGCACCCAAGATAGAGAGGTAAATGGAGAATAAAGCACCCAAGATAGAAATGTAAATGGGGAGTAAAGCACCCAATATGTGCACATGTATAGGAATTATGCTATGACATATGATCAAATGCAAATGCAGACGTCGACGACAAGACTCGACTCTTTCTGTGAGATGACAAAACTGGAGGACTGATTCCTCAACACGGAGATCACTGTCATTCTGTTAAACTGTATCAAGTTGATAGTCACTGTAGGAATGATGAATAACTGCTTGGGGATTATGCGAGTAAACTGCCCCAGGTCAAATGAACTGATAGTTGCTTCAGCTGTCTGATTCGTGGAATCGACTGTTTTGTTGTATCCTCGGAGGGCTTGCCCCAGTCTGAGTCTTGAACAATTCTCTGGATAAACCAAATCTGAGAAGATATTTCCTTGAACAAATCTTGAACTGATTCTTTGACAGGATGTAAAAGGAACTTTCCCCTGATAAGATCACTTGACCAAGTTTCTCATTGTTTGAAAATTCCTTAGAGGAAAGTCAGTTTGCAAACAAAAATATTCATACAAACATGGTAATGCAAAGTTCATGCGACTTTTGAAATCAAAATTATTTTTGAAAGATGGAAAATACATGAGTCGTTAGTCAGAACAAGGCGGTTCAAGACACTCAAAGTTTAAAATAAAAGTGTATTGCCAAAATAAATGATTCGCAAGGATCTTTTGGAGTCAGGTTACACAACCTTGTTGTAGTATACTTTCAAAATAACCCTGTTTCAGTTAGGTCTTTTGAGGGTTGTAACGTGGCCTGGTTCACGGTTTATGAAACAAAAGATAAAGGCTCAAAATTTATTTGTACCCACCCAATCTACGTGATGATCTTCAGTCCTATGCTCAGTTAACTCATACTATGCATTCAGGTTCCCATAAGTTAGGGATTTCATTGATCGTAGCAGTGATGATTCAGAAGTCAAAGGGACCTATGAAAAGGCAGCCACTACTCCCTTATAACATTTGATTGTTTTGACATTGAGGATTTTCAAGATAAGGATTTAAAAATCTCTTTGTATTATCCCTAAATTTTGCCTAAACTGTTTATTTTAGAGTTTACAGTCAGCGGGATGCCCCAGTTTTGCCTAAGTCTCCTTCATAGGTTTTGACTTAGCGGGCTTCTTTTGATTTTTTTATATTATTTTTTTGTGTGAAGGAAAGTGACTGTTTGATTTTAATGATTACGGTGAACCATCATCGACCTTTGATTAGAAAACATCTTCGACACTTATTTGACGTGTGCGAAGGAAAATTTGTTAATGAAAGGTGTATCGTATGAACACACAACCAAGTTAACTGAGAACTACCCATCCCAAGGTTAAAATTGTGGGTTTTTTGTAACGAAAGAAACTCAAACTTCTAGGCCCGAAGGGGGTGACGAGGGATTAACTTCCTTATTTCTCCAGTGTTTGGGAATTGAAATAATGCCTTACATCGTCAACAAGATTTAATTGAAAGCATACTGACAGCAGTTATGGGTATAACATTTTCGTCATCCTCCCTCCGATCTTAGCATATCAAAATTTGGACAAGAAGTAAACATTTGAAAAATAAAGCATAAAGATGCAAATAAATGGACGGAAATGAATTGAATCAAAAGTCGCAATGCTTATTTCATTAATGAAAGTACAAACATAATTAAAAGCAAACAACTTAAACAAAATAAGGAAAGTGCAAACAACGAGAAACAAAAGGCCTAGTGACAAAACTTCATTTCTGATGTACTGGCAAAGGATTTTTCTGAACATCCGGATGACTGTCTGTAAAATCAAGTATTCCAGTTCTAACCAATTCACATACTCTAGCCTTCAATGCAAAACAATGCTCCAAGTCATGGCCTGGGGAACCCTCATGGGAAGCACAGTGGAGATCAGCCCTAAATCCAGCCGGAGGATTAAGAGGAGGTGGTAAAGCCTTTGTAGTAACCAGTCCTTGCCGGACTAAGTCAGGATATAGCTATGTGTAAGTCATGAGAATAGGATCAAAGTGACTCCTGTTCCGTTTCTGGTCTGATATCTGTGTCGAGGAATCAGCTTGACGACTCAAAGGTACACTAGAAGACGATAGGACAAAGAAGGAGAAACTGGGGGATAAATGCAATGCAAAAATGTGATGCTAATGCCATGCAATGGTCTCAAGAATTTCAACGGTCGATTGCAAACATTCCCTTTTAGGAAAGCGAGAAAAGCTGTTAGACTTTAAAATGTAGGACTTCTTGAATTTGCAAAGGACTTTTGAATTCCTTGAAACTAGAAATGATATGATGCTTTATGGATGCAAAGCACAAATACACATAAGCAAACAAAAGGTCCTAAGTTAGAGGAACAATGAATGGAGTCAAGGTCTATCCTTCCCAAAGAGGTATGTACTATAGGTTAATTGTACCTGCAGAACAAGGGTTCTAAATCAGTGCCCAAAATCATCAGTTCATCCTTCGGATATTATCAACTTCCCAACTGACTTGATGGTCGATAATATTCTCAAGAGAACCTCTTTTGAGTGTAGTATCGCGTAGCAACCATTGTAGGACTACTCCCACATAGTTCCCGCACTATATCCTATATAAGGCCAAGATGGTGTAAAGGTACTATGGTTCCCAGTATCACAGACTCCAATCGATAATGGTAAAAGTTTTCACGATTACACTCGATCAACCGAACCATTTTCGAAAGTGTCTCAACTGAGCGGTGATTCTCGATTTAACTTAGTCGGGACTCACTCCCTATAAGCCTCATCGAATATATCACCATCCTATAATAATGTCACTCAAGTCCGGGTGTAGGACTTATCTCACAACACAGTAACTCCAAGTAAGGTACCCCAATATATACATACAAGTGAGCAAAATATATAATAAAACAAATATATAAAGAAAAATAAACAAAATAGGGATAACCCTCAATAGTTAGGACTCCCCAGTGAAGTCGCCATTTTCTATTGCGGTGAAATTTGGATGTCAAGCTATTGATTAACTTGAATCTTAATTCATTTACAACCGGTCTTTGATTTATCCGAAGGAAAGGTTAAAGAAAGGAAAAACCTAAAAGGGAGATATCTAAGGTTCGGGGGTTGGTTAAATTTAGGGAAGGTATTAGCACCCTAAACTTCCGTAGTACTCTACGGGAACCTTTTGTTTATTTTTTTTATTTATTTCATTAATTATTTTGCTTTAGGGTATATACAAAGGATTGAAAATTAAAAAAAGACCTAGGGGTTAATTCTAAGTTTACTCGGCAAGACATCGCATCTTGTGCCTACATATCCTTACGGGAATGGAATCAGAGTAACTGTAGTTCCCCTCAAAAGGGAGGTTAGAGACTTCTTGACTGTGGTCAAGGTCTCAAGGGGAATAAACGTATCTTAAGGAAACGCTTACATGGAGTTTTGAAACTCCTATTTCTACGTTGTAAATGTAAAATAAAATTAAAATAAGGTTAAATTAGGGATTCCACGGCGGGAAATCCTAAAACAGAGTACGGCGACTCTTTTGGCCTAACACTAGGATAAAAGCATTTTTGTCCACGGTGGGACACCTAGGCTAAACAGGGTTTGATCCATTAAAGGGGTAAGGCTATTGGCTCGGTGGCCAAACAGGGTTGGACCTAATCCTTCGGAAGGGTGAAACTGTAAAAAAAATGTGAAAATATGACAAATCATTATATAGAGGAGTAATTAAGGTACAGAAATAAGAAAAGTAATAAAGGCAGAGGATATAAAGAAACAAGGAAACATTCCTGAAAACATGAAGAATATGAAAACATGTAATGACACTTAGAATAGTGTGGGGCTGTGGCCACCACAAGCACATCTCAACCTCGAGCATGCACATGAAATGCCAAAAGAAAGAAAAGTAATAAAAGGGTACATAAAATGACACGACAAACATTAGGAGTTCCTTACGAAAAGGTTTTAATTTTTTTTAATATTTTAATTATATAAAAAAAGTTTTAATTTTTAATATTTTAATTATATATAAAAAAAAAAGTTTTAATTTTAAAATGGAATTATTTGGTTAAGAAAATTTTAAGTTTAAATTATAAAAAAAAATTTTAAGTTTAAATTATAAAATAAAAATTTTAAGTTTAAATTATAAAATAAAAGTGTTAAGTTTAAATTATAAAAAAAAAGTGTTAAGTTTAAATTATAAAAAAAGTGTTAAGTTTAAATTATAAAAAAAATTTAAGTTTAAGTTATAAAAAAAAGGTTTTGGGGAAAAAAGTTTTTGGGAACAAAAAAAGTCTTTTCAGTTTTTTAGAACAAAAAAGGCTTTTCAGTTTTTTGGGAACAAAAAAGGCTTTTCAGTTTTTTAAAAAAAAGTCTTACAATAAAAAAAGGTTTTAATAATAAAAAAAAGGTTTTGATTTAAAAAAAAGGTTTTGATAAAAAAGGGTTTTGATATTAAAATCTACGGACCTAAACACATATGGAGATTAACATGGCAAAATATGCACATAAACATGAAAAAGAAAAAGGTTTAGTAATTTAACGGACCTAAACACATTAACATGGCAAAATATGCACATAAACATGAAAAGGCAAAAGGTTTAGTAATTTAACCTACGAAGCGGAGGTTTGCTTCGGTAAATGTGAAAAAGGTTTGAATAAGGGAACACTGGAGAGCTCCAATCCTTCTGACGAGTTGTGGGAACGACCGCCTTTCTTCTCTGGGGATCTCCTTTGTTTCTCCCTCTCTCTCTCCTCTTTTCTGAAGAAAACCTTCTGACCCCTTTTTCAACAAGGCAACACATGTATATATAGGGAACAAATTAGGGTTAACACCAAATTGTCAATAATGTCCCTAAAGCCCATTTTAAAGCCCAAACTAAATAATTAGTTAAGAAAAAATAAAATTTAAATAATTTAAAATAATTAAAATAAACTTAAAATAAAAACTAATAATCCTATTGATTCCTAAAATCAAAAATATTATAAAAAGAACAAAATTTTTTCTAATATTTTTTATTTTATGATTTTTTGGATATTTTTATGAATAATTTAGAAAAAAGTGAAAAAAAATAATATTTTAAAAAATGATTTAATTAAAATACGAAAATAATAATTAAATAATAATAAAAAAATTATTTTTGTTATTTTTTTAATGAAAGAGAAAAATTTAGAGTAAAAATAATAAAAAACAAAAAGTGACAAAGGTGAGATTCGAACTCTCAACCTTTCACACTCACAACTCCTTACACATGTCCTCTTGCCAATTATGCCATTTTTACTTTTTAGAAAAAAAATGCATGTCATATGATATTTACCTGCAAAAAGTCAAACGACTACACAAATTTGTTAGTAATTGATTAAATGCAATAAAAATGCAACGAAATGCGACGACAAATCTTAGGGCAAAATTTGGGGTATTACATTGTGGTATGTGCTTCTTCAGAGGTACAGATAATCCAGGTACTTAGCTAGCTTGGATAGTGGTGTGCGAGTCGAGTCGTAGGATACTCTGATACGTAACACGGGACTTGGATGTTTAATTGCTTTATGTTGAATTTTTTTATTTCCTGTGACGTATCAAGTTTGGTGAACCTTTTAACGAATGTTTTTGTGTAATTTGGCGGGTGGCCGTGAATGTTGACTAAGGATAATTTCCGTTGTTCAATTTTGAAAACCATCTAATGATGAGTATGTTGAACTTTGTGGATGTGATATCCCACTTTTGAAAGGAAACTCTGATGTTTAATTGAAATATTTGTATTTTATTTAATTTGTGGAAGTGGGGTGTTACATTAGTTCCCTCTCTGCCAATTCCTTAGGGATGTCAGTTTCTTTTTAACAACCTTTTGACGAAGTCCGTTTTCTTGCCATCAACCCTTTGATGACGACATTCCAGATGTTAGCTTCCTTCCTATCAACTCTTTGATGATGTGTCCCTCTGATAAGGACGATTTTCCTTCCATTAACTCTTTAATGGATATAAATGGTTTTCTTTTGTTCCCCAGCGGAGCCATCTTCCTTTCAGGTCGTAAGTCGGTTGATTCTACTTACTGTATATCTCGTTGTATCCTAACTTTTGGTTGGTAATTTTGTTTATGATCCCAACTTTTGGTTGGTAGTCTTCATTTTTATAAGTTCTCCTTCACCCCAAGTTTTGGTTGGTACTCGTTCTAGTGATTCTAACTTTTGGTTAATAGCCTTTTATCCCAACTTTTGGTTGGTACCTTATACCTTTATCCCAACATTTGATTGGTACTCTCTCTGGTGATCCTAAATTTTGGTAAGTAGCCTTTATTCTAACTTTTTAATAGTACGTTCGTGTTTGTTATATTTTGCCATCCCAACTTTTGGTTGGTATCCTGTATCTGTTGGCTATCCCAACTTTCGGTTGGTACCCGCTATCTTTAAGCCCACCATCGGTTGGCAATCACTTTACTCCGTATATCCCCACAGACTGAAAATTTCTAGGTTATTTTTGTATTCAATCACCTTTTACCTTGAGTGTTTGAAAATGGTTGTTTTTCATACCTTCAGGTCTAAGTCGATTGAATAGGGGCAGTTGTTGCACCCCAAAATTTGCCCTCACATTTTATAACCCTAACTGGCTTTTGTTTCGCATTCATCTGCATCATTCATTAGGTCATGAATTCATAATCATTCATTTGCAAGAGTTCCTAAAACATGGATCAAAGTATTGATTTATCTGGCTACTTTAGTCAAGTTGAAGCAAGAGATCACTCAAGAGTGCCAAATGCTCAAGCTTCCTTCATTGGTATAATCAAGAAGGGTTGTGGTTTATGGTGTTGATTCCTTTGAATAATTTGAGTCATTTATGCATCAGTGTGCATTCAAGGAAGATTACGGTCTCTGTTCATGGTTGAGCATATGAACTTTTATCAGTTGAAGTTCATTGGTTATGGTTTTCATGTCAAGGACCTCTAGCTGGTCATGTTTTTTTCTACTTCATGCCTTATCTTCAGCTTCAAGTTTTCTTCAAGGATTTGTTCTTGTGTTGGGATCATTGGTCATAAAGGCAAGGTAAATGTGGATATGAGATTGAAGTTGGAAATTCATTAAGTATGCCAGTTCGATTGGGATCTGAAGTTTGATTTAGGATTTAAGTTGTTCAACTGGTCAAGTGTTATGAGCATATAGAGTGTGAGAGAGGTCCAGGTGGATTACTTGGAATTCAAGATACCAACTTATTAAACCAAGTCTAATTGTCCACTCACATACCCATTCCTATGTCATTATCCATATCACTTTTTATCCATTTCAATATCCACTTTTGTTAATCCTTTTAACAATTCCCTTCCAATATCCAATTTAACTTCTTTTTTTCAAAGCCACATTCACATTTAAAAACCATTTATTTCCTCCTATTTCTTAAACCAAGTTCACAATTTTTTATGGTTATCCATTGTTGTTCAAGTTAAATTTCAAAAATCCATATTTTAAACTACAAATCCAGATATCCATTGAATAAAAAGATACGACACAACAAATAAGGAAGAGAAAGGGGTGATCGTCTGTTTGTAGAAAGTCTTTGAGCTTTGATAACAGTACATAAATTCATAGCAAAATCCTGTCATAAAATGTTAACAACATTGCAGTAAAAAATACATAGTAGTGAAAAATTCATACAAAAACAAAAGCCATGAGACACATCAAAACCGTTTTATTTTCCAAAAAGCAAACCAACACACAAGTCGTACGACTCCACACAACCACCTCACAACAAGTAAATTCATTCATACACACTCTGAGCCATTCACGCACAACTTTGCAAAACATTACCACGACTCACACCTTTGCTAATTGATAACGCGAAAATATATCGTTTATTTGACTTGATTTACATGGATTTTAGCTTCAATTATTATTAGTTTGTCTGATTTTTATCATATTATTTAATCATTTTGTTTGTTTTTGTAGGAATGAGGAAATAATTGGAAAATAAAGAAAAGGAAGAAAATGGAAAGAAAAGAAGAAGAAAATGGGAAGAAAAGACCAAGGAAAGAAAAGAAGAAAGAAAGAGAAAAGAAAGAAAAAAAAGGGGTGGGGGGCACCACACACCAAGTGGCACTTACCACATGGGTGTAGCGCCTACCACCTAAGGAAAGGCAAGGATGTGGCGGCTGCCACATGCATAGGAGGTGGCGAGTGCCACTCCTAAGTAATAGGAAGTGGCAACTGCCACTCCTACAAAAACGAGAAGTGGCGCCTGCCACTTCCTCCCCAGATTTTTTCCACTCTCTCCTAATTTTTCTCCTCGTTTGAAGCCTCAACGTCATGTAACCGTCGCACACTAACAATATAAAAAGAAATGCAGTTTTGGAAAGAAGGGGCATTACATTTTTCTGTTTTTGTTTTAGTTTTTTTCCAGCATTATGTTTAGTTCCTTTACATTATTTGTAGAGTATTTTTGTAAGGCAATTGTTTTTCACATTGATAAACAACTGCCATTTGATTTTAGGATTGATTCGAAAAGGTTGTAATATTGTACCGAACTGCAAGCAGACCTTCATAATCAAATCCAAGTTTTGTTCTGCAATTTTCCAGGTTTTGTTTATCTGCTTTTATTTTTATCATTATATTTTTATGCATTTCTTCTACTTTCTGTTTAGTATTAAGATTAGATTTAGTAACAGCGTGAAAGCCATGTCCGGCTAAAACCCTTAGTATCGGTATGTAATTACGATCGGTCAGAGGGGGTTAAGTAAATCGTGATGTTTAGTTTAATAGATCTAATTCTTTTGGTCTCAGTTTCTTTTTATAAATTAATAACTTTTTTTACGAGAGTAAGAAGGTAACGAAGGTTAAGATTAATAAAGCGAGAGTTTGAGGTCTTAACTGTATAGCTGATACTGAACATTAGGCTTAAATACAGTGAGAGCGCTTTAAGGTTAATTAGGACTTATTTATTTTCAAAAAGTGTTTTTAAATGCAAAATGAGAGAGCCAGAGCCGCATTTTGATTTGAGAGCATAGTCTAAGTCGAGACCACGAGAGTGTGAGATAAGGCTTTTCCTACGGACTAATGTTTTTCATCTAATTACAAACGTCGACGAATTATCGAATCATCGATGATCGATGAAACTACATACCGATATTCCATCATATCTTGATTTAGATTTAGATTTAGTTTTAATTTCCATTTAAATTCTTACTTGTACCCCAATTTAGAATTCCATTAGCCTTAGCTTTACATTGCAACAATAGATAACGGTAGGTTGACATTGATCTCTTGGGGTTCGATAATCTTTTATATTACTTCGATATTTCCGTGCATTTGCGGAGCATCACCAATACACAACAAAATTGACACAAAATAGAATCACCAAAGCAACAAAATGCAATAGCAGCATAAACTTTTTCTCATATCTTCCCATTTCACCCTCAAGCTTCTCCTATAAAACCATCTCTCATTCACTCTCAAAGGAGGTTTTCATAGAACCATAATACATTCTGCATCCATCTCCCATCTTCAACCTTGATTTCTTCTTCCAACCTTCAAATCATTCTTGACCTCCCTCATAAACAACAACAGTCACATTCATAACCTTTCTTCCTCAACCCACTTCAATCATACAAAGTTCCCAACAATAACCCAAACCAACTCACACCCAACACAAAATTGCAAGTGAGATCGAGATGTGTGAAATTGAAAAAGAAGAAGAATGAGAAGAGGGAACGAGAGTGAATTTGTGAGAAGAACGAATCGAGTAGAGAGAGTTCGTGAACACGGAAACGAATCGAGACCAAAAAGATGTTGAAACATTGCTTTGTGTTGAAAATATAATGGTGCTTTTTTGGCTTATATTGTTTTCAACGATACATGATATGTTTTTGTTGTTGCTATTTTAAAAAGGATTGTTAGTAGTGTCTTGGGCTCACAAGCTTGTGTCTATGAAGGATTTCATGCTCTACAGGTCCGCACATAACATTTCCCTCTTTCACTTTGTTTTTTTTCTTTCTATTTTTTCTTGTTTTTTTATCTTGTTTTTATTTAATTTATTATTAATTTAATTCTATTTTCTTTTAGATTATTCTATTATTATTTAGATTTTAGTTTAATTTATTTAGAATTAGATTTTAGTTTTTAGAAGTTGATATTAAATTAAGTTTTGATTTAATTTTTAATTGTAGTGATAGGTTTTATTTTATTTAGAAGTTAATATTGAATTATTTTTTATTTATTATTAGAATTAGATTTTAGTTTTGACTTAAATCAGAATTAACTTTTTATTAGAATTTAGTTAATTAAAGTTTGATTTTAATTTTGACCCAAGTGAACTTTGTTAATTTTGACTAATCTTATTCTTAATTTTGGTTTTAGTTACGATTAATTCTTGAGTGCGTTTGTGAATATTTCTTTGACGACACTTATATATATTTGCTTTGATGACTAATATGACTTTGTTCTTAAATATTTACTTGAGTTTCGATACTTGATGTTATTTGTGATTGCGATGCTTCGTATTTACCTGTTGATTACCTCTCTATTCACATGATCCCTTAGGATTCCTAACATTGACATTAGCTTCAAAATTCCCATTACCGACGCCAGTCGTATTACCATTGAGCCCCATGTTAGCTATCACATTGCCGTTGGCACTGCCATTCCCCCCGGTCACGGGGACGCCATTCTGAGGAGTTTCAACAGGTGGAGGGGTTGGCACAATCCCATCATGGAGTACGCCATTACTATCAACCCTTGAGATCAGAGGCTGAACCAAGGTTCTGAGCTGATCCTGGCCATTGGCGACCACTTGCATGAGCTCCATGAAGCGGTCCATCCTTTCTCGGAGTTCTTGAACATCAGTTTGTACTTGCTCCATAACTCTGGCTTGATTTGCTCTGGTCGGATAGCGGTGGATAGGTCTCTGATCAATCCTGAAACAACCTGCATACACAAAGGGTTAGAAAACGACAAAGTGCTCGTTATGCAAATGCTTCACGCAAATGCAAACGTGTGTTTGTGTGTTAGGGAGGTATCCCCCGATCCTAGTGCCTGAGTGCCAGTGTTGATAATAAGAAGTCTGAGTCCAGTCATGGAAATAACATCTCATATATAAAGAAAACCCATCACGGCGGTACACAATGTCACTGAATACAAGCAGAATCAATAGCATGACCTCGAACAACAAGCCTGGTAATGGTCAACATACAACAATGATCAACACAAAAGGATTACAAATAGTCAAGCACGGCCGCGGGCGCAAAACTCTTCTAACAAATTCCTCGTTTCTGGATGATCAGGCCGAGTGAGTAACCCTTCGACGAGTAACTCTCTCTGCATAATGGTGTATTGGAGACCTTCAACCGAATCTTCCCATGCTCCTTCACCGAAACAATCTTCTAGCTTCCGCTTCTTGGATTCAAACATCAGCTTGCGCTCCTTCAGGTTAGCAAGAGCCTTGTTAAGCTGTCCTTCAGCGGCATATCGGCGAGCGGTTTCTTCATCAAACCTCTTTTCACTAGCTTTCACCTGGGCTTTCAACTTGGAGATCTGTTGCTTCAGCTTATCCTCCCGTTCTTTGTCGTTGGCTAGGGTGGCCTTCCAGTGCTGATTAAACTTGGATATTCTCCGGTACGCTTCATCCAAGTGCTGCTTCTTAGTGGCCAGTACATCATTGACAACTTTGAAGTCCCGACCCAAGCGCTCACGATCAGCTATCTGCTTAGTCAAATCTGTCCCTAACTGGTTCACCAGCTCTGTCTGCCTCTTGAAGGAATGGACGACCTCGCTTCTCTCGCTTCTGAGTCGAGCCAATTCTTTCTCCAGTTCTTCATTTGCCTTTTTCAGCTCATCTCTCTCAGCTAACACCTGATTATGCTGTTGAATAGGCACGGTGGTAGGCTCTTCAATCACTGGAGAACTTTCTGGCTTGGCAGGTGGAAACGACATCCCTATAGCATCTGCTCTGGCTCTGGTCCAAGTCACATATGGAGCGTAGGCTTGGCTATTGCTTTTCCCCAATAATGGTTTTCCCCACTTACTGATACCATTCCAAGCGTGCTGAAGCTTAGATAACATATCCCCCTCTAGAAGACCAGTGAGGTACAGAGATTCCTGCACCTCTTCATCCTTCGGCAGAGCTCTCAAAGCATAAGCAAACTGTCGGACCAGCAGAGATGGATTATAGTTTATACAGCCCTTTCTGCCTATCAGAGGCACGTTCGGAAACCCACTACAGCTGAAGATGATCTCGGTACCCAACCTATCTCTATCAAACCAGGCAATATCCTCCGCTGACAGACTCATCAAACGCTCAGACCACTCAGTTGTGGCTGCAGACGAAGCAAAGGGACCCTTCTTGGGTAGGTGGCTATCAAGCCATCTATAGAGCAGGGGCACGCACCAAGAGACATTCTTACCCCTTCTGTTCTCGTTTTTGTAGTGGACGGAATGGTAGACATCTCCTATCAAGGTAGGGACTGGATTCCCTGATGCAAAGATGTGAAATGCGTCGAATTCTACAAAGTCAGGCATATTGGGGAACAGAATGATGTCATATATGCACAGAGCGAGGATGGCGTTGAACACGACCCAACATCCGTCTTTGGCGCACTGTTGAGCTTTTCCCACTAAGAACTGCAAGGAGAAACCGGGAACCCTGTTCTAACTAGACAAGACCAACTCGGAGGCATCCAGATGAAGTGAGGGAGCTAGACTAGCCAGATTAGGCTCAGCATCCATATGAACAAAAGGCACCTGACTCTTGATAGGCACACCTAACAAATCAACATACTCCTCTAGTGTGGGTGCAAGAACGAAGTCCCGGAAAGTAAAACATCTCAAAGGAGGATCGTAGAACTGCAGCAGGGCGTGCAACCCATTCAACTCAAACACAGAGGGTTTACGAACCAAACTGAGCAGTTTACCGTAAGATTTTCTGAATTCATCTCTCACAGAGTCATCTGCCAAAGCAATCAAACCAGTCAACTGAACCACATCAGGTGTGGGGAGTTTGTAGGCCACAGTCTTCCTCAGAGAACCCATAGTAGCACAGTAGAAGGCAAGAAAACCTGGATCGGAGGAAACGGTACCTGCAACACAGACACACGTTAATGAAATGCAAATGAGTATGCAAAGCAATGTAAAATGCAATCATGCAGCAGGAGATCAAGACAATTGTGTTGTTGAAGAGATGAAGGTTCTGTATCAACAAAACCACAATACTGCTCTGTCAAGAACAACCCTATCTCTGATGATAAGAAAACCCTGGTATCGGACCATAAATTTGCTCTGTCAAGAACACCCATATCTGATAATAAGGACCTCTGATACAGGACCATAAATCTGCTCTGTCAAGAACAAACATCTGATAATAAGGACCTCTGATACAGGACCATAAATCTGCTCTGTCAAGAACACATATACATCTGATGATGAGAACCTCTGATACCAACAAAACTAATTCACTATCAAGAAAACCAGGTAGTCTGAAGGTTAAGGCTTCCTGCAACAAACCCAACCCTGCTCACAGGCATGGACCTATACTGACACAAGTTCGGCATCCTATGCGGTCATCAGCGTCACAGACATTCAAGATGGGTGATACGATACCCAGAAGGTGTGGCATCACCATCTTCTGAAGCGGCCTCACTCAGCTGAATTCCAAATGATCGGTCCCCAGAGTCGAAAATCCTCCAAACCAACAACCCCCTCAACCCAAAGGGTTGAAAAAGAAGTCAACCGGGAGAACCTCGTCTGAGCGTGGATTTCATGAGACACTAGTGCCTGCAAAGCAAGCACGCGCCCACTAATTTCCACAACTAATGCTAGGTACACTCAAGCCTGGGTCTGGCTTCTCACTCATCAGAATGCCCCTCCCACAACAGCACAGATAATCATATCATACTGAAAATAAAGTGCGGGAAATAAAAGGCGATAAGTAAACACAACCCAACAAGTAATCATACAAGCGCTAGGATCGACTCTCGCAGGGGACGTTGTATCCCCAAACTGACTCGCATAAGGGACGTTGGATCCCAGGAAACTATCAAGTCCCCAGCAGAGCCTCCAGCTGTCGCTACCGCAAAAATAAGGTGCCGGAAAAACAGAAGAGTCGCCACCTTTCGTTATTTATCCCTCAGAACGGGAAAGGAAACAATCGGAAAAACCTGACGAAAAGGTATAAGACAAGGTCATCGCAACCATTGTCTGGGTTCGGGAGTCGGTTACGCAAGGGGAAGGTATTAGCACCCCTCATGTCCATCGTACTCGATGGGATCCACGCTTGTTGTGTTTATCTGACGGGTTGGTTTTATCTATCTACCTATCAAGGCTGGTCTGAAAACAAAAGAAAATGACTCGGCAAAGCGTCGCACTTTATGCCTACGTATTCCCATCAGAGAATGAGAAATCAGAGTCAACGTAGTTCGACTAACTATGGGTTACGGGGAAGGTGGCTCGCCAATACGTCAGTATTGTGCCTACGTACTCTCAACAGATATGAGAGATCAGAGCTTACGTAGTTCAGGTCACTACGGGAATTCAGATTCATCTATTTTATCGAGTAGGGTTAACAAACAGTTCCAGCAGTTTGGCGTACGCAGCTCGACCTTTGGAGACTTAGGCGTTACCGTTTGCGGTAGAACTGGGAGTTAACGACACTCTTTTCTTCAGAAAAGCTTTCCTTTGAATTATGGGCCCACAGGGCAAAAAGGTTTGAAGTTTGTTTTCTGTCTTTTACGAAAGAACTGTTTTTTATGGATGTTTGCAACCAATATCGCACTAGAGACTATGACCTGAGAGTGAACGCGTCGCATGTCACCCAAAGGGTGCCATACTAAACATCCAGACTGTTGAAAAGAAACTCTCCAACAATCCTTTCTCAGATAGCTTAAGGCTCGTAACGTACGACGTCAGTTAACCTTTATTACTGTATTTTGATTTGTTTTGAGATGAGAAGAGAGAACGAACAGGTTCAACTAAGGGGAGACTATCAAGTCCTAATGTTGTCATGCCAAGGATTCATCCTATGGTTGAAGTTTGAAACAGGGATCTCCTAGAAGTTATCATGCATAGGTTTCAACCTAAAGTTCTAATCATCACCTTCTTATCAAAGGAAGTGAGATTCCTAGGGGATCATGTCAATGATGAACAGAAACAGATAAAGCATCAGCTTAAATAGTAAACAGATATACAACTGTAGAATGCATGCAATGCAAGTGAGGGAGGAAATGTGTGTGGGGCATCAGCCTCCACAAGCTCATCTCAACCTCAAGCCAAATATGAGTAACTGCAATCATACAGAGGACAAAACATGCTATCAAGCAAAATATGAGTGATTGTAATCATACAGAAGAAATGAAATAAAATGCCATCAAGCAAACCACAAACCACATAGGCAAGGGAGCAGGACTCTACCGAATACCCGCAAGCAAAGCCATACAGTAAAAATACAAGCAGAGGGAGCAACTCAACCTCTAGTGCAATCATGCTCCTAGCTTAAATCAATCTAAATATGAACTTATTCTAATGCATCAAGCAAATCAAACAAGTCACATCAATACAGTTGCACAACAAGCAATCAGACAGGCAAGAAAGCAGATCATCCACTCCTACAACTTTACAGCAAAACAACCCTCTGACAGCAGCCCAGTCTTCAGACTTCAACCACCCTTCAAGGCTATCATCTTCAATAGCAAGTGTCAACTTGCTTCTCTGAGCTTCCAACACATCCACATAAGTATCAACTTATTCTCTCTTCCTCAGGCCTCAGCTCTTCAGTCAATTCCACCTTCAGGCTTCACCCCTAATATCAAGTATCAACTTGGCTCCTCAGGCTCTCAATGTATCAACATAAGTATCAACTCAATATTCCTTCTTCAAGCCTCAGCTCTTCACTCAATTTTAATTTGATCTTCTTCACAAGTGTCAACTTGGTCTTCAAGCTTCAGCTCTCTCCTCTTTACCAGTATCAACTTGTTCTCCTTCATCTATAAGCTTCAGCTTCTAAGGGTAATCTCCAAACACAAAGAAGTATCAACTCCTAGCATCTTCAATCTTCTAACAAGGAACTCCATCCTCTAGCAAGGGAGAAAGATTCATCTAACCAGAGCAAAGTTTGGATGATTGGTAGCAGGGTGAAGACCAAAGGTCACCACTAAGCATCCTATCATCAGAGGAAGGGACCCTCAAAGGTTCTACCAACTTGTAAAGAGCCACACATCCTACCAAAGGAGGAATGAGGCCTTTACAAAGGGACCTTACATCATAGGGAAGAATGGAAGTGATCAACATCTTCCATGTTTATGAAGGAAGAGAATCTATCTAGAAGCTCTGCCTACAAACCCTAATCTTAACACCTAATCAACACTACACCAAAAGAAGGGAAGATCTTCACATCCAAGCCTCTTCATTCATTCCATGGTATCCCAAGCTTGTATTCAACATCATCCAAGAGCAAGAGAGACAAAACCCTAATCTAAGGGAACTAAAGAAGTCATTCTAGTTGAATTAGTGCATTAGAATCATCTAAAGTTAGCACCTAAACTAAAATCAAACACAAATAGCAAACTACATTGAAAATTCCTACAAAAATTCCTAAGGGATCCTAATTCAATCATGAATCTACCCTACAAAAATCAGAGGTTGAATAATCCACCAAGTTCTAAAAATAAAATCTAAACCACAAGGTATCAACCATAAACCCTAAAAATGGAGCTCTTAAAGTTTCAACCTAGAACTACCACTTACATTCATCACAAAAATGTGAGAAAAATCTAGGGGGAGCATGCATATCTATGCTAGCTACTCACAAAATCAAGGCCAAAATCATCATCCAATGCTCAAACCAAATTCAACAAAATCAAGCATCAACCATGATTATTTTAATATCAATTAAAATTTAAAAATGCCCATAAAATCAGAAAATGCATGGAATAATAATATTTTTTCTCTAAAATATACTAGATTCAATCATGAATCCATGGCAAAAAGAATGGAATTAATTGAGTCATTTTTCAATTTTTTTTATGAATTTTCCAATAACCATGTATGAAATGAAAAATAAAATGATAAATCCAAAGGAAATAAACATGCACGCGGTGTGAATAGCAAATGAATTCAGTTCATTTCAGGGTTGAGCCCAAAAAGGGGGTGTGAGTATCAACTATTGCCTAAGCCCACCCAGATTACATTAATGAAACGTTGCGTTTCAACATAACTCAAAAATCCTTCACAAACTTTCTTTCACGCGTGGCCGTTGGATGAGGTCTTCAGTCAAAGTCCACCTAGGATCTAATGGCTATCAAGTCATCTTCAACCTTTTGAATCTCTGAACTCAAGCCACCTACGCGCGCTAGAGTCACCGCCGGTGACTTCTCCGATCAACATTCCACAACCCTAACTCTCTATAGAATCCACCATTGGCCACGATTCCTTGATGAATCTTGTCCCAAATTTCCTCAGGAACTCATTCATGCAATTAATTCATTCTAAAAACTCAAGATTCGCAAGAACACAATCTCAACCGAAAATGGCAACAACCCTAATTGGTCACTAATCTTCAAATTGATGATCCAAAAACCTTCTTATATCAATCTACAATGCATCTATCACAATAATTCCCATTGATTCTACCTAATTTGAGCCATGGGATAAGAACTGCATACCTGGTAAACTTGAGCAAACAGAGTGGTTGAATCTTCAAATCAACCCTCAAGAACTTGCAGAATCCTTCACTAGCCTCTAATCAACCTTCTGTATACAAGCTTCCAACTCCAATGGTTACTTCACGATTCCTCCACAACTTGGCCTTGAATTTGATCTGGGATCAATCACCAACCTCAAAGCAAGCTATTGAGATCAATTTCTTGGACTGAAATGACCTCTAACCTTGTAACAGATTTGGATTTGCAATGGGAGATTTCAAAGTGCAATCTCACTCTCCTCTCTCAATTCTCACCTACCTTCACTCTGAACCACTTCTAAATCATATATAGAACAAGGATGAATGATCTAGAAAGTTCTAGATCACTCTAATGAGAAATTTAATATCTCACTTCACTTGAAAATCCAATCTCATGGTATACTCAAAACAGTCCTTGCATCAGCTTGTATTCAATATGATTTTCATCCAAATTCTCTCCAAATGAGATTATCAAAGTGTTTGGATTGAAAGGAGCCTTGGTTATGCCTTGCATATTGGTTTGGCAATTGTTATTTATGATGTAAGTAACCACTTTTCAAAGCAAGTCCTCAAATTAATCCTCAATTAAAAATTGTGGCAATGTCAATGTTCTTGAAATGTGTTTTACAATCAAATTGGTATGTCATATGGCTTGGTTTGGACATGTAGATCAAAAAATCCCAATTTCCATCTTTGGTTCATTTGAAATTCACCCTTATTTTAGGCCATTTTTGTGATTTTGTGAAGCAAGCTATTCCAAGCTCTCATGACCTCTTGGATAGCCTTAAAACATCATTTTGAACAAGTTTGATGTTGAACATTTTCCCATTTGAAGCTTGCAAATAGGAGTTATGGCCTTATGATTGAAATGACCTATAATCTCCAAATGACCAAAATACCCTTGACTTGTCAAAGCCATAACTTGAGTTCTACAAATCCTATCAAGGACTTATAGTACTCTCTAGAAATCTAAGAGGATAAGGAACAACATTCATGTTGACCAAAATTTCATAGGAATCATCCTTCTTGGGCAAAAGTTTCATGCAAGTTGGACAACTTTCAAGCTCCAAATTCACATACCTCAGATGACCTATAACTTGTCAAAGTCATAACTTGAGTTCTACAAATCCTATCAAGGACTTATATTACTCAAATTAAATCTAAGCTCATGCCCTAAAACATTCATGTTGGGGGAAAGATGAGATGACAATCACATCTTGAGCTAAATTGTCTTGAAGATAGGGGTCAAACTAGGGGATTTTACACTGTCAAGCCTTAGAAACCCTAGCTTGAAACTTCTCAAACTCTTCAATCATGATGAGTTAACCTTGGAATCATCCTTATAACATCTCAATGTATCAATCCATGATCACATGGCTCTTGGATTAGCTCTCAACCTTCTCCAAATCATCAGTTGACTTAGGGTTGACCCAGTCAAACCCTAATTGCACCACTCATGGCTGAGTCTTCTTAGTCTTGCACAATGACCTGTCTAGGCCTCAAAGTGATCTTCAACACTTATCATGAGCTATCTCAAGACCTCAAGTCCATTTTCATGGCCTCAGAATCATCTGATAGCTTCCCATAACTCTCAAGTTAGGAGACCTACACACTTGGCTTCAATCACTCTCTCTGAGGATCTTAGACTTCTCTGGTGAGGATATCAACCCTTAAACACTTGAGTAACCTTCTTAGCTAGCTTCATAGTCTTGTGTAGCCCTTGATTGGTAATCATACCTCTTGATCTCCTACACACATGTCAATGAAATGCAAATGATAATGCTAATGTGAATGAAATGAAACATAAGCTAGGTAAAGAAATGTTGGGCAAATTTTGGGGTGCAACACCCCCGTGCGATCGAGAACCCGTTTTCCTATAGCAGTGAACTACGTTTTCTCTGATTTCTCATACCAGATGAGAATATGTAGGCACAAGACAGCAAAGTCTTGGAGAGCACCCTTTTTCCTTTTTACCTGTAGTAGCAGAATCACAACAACTTTGATTTCTCATACCATATTAGAATACATAGGCACAAGACGACGAAGTCTTGGTGAGCACCCTTTTTTCTTTTTATCTGTAGTAGCAGAACCACGACTTCTCTAATTCCTTATTTCCTAATGAGGATACGTGGGCACGAGGATCTCTATCCTTGGAGAGCACATTAACAACTAACCTCCTTTTTCTCTCACCCTAGTACGATCAAGACCCACCTGTTAATTCGAACATTTTCTCTCACCTTAGTGCGATCGGGACCTTCATCTGTAGTTACCCGAACTACGTTTTCTCTGATTTCTCATACCAGATAAGGATATATAGGCACAAGATGGAAATATCTTGGCGAGCAACCTTTCTCTCATCACCTGTAGTTTTTCGAACTACATTGACTCTGACTTTCGCATTGCACGAGGGAATACGTAGGCATAGGGCGGCGATGTCCTATTGAGTCTCCTTTTTCTTTTCCCTTTCCCGTTTAGTAGTAGCTTTTAGATAACTCACCTTTTGATTAGACAACAAGTGTGGATCCCTTTTGAGTACAACGGACATGATGGGGTGCTCATGCCT
Organism: Lathyrus sativus; assembly: GCA_963859935.3. Taxonomy (NCBI): domain Eukaryota; kingdom Viridiplantae; phylum Streptophyta; class Magnoliopsida; order Fabales; family Fabaceae; genus Lathyrus; species Lathyrus sativus. The sequence goes on along the minus strand of OZ012735.1, from coordinate 302,064,833 downwards.
TCTCCTTGCGTAACTGGCTCCCAACATAAGATTTGGTTGCGATGACCTTGTCTTCTCCTTTATTTTAGGTTTTCTTTGATCGTTTCCTTTCCCTCCTTTGAGATAAATAACGTTTTGTAGCGACTCTTCTGTTTGTTTCTGCCGGCTGTTTTTTCATAGTTGCGACAGTACATTAGAGACATTTTGAATACCCTTAATTTTGGACATTAAAACAAGTTAGTCTTACTAACTTCTCATGTTACCTCTTTATGGATTTTGTGCTATTTTGTGGGAAAAGTGATATAAAGGAAAAAGAAAGGAAAGAAAGAAAGATAGTAAGAGATAAGAAAAGAAGAATAGAGAGAAAGGAGAGAAAGAAGGGAGAAGAGAAAGAGGAAACTTCATATTTGTCATCAAATCATCTCATCTTCATCATCTAGAGGTGGGTTCTAGGTAGAAACTCAAGGTTAGAATATTTGGATAGAACGGGAAAAGTTATGTTATGGTGTTCTTGTTCCATTTCCATGAAAAATATATGATTAATGTTATATTCATGATATTGATGTGAGACTATGGTTTAAAATGTTGTTTCATATGTTAATTTGTTAACATTGATGATGGATTGAGTTTGGGTAAGAGTGGGATTTGAAAACCCATTAAGATTGTTCTATTCTGCTAGACAGATTGTAGAAATCTTAGGGTTCACACTGCAAGCTCTAGCGAACTGCAGGCAAACATGACAGTTTATCATGCTCGCACTGTGAGCGAAAGCGAGGTGAAGGCGACCATTCGCCCAGAGTTCTCACAACAATCACTGAGGGCTTTGCCACTGCCATTATTTTTCTTGCCTCACCCAGAGTTTGCACAACAAACTCAAGGCGAAGGGGCATCGTCTGGCCTTCGCACTGCGAGCCTAACAGTGTTTTTCATACTTTGTTTTGATGCTTGCTTTATTGTTTCACATGCACGTTTATTGTTACTATATCTTGTTTACATTGATTATTATGAATAATATGCATGTGGATTTGTGGATGGTGGATTGATTAAAATGATGGTTATGTGATTAAGAAAAAGTGAGGAAAACCTTATCACAATTCAATGGAATGACCTAGTGATGTAACAAGGAAATGATAGATGATTTAGATGACAATGCTTGTGCATTTGATGCCTAGGTGTGCATCCTTGACAAGTAGTTGTCTAGCGGCGAGGTGAGACATCATATGGAACATGTGTTGATCTTTGTGTTTCCTTGTGAATAAGGTGTATATGGCCTTGTGATTGTCGAATACAATCACATTTGTGTGAGATCACTTAGTCGGAACCAATCCATTGAGTTGTGCCATTCCAAGAGTGGAGGCTTATTTAGAGAGCTCCTCTATAATGTATGCACTAGTACCTTGACAAGTTTGATTCCCGTCGTACGAATGAAGCCTACGGGTAAAAAGACTTGTGATGGGTTACGGTCTATGAGAAGTGACAATTCAAGTGGATTATGTATCCCTTGGATCCAAATCCATTTCGTATGTCAAGGTTTGCAAGGATCCATGACCCGCGCCAAACTCTTAGACGTAAGAGAGGAAGAGAAGATGGGATGCTTGGTCAGGTTTCTGATTAGTGATAGTTTGAGTTGTTGAACTCAAGCAACATGTTTCCATACAGTGTGAAGTTATGAACTCAAGTCTTGTCCCTTCCCTTTTCGACTTGAGTTAGGATTGGTTAGAACCTTGTAAAGCCGAGAGAACCCATAAGATAGGGAACCCAGTAAATTTTTTCCAAGACAATTTGCGAGGGACTTATCCCCTAGCCAAATTTGCGAGAGGCTTATCCCCTAGTCATTAATTGGCGATGCCTTGATTAGTTAGGGGTCATATCCCCTCGCAAATTGATGTTTTGTGATGAATTTTTTGCTTTAGTGAGTGGTTAAACCCATAGCTAAATGCAATTTTTCTTGTAATGTGTATCATCGAAACTAGCACTGATGCATGATAGAATTTTTGAGGTCAACATTTGTTTACAACTTCTATAAATTTAGGGGCTCTTGTTTTTTATTTTTTACAAACAGAAAATGTCTCAAGTGTCATAAATAAACATCATCTGGTATGCCATAAATGTCTCCTTCTCCAACGTGACACTCAGACAAAAGTTTAATCTCAATAAGTACACCTCTTTTATAGATCTGTAATATGAAATGCATAATATCCTACCTTATGGAGATAATCGGAAAATTGTGAAGTTCAAATACCGTTCACTATCAATTAACAAGAAGAAAAGATTGATTATGAGCTCAAGACAAATGCAAATTGTAAGAACTATATATAACGCAATAAAAAATTTCAAAAATTATAAGGACATTTAAAAACCTAAATAAATTCTTTGAATGCTCGCTCATACTTCATTACATAGTTTAAATAACATATTTTTTTTAAAAAAAATATCTAAGGTATAAGAATTCCCCAATTTTAATTATTTTATATTTTTAATTATTAAATTATTAAATTATTTAGTAATATTTAAAGGGTGACATTTTACCGTTAATACAAATGAAAAACACCACTGTGGCACTCACCAAACCATCTCTTGTAATGTCATCGTGGCATTCAACCATTGGCACACTAAGCCGAAATCGCATTACATCAAAAACACCAAACCCAAAGAAAATTACACTTTTCTCTCTCTTTCTCTCTCATCCTGCGTGGCGCGCCCAAAAGCCCGTAATTCTCTTCCACTTTCTCTCTCTAAAATCTTCCAATGGTATCTAATAACCCGAACCCACCCGAAGGTTTTTGCTTGGATCCGAGTGGAATGCCTCTACCCGGTTTCGGCCCCTTTGCCTCCGTCTCCGCCGCCGTGAACTCGTCCGACGACGCCTCAAAGAAGATCCGCAAACCATATACTATAACCAAGTCTAGGGAGAATTGGACCGAACCTGAACATGACAAGTTCCTTGAAGCTCTTCAACTGTAATGTTCACTTTTACTTTTTACACTTTTATTACATTTTTTTTTTTTTGCATATTTAGTTATTGAATTTTAGTGTTAATAACGGATAGTGGTATATGAGTGTTTAGTAACGCTATTATGAGTTTTATGTGCTGAATTGTGTGCAAAGGTGTAAAATTTAGGGTTTTAGTAATTGGGGATTTTTTTAATGAATTTGAAGATGTTTAAGTGGAAATGATAAATGGGTAGGGTGAAGTTTAATTTTATTTTTTTAAATTCTGAGCTAATAGAGTGAACCAATAGAGGGTTAAGCACATGCATGATTTTATGTTTTCATTTCATAGTTTTCTTATTACTAAAAATGTCACATTACTGTTACGTATTTATTCATAAATAGCAAAGGAAATTTTGAAACAATGTTTTGGTATTATAGCCATCTTTTGGAGAAAGGGAATTGATAAATAAATGGCACGAGACCGGTTAAGAAGATGGGAAAATGAATTATATTGGCTCTTTACTATTTTGAATTCCATCAAACACGGAGTGAAGCATTTGTCATTTTTTAAATGTTTGACGCATGTTGATTTCTCCATTCTGTACACTATTTCCTTGGATAAACATTTTCTAGATTAAAATGAAAATAAGAAATGGAAACATAAATAATTTAGTGAATCAAACTTACACTCTTAGTTTTCTAATATTATCATAGCATAGTTTTTCGTTAGAAAGGATGAAGATGTGTATGAGTTGTTTTGTAAGAGAGTATCCAAAATGTTTCAAGAGCCAATTCATTTTCTTTTTTGAAATGTTTTTGTTAGTTAATTTTGCATATTTATTATATCCTTAAAGTAACTTTAGTGCAGAGTTGTTAAACAAAAATTTTGTATAGCTTACGTTAGTAATACAAAATTTGCATTATAGTAGAGCTGACATGACATCTAAGTGAACTAAAATTTAGTTCTCATTCTCTATATAGTTAACGTTAATTATGTGAAATATATTATAATATTATTTATTTAATTAATAAAATATTCCAACAGCATTAAAGTAATGGCATGATATTTGAAAGGGGTCAAGTTTTGGTTTCTTATAGACAACCATCATTAAAGTAAAAACTACTCAAATCAACTATAAATTTTTTAAATCCTACAAAACACTTTGAGCCCACAAAAAATATCTTAGTTTACCCATTTTGTTTACTCCCATTAAAGATACTCTTATAGTGTTGAATACCACTTTTGGTTCAAACCCTGAAGGAGATGAATTTGTGATATGTCCATCGGACAAGTTAAAGAGCAAGGATAGAGATTATAGAGGTTGGATTTTCAATTGTTAAAGAGGGAATGGAGCAATGCTCATTAACTCTACTTATTCTAGAACTAGAATTGCAATTAAAACTAAATGTGTGTTTGGTGGTAAGTTTGGAGGATGTGACTTTGGAGAAGCAGCTACTTGATAAGTTTCACATTACTCGTAAAAAAAATCACAACTTACACAACGGATGTGCTTTTAGAGCCATGGAACCAAATGAGCAATAAGTTTTAGTAACCTGTAAATTATGCTCCACTTCAAATGGAATCCGTGGGCTATTTATATTGAAATTATGGTTGTGGGTTTAGCTAGTTGAAAATGGCTTCCCATTTCCCGGCTGACCAGTCGTATGTTACCCTGTCTCATTGGCACCCAAACAAATTGGAGTAAGCTGCTTGAATTATTTACTATTTCCATTCTGATATTTCTGTTTTTTGCTAGAATGAAAAACTTGTTTTTCTTAAGAAAAAAAATGAATGAGGGAAACAGGGTGTAATTTCACCTAGTTCTATTGATTATATATTTGGAAAATGTCTGAAAAGACAAGGATTAATCAACTAGTTAATCTTTAGCAGCATTCAGAATGTTATGGAGATTGTCCGGGTTTGAAATAAATAATTACGCCTTGAATGCCTATGTTGACAATATGTAACTTCGATATGGGGGTTGGAACTAAGCAGCATAGTAAAATAGTAAACATATCATTCTTCAATTATACAACACCAAAGAAGCACCGATACTCTAAAAGCTATGCCGTATCGTATCCGATACATATCTGATACGCCGATACACCGCCGATACATGTCAAAGGAGTATCCAAATTTTTTAATATAAAAATAAAAAATAAATACGGAGGCGATACGTCACAATACGTCACAATACACTGGTGATATGTCTCCAATACTCTATGGATATGGCTAGTTAATCTCATGTTTATTCATATTTCTAGAATATAAATCAATCTTTCTCATCCTTAATTCTTCTTTTCCCAACTTTAATTACTTTATCACTTTCTTTTTTTCTATTACATGAATCAAACTTTTCCTTTAATTACTTTTCTCTTAACTTAAATAATTTTTTCTTTTTCTTATAATTCCTTGACCAATTATTATCAAATTTTGTAAACTCAATTGGTTTTTGTCAGAGAATCATTTAGCTAATGTTTAATTTTAATTTTTTAATATATGTATTTTAAACTATCGTAACCTAAAGTTTTCATTGGCTAATGTATCGCGTATCGGATACGTATCGTATCTGATACCCGTATCCGTGCTTCATTGTACAACACAAAATGATATGAAGCCATGTTACTCTGGATGCTTCTTAGTTCTTACTATAATTCTGTATAAAGAAGATTTTATTCCTTATTCTTAGGAGAAAGTATGATTGAAAGAAGAAATAAAAATAAATCTACGGGAATTAAGAATCCTTCCCGAGAAGTAAAAAGTAAGCTAAAGTGGCTATAAAATCCAAAGCTGTGTATCTCTTCACCTTTTAGTAATAGAATTTAATTGAAACATCCGAGGGCACCAAAGTGAACCATAAACACATCACTTTTGAGACCCTTGAACATATATGAACTTTTCTCTAACCATATATACCCATCAAATAATAATTGATTTACTTAATAATGATAACTTGAGAGTGCTATAAATCATTGCATTCTTTTGGTAGAGAGCATCATTGAAAGGTCAAAACTAAATCATTTTGATAACTTAATTGTAGTATTTCAAATTAAAGCTAAATGCCGTTGTTTCTCTCCTTTCTTGTTCTTGGTGTCGCCATTATGTATTATTCTCACATTTTTTGACCCTTTATTTTTGTATCTAGGTTTGACCGTGACTGGAAAAAGATTGAAGCATTTGTTGGATCAAAGACTGTTATACAGGTAATTTCAATTGGGAAGAAAAATTCTTTGCCAGAAATGCATCTTTATCTTTAATGTTTCCTGCGTTAAGTCTTGATCTTTCGTTTTAGTTTGCAAATTGTATGTTTTCGCTCATCCTTTTTTTCTTTTAGGAAAATTTAGTGTCAGTGTTGTGGGAGGGAACTAAACAAAGCCATGGGAAGAAAAAGGGGTTTCACATTTGCTGATAAATATTAGTTCAGGTGATATATCATGTTCCATGAGGAAAAAAATGGCGGGAGAAATCCATGATCTTGTAATGCGATCAATTGGTTATGACATATCTTTTCCTCCCCCACACACTGAGTTATTAGACCATATTCTCATTGATTTTCCATATCATCCCTCTTGACACATCATGTTCCATGATGCTAGTAGGAACGATTTTGTTGTCCCCTAGTCTATTAAAAATATAATCTTTTATTCTGTTTTTTTAGGAGTGATAAGGTTGTTTGGTGGTTTGGCTTCGGTGCTTCAATTTAAAACTCATTTAGGTATGATGTGTGTTCCATGCAGATACAAACAACTCATTATTAGAACAAAAGAGGGAAGATTACTCTTGATTATACTATAAAATTGCAGAACATTGAGGGTCTCTATACTTTTCTAACTCTCTCAGTCTCTTTGTTTATAACTCACTCACTAGGGATGATTTATCCCTCCCTAGAGTTCCACCTTGTCCTCATGGTGAATAGGTTGTAGTTTGAGGAAAAAAATTAAAATTCTGTTAGTCCCATAGTGTGAAACTTAATTCTATAGTTCTCAGTTCAGTCAAAACCTCCTTAGCACGGTCTCTATACTTTTCGAACTCCCTCAGTCTCTTTGTTTATAACTCACTCACTAGGGATGATTTATCCCTCCCTAGAGTTCCACCTTGTCCTCATGGTGAATAGGTTGTAGTTTGAGGAAAAAAATTAAAATTTTGTTAGTCCCATAGTGTGAAACTTAATTCTATAGTTCTCAGTTCAGTCAAAACCTCCTTAGCACGGTTGGCAATCCAGAAGTCGGGAGATTCTACTAGTGGTGGAGGTAATGTTGGAATAACTATCCTTAAACTAAACTGTTTAGCACCAATCATGGAATGTTCTTTTAAACTTAAGATGCCTCCAAGTGTGGAAACAAATTATTGGAAGAAATAGATAAAAACTGTTGTAATTTTATTCTTCAGTCAAAAGCTGATTTATATAATGAGAATACAATAAAAATACTTAATTCTCTCTTTAATGGAGAATAAAAGAAAATAAATGACAATAAACGTAAACAATTAAATATGAAAAAAAAATATTTTCCAACACCCTCCCTCAAGTTGGTGCATAGATATCTATCATACCCAACTTGTCTATCAAATGCTCAAAAGTAGGTCTTGCCAAACTTTTGGCCAGGATATCCGCAGTTTGCTGACTTGAAGTCACGAAAGGTAGACATATGATTCCAGCATCTAACTTCTCCTTTATGAAGCATCGATCAATCTCAATATGCTTGGTTCTGTCATGTTGAACTGGATTATGAGCTATGCTAATAGCAGCTTTACTGTCAGAGTACAATTTCAATGGAAGCTCAACTTTCATCTTAAGTTCTTCTAAGACTTTAAGGATCCATAATCCTTCACAAATACCTTGAGACATAGCTCTAAACTCGGTTTCTACACTACTCCTTGCTGCAAAGCCTTGTTTCTTGCTCTTCCATGTCACAAGATTACCCTAAACATAGGTACAGTATCCAGAGGTTGATCTTCTATCGGTGACTGAACCTGCCCAATCAACATCGGTGAAGATAGACACATTCCTTTCACTAGTCTTCTTAAAAAATAGTCCTTTTCCAGGATTTTCCTTCAGATATCCCAGTATCCTATAGACTGCCTCAAGATGTTCTTCGAAAGGAGAATGCATAAACTGACTCACTACACTGACTGAGAGAGCAATATCAGGTTGGGTGTGTGACAAATAAATCAGTTTCCCAACCAATCTCTGATATCTTCCAGTATCAACATGAACATTACCTTCTCCCCAAAGTTTAGCATTAGGATCCATAGAGGTATCTGCAGGACGACATCCACTCATTTCTGTTTCTTTCAATAAGTCTAGAATGTATTTCTGCTGTGAAACCATAATATCATTCTTTGACCGAGCAACCTCCATGCCTAGAAAATATCCCATGAATCCCAAGTCCTTGATTTCAAAGTCTACTGTCAATTTCTCTTTTACCCTTGCCATTTCCACTGCATCGTCTCCAGTAAGGACAATATCATCAACATAAACAATCAGAACAACAACTTTTCCATCGTTGGAGAATTTTGTGAACAAGGTGTGGTCAGCCTGTCCTTGAATGTACCCTTGATTCTTCATGGACTGAGTGAATTTTTCAAACCAAGATCTGGGAGACTGCTTTAATCCATACAAAGACTTATTTAATTTGCATACATTTGATCCTGTTAAAATACAAGAGACTAAGAGACATTTGAATAAACCGTGTATTTTGAAAAGGAGTACGGAGACATTATTATATATAGAGAGATTACAACTAATTACATGATATAGTCGATGTGAGACTATTCTATATACAACTTTCCAACCAATCTTCTATACCTTCCTGAGTCAGATAGAGGCTTCCCTTGATTGGATAATAGTTTAACACTTGAATCCATAGGAATATCAGCTGATTTAGCATTTAACAAACCTGTTTCTTTCAAAATATCCATAGCATGTTTTCGCTGAGAAATCACCAAACCATCTTTAGATTGAGTTACTTCAATACCAAAAAAATAACGGAGTTTACGAAGATCTTTTGTCTGAAATTGTTTCGAGAGATGTTTCAACTGGAGTGTTCCTTGCTGATCACTACCAGTTATGACAATGTCATCTACATACACAATAAGATAAATACACCCTTGGGGTGAGTGATGATAAAAAACAGAATGACCAGCTTCACTCCGGACCATACCAAACTGTTGTACTACAGCGTTGAATATGCCAAAGCAAGCTCTTGGAGATTGCTTAAGACCATAAAGAGACCTGTGTATCCTACACACCATATTCGATGACTACCCCTAAGCAACAAACCCAGGTGGTTGCTCTATATATACTTCCTCTTCAAGATCCCCTTGTAAAAAAGCATTTTAATGTCAAGTTGGTGAAGAGACCAATGTCAAATGGCTGCAATTCCTAGAAGTCTAACAGATGCCATCTTGGCTACATGCGAGAAGGTATCACTATAATCCAACCCAAAAATCTGAGTATCCTTTGGCTACCAAGCGAGCTTTAAATCGATCAATCTTACCATCAGGACCAACCTTCACTGTATAAAGCCAACGACAACTCATTAAAGATTTTCCAGGGAGTAGAGGAACTAGTTCCCAGGTACCACTATTTTGAAGAGCACACATTTCATCAATCATTGCTTGTCTCCGTTCAGGGTGAGATAATGCTTCACCTGAATTTTGAGGAATAGAAACAAAAGACAAAGAAGACAAACAAGTATACTGCAAAGGAGAAAGACGATGGTAACATAAATCAATATAATGTGGAGAAGGATTTCGTGTTTGACGTATAACTTTTCGAAGGGCAATCGGAAGATCGGACTCAGGTGGCAGGATCGGATCCGGTGATGGTGAGAGCGTCGGAGGAGAGTCTGCAATGACCTCGGGGACAGGTACGACCTCAGGGACAGGTACGACCTCAGGAACAGGTACGACAGACATTGGTTGATGACGCTGATATGTTTGAAGTGGGCGAGAAGTGGGGGGGTCAACTGTAGGCCTATCTAGTGGGCTAGGTTCCCTAGAATGATGTGGGACAATGGCAGATGGGACTTTCAGAAGAGGTGAGAATACTTTCCTGAAGGGGTTCTGGAGTTGCTTGGCTGGACTCGAAATATGGATCAGACTCGAAGAAGGTAACATCGGCTGATATGAGGTATCATTGTAGAGTATGTGAATAACAATGATAACCTTTTTGGGATCGATGATTACCAAGAAAGACATACTTTAGTGATCGAGCTGATAGTTTATCAAAACCAGGGGAGAGATTGTGTACAAAACATGTGGACCCGAAGACTCGGGGAGGAATTGGGTGAAGTGGAGATTTGGGAAAAAGGATTGAATGAGGGATTTTATTGTTAAGATAGATGAGGGCATGCGATTTATAAGGTAACATGCCGTTAGCACAACATCCCCCCAAAACCGAAGTGGAACATTACCATGGAGAAGTAGGGTCCGAGTGGTTTCTACGAGATGCTGATTTTTGCGTTTTGCTACACCGTTTTGTTGAGGTGTCTGAGGGCAAGATGTTTGATGAAGAATACCATTGTGTGACATAAAATTTTGAAATTGTTGGGATAAATATTCACGGACATTGTTACTTCTTAAGGTACGGATAGACACACCGAATTGAGTTCTTATTTCTCGATAAAATTGTTCAAAAATAGAAAACAATTCAGATCTATTCTTCATTAAGAATAACCACGTGTAAGGTGAAAAATCATCAATAAAGGTGACACAATAACTAGACTCAAGAGTAGAGACAGTACGCGAGGGACCCTAAACATCGGTGTGAACTAAAGCAAAAGGGGACGAAGCTCGTTTGTTGACTCGATTGGGAAATTGACTACGAGTGTGTTTCCCTAACTGGCACGACTCACAATGTAAAATAGATACCTTCGATAAATTTGGCACCAAATTATGTAATTTGGAAAGACTGGGATGACCTAACTGAGCATGGATAGTGAGTGGAGAATCTTGGGCTGAGCATGTCTGAGATGACAATGAGAGGTAATAAAGGCCTTGAGACTCATATTCGACGCCAATCGTCCGTCTCGAACTCCGATCCTGCAAGGTAACATTATTGTTAGTGTAAGTGACACTATAATCAAGAGAACGAGTTAAACGACTAACTGAAAGTAAATTAAATGGACAATTAGGTACATAGAGGACAGAAGTAACAGAGAGAGAAGGTAGAATTTGAACATTACCAATCCCTTCGGATCGAGTTTGAGAACCATTGACAGAAGTTATAGTAGGTAAGAAACCAAAGGTAGAGATGGAAGAGAAAAGATTTTTATTACGAGTAACATGATCAGACGCACCAGAATCAAGGACCTAAGGTCGAAGAGGAGATGATTGAGAGAGGCAAATAAATGAATTACCAGTGCGTGCTACCGTAGCAGTAGAATCCGAGTTATGATAATTTTGATACCACCTGAGGAAATCATCGTAGTTTGGCGCAAGTCCCGAGGAGTAGCCATGAGTATCTGAAGAGAAGTGGCGCGTGTGGGCGTGTGCGGAAGTTTCTGCAGGTGAAAAAGTTTGCCAGAAGGTCGCCGGGAATAATAGCGACGACGGCTATGCGGTTATGATCGGAGAATATTTGAAAATTGATGGTGGGGTCGGCTTTCCGGAACGTCACCAGAAGTTTTGTCGGAACAATATCGGCGGCAGTGGTGGCAGGGTGGTTACCGAAGAATTTTGAAAAGTGAGAGGCAAACCGGAGTGACAACACGATTTGCAAAAAGAAAAAACTGTGGCCTAGATACCATGTTAGAATTAGAGTTTGACCTAACTCAACCCTATAAAACTGTTTGGTAGAGTGAGGATTGCTTCCACTTATAAACACATGTTCAGGCCATATATTGTCCGATGTGAGACTCTTAACACACCCCCTCACGGCCAGGACTGGACATCTAGAGCGTGGAAATAAATGGTGGGTGATCCGATAGCGGAAACCTAATAGCAGGTGGCCTACCGGAACTTAAACGAAGCTCTGATAACATGTTAAAATACAAGAGACTAAGAGACATTTGAATAAACCGTGTGTTTTGAAAAGCACTACGAAGACATTATTATATATAGAGAGATTACAACTAATTACATGATATAGTCGATGTGAGACTATTCTATATATAAATATTTTTAACACTATATTTATAAATATAGACAGATCCAAATTTGTTTTCAAAACCAGGAGGAATGTCCAGATATACTTCTTCTAGATCACCATTAAGAAAGGCATTCTTAACATATAACTGATGTAGGGGCCAATCCAGGTTAACAGCAAGAGATAAAAGAATTCTTATAGTGTTCAATTTTGCAATAGGAGTAAATGTCTCTGCGTAGTCTATACCATAGGTCTGTGGGTAGTTTATACCATAGGTCTGAGTGAAGCCTTTAGCCACCAAGCGAGCCTTGTACCTTTCAATTGACCCATCTGAATTATACTTCATAGTAAACACCCATTTGCATCCAACTGTCTTCTTGTCATCTGGACAACTGAAGCGTGGAAATAGATGGTGGGTGGTCCGATAGCGGAAACCAATTGACCCATTTGAATTATACTTCATAGTAAACACCCATTTGCATCTAACTGTCTTCTTGTCATCTGGACAACTGAAGCGTGGAAATAAATGGTGGGTGGTCCGATAGCGGAAACCAATTGACCCATTTGAATTATACTTCATAGTAAACACCCATTTGCATCCAACTGTCTTCTTGTCATCTGGACAACTGAAGCGTGGAAATAAATGGTGGGTGGTCCGATAGCGGAAACCATAGAAGGTGGCCCACCGGATCTTAAACCAGGCTCTGATACCATGTTAAGAAATTGTGGTTGAGCCTAACTCAACCCTACAAAACCGGTTGGTAGAGTGAGGATTGCCCCCACTTATAAACACATGTTCATGCCATATATTGTCCGATGTGGGACTCTTAACACCTCCCCCACGCTCAAGACAGGACAACTGAAGCGTGGAAATAAATGGTGGGTGGTCCGATAGCGGAAACCATAGAAGGTGGCCCACCGGATCTTAAACCAAGCTCTGATACCATGTTAAGAAATGTGGTTGGGCCTAACTCTACCCTACAAAACCGGTTTGTAGAGTGAGAATTGCCCCCACTTATAAACACGTGTTCATGCCATATATTGTCCGATGTGGGACTCTTAACAAATACATTAATTGGAGTTTGAAAATTGAGAATTTTAGAGGGCATTCTATTAATTAAATACGCAGCGCTGTTAAAACAGCTTCGCCCCACAAATAATTTGGTACTTTATTCGAAGAAAGTAGAGCTCTAGCAACCTCCAATAAATGTCTATTTTTTTTTCGGCCACTCCATTTTGTTGAGGAGTATTAGGACATGAACTTTGACGTACAGTCCCATCTTTTAGAAAAAAATCATCCAGGATAGTGTTAAAATATTCTTTGTCATTATCACTTCTAAAAACTTGGATATTTGTTTGAAATTAGTTCTGCACCATTGAAAAAAAATTCTTTACAGCCTGGCAAACATCTGATTTTCCCTTTAACAAGTACACCCAACATACTCTTGTATGATCATCTATAAATGTGATAAACTATTTTTTGAGAGAGAGTGTACTACTACGGTTAGGGCCCCAAACATCACTGTGAATAATAGAAAACGGTTTTGATGGTTTATAAGGCTGTATTGAAAATTGGGAATGCTGATGCTTTGCAAACTCACGTGCTTCACATTTAAACGAAGAAAAATTCTTATTGTGAAATAACTTAGGAAACAAGTGTTTTAAATAACGAAAACTAGGATGACCTAATCTTAAATGCCATACCATAATGTTGTCATCTTTATTATTCAAAACAGAAAAAAACTCAAAGCAGGAACTTATTGTTAAAGGTAGTTGTGATGCAGATCCAATGTCAAGGTAGTAGAGTCCTCCACTCTCCTTAGCACTGCCAATCATCTTCCCCGAGTTCAAATCCTGAAAGACACAGTGAGATCGGAAATAATTAGTTTGACAATTTATATCTTGGGCTAATTTACTAACGGACATTAAATTACACGATAAGTTTGGAACATGAAGGACATTTTTAAGAGTTAATATTGGAGACAACACAACTGACCCTTTACCTGCAATGGTTGAAAAAGAGCCATCTGCAAATTTTATTTTTTGATTACCTGCACATGGACTATATGAAGAGAACAAAGTAGATTCACCTGTCATGTGATCAGAGGCACCTGAATCTACTATCCAAGTATGACTGGGACTGACACTAAGAAGTGCAAAATTACCTTTTGTTGCTATAGAGCAAGAAGGGGTTGGAGACTCGAGGAATTTGTATAGTTTATCTAGTTGTTCCGTAGTAAATGGAAGCTGTGTTGTAGGGGATTGCTGCCCTTGATCAGAATTACTAGCTTGAAATGCACGACCACCTTTCTTCTTTCAGTTTGGAGGTTTGCCTTTGAGCTTACAACAGGTTTCACGTGTATGTCATTCGCGCTTGCAGTGATCACACCAAGGAACTTTATCTGACCTTCTTCCCTCGTCAAAGTTCTTAGTAGGCAGAGCTGAACCTTCAGATTCAGAGCTTCGTGGTGTCTTGCTCATCATAATTCCTTGTCGTGCCTCCTCCCTTATTTCTGTAAAAGTTTCACGAAGAGTTGACAATGGTATTTTTCCTAAAATTCTATCTCTTACCTCATCAAAGTCTTTATTGAGTCCAGCGAGAAACATGAATACACGATCATTTTCTTGTTTCTTGAGAAACAAAAACACTGTCTTCTGTACACCTCCAATTGTCATCATAACAAAGATCCAACTCTTGCCACAATGTCAACAACTCATTGTAATAAACAGTTACACTCCTGTCACCTTATTTCGCATGCCATAACTTTGATTTTAAACCAAAAATTTGGGAGGAGTTTTGAATATCAGAGTATGTTTACTTAACAGCTTCCCACACATCCCTTGTGGAAGGCAAAAACATGTAAGGCTTACCTATTCCAGTTTCCATGGAGCTTACCAGCCACGTAATAATCAAAGAGTTTTTAGGTTTCCATTGTTTGTAACGAGGATCTCCTGATGCCGGTTCAGCTATTGCTCCTGTTAAGAAACCAAGTTTCCCTTTGCTATCCAACACCAACCGAACGGTTTGAGCCCATTCATTATAGTTATTCCCATTCAGTTTAGGGATATTGACCTTGAGGGAGTATGAGGAACCCTCTTGATCATTACTGCCTATGTTGGAATAACTATCACCAAAGACAATGTTCCTGTTTCCATTGTTGTCGTTATTACTGCCAAAAACAATGTTAATGTCTTCATTATTGCCGTCATTATTGCCACTATTTGTGACCATTGACGGTTCCTCTCGTTCACCATCTACGCGACCACTGCCGTTTTCGCGGCCGCTCCATTTCCGCGGCCGCTCCATTTCCGCGGCCACCTCCGTTGCTGCGCCCACCGCTGTTGTTATTCGCCATAAGAGATTAAACGGGTATGTGAATTGGATCGGGTAAAAAAACGGGTCGAACAAAATTTTTTTCGGGGCGGTAACCCTAACTCAGAGCTCTAAATACCATATTGGAAGAAATAGTTAAAAGCTGTTGTAATTTTATTCTTGAGCCAAAGGCTGGTTTATACAATAGAAATACTTAATTCTCTCCTTAATGGAGAATAAAAGAAAATAAATGACAATAAACGTAAACAATTAAATATGGAAATAAAATATTTTTCTAACACAAACCTAGACAAAGCTTTGGCCCAACATGGCATGTGCTAAAATTCAATTTAATTACTTACTACATAATCACGCAGGACTTGATGCAATGAATAAACAACAAACCACAATGATTGCAGGGAACAACTCTTCCAAAAACATATTTCAAAAATGTTTTATGTTTATTGATTGAGTGTCCACAGTTGAGCTGACTTTAAAGATAGGAATGTTTGTGTTTGGGGCTTGTATTATTTTATTTTTCGTGTTTCAATGTGGTATACTATGCATACCTCAAGTTAAGAAAGACTAAAAGAATGCTCTCTGCATACTTTATAGATACGTAGCCATGCGCAGAAATACTTTCTAAAGGTTCAGAAGAGTGGAGCAAATGAACATCTTCCTCCACCCAGGCCTAAAAGAAAAGCTGCCCATCCATATCCTCAAAAAGCTTCCAAAAGTGGTTATAATCTTTTACCATACTTTTTTTTCTGAGACATTATAAGCGCAGTTCTTTCTAATGATTTGTATTTTATATTTGACAGCTCCTGTAGTTTCACAAGTACCGGGATCTGTTCAGTCTTCACTGGCCTTGCTTGAACCTGGATATATACTGAAGCATGAATCCATACCAATGCCTGAAACTCCTATTATGAACAATGTGGTGTCTTCCTGGTCAAACCACACGCTGCAAAGTGCCAATTTACTAAATGGTATTTAATGCTACAGTGTTTTGGAGCTTAGATTTTGCTTCTGAAATTTTTGGCCATGAAAATAATTGATATCGGTACAAGCTTGTAACTCCAAAAAAAAATACTGACTACTTTCTTGTGTTTGCAATGTTGTGCCCATTGCAGTGCCAAAAGTGAATAATTCTTGCAGTAGCAGTGAGAGTACTCCTAAAGTGCGGCCGTTGGTTGGTGAATCCAATAGTCCAGTGAATAAAATCCTTCCATTGAGAGGCAAGACTTTAATGATTTCCCTTTATAATTTCAAATTGACTTTCAAGTTTGTGGTTTCATGTATCTATTACAAGGTTATGTGGTGTTGCGATAGATGGTTTTTTCTTCCTTCTGAAAGAGGCATGTGATATAATATTTAAGCATGTATGCCTTGCACCAATTTCATATCCAAACACTATGGTATGCGGGGGTCTATACTAACCTAATTTAACCAACTTATTTGAGAAGTATTAAGATCCTTGTTACTCATTAGTCATGTCAGATGTTCATTCTTGAGTGTGGAGAGTTCTACATCGACTAGATATATGGTTTAGGCAATCTTATAAAATTGGACAATCTTCACCTAATTAGATAATTTTGTAAAGTCGAGTTAGAGCAAAAACCTTAGATGATATCAAAATTTATTCTAGATCCCCTATTGAGCCACATGTACATTAGCTAAAAGTATGACCTAAAAGGGTTTATACTCTAAGGCATTTACAAGCCAGTTGCATAGGTTGAGTTAGCCAATCTCCAAATTTTGAGATGGTATCAAGGCTCATCGTTGAACTCTTATAACACCGAGATCTTCGTTATTCCATTAACATTTTTACACGCTCTAAATGTCTAGTATTGAGTGTGAGGTGTTTTATAATCCCTATTACTCCACCCACATTAGTCTATGCTTTGGATGTTGAATTCTGAGCATATTAATTAGCATTTTAATGGTTTTCCTATTTTATTTCTAATGCAGTTCTTCCAGATTTTTCCCAAGTATACAACTTTATTGGCAGTGTATTTGACCCAGAAGCAACTGAGCATTTACAGAAACTTAAACAGATGGACCGTATAGATGTTGAGACGGTATTGTCATTCTGTTCAGCTAGATTGGATTCTATTGCACTTAGTTTTTAACAAATGGGTTTTTAAAATGTTTCCCACAATTATCGGCTATGTTTGGAAATAACATTGAAGCTTTATTGCTCCTGATTTATCATCAACCTATGTGATAATTGTAAATGAACTTTGTGGCATTTCAAAAGTACTAATAAGTGTATGGTCTTGGCTCTGTACAGGTACTTCTGTTGATGAGAAACCTGTCTATCAATTTAACTAGCCCAGATTTTGAGGATCATGTAAGTATATTCATGCAACTGATCTTTAGATTGTTTAAGAAAATCAGATATATTTTGACGAGTACTACACGCCTCTACTAGGCCATTGTAGAAGCACTCCTAGAGTTTATTATGGACAACAATATCATTTTTTGTGTTTTTATTGTTGGTCTAAATTTGAGTATGGTTTTTGAGACAAGGCATGGCAACAATACTCGTACATGCTGGTACCCGCCCGAACCCGTCCCGAGTTTAACTAGATTATGATTGGGATTTGGATTTTCCCCGATTTCAAAATATGGGTATGTGACGGGTAATGGATTTTCCCCGATTTGAAAAGTTTTTTAGTATATGGAATTTATTGGCTGAGAATACATCCAAATGAATTTGTTATATTGTTTAATGTTTATCTGCCATAACCTCCCAGGATTGGCCTAGTGGTGGAGGCTTAAGACTTGAGAGTGTGCTTCTCTCAAGGTCTTAGGTTCGAATCTTACTAGGTGCAATCAACTCTTGTGTGGGTCAGTCCATATGGAGCTTTGCTCTGGTTTTAAATGGAGCCCCCGCTAGTGGACGGTGGGATTGATTCCTCTTAGATTAGTCGATCGCAAGGCCGGATACCAAGATTTACAAAAAAAAAACAAAAAGATTGTCTGCCTTCCCTAATAACTGACGAGGATGCTGCATATTTCATGCAGAAAAAGCTGCTTTCATCCTATGAAGTTGATCTTGAGACAAATAACTATCTCAATCCAGATAGACCGATACACGACGAACCATTGAAGAGTGCTACTACTTAATTAGATGGGGTTGGATTCATAAGAATGGTTCATTTTTCAGCAATTGGATTCTGTAATTTTGCATTTGGTAAGATCCATTGGAAAGTCAACAAACAAGCTGAGAGGTTCCAGTAGTCACAAGATCCTGTACTAGATGTAATTGCTGTTGCAGCTAAGAAAAAGCCTTGATTCTCTTCATTCATTTTGCTGTCTGTGTACATATTGAACAACCTTATTATAAAAAACAATAAAAATGTAGAAATGTATAGTTTTTCCTTGTTTCTAGAAGGTTCATGCAGCACATAACAAAAAATTATTTAGCTTATTAACCAAGCTTCATACACAGCTGGAGTCAATTTTTTTTTTCCAAATATATAGTCAAATAAGGGGAATAAATTAAGTTTAAAAGACATGGACAAGCTTAAAAAATATCTTCCCTTAACATCTAGTTTTCTCATTGTTTGTAACTGAGCAAATTTTGAAGGATAAACTATATATCGATTTTTATTTTAGAATAACAAACTATTCATTCTTAATTACTAAATAAAAGCCATTTTCCAAGAATTTTTTAAACTAACTATATTTCAACGGGCTGTCACCACTTGAAATGACGACTTAGTGAAAAAACCATTTGGACAGATGAGGAGTCGCCATTAAATGGCGACATTGTTGTTGGAAGAGAGAAATCACAAATTGCAATGGCAACATTGTTGTGGAAAGAGGAAAATCGCTAGCTGTAATGGCGAATTAATGGTAGGGATTAGGGTTTCCATTTATAAATTGAATTTTTATTTTATCATAATTAAACTTTTATTATGATTACTGTTGTATTTTTAAAATGAATTTTTATTAAATCATAATTAAAATTTTATAATGATTAATGTTGTATTTAAAAAAATTTAATTAAATACAACATCAAAAATCCTTTTCCACTTTCAAATTTTTTCATGCTTATGTTCAAACCCAATTTTCATCAAAAATAAAAATATTTCGCTTTGACAATGGAGGAGAATACATGTCAAACTCATTTCAGAAATATTTGCAATCCAATGGCATTATATCTCAAAGGTCATGTCCCTTAGCTCCACAACAAAATGGAGTAGCGGAAAGAAAAAATCGTCATTTGCTCGATGTTGTCTGCACCCTTTTGTTGGAGTCTCATGTGCCGTCACGATTTTGGTGTGAAGCCCTTTCCACCGCTGTCCATCTTATAAACAGAATGCCATCTCCGTCAATAGGTAATGAATCCCCTTTCATTCGGTTATATGGTTACCCGCCAAATTACTCCACTCTTCGTATTTTCGGTTGTGTGTGTTATGTTCATCTTACTCCACAAGAACGCGCCAAGCTCATCGCACAATCCGTTGAATGTGCTTTTCTCGGATATTTTCGGTAGTAATCAATTTTCTAGAAAATATATATTTTTTTGCATCACATCATGACTCCGTCTCTTCTCCAGTTTCCGTTTTACCATTGTTTTCTAACTCTCATTCAGGTCAACAATCTTCTAAACCTCTCTTGACCTACAAAAGACGTAGTACTATCACTCAAAAGCAACCAACAGATGGGCCCCCTCAAGATAATTCCTTGGTTGTTGGTCCAGTAGAAGAAGAACCAGAACCATCTCCTCTACGACGCAACACACGCGATAAAAAACCACCAGAAAGGTATATCAATTGCATGACAACATCATTATATTCTATTCATATTCCTTCATCTTATAAATAGGCCACGGAGAATAATTGTTGGCAGAAAGCTATTGAAACAGAACTTCTTGCCCTGGAAGAAAATCAAACTTGGGATATAGTGCCATGTCCCTCATCCGTTAAACCTTTAGGCAACAAGTTTGTGTTCTCCATAAAGCTGCGATCGGATGGATCCATAGATCGATACAAGGCTCGTTTAGTTGTGCTTGGAAATAAGCAAGAATATGGACTTGACTATGATTAGACGTTTGCTCCGGTTGCCAAGATGACAATTGTGCACACTATTCTTGCTATTGTTGCGTCACAAGCTTGGCCACTACATCAAATGGATGTTAAAAACGCATTCCTCCACAGTGATCTTCAGGAGGAATTTTATATCAAACTTCCTAATGGTATGCCTACACCTTCACCTAACACTGTTTGCAAATTAAAACGATCTTTATATGGATTGAAACA
Organism: Lathyrus sativus; assembly: GCA_963859935.3. Lineage (NCBI taxonomy): Eukaryota > Viridiplantae > Streptophyta > Magnoliopsida > Fabales > Fabaceae > Lathyrus > Lathyrus sativus. The sequence continues at coordinate 302,044,245 of OZ012735.1, read as the reverse complement.
GGCACCGAGAGTTTGGTTTGAAAAGTTTCGATCGACACTACTTGGTTTTGAATTCAATCAAAGTCAGTATGATCCATCTCTTTTCCTACAAATGACTCCTAAAGGCATTGTGGTGCTTCTTGTTTATGTGGATGACACCGTCGTCACAGATTCTGATCAAGATGCTATTTCTAGAATCAAACACTTGCTGCATTCAGCTTTTCAAATGAAAGAATTAGGCCATCTCACTTATTTCTTGGGTTTAGAGGTGCATTATCATCATGAAGGTGTTTTTCTAAATCAACAAAAGTATATTTAAGACTTGGTACAACTAGCTGGACTAACAAATGCAACCCCCGTAGACACACCCATGGAAGTTAATGTTAAATATAGAAGAGATGAAGGTGACATTCTTGATGATCTCACTCAATATCGCAAACTGGTAGGAAGTCTTATCTATGTCACTATCACTCGTCCAGATATTTCTTTCGCTGTACACACGGTTAGTAAGTTCATGCAAGCTCCACGACATTTCCATCTTTCAGCAGTACAACGGATCATTAGATACCTACTTGGCACTCCAAAGCAAGGTTTATTTTTTCCTATTGATTCGTCAATCAAACTCCAAGCATATAGTGATGCCGATTGGGCTGGATGTCCAGACACAAGAAAATCTACTACTGGCTGGTGTATGTTCCTAGGAAATGCTCCTATTTCATGGAAATGTAAGAAACAAGATTCTCTCTCAAAGTCATCCACTGAAGCAGAATATCGTGCAATGTCTGCCGCTTGTTCTGAAATAATATGGTTGCGTGGTCTTCTTGCTGAGCTTGGATTCTCTCAACAACAACCAACTCCGCAACATGCTGACAATACTAGTGCCATTCAGATTGCAACAAATCCAATTTACCATGAACGAACGAAACACATCGAAGTTGATTGTCACTCTATTCGAGAAGCCTATGATAGAAGAGTCATCAATCTACCGCATGTCTCAACATCTATTCAAATAGCTGACATCTTCACTAAAACCTTGACACGTCAATGACACAATTTTCTACTTGGAAAATTGATGCTTGTAGATTAACCAACATCAATTTAAGAGGGGATGTCAATAAAATTATTGGCAATAATGAGTTAATTATTAGAAATAATTCTGTAGAGATTGTATATTTATTTGTAATATTTATTCTCTTAATTAACATAATTAGTTGTAAATGTAAATAGGGCAGTTTAGCTAATTTAGTGGGTTGAATATTCAACCTGACAGCTTGTAACTACAATATTTATATGAGAGATTAGAATGAAAAGAGATACGGTTCTTTGACCAAAACTTTCTTAGTTAACAAAAGGGTGCCCTTTTTGGGACAAATAGAACGACCTTGAACTCAAGTTGTCCCTCTACAGAGAAATGTTTCACAGCCAAGTGTTCTTCCAAGTCATTAGTGAGGCTCTTGTAGAAAGCAACATATTCATCCTTGGAGATCTCTTCTGGTTTACGCAGCCAGATTGACATCTGCTTGTTGATGAGTTCCCACTCGTGGGAAACCATCATCTTCTTCTTAGAATCTTTCCCCTTGTTGCGGTGAAATTTGGATGTCAAGCTATTGATTAACTTGAATCTTAATTCATTTACAACCGGTCTTTGATTTATCCGAAGGAAGGTTAAAGAAAGGAAAAACCTAAAAGGGAGAGATCTAAGGTTCGGGGGTTGGTTAAATTTAGGGAAGGTATTAGCACCCTAAACTTCCGTAGTACTCTACGGGAACCTTTTGTTTATTTTTTTTTATTTATTTCATTAATTATTTTGCTTTAGGGTATATACAAAGGATTGAAAATTAAAAAAAGACCTAGGGGTTAATTCTAAGTTTACTCGGCAAGACATCGCACCTTGTGCCTACATATCCTTACGGGAATGGAATCAGAGTAACTGTAGTTCCCCTCGAAAGGGAGGTTAGAAACTTCTTGACTGTGGTCAAGGTTTCAATGGGGAATAAACATCTCTTAAGGACACGCTTACGTGGAGTCTTTGAAACTCCTATTTCTATGTTGAATTTGTTAATTGAAAATTTAGGGTTGAAATTAGGGATTCCGCGGCGGGAAACCCTAAAATGAGTGCGGCGACTCTTTGTCCTAAAGCTAGGGGTAGTTTTGTAATTTTGTCCACGGCGAGACATTTGTGAAAAGTTAGGGTTTGTAAGGGTTTGAAGTCTTGAGGACTATTGGCGTGGCGGCCAAACGGCTAGACCTAATCCTTCGGAGGAATGCAATGGGACAAATTAACGATGCAAATGCGCGAATTTAAACCATACAAACAGCAGAAATTAAAGTGCGGAAAGGTAAACGCGATAATTTGTTCGCGAAGTTACAAATGAGAAACAGATACAATTATAATACAACTTGAATTGAAAAACACATTAAAATAGCTAATAGCAACGTAACAAGCTGCACATTGAATACACAAAGGTTAGTAGACAGAGTCACACAGTAATCAGGCGAGTTATGAAACGGAAGTGCGAAAGTTATAGATATTCTTTGTTGTTTATTTGTGATATATAAAAAAGCTTTTGATTTAAGTTAAAAAAGAGGTTTTAATATTATTTAAAAAAAATTTTTCAAAAATAGTCTTAATTTAATTATCTAACAAAAAGGTTTTATTTTTAAAAAAAAAAGGTTTAATGTTATTATTATATATTTTTTAAAAAATGGTTCTAGTTATTATTATAAAAAAAGATTTTAGTTATTATTTTAAATTCATCTAAAAAAAAGTTTTTCTTAAAAATAATAGGTTTTCATATTAATTTGGAAAAGATGTTAATGTTATTTATTTTAAAAAACAGATTTTTATATTATAACAAGTTTTAATAAATTAATGATAATAATAATAATAATAATAGTAATAATAATAATAATGATAATAATAATAAATAATGATAATAATAATAATAATAATAATAATAATAATAATAATAATAATAATAATAATAATAATAAAGCAATAATGAATTTTAAATGTGCCAAATAACCCAACAATGTTGCTAACGCAGAACTGCGCTCATCGCAACCAGATCTATATCGGACGAAACAAAATTTATCGCAAAGAAAAAGAAATTAAGCAAAAAAAACAGTATTATTGCTCACACAAAAATGCGATCATCGCAACCAGATCGAACTAACACAAATGTGCAAACATCGTATCGACATAATTCGATCAAAAATTAATCTTATATATATATATATATATATATATATATATATATATATATATATATATATATATATATATATATATATATATATATATATATATATATATATATATATATATATATATATATATATATATATATATATATATATATATATATATATAAACTCTAACAATTTAAAAATTATAAATATATAAACGTAACAGTAATAGATAATGAAAAAGAAATAACGGTAATAGATGAAGAAAAAGAAATAACGGTAAAAGATGAAGAAAAAGAAACAACAGTAATAGATGAAGGAAAAGAAATAACGGTAAACGATGAAGAAAAAGAAACAACAGTAATAGATGAAGGAAAAGAAATAACGGTAAACAGCACTCACTCCTCTTAGGTTTTTTTCATTCTCCCCCTTTTTCAACAAGGCAACACATGTATATATAGGGAACAAATTAGGGTTAACACCAAATTGTCAATAATGTCCCTAAAGCCCATTTTAAAGCCCAAACTAAATAATTAGTTAAGAAAAAATAAAATTTAAATAATTTAATATAATTAAAATAAACTTAAAATAAAAACTAATAATCCTATTGATTCCTAAAATCAAAAATATTATAAAAAGAACAAAATTTTTTCTAATATTTTTTATTTTATGATTTTTTGGATATTTTTATGAATAATTTAGAAAAAAGTGAAAAAAAATAACATTTTAAAAAATGATTTATTAAAATACGAAAATAATAATTAAATAATAATAAAAAACTATTTTTGTTATTTTTTAATGAAAGATAGAAACATTTAGAGTAAAAAAAAAAAAAAAAAAACAAAAAGTGACTAAGGTGAGATTCAAACTCTCAACCTCTCACACTCACAACTCCTTACACATGTCCTCTTGCCAGTTGTGCCATTTTGACTTTTTAGAAAAAAAATACATGCCATATGATATTTACCTGCAAAAAGTCAAACGACTACACAAATTTGTTAGTAATTGATTAAATGCAATGAAATGCGACGACAAATCTTAGGGCAAAATTTGGGGTATTACAGTTGCCCCTATTTAAATAACTTCACCGGGTGATTTGAGCAACGGAGACTCGAGAAATCATGGTGGAGGGATTTAAATACAGTTAACCGAAAATTTTGCCTTTAGACGCAGTGCTATGTAATGATATGGACAAAACAAAACAAACTATAATGCTAAATATGATATGAATCTGATATGATGCGTATGATGAAAAATGCCAAATGCACGGATACAGACGAAACAACGTCACAGGGGACGACCCATCGAGGAATTGCACTAGGGAAGAAGACATGTCATATCTGGAAGAACGTCGGGTAGACACGACACAGAATTGTTGATAGGTGCCAAGTAAATTAGAAATTGTCCGCAAGGTAAGACGCGGGTAAAACACGAGCTCAGGAGAAAAACGCAAATGGGGATAAAACACCCATGATGCCAAGTAAATAAATTTTGCCCACAAGGTAAGACGCGAGTAAAACACGACCTCAGGGAGAAAAAAAAAGTAAATGGGGGTAAAACACCATGATGTTAGGTAAACCCAGGAATATCTGGTAAACGGGGAATAAAACACCCGGGATAAAGGTACATGGGGGATAAAACACCCAATGATAGAAGGTAAGTGGGGAGTAAAGCACCCAAGATAGACATGTAAATGGGGAGTAAAGCACCCAGGATAGAAATGTAAATGGGGAGTAAATCACCCAAGATAAAAATGTAAATGGGGAGTAAAACACCCAAGATAAAAATGTAAACGGGGAGTAAAGCACCCAAGATAGAAATGTAAATGGGGAATAAAGCACCCAAGATGTGCACATGTATAGGAATTATGCTATGACATATGATCAAATGCAAATGCAGACGTCGATGACAAGACTCGACTCTTTCTGTGAGATGACAAAACTGGAGGACTGATTCCTCAACACGGAGATCACTGTCATTCTGTTAAACTGTATCAAGTTGATAGTCACGGTAGGAATGATGAATAACTGCTTGGGGATTATGCAAGTAAACTGCCCCAGGTCAAATGAATTGATAATTGCTTCAGCTGTCTGATTCGTGGAATCGACTGTTTTGCTGTATCCTCGGAGGGCTTGCCCCAGTCTGAGTCTTGAACAATTCTCTGGATAAACCAAATCTGAGAAGATATTGCCTTGAACAAATCTTGAACTGATTCTTTGACAGGATGTAAAAGGAACTTACCCCCGATAAGATCACTTGACCAAGTTTCTCATTGTTTGAAAATTCCTTAGAGGAAAGCCAGTTTGCAAACAAAAATATTCCTACAAACATGGTAATGCAAAGTTCATGCGACTTTTGAAATCAAAATTATTTTTGAAAGATGGAAAATACATGAGTCGTTAGTCAGAACACAACGGTTCAAGACGCTCAAAGTTTAAAACAAAGGTGTACTGCCAAAATAAATGATTCACAAAGATCTTTAGGAGTCAGGTTACGCAACCTTGCTGTAGTATACTTTCAAAATAACCTTGCTTCAATTAGGTCTTTTGAGGGTTGTAATGTGGCCTGGTTCACGGTTTATGAAATAAAAGATAAAGGCTCAAAATTTATTTGTACCCACCCAATCTACGTGATGATCTTCAGTCCTATGCTCAGTTAACTCATACTATGCATTCAGGTTCCCATAAGTTAGGGATTTCATTGATCGTAGCAATGATGACTTAGAAGTCAAAGGGACCTATGAAAAGGCAGCCACTACTCCCCTATAACATTTGATTGTTTTGACATTGAGGATTTTCAAGATAAGGATTTAAAAATCTCTTTGTATTATCCCTAAATTTTGCTTGAACTGTTTATTTTAGAGTTTACAGTCAGCGGGACGCCCCAGTTTTGCCTAAGTCTCCTTCATAGGTTTTGACTTAGCGGGCTTCTTTTGATTTTTTTATGTTATTTTTTTGTGTGAAGGAAAGTGACTGTTTGATTTTAATGATTACGGTGAACCATCATCGACCTTTGATTAGAAAACATCTTCGACACTTATTTGACGTGTGCGAAGGAAAATTTGTTAATGAAAGGTGTATCGTATGAACACACAACCAAGTTAACTGAGAACTACCCATCCCAAGGTTAAAATTGTGGGTTTTTTGTAACGAAAGAAACTCCAACTTCTAGGCCCGAAGGGGGTGACGAGGGATTAACTTCCTTATTTCTCCAGTGTTTGGGAATTGAAACAATGTCTTACATCGTCAACAAGGTTTAATTGAAAGCATACTGACAGCAGTTATGGGTATAACATTTTCGTCATCCTCCCTCCGATCTTAGCATATCAAAATTTTGGACAAGAAGTAAACATTTGAAAAATAAAGCATAAAGATGCAAATAAATGGACGGAAATGAATTGAATCAAAAGTCGCAATGCTTATTTCATTAATGAAAGTACAAACATAATTGAAAGCAAACAACTTAAACAAAATAAGGAAAATGCAAACAACGAGAAAAAAAAAAGGCCCAATGACAAAGCTTCAATTCTGATGTGTTGGCAAGGGATCTGTCTGGACGCTCGGACGACTATCCGTAAAATCAAGTATTCCGGCTCTAATCAGTTCACGCCCTCTAGCCTTCAATGCAAAACAATGCTCCAAGTCATGGTCTGGGGCACCCTCATGGGAAGCATAATGGAGATCAGCCCTAAATCCAGTCGGAGGATTAAGAGGAGGTGGTAAAGCCTTTTTAGTAATCAGTCCTTGCCGGACTAAGTCAGGATATAGCTCTGTGTAAGTCATGAGAATAGGATCAAAGTGACTCCTATTCCGTTTCTGGTCTGATATTTGTGTCGAGGAATCAGCTTAACGACTCAAAGGTACACTGGAAGACAATAGGACCAAGAATGAGAAACCGGGGGATAAATGCAATGCAAAAATGTGATGCTAATTCCACGCAATGGTCTCAAGAATTTCAACGGTCGATTGCAAACATTCCCTTTTAGGAAAGTGGGAAAAATTTTAGACTTTAAAATATAGGACTTCTTGAATTTGCAAAGGACTTTTGAATTCCTTGAAACTAGAAATGATATGATGCTTTATGGATGCGAAGCACAAATACACATAAGTAAACAAAAGGTCCTAAGTTAGAGGAACAATGAATGGAGTCAAGGTCTACCCTTCCCAAAGTGGTGTGTACTATAGGTTAGTTGTACATGCAGAACAAGGGTTCTAAAAAAGTGCCCAAAGTTATCAGCCCATCTTTCGGATATTATCAACTTCTCGACTGACTCAAGGGTCGATAATATTCTCAAGAGAACCTCGTTCGAGTGTAGTATCGCGTAGCAACCATTGTAGGACTACTCCCACATAGTTCCCGCACTACGTCCTAGATAAGGCCAAGATGGTGTAAAGGTACTACGGTTCTCAGTATCACAGACTCCAATCGATAATGGTAAAAGTTTTCACGACTACACTCGATCAACCGAACCATTTTCAAAAGGGTCTCAACTGAGCGGTGATTCTCGATTTAGCTTAGTCGGGACTCACTCCCTATAAGCCTCGTCGAATATATCAGCCATCCTATCATAAGGTCTTTCAAGTCCGGGTGTAGCACTTATCTCACAACACAGTAACTCTAAGTAAGGTACCCCAATATATACATACAAGTGAGCAAAGTATATAATAAAACAAATATATAAAGAAAAATAAACAAAATAGGGATAACCCTCAATAGTTAGGACTCCCCAGTGAAGTCGCCATTTTCTGTTGCGGTGAAATTTGGATGTCAAGCTATTGATTAACTTGAATCTTAATTCATTTACAACCGGTCTTTGATTTATCCGAAGGAAAGGTTAAAGAAAGGAAAAACCTAAAAGGGAGAGATCTAAGGTTCGGGGGTTGGTTAAATTTAGGGAAGGTATTAGCACCCTAAACTTCCGTAGTACTCTACGGGAACCTTTTGTTTATTTTTTTTATTTATTTCATTAATTATTTTGCTTTAGGGTATATACAAAGGATTGAAAATTAAAAAAAGACCTAGGGGTTAATTCTAAGTTTACTCGGCAAGACATCGCATCTTGTGCCTACATATCCTTACGGGAATGGAATCAGAGTAACTGTAGTTCCCCTCGAAAGGGAGGTTAGAAACTTCTTGACTGTGGTCAAGGTTTCAATGGGGAATAAACATCTCTTAAGGACACGCTTACGTGGAGTCTTTGAAACTCCTATTTCTATGTTGAATTTGTTAATTGAAAATTTAGGGTTGAAATTAGGGATTCCGCGGCGGGAAACCCTAAAATGAGTGCGGCGACTCTTTGTCCTAAAGCTAGGGGTAGTTTTGTAATTTTGTCCACGGCGAGACATTTGTGAAAAGTTAGGGTTTGTAAGGGTTTGAAGTCTTGAGGACTATTGGCGTGGCGGCCAAACGGCTAGACCTAATCCTTCGGAGGAATGCAATGGGACAAATTAACGATGCAAATGCGCGAATTTAAACCATACAAACAGCAGAAATTAAAGTGCGGAAAGGTAAACGCGATAATTTGTTCGCGAAGTTACAAATGAGAAACAGATATAATTATAATACAACTTGAATTGAAAAACACATTAAAATAGCTAATAGCAACGTAACAAGCTGCACATTGAATACACAAAGGTTAGTAGACAGAGTCACACAGTAATCAGGCGACTTATGAAACGGAAGTGCGAAAGTTATAGATATTCTTTGTTGTTTATTTGTGATATATAAAAAAGCTTTTGATTTAAGTTAAAAAAGAGGTTTTAATATTATTTAAAAAAAACTTTTCAAAAATAGTCTTAATTTAATTATCTAACAAAAAGGTTTTATTTTAAAAAAAAAAGGTTTAATGTTATTATTATATATTTTTTAAAAAATGGTTCTAGTTATTATTTTAAAAAAAGATTTTAGTTATTATTTTAAATTCATCTAAAAAAAAGTTTTTCTTAAAAATAATAGGTTTTCATATTAATTTGGAAAAGATGTTAATGTTATTTATTTTAAAAAACAGATTTTTATATTATAACAAGTTTTAATAAATTAATGATAATAATAATAATAATAATAGTAATAATAATAATAATGATAATAATAATAAATAATGATAATAATAATAATAATAATAATAATAATAATAATAATAATAATAATAATAATAAAGCAATAATGAATTTTAAATGTGCCAAATAACCCAACAATGTTGCTAACGCAGAACTGCGCTCATCGCAACCAGATCTATATCGGACGAAACAAAATTTATCGCAAAGAAAAAGAAATTAAGCAAAAAAAAAACAGTATTATTGCTCACACAAAAATGCGATCATCGCAACCAGATCGAACTAACACAAATGTGCAAACATCGTATCGACATAATTCGATCAAAAATTAATCTTATATATATATATATATATATATATATATATATATATATATATATATATATATATATATATATATATATATATATATATATATATATATATATATATATATATATATATATATATATATATATATATATATATATATATATATATATATATATATATATATATATATATATATATATATATATATATATATATATATATATATATATATATATATATAAACTCTAACAATTTAAAAATTATAAATATATAAACGTAACAGTAATAGATAAAGAAAAAGAAATAACGGTAATAGATGAAGAAAAAGAAATAACGGTAAAAGATGAAGAAAAAGAAACAACAGTAATAGATGAAGGAAAAGAAATAACGGTAAACGATGAAGAAAAAGAAACAACAGTAATAGATGAAGGAAAAGAAATAACGGTAAACGACACTCACTCCTCTTAGGTTTTTTTCATTCTCCCCCTTTTTCAACAAGGCAACACATATATATATAGGGAACAAATTAGGGTTAACACCAAATTGTCAATAATGTCCCTAAAGCCCATTTTAAAGCCCAAACTAAATAATTAGTTAAGAAAAAATAAAATTTAAATAATTTAATATAATTAAAATAAACTTAAAATAAAAACTAATAATCCTATTGATTCCTAAAATCAAAAATATTATAAAAAGAACAAAATTTTTTCTAATATTTTTTATTTTATGATTTTTTGGATATTTTTATGAATAATTTAGAAAAAAGTGAAAAAAAATAACATTTTAAAAAATGATTTATTAAAATACGAAAATAATAATTAAATAATAATAAAAAACTATTTTTGTTATTTTTTAATGAAAGATAGAAACATTTAGAGTAAAAATAAAAAAAAAAAAAAAAAGTGACTAAGGTGAGATTCAAACTCTCAACCTCTCACACTCACAACTCCTTACACATGTCCTCTTGCCAGTTGTGCCATTTTTACTTTTTAGAAAAAAAATACATGCCATATGATATTTACCTGCAAAAAGTCAAACGACTACACAAATTTGTTAGTAATTGATTAAATGCAATGAAATGCGACGACAAATCTTAGGGCAAAATTTGGGGTATTACAGTTGCCCCTATTTAAATAACTTCACCGGGTGATTTGAGCAACGGAGACTCGAGAAATCATGGTGGAGGGATTTAAATACAGTTAACCGAAAATTTTGCCTTTAGACGCAGTGCTATGTAATGATATGGACAAAACAAAACAAACTATAATGCTAAATATGATATGAATCTGATATGATGCGTATGATGAAAAATGCCAAATGCACGGATACAGACGAAACAACGTCACAGGGGACGACCCATCGAGGAATTGCACTAGGGAAGAAGACATGTCATATCTGGAAGAACGTCGGGTAGACACGACACAGAATTGTTGATAGGTGCCAAGTAAATTAGAAATTGTCCGCAAGGTAAGACGCGGGTAAAACACGAGCTCAGGAGAAAAACGCAAATGGGGATAAAACACCCATGATGCCAAGTAAAAAAATTTTGCCCACAAGGTAAGACGCGAGTAAAACACGACCTCAGGGAGAAAAAAAAGTAAATGGGGGTAAAACACCATGATGTTAGGTAAACCCAGGAATATCTGGTAAACGGGGAATAAAACACCCGGGATAAAGGTACATGGGGGATAAAACACCCAATGATAGAAGGTAAGTGGGGAGTAAAGCACCCAAGATAGACATGTAAATGGGGAGTAAAGCACCCAGGATAGAAATGTAAATGGGGAGTAAAGCACCCAAGATAAAAATGTAAATGGGGAGTAAAACACCCAAGATAAAAATGTAAATGGGGAGTAAAGCACCCAAGATAGAAATGTAAATGGGGAATAAAGCACCCAAGATGTGCACATGTATAGGAATTATGCTATGACATATGATCAAATGCAAATGCAGACGTCGATGACAAGACTCGACTCTTTCTGTGAGATGACAAAACTGGAGGACTGATTCCTCAACACGGAGATCACTGTCATTCTGTTAAACTGTATCAAGTTGATAGTCACGGTAGGAATGATGAATAACTGCTTGGGGATTATGCAAGTAAACTTCCCCAGGTCAAATGAATTGATAATTGCTTCAGCTGTCTGATTCGTGGAATCGACTGTTTTGCTGTATCCTCGGAGGGCTTGCCCCAGTCTGAGTCTTGAACAATTCTCTAGATAAACCAAATCTGAGAAGATATTGCCTTGAACAAATCTTGAACTGATTCTTTGACAGGATGTAAAAGGAACTTACCCCCGATAAGATCACTTGACCAAGTTTCTCATTGTTTGAAAATTCCTTAGAGGAAAGCCAGTTTGCAAACAAAAATATTCCTACAAACATGGTAATGCAAAGTTCATGCGACTTTTGAAATCAAAATTATTTTTGAAAGATGGAAAATACATGAGTCGTTAGCCAGAACACAACGGTTCAAGACGCTCAAAGTTTAAAACAAAGGTGTACTGCCAAAATAAATGATTCACAAAGATCTTTAGGAGTCAGGTTACGCAACCTTGCTGTAGTATACTTTCAAAATAACCTTGCTTCAATTAGGTCTTTTGAGGGTTGTAATGTGGCCTGGTTCACGGTTTATGAAACAAAAGATAAAGGCTCAAAATTTATTTGTACCCACCCAATCTACGTGATGATCTTCAGTCCTATGCTCAGTTAACTCATACTATGCATTCAGGTTCCCATAAGTTAGGGATTTCATTGATCGTAGCAATGATGACTTAGAAGTCAAAGGGACCTATGAAAAGGCAGCCACTACTCCCCTATAACATTTGATTGTTTTGACATTGAGGATTTTCAAGATAAGGATTTAAAAATCTCTTTGTATTATCCCTAAATTTTGCTTGAACTGTTTATTTTAGAGTTTACAGTCAGCGGGACGCCCCAGTTTTGCCTAAGTCTCCTTCATAGGTTTTGACTTAGCGGGCTTCTTTTGATTTTTTTATGTTATTTTTTTGTGTGAAGGAAAGTGACTGTTTGATTTTAATGATTACGGTGAACCATCATCGACCTTTGATTAGAAAACATCTTCGACACTTATTTGAAGTGTGCGAAGGAAAATTTGTTAATGAAAGGTGTATCGTATGAACACACAACCAAGTTAACTGAGAACTACCCATCCCAAGGTTAAAATTGTGGGTTTTTTGTAACGAAAGAAACTCCAACTTCTAGGCCCGAAGGGGGTGACGAGGGATTAACTTCCTTATTTCTCCAGTGTTTGGGAATTGAAACAATGCCTTACATCGTCAACAAGGTTTAATTGAAAGCATACTGACAGCAGTTATGGGTATAACATTTTCGTCATCCTCCCTCCGATCTTAGCATATCAAAATTTTGGACAAGAAGTAAACATTTGAAAAATAAAGCATAAAGATGCAAATAAATGGACGGAAATGAATTGAATCAAAAGTCGCAATGCTTATTTCATTAATGAAAGTACAAACATAATTGAAAGCAAACAACTTAAACAAAATAAGGAAAATGCAAACAACGAGAAAAAAAAAGGCCCAATGACAAAGCTTCAATTCTGATGTGTTGGCAAGGGATCTGTCTGGACGCTCGGACGACTATCCGTAAAATCAAGTATTCCGGCTCTAATCAGTTCACGCCCTCTAGCCTTCAATGCAAAACAATGCTCCAAGTCATGGTCTGGGGCACCCTCATGGGAAGCATAATGGAGATCAGCCCTAAATCCAGTCGGAGGATTAAGAGGAGGTGGTAAAGCCTTTTTAGTAATCAGTCCTTGCCGGACTAAGTCAGGATATAGCTCTGTGTAAGTCATGAGAATAGGATCAAAGTGACTCCTATTCCGTTTCTGGTCTGATATCTGTGTCGAGGAATCAGCTTAACGACTCAAAGGTACACTGGAAGACAATAGGACCAAGAATGAGAAACCGGGGGATAAATGCAATGCAAAAATGTGATGCTAATTCCACGCAATGGTCTCAAGAATTTCAACGGTCGATTGCAAACATTCCCTTTTAGGAAAGTGGGAAAAATTTTAGACTTTAAAATATAGGACTTCTTGAATTTGCAAAGGACTTTTGAATTCCTTGAAACTAGAAATGATATGATGCTTTATGGATGCGAAGCACAAATACACATAAGTAAACAAAAGGTCCTAAGTTAGAGGAACAATGAATGGAGTCAAGGTCTACCCTTCCCAAAGTGGTGTGTACTATAGGTTAGTTGTACATGCAGAACAAGGGTTCTAAAAAAGTGCCCAAAGTTATCAGCCCATCTTTCGGATATTATCAACTTCTCGACTGACTCAAGGGTCGATAATATTCTCAAGAGAACCTCGTTCGAGTGTAGTATCGCGTAGCAACCATTGTAGGACTACTCCCACATAGTTCCCGCACTACGTCCTAGATAAGGCCAAGATGGTGTAAAGGTACTACGGTTCTCAGTATCACAGACTCCAATCGATAATGGTAAAAGTTTTCACGACTACACTCGATCAACCGAACCATTTTCAAAAGGGTCTCAACTGAGCGGTGATTCTCGATTTAGCTTAGTCGGGACTCACTCCCTATAAGCCTCGTCGAATATATCAGCCATCCTATCATAAGGTCTTTCAAGTCCGGGTGTAGCACTTATCTCACAACACAGTAACTCTAAGTAAGGTACCCCAATATATACATACAAGTGAGCAAAGTATATAATAAAACAAATATATAAAGAAAAATAAACAAAATAGGGATAACCCTCAATAGTTAGGACTCCCCAGTGAAGTCGCCATTTTCTGTTGCGGTGAAATTTGGATGTCAAGCTATTGATTAACTTGAATCTTAATTCATTTACAACCGGTCTTTGATTTATCCGAAGGAAAGGTTAAAGAAAGGAAAAACCTAAAAGGGAGAGATCTAAGGTTCGGGGGTTGGTTAAATTTAGGGAAGGTATTAGCACCCTAAACTTCCGTAGTACTCTACGGGAACCTTTTGTTTATTTTTTTTATTTATTTCATTAATTATTTTGCTTTAGGGTATATACAAAGGATTGAAAATTAAAAAAAGACCTAGGGGTTAATTCTAAGTTTACTCGGCAAGACATCGCATCTTGTGCCTACATATCCTTACGGGAATGGAATCAGAGTAACTGTAGTTCCCCTCGAAAGGGAGGTTAGAAACTTCTTGACTGTGGTCAAGGTTTCAATGGGGAATAAACATCTCTTAAGGACACGCTTACGTGGAGTCTTTGAAACTCCTATTTCTATGTTGAATTTGTTAATTGAAAATTTAGGGTTGAAATTAGGGATTCCGCGGCGGGAAACCCTAAAATGAGTGCGGCGACTCTTTGTCCTAAAGCTAGGGGTAGTTTTGTAATTTTGTCCACGGCGAGACATTTGTGAAAAGTTAGGGTTTGTAAGGGTTTGAAGTCTTGAGGACTATTGGCGTGGCGGCCAAACGGCTAGACCTAATCCTTCGGAGGAATGCAATGGGACAAATTAACGATGCAAATGCGCGAATTTAAACCATACAAACAGCAGAAATTAAAGTGCGGAAAGGTAAACGCGATAATTTGTTCGCGAAGTTACAAATGAGAAACAGATATAATTATAATACAACTTGAATTGAAAAACACATTAAAATAGCTAATAGCAACGTAACAAGCTGCACATTGAATACACAAAGGTTAGTAGACAGAGTCACACAGTAATCAGGCGACTTATGAAACGGAAGTGCGAAAGTTATAGATATTCTTTGTTGTTTATTTGTGATATATAAAAAAGCTTTTGATTTAAGTTAAAAAAGAGGTTTTAATATTATTTAAAAAAAACTTTTCAAAAATAGTCTTAATTTAATTATCTAACAAAAAGGTTTTATTTTAAAAAAAAAAGGTTTAATGTTATTATTATATATTTTTTAAAAAATGGTTCTAGTTATTATTTTAAAAAAAGATTTTAGTTATTATTTTAAATTCATCTGAAAAAAAGTTTTTCTTAAAAATAATAGGTTTTCATATTAATTTGGAAAAGATGTTAATGTTATTTATTTTAAAAAACAGATTTTTATATTATAACAAGTTTTAATAAATTAATGATAATAATAATAATAATAATAGTAATAATAATAATAATGATAATAATAATAAATAATGATAATAATAATAATAATAATAATAATAATAATAATAATAAAGCAATAATGAATTTTAAATGTGCCAAATAACCCAACAATGTTGCTAACGCAGAACTGCGCTCATCGCAACCAGATCTATATCGGACGAAACAAAATTTATCGCAAAGAAAAAGAAATTAAGCAAAAAAAACAGTATTATTGCTCACACAAAAATGCGATCATCGCAACCAGATCGAACTAACACAAATGTGCAAACATCGTATCGACATAATTCGATCAAAAATTAATCTTATATATATATATATATATATATATATATATATATATATATATATATATATATATATATAAATATATATATATATATATATATATATATATATATATATATATATATATATATATATATATATATATATATATATATATATATATATATATATATATATATATATATATATATATATATATATATATAAACTCTAACAATTTAAAAATTATAAATATATAAACGTAACAGTAATAGATAAAGAAAAAGAAATAACGGTAATAGATGAAGAAAAAGAAATAACGGTAAAAGATGAAGAAAAAGAAACAACAGTAATAGATGAAGGAAAAGAAATAACGGTAAACGATGAAGAAAAAGAAACAACAGTAATAGATGAAGGAAAAGAAATAACGGTAAACGACACTCACTCCTCTTAGGTTTTTTTCATTCTCCCCCTTTTTCAACAAGGCAACACATGTATATATAGGGAACAAATTAGGGTTAACACCAAATTGTCAATAATGTCCCTAAAGCCCATTTTAAAGCCCAAACTAAATAATTAGTTAAGAAAAAATAAAATTTAAATAATTTAATATAATTAAAATAAACTTAAAATAAAAACTAATAATCCTATTGATTCCTAAAATCAAAAATATTATAAAAAGAACAAAATTTTTTCTAATATTTTTTATTTTATGATTTTTTGGATATTTTTATGAATAATTTAGAAAAAAGTGAAAAAAAATAACATTTTAAAAAATGATTTATTAAAATACGAAAATAATAATTAAATAATAATAAAAAACTATTTTTGTTATTTTTTAATGAAAGATAGAAACATTTAGAGTAAAAAAAAAAAAAAAAAAAAAGTGACTAAGGTGAGATTCAAACTCTCAACCTCTCACACTCACAACTCCTTACACATGTCCTCTTGCCAGTTGTGCCATTTTTACTTTTTAGAAAAAAAATACATGCCATATGATATTTACCTGCAAAAAGTCAAACGACTACACAAATTTGTTAGTAATTGATTAAATGCAATGAAATGCGACGACAAATCTTAGGGCAAAATTTGGGGTATTACAGTTGCCCCTATTTAAATAACTTCACCGGGTGATTTGAGCAACGGAGACTCGAGAAATCATGGTGGAGGGATTTAAATACAGTTAACCGAAAATTTTGCCTTTAGACGCAGTGCTATGTAATGATATGGACAAAACAAAACAAACTATAATGCTAAATATGATATGAATCTGATATGATGCGTATGATGAAAAATGCCAAATGCACGGATACAGACGAAACAACGTCACAGGGGACGACCCATCGAGGAATTGCACTAGGGAAGAAGACATGTCATATCTGGAAGAACGTCGGGTAGACACGACACAGAATTGTTGATAGGTGCCAAGTAAATTAGAAATTGTCCGCAAGGTAAGACGCGGGTAAAACACGAGCTCAGGAGAAAAACGCAAATGGGGATAAAACACCCATGATGCCAAGTAAATAAATTTTGCCCACAAGGTAAGACGCGAGTAAAACACGACCTCAGGGAGAAAAAAAAAGTAAATGGGGGTAAAACACCATGATGTTAGGTAAACCCAGGAATATCTGGTAAACGGGGAATAAAACACCCGGGATAAAGGTACATGGGGGATAAAACACCCAATGATAGAAGGTAAGTGGGGAGTAAAGCACCCAAGATAGACATGTAAATGGGGAGTAAAGCACCCAGGATAGAAATGTAAATGGGGAGTAAAGCACCCAAGATAAAAATGTAAATGGGGAGTAAAACACCCAAGATAAAAATGTAAATGGGGAGTAAAGCACCCAAGATAGAAATGTAAATGGGGAATAAAGCACCCAAGATGTGCACATGTATAGGAATTATGCTATGACATATGATCAAATGCAAATGCAGACGTCGATGACAAGACTCGACTCTTTCTGTGAGATGACAAAACTGGAGGACTGATTCCTCAACACGGAGATCACTGTCATTCTGTTAAACTGTATCAAGTTGATAGTCACGGTAGGAATGATGAATAACTGCTTGGGGATTATGCAAGTAAACTTCCCCAGGTCAAATGAATTGATAATTGCTTCAGCTGTCTGATTCGTGGAATCGACTGTTTTGCTGTATCCTCGGAGGGCTTGCCCCAGTCTGAGTCTTGAACAATTCTCTAGATAAACCAAATCTGAGAAGATATTGCCTTGAACAAATCTTGAACTGATTCTTTGACAGGATGTAAAAGGAACTTACCCCCGATAAGATCACTTGACCAAGTTTCTCATTGTTTGAAAATTCCTTAGAGGAAAGCCAGTTTGCAAACAAAAATATTCCTACAAACATGGTAATGCAAAGTTCATGCGACTTTTGAAATCAAAATTATTTTTGAAAGATGGAAAATACATGAGTCGTTAGTCAGAACACAACGGTTCAAGACGCTCAAAGTTTAAAACAAAGGTGTACTGCCAAAATAAATGATTCACAAAGATCTTTAGGAGTCAGGTTACGCAACCTTGCTGTAGTATACTTTCAAAATAACCTTGCTTCAATTAGGTCTTTTGAGGGTTGTAATGTGGCCTGGTTCACGGTTTATGAAACAAAAGATAAAGGCTCAAAATTTATTTGTACCCACCCAATCTACGTGATGATCTTCAGTCCTATGCTCAGTTAACTCATACTATGCATTCAGGTTCCCATAAGTTAGGGATTTCATTGATCGTAGCAATGATGACTTAGAAGTCAAAGGGACCTATGAAAAGGCAGCCACTACTCCCCTATAACATTTGATTGTTTTGACATTGAGGATTTTCAAGATAAGGATTTAAAAATCTCTTTGTATTATCCCTAAATTTTGCTTGAACTGTTTATTTTAGAGTTTACAGTCAGCGGGACGCCCCAGTTTTGCCTAAGTCTCCTTCATAGGTTTTGACTTAGCGGGCTTCTTTTGATTTTTTTATGTTATTTTTTTGTGTGAAGGAAAGTGACTGTTTGATTTTAATGATTACGGTGAACCATCATCGACCTTTGATTAGAAAACATCTTCGACACTTATTTGAAGTGTGCGAAGGAAAATTTGTTAATGAAAGGTGTATCGTATGAACACACAACCAAGTTAACTGAGAACTACCCATCCCAAGGTTAAAATTGTGGGTTTTTTGTAACGAAAGAAACTCCAACTTCTAGGCCCGAAGGGGGTGACGAGGGATTAACTTCCTTATTTCTCCAGTGTTTGGGAATTGAAACAATGCCTTACATCGTCAACAAGGTTTAATTGAAAGCATACTGACAGCAGTTATGGGTATAACATTTTCGTCATCCTCCCTCCGATCTTAGCATATCAAAATTTTGGACAAGAAGTAAACATTTGAAAAATAAAGCATAAAGATGCAAATAAATGGACGGAAATGAATTGAATCAAAAGTCGCAATGCTTATTTCATTAATGAAAGTACAAACATAATTGAAAGCAAACAACTTAAACAAAATAAGGAAAATGCAAACAACGAGAAAAAAAAAGGCCCAATGACAAAGCTTCAATTCTGATGTGTTGGCAAGGGATCTGTCTGGACGCTCGGACGACTATCCGTAAAATCAAGTATTCCGGCTCTAATCAGTTCACGCCCTCTAGCCTTCAATGCAAAACAATGCTCCAAGTCATGGTCTGGGGCACCCTCATGGGAAGCATAATGGAGATCAGCCCTAAATCCAGTCGGAGGATTAAGAGGAGGTGGTAAAGCCTTTTTAGTAATCAGTCCTTGCCGGACTAAGTCAGGATATAGCTCTGTGTAAGTCATGAGAATAGGATCAAAGTGACTCCTATTCCGTTTCTGGTCTGATATCTGTGTCGAGGAATCAGCTTAACGACTCAAAGGTACACTGGAAGACAATAGGACCAAGAATGAGAAACCGGGGGATAAATGCAATGCAAAAATGTGATGCTAATTCCACGCAATGGTCTCAAGAATTTCAACGGTCGATTGCAAACATTCCCTTTTAGGAAAGTGGGAAAAATTTTAGACTTTAAAATATAGGACTTCTTGAATTTGCAAAGGACTTTTGAATTCCTTGAAACTAGAAATGATATGATGCTTTATGGATGCGAAGCACAAATACACATAAGTAAACAAAAGGTCCTAAGTTAGAGGAACAATGAATGGAGTCAAGGTCTACCCTTCCCAAAGTGGTGTGTACTATAGGTTAGTTGTACATGCAGAACAAGGGTTCTAAAAAAGTGCCCAAAGTTATCAGCCCATCTTTCGGATATTATCAACTTCTCGACTGACTCAAGGGTCGATAATATTCTCAAGAGAACCTCGTTCGAGTGTAGTATCGCGTAGCAACCATTGTAGGACTACTCCCACATAGTTCCCGCACTACGTCCTAGATAAGGCCAAGATGGTGTAAAGGTACTACGGTTCTCAGTATCACAGACTCCAATCGATAATGGTAAAAGTTTTCACGACTACACTCGATCAACCGAACCATTTTCAAAAGGGCCTCAACTGAGCGGTGATTCTCGATTTAGCTTAGTCGGGACTCACTCCCTATAAGCCTCGTCGAATATATCAGCCATCCTATCATAAGGTCTTTCAAGTCCGGGTGTAGGACTTATCTCACAACACAGTAACTCCAAGTAAGGTACCCCAATATATACATACAAGTGAGCAAAGTATATAATAAAACAAATATATAAAGAAAAATAAACAAAATAGGGATAACCCTCAATAGTTAGGACTCCCCAGTGAAGTCGCCATTTTCTGTTGCGGTGAAATTTGGATGTCAAGCTATTGATTAACTTGAATCTTAATTCATTTACAACTGGTCTTTGATTTATCCGAAGGAAAGGTTAAAGAAAGGAAAAACCTAAAAGGGAGAGATCTAAGGTTCGGGGGTTGGTTAAATTTAGGGAAGGTATTAGCACCCTAAACTTCCGTAGTACTCTACGGGAACCTTTTGTTTATTTTTTTTATTTATTTCATTAATTATTTTGCTTTAGGGTATATACAAAGGATTGAAAATTAAAAAAAAGACCTAGGGGTTAATTCTAAGTTTACTCGGCAAGACATCGCATCTTGTGCCTACATATCCTTACGGGAATGGAATCAGAGTAACTGTAGTTCCCCTCGAAAGGGAGGTTAGAAACTTCTTGACTGTGGTCAAGGTTTCAATGGGGAATAAACATCTCTTAAGGACACGCTTACGTGGAGTCTTTGAAACTCCTATTTCTATGTTGAATTTGTTAATTGAAAATTTAGGGTTGAAATTAGGGATTCCGCGGCGGGAAACCCTAAAATGAGTGCGGCGACTCTTTGTCCTAAAGCTAGGGGTAGTTTTGTAATTTTGTCCACGACGAGACATTTGTGAAAAGTTAGGGTTTGTAAGGGTTTGAAGTCTTGAGGACTATTGGCGTAGCGGCCAAACGGCTAGACCTAATCCTTCGGAGGAATGCAATGGGACAAATTAACGATGCAAATGCGCGAATTTAAACCATACAAACAGCAGAAATTAAAGTGCGGAAAGATAAACGCGATAATTTGTTCGCGAAGTTACAAATGAGAAACAGATACAATTATAATACAACTTGAATTGAAAAACACATTAAAATAGCTAATAGCAACGTAACAAGCTGCACATTGAATACGCAGAGGTTAGTAGACAGAGTCACACAGTAATCAGGCGAGTTATGAAACGGAAGTGCGAAAGTTATAGATATTCTTTGTTGTTTATTTGTGATATATAAAAAAGCTTTTGATTTAAGTTAAAAAAGAGGTTTTAATATTATTTAAAAAAAACTTTTCAAAAATAGTCTTAATTTAATTATCTAACAAAAAGGTTTTATTTTTTTAAAAAAAAGGTTTAATGTTATTATTATATATTTTTTAAAAAACGGTTCTAGTTATTATTTTAAAAAAAGATTTTAGTTATTATTTTAAATTCATCTAAAAAAAAGTTTTTCTTAAAAATAATAGGTTTTCATATTAATTTGGAAAAGATGTTAATGTTATTTATTTTAAAAAACAGATTTTTATATTATAACAAGTTTTAATAAATTAATGATAATAATAATAATAATAGTAATAATAATAATAATGATAATAATAATAAATAATAATAATAATAATAATAATAATAATAATAATAATAATAAAGCAATAATGAATTTTAAATATGCCAAATAACCCAACAATGTTGCTAACGCAGAACTGCGCTCATCGCAACCAGATCTATATCGGACGAAACAAAATTTATCGCAAAGAAAAAGAAATTAAGCAAAAAAAACAGTATTATTGCTCACACAAAAATGCGATCATCGCAACCAGATCGAACTAACACAAATGTCACGCGTCATGCACACAAATGTGCAAACATCGTATCGACATAATTCGATCAAAAATTAATCTTATATATATATATATATAAACTCTAACAATTTAAAAATTATAAATATATAAACGTAACAGTAATAGATAAAGAAAAAGAAATAACGGTAATAGATGAAGAAAAAGAAATAACGGTAAAAGATGAAGAAAAAGAAACAACAGTAATAGATGAAGGAAAAGAAATAACGGTAAACGATGAAGAAAAAGAAACAACAGTAATAGATGAAGGAAAAGAAATAACGGTAAACGGCACTCACTCCTCTTAGGTTTTTTTTATTCTCCCCCTTTTTCAACAAGGCAACACATGTATATATAGGGAACAAATTAGGGTTAACACCAAATTGTCAATAATGTCCCTAAAGCCCATTTTAAAGCCCAAACTAAATAATTAGTTAAGAAAAAATAAAATTTAAATAATTTAAAATAATTAAAATAAACTTAAAATAAAAACTAATAATCCTATTGATTCCTAAAATCAAAAATATTATAAAAAGAACAAATTTTTTTCTAATATTTTTTATTTTATGATTTTTTGGATATTTTTATGAATAATTTAGAAAAAAGTGAAAAAAAAATAACATTTTAAAAAATGATTTAATTAAAATACGAAAATAATAATTAAATAATAATAAAAAACTATTTTTGTTATTTTTTAATGAAAGATAGAAACATTTAGAGTAAAAATAAAAAAAAAAACAAAAAGTGACTAAGGTGAGATTCAAACTCTCAACCTCTCACACTCACAACTCCTTACACATGTCCTTTTGCCAGTTGTGCCATTTTTACTTTTTAGAAAAAGAATACATGCCATATGATATTTACCTGCAAAAAGTCAAACGACTACACAAATTTGTTAGTAATTGATTAAATGCAATGAAATGCGACGACAAATCTTAGGGCAAAATTTGGGGTATTACACCCCTTCTTCCTCTGTCTTGGGCTCATCATCTTCATCATCACTGGTCTCTTTCTCAAGAGTCTTCTCGATCCAAAGGTAAATTGGATAACTAACGAATTCAGAGTGCTTCTTAACAAGATCCTTGATCTTCCTCTCTTCTGAGTATTCTAGT
Organism: Lathyrus sativus; assembly: GCA_963859935.3. Classification (NCBI taxonomy): domain Eukaryota; kingdom Viridiplantae; phylum Streptophyta; class Magnoliopsida; order Fabales; family Fabaceae; genus Lathyrus; species Lathyrus sativus. The sequence goes on along the minus strand of OZ012735.1, from coordinate 302,020,851 downwards.
TGTTGACAAAATTAATCACTAATTTAAAATAATTGAAAAATATATAAATAGTAGAAGAAAGGTTTTGGGTTGTTGATTAAAGTACCTGATCCTCTTTGAGAAAAAGAGTAATCTTAGTTCCCCTTCCAAGTTGCTCGCCTTCGGTATCTCTTGTAACAGTGAAGGAGCCACCCGCTTATGATTCCCAAACATATTGCTCATCATCATTGTGCTTGGTGGTGACAATAACTTTCTGTGCAACAAGATATGCAGAGTAATACCCAACACCAAATTGACCAATCATGCTTACATCAGCTCCAGTATGCAATGCTTCCATGAACTCCTTGGTTCTGGACCTCGCAATAGTACCCAAGTTGTTCACCAAATCTGAAAATAAAAACAATTAAGAACTTTCAGAAACAGGTTCCAAATTCGAATTGAAGAGTCTTTGACAAAAGCTACACTAGATCATAACAAACATGAGCAAATTAAGACATTACCTGCTTTCGTCATTCCAATGCCACTGTCAATGATGGAAAGTGTCTTGTTGGGTTTGTCAGGCACAAGCCTAATGAAAAGTTCAGGCTGAGCATCCAGCTTGCTTTTATCAGTCAAACTCTCAAAATGAATTTTATCCAAAGCCTATTGCACCATAAGAAAAATCGATAGTTACAATTGAATTATATAATCTTCATAGTTCAAAAACTAACTGGAAAACAATTATAATTTAATTTAATTTAATTGATGATTAATTGAAATATGGATGAATCAAACACGAATCAACAAAGTAAGATAAACTTTAGGAATGTTGGAAATTCAACCACAATGTATGGAGAATTCCACTCAATCAATCTTGATCTCAAGATTGTTTCAACCTACATAATGACAATGAAAGAAAAGGTTTAGAAAGAAAGAAAGTAAAACATTGAAGAAGATGAACACTTTTTTCTACAGAAAACTCTCTGCCCACAATCTGTGAAGTATTTTGTTATTTCACTTGCAACTGCAAACTGTGAATTACAATATGATGAATTGTATACAAAATAAGGATTTCTTATTATTTATAGATTTAGGTTACCTTGCACCCCAAGGCAAATTCCAAGACTATAAAAGGCCAAAATAGCTAACATTACTAAAATAGGTCTAAGTCGATATCCTGTGTGAAGCAACCTGTTTCGACACTTCGACACACTAAGCAACTTGACACACTAACACATTAGGCTAATTTGACTAATCCTTGTTTCTGTCGAGCTATATTGCTTCGAAACAAGGAATTACAAACTCAACACACCACCTAATTCATTGTGTCTAAGCTATCTACGTTCATGATGTCTGCAATTTGATTCTCAGTTCTGCAGTGTTTCAAATTCATCTTCCCTTCTGCTACCTACTCTCGAAGAAAATGGAACCTCATTTCGATGTGCTTGCTTCGACTGTGTGCTATTGGATTCTTCGCCAAGTTCATAGCTGACATGCTGTCGATCTTCATGGTAATTGCTCCATGACTCTTCGGTGTGATCTCTTCGACCAAGTTCACCATCCAGGTTGCTTGACATGCACAAAGAGCAGTAGCTATATATTCTGCTTCACATGATGACAATGCCACTACTGCCTCCTTTCTCGAACTCCAAGCAACTATGCACCACCTAACATAAACACATAGCTAGCTATGGATTTTCTATCCTTAATGTAACACCCCGTTTCCCAAAATTAAAATAAAACAATTAAATCAAGCAATTATCAGAGTTCTTCCCAAAACAAAATGTCATTATCACCAAAAATTTCCACAAAACACTACTTTAAATAATTTTCAACAAAATGCAGCGGAAAAAATTTGTCATATAAATATATACATAAACATCATCTACATCAATTCGGCCATCCGCCCAAAATGTACAAACATATACATATCCAAAGATTCAACAGAACATGATACGACACGGAGTCAAACAAAATCATCAGACAGATAAATAACTCCCAAAAGCCCCGTGTTACATATCAGAGCGTCCCTACGACTCGACTCGCCACAATCCAAGCTAGCTACTCACCTGGATTGTCTGTACTTCCGAAGAAGCACAAACCACAACAACAACAAGGGGTGAGAAATCACGATAAAAAAATATAACGGTAATAGTGTACATGAATAAAAGGCAGACAACACATAAACATCATTCATCATACATCAATCCGGACCTATTGTCCCACACCAACACAACACACAAACAATGCAACATATGCAACTCGACACAATGATATGCGGTACCGACTCAAACTCAGGATAGATCGCATACACTCCATCTGAGCAACGATCTATCCCTACCACGCTCCTTCTGAGCCCATATAATCAAACTCAGGATAGATCTCATACGCCCCATCTGAGCAACGATCTATCCATACCACGCTCCTCCTGAGCCCATATAATCAATCTCAGGATAGATTGCATACACTCCATTCGAGCAACGATCTATCCCTACCAACGCTCCCCATTTGGAGCACGAGTGAATCACATACGCCCCATCTGAGCAATGATTCAAATCCCGTCCACGCTCCCCATTTGGAGCACGGGTGAATCGCATACGCCCCATCTGAGCAACGATTCAATCCTGTCAACATGCTATGCAGACACCAATGCATACAGCAAACACAAGCACACACGGTGCACACGATCCTACTGATCCATCATCATGCATCACACATCACCACATACATGTATCATATCATACACCAATCGAAATATTCTAATCAAACGAATAACACGGAAATTACATTCCAACACCACACATACACTCACCACAGCTCACCAACAATCTCGTAATCAATACATGACCACCAAGGGTCCAACAACACAAGAAAATCGAACAGAACAGCAGTAAAAATGCAAACTGCTGTCGAGCTCGCTGGCACACTCGCCTGGCGAAGCCCCGCAGCGAATGCTTGCTGGAGCTCGCCCGGTGAAACCCCTGGCAAAGCTAGACAGTGGCTACTGGCAACACTCGCTACCCAGTTCGCCTGGCGAAGCCTAGCGAAGGCTCGCCCCCCTCATTCGCCCAGCGAATGCTGGTGAGTACCTGCGATTTCAGAAAAATCCCAATGTGCAGAAACAACAACTCTCTCCGAATTCGCCCGATTACGCGCAAACCAGCTTCTAACACAACTAACCAACATTCTACGACTTAACTACAGAATCCATTCTCGATTTCACCCGATAAAACCTCAGTTCTACTCAATTGATCAATTTCGGCTTAAAACGGTAAACTACCGAAAACCCCAAATCACCCAAACAAACACATGCAATGATTCAATCATACCAGCATCAACTCAGAATTCACAACATCATATCAATCAGTTCATCAACATCTATGGGGTTAGGGAAATCCCCTTTTACCTAGAATTCATGCGATACCGAATTTTAACCGATTCTCCCCCCCCCCCCTTTACCTCAAATGCAGCTTTGATCGAAGAAACTTCAAGAATCCACAACCTAGCTTCCTCTTGCTTGATCGAGCTCTCACTCTCTGGATCGGGTTCTTCTCTTTTTCACTTCTACCGTGTTCTTCTCCCTCTCACGATCGTGTTTTTTTCTTCTTTCCTTTTCCAATATTCCACTATTGCCCTTAATCCCAAATTCTCCTTATAATCCAAATAATCCCAATTAATAAAATCCTCATTTTCTTTTAATCCAAAATTAATATAAAACTTCATAACATTAATAATAATAATAATAATAATAATAATAATAATAATAATAATAATAATACTAATATCAATATTAATATTAATTATCAATTATTATCATTATCAATTATATGATATTAATATTATGTTCCTTATTTCTCAACACTTCCACACAAAGCACGCCGATAAGTAAAAATAACACCGGAAAAACTCAAATAATTAAAATGGGCGTTACAACTCTCTCCCACTTTAATTATTTTCTTCCTCGAAAATACTTGATGGAAACAATTCTAGATACGCTTCCCGCATCCTGCTTTCCAATTCCCAGGTCACACTGCCTCCTGCAGCACTTCCCCAAGCCACTCTCACCAAAGGTATCTCTTTCTCTCTGAGTCGCTTCATCTTACGATCCTCGATCCTCAACGACATTGCCTCAACAGTTAGATTCTCTCTAACTTGAACTTCATCTCTCTGAATCACGTGAGACGAATCCGCGACATACTTCCGAAGTTGCGACACATGGAACACATCATGCAAATTTGAAAGCTCAGGCGGCAACGCCACCCTATAAGCCACAACGCCAATTCTTTCAAAATCTGATACGACCCAATAAACTTCGGATCCAGCTTCTTGGACTTCAATGCACGAACTACACCGATCACTGAGTTAATCCTCAAGAACACATGATCACCTTCACTGAATTCCAACTCTTTCCTTCGGTTATCATGATAACTCTTCTGCCTATCTTGAGACGCTTTCATCTTCTCCCGAATCATCTGAACTGTCTCAGTAGTCTGCTGTACCAACTCTGGTCCCAAAACAACATTCTCACCTGACTCATACCAACATAGAGGAGTTCTGCACCTCCTACCATAAAGAGCCTCAAACGGTGCCATTCTGATATTAGAATGGTAACTGTTGTTGTACGTGAACTCTACCAATGGCAAATGAGTATCCCACGCACCACCTTTTTCCAACACACATGCCCGTAACAAATCCTCCAGCGTCTGAATAGTCCTCTCTAACTGGCCATCAGTTTGCGGATGATAAGCTGAACTCAGCTTCAACTTAGTACCCAAAGCTTCCTGCAAACTCTTCCAGAATTCTGAAGTAAACCTCAGATCTCTATCCGACACGATACTCGACGGAACACCATGCAACTTCACAATCACCCGAATATAAATCTCTACTAGCTTCTCCAACGAAAAACTGATACTGATTGGCACAAAATGTGCAGACTTCGTAAGCCGGTCCACAATTACCCAAATGGCATCAAATCCTCTTGCCGTGTTCGGCAATCCTGTAACAAAAATCCATGGTGATACAATCCCACTTCCAAACTGGAATCTCTAATGGTTGTATCAATCCACTAGGCTTTTGGTGCTCCACCTTCGATTTCTGACACGTCAAACAGGCATAAACAAAACGAGCGATATCTCTTTTCATACCAGACCACCAAAACAACTTCTTCAAATCATGATACATCTTCGTAGCACCCGAATGGATACTCAGGATACTACGATGTCCTTCGTCCAAAATTGACTTCTTCAACTCGTCATTATCCGGCACACAAATCCTGCCCCGAAATCTCAACACACATGTACTGTCCAACTTGAAATCACTACCGGAGTCACCTTCGGCTCCTCACAACAAATCCACCAATTTCACATCCAGCTTCTGGTTTTCTCTAATCATATCCAAGAAATCATTCCTCACTTGCAACTTGCCCAACGTCACACCATCTGCCGTAAATTCACAAACCATGCTTAGATCTCTGAACTGCTCAATTAGCTCCATCTCCTTCACCATCAAAGCCGACATATGAATTGTCTTCCGGCTCAAAGCATCCGCCACAACATTCGCTTTTCCTGGATGATAATTTAGACTGAAATCATAATCCTTCAAGAATTCCAACCATCTTCTCTGCCGCATATTCAGCTCCTTCTGATCAAACAGATACCTCAAGCTCTTATGACCACTGAACACCTCAAACCTCGAACCATACAAATAATGCCTCCAGATCTTCAACGCAAAAACCACCGCAGCCAATTCAAGGTCATGAGTAGGATAATTCCGCTCATGCACCCTCAATTTCCGCGAAGCATAAGCTACCACTTTTCCATTCTGCATAAGAACTCCGCCTAATCCCATCTTAGACGCATCACAATACACCACAAAAGGCTCACTCGGATTTGGCAATACTAAAACCGGCGCTGAAGTCAATCTCTTTTTCAGCTCCTCAAAACTCTCTTCACAGGCAACATCCCACACAAAAGTTTGATCCTTTCTTGTTAACTGAGTCAATGGCAACACCAAACTAGAAAATCCTTCAATAAATCTCCGATAATACCCTGCTAAACCCAAAAAGCTTCTAACTTCCGATGCTGTCTTCAGTGGTTCCCATTGCAACACCGCACTCACCTTTGACGGATCTACCGATATACCATCACCATAAATCACATGCCCCAAAAAACTCACCGTCTTCAACCAAAAATCTCACTTGGACAATTTCGCAAACAGCTTATTATCCTTCAACACTTGCAAAGCAATCCTCAAATGTCCTGCATGCTCTTCCTCAGACTTCGAATAAATTAGTATATCATCAATGAACACAACAATAAACTGATCCAAATAAGAATGGAAAATCCGATTCATGTACTCCATAAACACTCCCGACGCATTAGACACTTCGAAAGGCATTACCGCATACTCGTAATGTCCGTATTGAGTCCTAAAAGCCGTCTTCTGAATATCACCTTCTTTCACTCTGATCTGATGGTAACCCGACCTCAAATCAATCTTACTGAACACACGAGCTCCCACCAACTGATCCATCAAATCATCAATCCTTGGAAGAGGATATTTGTTCTTAATGGTTACTTTATTCAACTGACGGTAATCGATGGACAGATGCATACTACCATCCTTCTTCTTCACCAACAACACTAGAGCTCCCCACGGCGATACACTCGGTCTGATAAACTTTCTATCCAACAACTCTCCAATCTGAGATTTCAACTCGGCCAATTCCACTGCTGACATCCTGTACGGCGCCATAGAAATAGGCCTCGTACCAGGAACAAGATCAATGCTAAACTCAACTTCTCTCTTCGGAGGTAATTTCGTAATATCATCAGGGAACACTTCCGGAAACTCATTCACCACCACCAACTCTTCCAACAACGCCTTGCTGTCAACCGATAACGATGCAAATAAAGCAAACACCTTAGTTTCGTCTTCCAACAAAACCCTCAATTCCTTATTAGACAAAGAATCTGCCAATGCTTCCTCTTCTGGAGTAAGGAACAATAACACCTTCCGAAAACAACCAATGTAGACTCGGTTGAACTCCAACCAGTTCATACCCAAAATAACATCCAAACCACCAAGTGGCAAACAAATCAGATCTACCCCAAAATCTCTACCGAAGATAGTCAGTGGACACTTCAAACACACCAAAGAAGTAGTCACTGAACTAATAGAGGGAGTTTCAATAGTCATCCGCCACTCAAGAGTGGACGACACCAAACCTAGCCTCTTTACACAATCAACAGAAATGAACGAGTGGGTTGCACCCGTATCAATCATAGCAGTCAAAGGAACATTATTGATAAAACAAGTACCTTTGATAGCACGCTCCTCATCCGCTTATTGAGTTCCCACCACAACAAACACTTTACCACTGACCTGAGGCGCCTGAGTCCTCCTCGACTTTTCATAATGAGTTATAATATGACCTTTGTCACCACAGTTATAACAAGTAGGCATATTAGTCCTGCACTCCGCCATCACATGGTATGCCTTCCCACACTTGAAGCACTTCTTCGCTTCATGAGGACAATCACTAATACGATGCCCCGCGACACCGCACTGATAACATTTCAAATCTATCGATGCTCTCCTCTCTCTGAACTTCTTATCAGCAACGGCCTTCTGCTTTCCTTTATCAGCCGGAACGCTGTAAGGAGTACCACCAAACCTCGACTTGCCCTTACGGTCATTCACCGCCTTATAGTGTGCAATCCTTGCCCGGTTGTCATTATCATAAATCCTGCTTCTGCTCACTAGCTCAGGATAGCTCCTGATCTTCTGACAAGCGATTCCCATCTTAATCTCCGGACGCAACCCATTCTCAAACTTCAAACACTTGGAAGTCATTGCCTCATCAGTATTGTAATTAGGACAATACTGTGCTAGCTCTTCAAATCTAGCAGCATACTCTGCTACCGATAGGTTACCCTGCTTCAGCTCCAGAAACTCAATCTCCTTAGCACTTCTGATGTCTTTTGGGAAATACTTCTCCAAAAAAATCGTCCGAACCACCTCCCAAGTAACGACAGTTCCCGCAGCCTCCAATCTCTGGCGACTGTTGTCCCACCAAGCTTCAGCCTCACCTTCCAGCATGTGAGTACCGAACCTCACCTTCTGCTCATCACTGCAACCCATGGTCCTGAAGATCTTCTCAATCGCTTTCAGCCACTTCTGTGCTGCTTCGGGATCCAAAATCCCTCCTTCAAACTTTGGTGGCTTATTATTTTGAAACTGCGTCAAATCTCTGAATTGCGCACCCGCAACCAGATTCTGATTGGCAACCACCTGCGCCATCACTTGCATAGCTGCAGCCAAAGCAGCATCATTCCTTCCCGCCATACTGCTCAACAACAACAACTGGGTTAAAAGACACACAACCTCAATCCTAGGGACAGACTCAAAACACTACACTGGCCGGACGGACCGACCAGCTCTGATACCAGCCTGTAATACCCCGTTTCCCAAAATTAAAATAAAACAATTAAATCAAGCAATTATCAAAGTTCTTCCCAAAACGGAATGTCACTATCACCAAAAATTTCCACAAAACACTACTTTAAATAATTTTCAACAAAATGCAGCGGAAAAAATTTGTCATATAAATATATACATAAACATCATCTACATCAATTCGGCCATCCGCCCAAAATATACAAACATATACATATCCAAAGATTCAACATAACATGATACGACACGGAGTCAAACAAAATCATCAGACAGATAAATAACTCCCAAAAGCCCCCCGTTACGTATTAGAGCGTCCCTACGACTCGACTCGCCACAATCCAAGCTAGCTACTCACCTGGATTGTCTGTACTTCCGAAGAAGCACATACCACAACAACAAAAAGGGGTGAGAAATCACGATACAAAATATAACGGTAATAGTGTACATGAATAAAAGGCAGACAACACATAAACATCATTCATCATACATCAATCCGGACCTACTGCCCACACCAACATAACACACAAACAATGCAACATATGCAACTCGACACAATGATATGCGGTACCGACTCAAACTCAGGATAGATTGCATACACTCCATCTGAGCAACAATCTATCCCTACCACACTCCTTCTGAGCCCATATAATCAAACTCAGGATAGATCGCATACGCCCTATCTGAGCAACGATCTATCCATACCACGCTCCTCCTGAGCCCATATAATCAATCTCAGGATAGATTACATACACTCCATTCGAGCAACGATCTATCCCTACCAACGCTCCCCATTTGGAGCACGGGTGAATCACATACGCCCCATCTGAGCAATGATTCAAATCCCGTCCACGCTCCCCATTTGGAGCACGGGTGAATCACATACGCCCCATCTGAGCAACGATTCAATCCCGTCAACATGCTATGCAGACACCAATGCACACAACAAACACAAGCACACACGGTGCACACGATCCTACTGATCCATCATCATGCATCACACACACACACACACACGCACACACACACACACACACACACACACACACACACACACACACACACACACACACACACACACACACACACACACACATATATATATATATATATATATATATATATATATATATATATATATATATATATTCCACACATCACCACATACGTGTATCATATCATACACCAATAGAAATATTCTAATCAAACGAATAACACAGAAATTACATTCCAACACCACACATACACTCACCACAGCTCACCAACAATCTCGTAATCAATACATGACCAACAAGGGTCCAACAGCACAAGAAAACCGAACAGAACAACAACAAAAATGCAAACTGCTGTCGAGCTCGCTGGCACACTCGCCTGGCGAAGCCCCGCAGCGAATGCTCGCTGGAGCTCGCCCGACGAAACCCCTGGCGAAGCCAGACAGTGGCTACTGGCAACACTCGCTGCCTAGTTCGCCTGGCGAAGCCTAGAGAAGGCTCGCCCCCCTCATTCGCCCAACGAATGCTGGCGAATACCTGCGATTTCAGAAAAATCCCACTGTGCAGAAACAACAACTCTCTCCGAATTCGCCCGATTACTCGCAAACCAGCTTCTAACACAACGAACCAACATTCTACGACTTAACTACAGAATCCATTCTCGATTTCACCCGATAAAACCTCAGTTCTACTCAATTGATCAACTTCGGCTTAAAAATGGTAAACTACCGAAAACCCCAAATCACCCAAACAAACACATGCAATGATTCAATCATACCAGCAGCAACTCAGAATTCACAACATCATATCAATCAATTTATCAACATCTATGGGGTTAGGAAAATCCCCTTCTACCTATAATTCATGCGATACCGAATTTTAACCGATTCTTCCCCCTACCTCAAATGCAGCTTTGATCGAAGAAACTTCAAGAATCCACAGCCTAGCTTCCTCTTGCTTGATCGAGCTCTCACTCTCTGGATTGGGTTCTTCTCTTTTTCACTTCTACCGTGTTCTTCTCCCTCTCACGATCGTGTTTCTTTCTTTTTCCTTTTCCAATATTCCATTATTGCCCTTAATCCCAAATTCTCCTTATAATCCAAATAATCCCAATTAATAAAATTCTCATTTTCTTTTAATCCAAAATTAATATAAAACTTCATAACATTAATATTAATAATAATAATAATAATAATAATAATAATAATAATATCAATATTAATATTAATTATCAATTATTATCATTATCAATTATATGATATTAATATTATGTTCCTTATTTCTCAACACTTCCACACAAAGCACGCCGATAAGTAAAAATAACACCGGAAAAACTCAAAAAATTAAAATGGACGTTACACTCAACATCACTACACCAACTAGAGTCGGTGTATCCCACTAACTTGCATTCTTTTCCTTCATCAGCTGCAGGAAACAAAATGCCGTAGTCGAGAGTCTCTTTCAGATACCTTAGTATCCTCTTCGCCGCTGCTAGGTGTGACACTTTTGTGTCGTACCTCGAAAAATACGATCCTCGCGATGGACGCGGAAAAAAACATTCGAACAGAGTCGCCACCGAACTTTATTCATTCCAAAGAAGGAATAAGAAAATATCGACAAAACCTTTAAAGAGATAAGAACATGGTCGTCGCAACCAAATTCTAGGTTCGGTAGTCGATTATGCAAAGGGAAGGTATTAACACCCTCCACGTCCGTTGTATTAAACGAGAACCTCTTGATTCGATTCGAGATAAAAGTTAGCTAGGTTTGCTTGTTATCTTCTAAGGGATTCGATTCTAAGGGGGAAATGGGTGGTTTATTATTAGGGTGCTCACCAAGGATTGGGGCCCTTGTGCCTACGTACTCCCTCGTGCAATGGGAAAGCCAGAGCATCGTAGTTCGAGGGCTAGGAAAAAGGTTTAGGGTAAAAAAAGGTAGCTCGTTCAGATCTCACAATCTTATGCCTACATATCCTCATCGATAAATGAGAAATTAGGGTGTCCGTAGTTCGGAAGACTACAGGAAAAAGGTTTGTGTTTGAAGCAAACGAGTGTTTAGGTAAACACTCGCGTTCTAACTGCTAAACGTTGACTTGTCTACTCGCTAGGGGGGGCTAAAGCACTAGTTTATATGCGCGGAAGAAGGGGCTAAACAATGTTCTTTGCGAAAGGTTGTTTGAGTTGTGGATCGCACGAGGGCGATGCATTAATGTTTGGAGAAGTTTCAATCGCACAGGGACGAGAAAAAAGAGTTTATCGTGTTGGATGTTTTGTTTGGATGACGATTAATTGAAGCTTAGAAAAGGCTCATCGGGCCCAAGTAACCGGGAGAGTGAGCCAAAGACTCAACCCTCTCTCTTTTTCAACCTTAACTGTGAAAGAGTTTTGATATAGTTAGAGTAAGTTAATCGGATGAAGATTACTCGAAGCTTAAGAAAGGCTCCTCGGGCCCAAGTAATCGGGAGAGTGAGCCAAATGCTTGAGTCTCTCTCTTTTTCATCTAAGTGTTTAAGAAAATAGATTTGGTTTCGCTTACCGAATTAGAAGACAATTGTTCGAACTTAAAAAAGGCTCCTTGGGCCCAAACAATTGAGGAGAGGAATCGAAGACTCCATTCCAACTCCCTTTTCATCTTTATCAAAATTGTGTTTAAGTATGATTAAGTATATTGATTTGATTTGAAGAAAATACCCGATGTGAATCGAGTTTTGTATTTGCGTACGAAACAGTTAAGGACTTGAGCTGAATGGTAAGGAGGTCCTAATTAGTAGAGGGTAAGATCGATGGCGAGTCAAGAGCGCTCGACTTACGAGAGGTATGGTTTGTATAGTTTAGGGTTTCAATACAAGTAATCTAATTAAGTTTTAACTGTATGTACTAGCAAAGTTGGCTAGTCTTCCAAACGACCAACCATAGATAATTGATTGAATAGGTCTCACTGTAAGGAAGCACATGAGTAAGCTTTGAATGTTGTGTATTGTGATCAAAATGGTTGATGGCGATGCTTTGAAAGCGACTGACTTACAAGATGGAAAATGGCTCGATGTTGGATCGAGAATTATTTCTTTTGAAAAGGGTTTAAAGCACTAAATCATAATCAAGACAAAAGCGATAGAATATTTACATGTCATGGGAACGAGGTACATTTGTCAAATAAGGACGAAATAACATGTAAGCAATTGCGTATGAACAAAAGTGATTTGAGTTCTTAAATCCTTCGATCTTGGTTAAAACTTATTAAATTACTTAATTAGATTAATTCAAATTAATTATCAAAATGATTCAATTAAAAATTAATGTAATCAAATAATTAAGTTAATTAAGATTGATTAATAAAGTTAAATGATTGAAATTTAATTAATTGATTAATTAGCCTAATTAAAATAATTACCAAAATTATTCGATTAAATCAAATAATTAAGTTAATTAAAATTGATTAACAAAATTAAATAATTAATACCAAATTCAAAATTATTTAATTAATTTGATAGAAATTTGAAAATAAAAGTGAGGGCAAAATAAATCGAATCGAATTTGTCACAATGTGCTCAAAAGTCAGTTTGGGTGTAATGACAACATGAGAAATGTCATACACATGAGTCATAACGCAGCGAAAATATCTATTAATGTGTAAGAATTTGGCGGCATAACGACATGAAATTATCGAATTCGCAAACTAAAATCCGATTCGATGCAACAGGACAACAACTCAACAATAATTGCAGTTTACAAACTATGTACACTAAGCAAATTATTACCATGTTTACAATGATGATATCCTAATGAGACCTTCAATGTAATGAACCAATCATGCATATTATAAAATAATTAGTAAGCTTAATTCTATAATATAATATCATGAGAAATATATTGAGAAGCTGAAAAAAATTCTAACATTTAGCGTTCCACTGCAGCAAGTGCATTGTATATCATAGAATGAGTCAATGTTTTTTTTAAAAAGATTAATCACTAAAAAAAACCTGTTGGCAAATTTCAGTCTTGAGCAACTTGTTTCACAGCTTATGCATGTGTGTCTAAACTTTTAACAATACAAAACATAAACTTCATTCAAAACACCATAGAAATTAAGGTATACATTTTACATTATTCAAACCATAAAACAACGAAACCTCATATTTAAATTACACTATGATGTTTTATTAATGTGCTTCCAAAAAAGGTCACGAGAAACCACCATTATTCTATACAAGTTTAATTTAGCAGTAACACAAGAAATCAACATTATTCTATATAAGTTTAATTTAGCAGTAACACAAGAAACCAACATTATTATTCTATACAAGTTTATTTTAGTATCAACCAATAGCACAATACAAGTTTATTTTATTCACAAATCTGCAACTTATGTGTACTAGCATGACATAGATTTTAACACAGTCAATGGCAACCTAAAACGAAAAGAATAAAATCAACACCAATATACTAATTCCACATAACAATGTTGATAGAAAATTTAGCTAATGCTCTAAAAATCTAAAGAGAAATCAAAACTTAGCTAATAAAAAAACAACCTTTTCCACAATCTGAAAAACTTAGAATCCGATGCTAAAAGTTATCAATTAAATTGCAACAGAAACGAAAGGCAACCCCCACATAATTCATAATATCACAACATTACAGAAATTTCAGGCTGAAGAAAAAACGCAGTGAAGTTGTTATTGTTAATGCATCGAAAATAAGATATGCGTCGTCATGATCGAAAATATTGTTGACGCCAAAACCACGGATCAGATCCGACAGCATCAACAATATTTAAGTTACAATGCTCAAAATCGAAATTGACCAAGACACACTACACAATTTATGCATTAGGAAGCCAAAATGAAAGTTACCGCGACGAAACTTAATGACAACACCCACAAAATCAAACCGAAGCCAGCAGTAAGAATATTTATTTCTACCAAAATCGCAAGCAGCAGATTTATAAGAAACTAATTCTAAGTTCAAACATATTGTAAAAAAGGTACTTGAATCTTATTTGAAACAGAACGATGTTAACAGAAACATGAAACTATAAAATTCCAATCAAAATTGAATAAAAATAGACTCAGTATTAGCAGCAGCAAAATAGTCCAACTTTGCAAACTCACGAACCACAAACTCACCCGATAAGCACATGAGAGAAACAAAAGAAAAGGAAACACATGGCCTCCTTGCGATTTCGATTCGGTATTGCACCAAAACCAAATGAAAACTATCATGAAACTCAAATGAAAGTTTAATCAATGTAAACATCATGAAACATGCGCACAATCATAACAGAATAATATACATTTTACTATTCAAAAATAGTTTGACGCGGATGGTTACCGCAATGTCGTAATGTTGACATGAATTATTCACAGCAGTAAACAACCCTTAGAATTGAAACGAAAATCTACAAATGGAATCAACATATTTAGGGAAAATCCAAGTTAACAATACACGTTAAACAGTGAAACAAAAAAAATAAAAATCAAACAAGCATATCACAAGCTGAAACGAAAACCGAACGAGAAGGATAAACAAGATTGCAACAGAAGTAGGAGAGAGCCTTGCTACATATTTCCAGCTAGCAAGTGTAACCATATATCCATATGAATCCGCAAGGAATGACGAAGAACTAACCGTTAGGAGAAAAATCTCATCGGTCTTAGGTTTGCGCAAAGAGATCTGAGAAGGGTGGGTCTAGTATCGCAGCAGTAATGGAAAAAAGAAGGAGCCACGAATTGTTGTTATAGTGTGAAGTCTACGACCTATACGGCAGAGGGTGTGTGGGTTAGTCGAAGAGGAAGAGTGTTGGATTTGGATGGAGGATGGTGGCGGTCTATGGTGGTGGAAATATTGATGAAGTAGGAGGCGTGTTTGAGAAAGAAGAAAAGGGTGTGTATGGATCTACGTTTTTGGTTTTTTCTTTTTTTGCATTGAAATCCGGGAGAGAGGAAAGCCGTATGGATCTATATTTTTTGCATTGCAATATATATATATATATATATATATATATATATATATATATATATATATATATATATATATATATATATATATATATATATATATATATATATATATATATATATATATATATATATATATATATATATATATATATATATATATATATATATATATATATATATATATATATATATATATATATATATATATATATATATATATATATATATATATATATATATATATATATATATATATATATATATATATATATATATATATATAAGGGTAATTTGGTTTTCACTTTCTCTCTTTTTTTTGGGCCAACTATACTTTTTGGTGATGATGGGTCTTATTGGAATTTCATGGATTAGAAGTATGGATGAATTAAATTTTGGATTATGAGTGGATTTTTTATAAATGGATATTGAAATTAATTTTATGGATATTGAACGAATTGACTTAAGGGAAAAAATGGTTTTAATGTGTATTGAATATATACTTGAATATTGGTTATGAATTGAAATTCAGAAAAATTTGGAGTGGAAATGAGTTTGAACTGAATAGAAATAGAATCGAAACTTGAATTGGATGGAAACTGGATAGAATATGAAATTGGCCATGAGTTTGGAATTGGAAATTGAAGAAGACTTGAAATGCACTAAATTCAGATACTCTGCAATTTGATCCACACCACTGACTTAAATTGGTCCATAAACCCTAAATTTAGTATCAGACATTCACCACCTAAATCAACGCATCCCGACCTTGATGTTCTTGATTGAGAACCCGGACTTAGGCAGAATGAAAGTAACATATATATATATGTATTTTCTGAGTATGGTTAGCGGATGGAAGTACAGATGAAAATTATTCACAGGTAGGATAAATTTGGGATATGACAGATGCCCATATCTAATTGTCTTGAACCTGAGTGAATGAACTGTTGCACGACGTTCATTTTTAGGGTTGAAGTCAATTAGATACAAGAAGACCCCGAAATTTGTCTGACAAGAAAGTAAAGTGAAATGCAGGAATGAAATAATAGATATTAGAATGGGATAGCTGGATGCAAAATCTGAGTAAGACAAGTTGAGGTTCTTTGGGTGGTCGAAGCAGTCCCTTATCCACTAAGGTTCTCCGATGATACCAAAGCAGTATCCCTGGGCAAATATGAGATTCTTTGGGTGGTCGAAGTAGTACCTTATCCATAAAGGTTCTTGGATGATACCAAAGCAGTATCTCGATAAAATATGTTGGGGGATAATTGAGCAAGATTCTAGCCAGATGAAATGTGTTATCCAAGTTCTGCAGGGGAAAAGCTTGCAAGAAACTTTTTAAGATAACCTTTGTTTGGGGAGCAACGAGATCAACACCTGCTGGAGATCATCATTATCAACTACATGGTTGGAGAATGACTTGTTGGGGAATAAAAGTTCCATGAGCACGTGCGGGGTATTAACTCTTTTTAGAGAAATACTGCCGACTTCGAAGGGAGGACTGACCAAGATACTTGCGAACAGATCCTGGATTCTGTTATGCTATTCTACTGGGGATAGAAATACCATGCACTGCATGATGCACGAATATGAATACTAAGATGCAACTGCTACAAAATTTCTAAGTGCATATAGGAATACAAATGATTGATGTGCAATGTGCATGAGAATGCAACTGGGTAACTGGATTTCTGGTTAGGCTTTATTTATGGTTTCCCATGAGGGATCATTTGAACATTGGATGAAGCAGGTGAAATGACTTACTAAGAATACTGGCATATCAACCCGGGGGTTGAGAAAAGCAAATATTCCATCAACTTGGGGGTCGAGAAACATTAAGATAAATTGTCATCAACTTGGGGGTTGAAAGAAAGGTAAAGACAACATAATCGACTCGGGGGTCGAGAAAAAAAATCAAAGGTAACATCGACTAGGGGGTCGAGAAAATAAAGACATCAACTCGGGGGTTGAACTATTAACGACATCAACTCGGGGGTTGAAAAAGAAACAAAAATATCAACTCAGAGGTTGAAGAAATAAAGACAATATCGACTCGGGGGTCGAGAAAAATAAAGACAATATCGACTCGGGGGTCGAGAAGGGAACAAAAATATCAACTCGGGGGTTGAAGGTAAAGGAAAATATCGACTCGGGGGTTGGGAAAATAAAAACAATATCGACTCGGGGGTCGAGGAAATAAAGACAAATATCGACCCGGGGGTCGAGAACAAATCAAAATATCAACGCGGGGGTTGAGGAAGGAAATGATTATGTTATGTATGCATATGATACATGTATGTTGTATGTGATGCATATGTGAATACAAGCAGGGGATTGGTTTTATGAAGGTGCCAATGGGGTGGACTTTGGTAGTTGGTTGCCAAACAGGGTTGGACTTTAATAGGTGGTTGCCAAGCAAGGTTGGACTTTAGTAGGTGGTTGCCAAGCAGGGTTGGACTTTAATAGGTGTCAAGCGGGGTTGGACTTTTAGTGGTTGCTAGTGAAAACTAGACTTTAACCGGTAAATTTGAGAGTGCCAACGAAAGTAGACTTTTATGTAGTTGCCAATAAAAGATTGGACTTTGAGGATGTGCCAAGCAGGTTTGGACTTTATTTGGTGGAAGGATTTGACTTCTCGACACTCGAAAATGGAATCTGGATGCTTTTTCCTTAAAAGGTTTATGCCATGACATAATATGAGATGATTTTCCCCAGTGTCTAGACTTTGCAGCGGTCTGCCCCAAATTCACGAGATCTCGAGAAAATGTTGATTCCTACCAGTACCAGTGCACGATCAAATTCCTTTTTGATTGCTCTATAATGTCAAGTAATGATTCGCAGTTAAAATTGTCCGTTCAGAAATGGTAATTTTAATGCGACATTCATGCAGGTTTTAAAAAATCATTTATCGGAATAATGTGAAAGTGTGTGACGAGTGGACCATTAGTCTAAACGTAGTGCTAATTTATCTGGTGCGTGAAGGATATTGCAAGAACTTGTCACCAATATAGAAGGTTAGCAAATCTCTAGTAGTCAGTTTACGTAACCTTGCTGTAGTATTCTTCATCTAAGGGGCCATTAAAAAAATGCACAATTCACGTCCATCTGACATGTGTGCCAATTGTTCATATTTGCTAGACCAACAACCAATCTGATTGTTTCGATCCTAGCAACAGGTGCAACAATTTCGTCGAAGTCGATTCCTTCCTTCTAAAGAAATCCTTTCGCCACAAGTATTTCCTTGTGTCGAGTTACTTCTACTTTAGGATTCACCTTTACCTTGTAAACCCACTTCACATCAATTGCCTTCTTGCCTTGAGGAAAATCAACAAGTGACAAGGTGTTGTTGACTTCAATGAAGTCTAACTCCTCATTCATTGCTTTCACCCACTTCGAATCTTTCAATGCCTCAACTGCATTGACTGGTTCGACATCTGCGTAGAAAGCATAACGTACCAACTCACCTTCTTCATTAACCATATCATCTGATGCAATCACACATTCTTACAACCTTGCAGGCATGTGTCTTGTTCGTCGAGGTCTGCTTAGACCAGCTTCATCTCTGACTCGTTCCTATCAAACTTCTCTTTTGACTTTAGTGGTTGGTTCTTTACAAGAGATTCTCACTGAATCCTTCTTAACATTCTCAGTCCAATCCCATTCTTTAAGCTCATCTATGATCACGTCCCTACTGATCACTACCTACTTATTCACTGGGTCGAACAACTTGTAACCTCCAGCCGAATAATATCCTATCAAGATCATCTGGTTCAACTTTTCATCAAGCTTCCTTCTCAATTGATCTGGCACATCTCTATGTGTTATAGATCTAAACACCTTTAAGTGACTGAGGCTAGGCTTGACACCAGACCAACATTCTTTTGGTGTGATTCCTTCAAGTTTTTTCGTCGGACATCTGTTTAATATGTATGTTGCTGTCGCAATTGCTTCTCCCCATAATTCTTTGGGTAGATGCTTTATGTCGCAACTGCGAAAAACACTCGGTGGAAAAACAAAAGAGTCGCCATCGAACGTTATTTATCCATACGGGGGAAAGGAAACGATAAAAAAAACCTTAAAGAACAGAGAATACATGGTCATCGCAACCAAATCCTGGGTTCGGGAGTCGATTATGCGAGAGAAAGGTATTAGCACCCCATCGCGTCCGTTGTACTCGACGAGATCCACGCTTGTTGTCTAATCAAAGGGTGTGTTATCTAAAGCCTACTGCTAAATGGAAACGAAAACAAAAAGGGAAAAAGAAAAAAGGAGACTCGATAGGACTTCACCATTCTAGGCCTACGTATTCCCTCGTGCAAGGGGAAAGTCAAATTCAACGTAGTTCAGAAAGCTACGGGTGAAAGGGGGGAAGGTTGCTCGCCAAGACCTCTCCGTCTTGTGCCTACGTATCCTCATCTGGTATGAGAAATCAGAGCATCCGTAGTGTAACATCGATTATTATGACGCGACCACTACCGCTTTTGGTGCAACTTTTTGATTTCTATATTTATTCTATGAAGCTTAAAAGGAAGGGGAATATATCTTAAACTAACCCTGAACGCAAGTGTTTTCCCTACAAATACGAAGAGGTCTGGAAACGGGGATTGGTTATACAAAGGAAAGCTATTAACGCCCAGAGTATCTATAGTAATCCATAGGAACCTGTATTTGCATATGTTTTTACTGTTTGAATTGATTTCTTGAGTCTATTTGCTGTCAGGTTGGGAAAGTTTCTCCTTTGAGGAAATGTTTTTGTTGTTTTAGGGTTTTCTATTATTTTTGGAAAGGCATCTGGACCTAAGATTTTTGACTAGTGCTCTCGCTAAGATTTTGCAATCTTATCCCTACGTATTCCCGTAAAGAGATTTGGAGAAATCAGAGCATTTGTAGTTCCTCCTATTATATGGGAGGAAAAATGTTTGGTGTCTTGTTCAAAGCCCAAGATTAAGTTAAAAGAGTATTTGTGTCTTATTCAAAGCCCAATATTGAAGCTAAAAAAGTATTTATGTCTTGTTCAAAGTCCAAGATTGAAGCTAAAAGAGTATTTTGAGAGCAAATTTTTCATCTCTAAAAGGAGATATCTCACCTATTCATCACAATCATTGAGGGGTTGGTTATAAGGGAAATTCCTTTAACTGAGATGTGTGGAATCCAGCAATGCCACATCTTCCTTTATAAGAGAGTTGAAATGTCACGAAGAAAGAAGCTTTAACTCAATGTAGATCAATGCCACTTTTTTCTTTATGAATCTTTGCATGCTAAGAGAGGGACATTGGCTTGGATATGTAGAACCCAGAGGCTTGCCACTTACATCACTTAGATGAAAGAGAATTTTAGCCATGCTAAGGGAGATACTCCAACTTGGATTTTGAACCAACAAGTGTGCCACTTACATCACTTATCTAGAAAAATGTTTAATTGTTTGTTTTGAAATGTGATGTATAGAGGAAATATCCTCCTACAGGGAGGACTCAGAGTCTCATCTGTGGGGATGTTGAATTATGTCCCTTGATCAAAGCCTAACGTTGAAGCTAAAAAAGGGATTGAAAACTGATTCAATTGGGGGAGTATTATATTTGTCTTGTACAAGGCCTAAGATTGAGGCTGACTGGGGAAAATCCTTATATGAAGCCTAAGAGGAGGCTGACGGAATTTAAGTGGAGACTGACTCTTGCTGAGGAAAATTAAAGAATAGGTTCCAACTACTCTGAGGAATCAAAAGAGAAACTGACTTTTACTGGAGATTAGAAGAGAGTTGGATTGATTGAACTGTCATAAAGGCTTTAATTCTTTTAGGGATTTGTTGAATGTAACCTTACCCTTGCTGGGGATTTTAACGTGGAAGTCAAGCCTTGTTGAGTATCAGAGGAGATTTAAAGAATAAGTTTGAATGTCTTAGAGGTTTTAACTTTCTTGGGAATTGATGTAGGGATAGAGATGACTAGGGTCTATCCTATGCTTTTAGGAAGCCTGAGGGTCCTTGTATGAAGAAGCCCAAGAGGATGCTAGGGATGCCTCTAGGATGCCTGAGGGTCCTTGTATGAAGCCCAATAGGAGGCTAGGGAATTTAGACTATCTAAGTCTTAAGAAAGTTCAAGAAAAGTTTCACCGAGAAATAATCCTTTCTTTGTTGAATTGTTCCAAGATTAAAGGGGTTAAAGAAGAGGTTTCACCGGGAAATAATCCCCTCTTTACTGAAGTTTTTCAAGGTTGACTCCATTGAACAAAGCCCAAGAGGAGGCTGACTATATTGGGAAGAAGAATTCCTTTGTACAGGGGGGAACTAGTTGTTTGAACTAAGTTATACTGATTAAGAAGGATCTTATGGTTTGAATTAGTCTAAACTAAGGATGATTTAAATGCTAAGAGAAACTGAACAAGATATGTAAAAGCATATATACAAATATATGAACAAGTATATAAACATGTATGAATTGAATTGAAAAAAGGTGGTGGGTCTTATTCTCTACATGGAGGCCCAAGTGTATTGTGATTGATTAGATGTTTTCTTTAAGACTGAGTTAGGGTTTTGAGAAATTGAAGAAAGTTTTGAATTTGAAGATGACTTGATCTCTAAGTAAACAAAGGTGTTGGGTTTTACACTCTAGATAGAGGTCCATGAGTGTTATTTGTATTCTGTACAAAGCCCATGATGAATGAGGCTAAAAGGTTCTCCATTTACAAAAGGTGTTGGGTCTTACACTCTAATAGAGGCCTAGATGATTGTTTGTATCCTGTACAAAGCCCAAGATGAATGAGGCTAAAAGATTTTCTATTTACAAAAGGTGTTGGGTCTTACACTCTAATAGAGTCCAGGTGATTGTTTGTATTCTGTACAAAGCCCAGGATGAATGAGGCTAAAATATTTTCTATTTACAAAAGGTGTTGGGTCTTACACTCTGATAGAGGCCCAGAAGTTTTTGAAAATACTATTTATGTACAAAGAGATGGGACTTACACTCCTAGCAGAGGCCCAAATGACTTTGAAAACTGAGAGGAGGGACTTATACTATAGTAGAGGCCTTAAAAATGTTTATTTATGTACAAAGGGATGTGACTTACACTCTATTAGAGGCCCAAAGATTGTTGTGAAAATAGTGATCGCACAGTGATTTTGAAAAGCGCAATGAGACTTATACTATAGCGGAGACCCAAAAAATGGTGTTTTTACAAAGAGGATTGAGTCTTACACTCTAATAGAGGCCCAATATGAATTTGAAATGAAGTTTGAAAGATTGAATCAAAGGGAAAACGTTAATTCCATTTTTAAAGGTATTTTTCAAAGAAGTTCAATAAAAAATGTATTATTTATCAAATGAATCCATTAATCATGTTATAAACAACGATTAAGGTTTACGAAAAGGTATGTTATTTAAAATCATTTTGGTTTTAAAAATATGAAGAAAATAAATCATTTAAAAATATTTAAAATAATATTTTTAATATATTGAAAGTATATCAAATAAAAATTATTTTTTTGTGATTTTATAGTAGGGTATCTAAATGAAATGTGTGAAAAAAATAGGATTAAAAATAATTAATTTGGTAGGAAAAATCAATATTTGAAAATATTTTTAAAAACAATTAAAAATAATATAGTAAACATATTAAAAATATATCAAGTATACAATATTTTTTGTAAATAAATTATTTAAATAGGTGGATGATATTTGTGCAAAAATTCATTTGAAAATAATCAAAATTGGATGTAGAAAATAATTTTTGAAAATACTATGAAAGTATTAAAAATATTTAAAAATTAAAAAATTTGAATTATGGCGCGAAGAACATCTTCTTCCTTGCGCCCCACCCCATCATCATATTTGCAAAACCTCACTTATCTCTCTCAATACACAATTATTTTAAAAGATGTAAACATGAAAGTTTCTCATTTTTGAACAAGGAACACGATGATACCAATTAATTTCATTTCTTTTAAGTGTGGAGTGAGTTATCAAGTGGTGAATAAATGAACCCTAAATTTTGCAAGAACATATGAAATCCTATACACGATTGATGCATGTTTCATGGAGTTTGGGAAGTTCAGGCTTACCTGTGCAAGAGGAAATTGAATCCTCAGTTGTAGGTGTTACAAAGGTGAAATGATGATCTGGACAGCTTTCCTATACCTCAAGGAATATGTTGATGTGCTTGGAATGGATTGAAACCTTCTGGCTTGATGGAATCGATTCCAACTGTAGCTTATGATGTATTTTGAGAAAATGGGGTATGACTTGATGATTCTAATGTTATAGAAGTTGTTTAAGTGCTTGGATCACTCATACATGATGTATGTGAGGTGTTCGAATAATTGGTTTGAGCTAAGAAGCTCTGGTTTTGAAAACACGTTTCTCACTTTTGAGAATTTTGAAGCTTGGAGCAAAAGCAAGAAAGGAGAGAAAACAAGTGTTGTGTTGTTTTGGTGTGATTAGAATGATAAAAAATTCCTTCTATTTATAGAAGAATGGATATGTCTTGGCTGAATAGTGAAAGCTTGAAGATTGGTTAGGATTCAAAGGTTTTGGCAAGATGTATCATTGCCCCGCACACAAGGCACCATAGCTCTCCACATGGCTAGCTTATCTTTTGACTCATTCCATATTCCTCAGATGTTTTTATTGTTGTTTATTTGAGCATCTTGACTGAAAAGAGTACATTTGTTGAATGTGCACTATTGCACATAAATGCCTTTGATTTCAAGGCATAATGTGACAAAATCCATTAATCTAATTTGAGATATCTCTTGACCCTTTGAATCAATTTTGAAGGTTTGTTATGATCCCTTCTGTTATGCATTAAATGTGAGCGGAATTGATCATTACACCTGACAAGAAAATCGTGTATAGCAAGTAAATGACCAAACTGATTTTGCAAAACAGTTTGCAGCAAGGTTTATTGATCATTCCATATCCCTTTGCTCAAGTGGATTTATCTCATGCTCTTGAGCTCTTTGAAAAGCTGAGATTATGTACTTCAACTTTGATGTTTACATTTGGTCTTGATTCATCTTGGATCATAATGAAGAATGCCTCCAAAGTTGGACAAAACATGAGGCATATTCTACCTAAAAAATTCTAAGTGTCAAAGTTTAAAATCTTATGAAACCCTAACTTTAATGCTTCATATCTCAAATTTTATGCATTTTCGGGTGTACTTCTGCTTTGTAAACTTGTTATATGTAAGAAGATCTATCACCTGAATTTTGGATGAAAAAAATGGTTGCTTGGATCAGAAGTTATGGCCTTGCAAAGTTGGGTAAAAACCATGTTCCTTCCATAACTTAGTGAAATTTTAAGTTTCTCAAGGTTGCCCTTTTTGCAAGTAGCCTCACTTTTCTTGATTTTTCTTGATTGATAATAATACAAATCACAAGTTAACATTGTTCTTGACTTAAAGAGGCCATGTTTGCCAAAAAATCCCAAAAGGCAAACTTGGTTTTGATCACAGTTGACTTTTTACATTAGATGAAACTTGAACTTTGTGACCCTTTATGAAATCAAGTACTTAGGATAAATTTAACCTAATGGATGGATTATAAAGGTGTTTTTAAGTGTTTTAAATCATGTCCCAAGGTTTGAAATCATGCTTTATTTAAAAGTCAAAGACATGGTTGAGTTTTTCTCAAGAACCCTAGTTTGTGGTCTAGATGAATTTGAATCCTTGTATTGCTTATGAATCAAGTTCTTTGAATCAATCCAATCATATGAATGGATTAATATGATATTTTTGAGGTCCTTGAAACATATCTTGAGGTCTTGGATCATGCCTTATTCCAAAAGTCAATCTAGGGACTGAATTAGGCCAAAACCCTAATTCTTGATTTTTGATAGATGCATCCCCTGAGGCGATTTTGAACTTATTAATGGACTCATGAGGTTATTTTGAGCTTCTTGAAACATATATTGAAGTATTAGCTCATACCAAGATGATAATTTCTCTTTGGAAGCCTTGGTCGACCTAAACCCTAATTTGGTGACATTGATGGTCCTAAAGCTTGATTAACGTGGAATGATGAAATCTTGTTTTAGATCCTTGATGAAGGAAACCTTTTGACCCTTCATAGATGTTTGAGAGGTTTTACAAGTTGAAGATCATGTCAATTCTTGATTGATCCTTTACCTGAATGCCTTGAGAGGGCTAAAAACCCTAATCCTTGGTTAAGGTGAATACTCAACAATGTTTGAGAAGATTGGTGAGGTATGAAAATACATCCATATTGTGGTGATTATTTGCACAATGATATGAAGTATTAGGGTCAAAATTGAGGGTATGACAGATTCCCCTATTTAATCTTCTTAGACCTGAAGGTGTGAATGACGAAGACATTCGAACATTCAAGGTAAAAAAGGATTAAATATTAGAATACCTAAAATTTTGATCGTGGATGTGAATGGTAGAAAATTCGCAGTTTTGCTTATCCATCTTCTTTTACTAAGAAATCTTACTTAGAAAAGGGTAAAACTTCCCATTGGTCCTAGTCTTCACCCATGGAACTGGTCTTACTTTGAAATAAACCTTCCATCGATCATGGTCTTCAGCCACAAAACTAGTCTCAGTTTCTTGAAATAAACCTCCCGTCGATCCTAGTTTTCAGCCATGGAACTGGTCTCAGTTTGAAATAAACCTCCCATCGATCCTGGTCTTTAGCCATGTAACTGGTCTCAGTTTCTTCTTGTCAAGTTCTTCTTTTGATATGGAAAGTTATCTGCGAGGGTCTTCACCAAAATTTTCTCCGAGGTTGACCGGGGAGATAGCCATTTGATGTAAAAATTCTTTTCATCATACTTCTCTTCGATCCTTCTTCGGAGAGATGCAAGGTGATGTAAGTTAATTTGAGGTGCTGATGACTTCCTTGAAAGCAGGACAAACTTCTCAGGGAGAAACTGTTGATTGTCGACCTACTAGGCATTTATAGGGAAAAATAGGTTTCTTAAGAGATATCTCTTTGCTTGCCGATTGGTAGAGGTTTCTTGGTGAATGTGATGTCCATATTGCCAAGAGTCTGTTGTTGAGAGGCTTTCATCGGGGATTTTCTTTAATCCGGGAAAGCGAATTTTCATCTTCAATTGCGATGAGTGAAGTTCCAAAGGTGCATAACTAAATGTCTTCTTGCCTTTTAGAGGTTCAAGTTATCAAAGTGATAGGGGACCGATTTCAATCCAGGAATGAACTAGAGAGAGATTGTCTAAACATGGCATTTTCCGATGAAGACAGAACTCAAACTGGGATTCCACGAGGATCAAACTCAGTGGGGATTTAGAAAAAGGCACATCCTTTCTGCCTAAGGATGACAACCCTAATGAAGAGAGGACACTTATCACTTAGGGGGTAAACAACACAACTTATGCATTTATGAATATGAATCAAATATGCATGATGTATGTATGAATGAATGCTTATGCTGACAAAACAGACACGACATACTGACTGGTGATGAACACAACTGGATACTTGGCCACTGTGGGAGATAAAAAGTATCACTAGTGATGAGTATTATTGAGGGAAACAAAATCCTGTTGATGAACTTCACCTACTCTTGGTGGTAATAAGAATGCGACTCTTGAGGAGTGGAAACTTTTACTGGTGTTTTTTTGAAGGTAGCAGCCTGTTGAAGGAATGGATTCCTGTTTCTTATCTTTATTCCTGTTGATAATACTCTACTGGGGATAGAAACGTTTAGTTGAAGAGATATGAAACTTAATCCTTGATATATGGGATGCTTTATCCTATCAATCTGAAGTAATCAACCTTCCACTCCAGATATACTGATTACAAGAAATACTTCGATTCTGCATTTTGATGTTTGAATTCTTTCGGAGAAGCTGTTGGTGTTCCTTTTTGCATTCATTAATCAAAAAGAAATTTCCATCATTATTTTAAAAGCAGAAGTAAAGTTTAGAATTTCTGTTTTGAAAACAAAAGGTAAATTCATTTTTGTGTTTCAAGAATGTTAATCAAATAAACATGTCATTTTGCAAAGCAAAATAAATGAGAAATGCAAACAAAAGGCACAAAGGCTTAAGTTTTCATTAATAGAATGGTAATTAGCCTAATACGTGATTCCATGGAGCATTACAAAGTTTAGAAAATGGTAATTTAAAGGGAAAAGAGCTACATTGAAACATAATGACCACTATCTGTTGTATCCCAAAATTTGCCCTACCTTTTCTCCATTTGGCTTATGTTTCGTTTCATTGCATTAGCATATCACATTGCATAAACTACCCCAAATTTGTCCTACTTGTATATATTTCTCATTTATGCATCCTTCCATTCCTCATAGTCAGAAATTTCAAAGGTTGCCAGGTGGAGTCAAGTTTCAGATAGGGGCATGCGTCCTATTCACTTGGTGCATAGTGAATATTTGGACTCATCGAGGTTCAGGATGATATTTGAGTTGGGTACGCCTTCAGTTATATTTCGGGGATTTATTCAAGAAGTTGGATTAAGGAAGAGTTATATGATCATGGGTTTTAATGTATAAACAATTTATGTGGAGACATGGTCTGCCTTCAAGACATAGTTTGATGATGGAAATACTGACAATGCTCATTTATGCTCGAGTCATGAGGATTAAACTAAAGCGCAAGATCCAAAACACTAAGCATGATGGAAAATAACAGTTAGTAATTTCCGGTTGGCAATTTACGACTGTAAGTTTTTCTCAAGGTATATTGAGATTTAATGAGTCATGAGTCGAGTTTTGTTTTTCTCCAAGTCATTGTTTCTTAGGCCATATCGATTATTAAATTGTATTTGTTGGTCAAGGCATATTGTTCCAAGTTATTTAATTTGAAGAAACTTCGGGGTATCCCCAAGAAAATAAGCACTTTCTTAGCAATTTTCAATTATTTCAAGACAATACAATGTGAAGAAAGAAGGTGATCACGTTGAAGCTCATGAATTGGTACAAAATCATTTTTACAATTTTCAAAGGATTCATAGAGGTTCATGCTTTATTTTACAAGGAGGTGTACAAAGATTAAGGACGTGGTCATGACATTGGAATCATTTTGATGCTTAATGAGTCATGCTCCAATTCAAGATGTTTTCTTTAAATTTAAATCAAGTTATCCTGGATTAACAAAACAAACAGCATGAAGCATAAGGAAAACACTGGTTTCATTTACAATGTTTGCAAAAAAAAGCTTCCACCGTGATGCCCCTGCAATTCGTATACAAGTTACGACAAAGCCGGCATCCCGTAAAACCTGCTCCCAAAAGTTCACTCGCTACTTCAAAACAACAAACTGCTGCTGCCGCTCACAAACGCACTTCACCACCACCGCCATAGCAGATACTGCATTAGAGCGAGTGGCTTCCGAGAAACCGCATCCTTGGAGTTCTTCAACTAAGGGCAATTCCTTTGCTCATTCTATCATGGATAAAGAGTCTCTAACGGCTCCAGTGAAAACCGCTGTTGACAAGTTTCAACTTGTTCCTGAATTCCTCAAGCTACTATGCATCCGCACCTTTATATGAGGTTTATTGATGTCAAAATTGGCAAACCGTCAATAATAGTTGATGGTAGTGTTGAGGATATTAGCCCACAAACATGCAGGCTATCTGACCGAACGTACGCGGCTCCAATAATGGTTGACAGTGAACATACTCAAGGAAGTCCGGATAACCTAAGAAAAGCAAACAAAACTCAGATAAGCATATTCATGTAGAGAGTAGAACAAATAATGAAAGAGAAATCAAGAGAAAATATCAAAGTGTAGGGATAGATCCTTCTCCAGCTTTTGTTTCTTCTGGTTTTCAATTATCAAATCACAGTGTGTTGTCCAGCATGCATGATTTAGCTGCTGCTTCACAAAATCCATCCATTGTGAAGCCTCTACCAATGTCATATTTTAATGCGGTATCAAATGGGAAGAATGCCACTGTTGATTCTGTCCAACTGACACAAGCTACCCGCCCTATGAGAAGGCTTTATCTGGAGAATTTACCAGGTTTAGCCTCTGAGAAAGTTGTGATGGATTGTTTCAATAACCTGCTTTCTTCCAGTGTAAATCATGTCCAACAAACTCGGCCATGCATCAGCTGCATTGTGCATAAAGATAGGGGCCAAGCGCTTGTGGAATTCCTTACAGCTGAGGATGCATCAGCTGCCCTTTCGTTTGATGGAAGTACACTATTTGGCTCCATGGTGAAAATTAGACGCCCCAAAGACTATGTTGAATTTGCAACTGATGAACCAGAGCGATCAGTGGAAGTTGCTGTCACAATAAGTGATGTTGTAGCTAATTCACCAAACAAGGTCTTCATTGGCGGAATTTCAAATCACGTTTCTTCGGAGATGCTTATGGAGATTGCTGGCGTGTTTGGATCTTTGAAGGCTTATCACTTTGAGGCTAAGGTCAGCAATAGATGCGCTTTTGTTGAGTATGTGGATCACTCTGTTACTGCCAAAGCTTGTGCTGGTTTGAATGGAATGAAGCTGGGAGGAGAAGTATTAACTGTTGTCCAGGCTATGCCTGATGCATCACCCGTGGAAAATGATGGCAAACCACCATCTTATGGCATTCCAGAGCATGCAAAGCCACTGCTCAGCAAGCCAACAGAAGTACTGGAGATTAAAAATGTGTTCACAGTGGAGTCTATATCGTCTTTATCTGACACTGGAATCGAAGAAATTTTGGAGGATGTACGATTGGAATGTGCAAGATTTGGGACTGTTAAATCAGTTCATGTAGCCAGGCATAGCTATGACAAGACTGTTGTAACCAAATCAGAAGTTATAAAGAATGTGGGTTCTGAAGAAGCTTCTTTAGTCACACACACTGTTACTAAAAATGCAGAATCTAGTTCATCTGAAGAGGCTACTTACTCCAGTTCTATGGGAACAAGTGGAATGGAGCTCCATTATGAAAAAGAACCAAGAAGGAAGCAAAGATAATCATTTCTAGTGAGCCAGATATCGGAATTACTGCTGGAGATTTAGTTAGTAAGGAGGGTGATGTTGCAATTCTTTCGTCCCCCAGACATGGATCAGTCAGACCCAAGCAGAACAATTCATCTTTAGCTCATGATGGCGGGGAATCAGAAATCACTGGGCGTGTGGTGGGTACAGTTAGGCGGCACATACCTATTGATACCTGTGATCCTCCTGGTGCAATACTCCATTACTATGTAGGGGATTCTTATGATCCTAGCAGGGCTGATGATGATCATATCGTAAGGAAACTTCAAACTGGAAGCATCTGGTATTTCACAGTGCTTGGTTCTCTCGCTACCACCCAGAGGGAATATATTGCTCTACATGCATTTCGTCGCTTAAATGTGCAGATGCAAACTGCAATTCTAAAGCCTAGTCCTAAACACTTCCCAAAATATGAGCGGCAGACCCCGGCAATGCCTGAATGCTTCACGCCAAATTTTGTTGAGTATCTGCGCAGGACCTTCAATGAACCCCAGTTGGCAGCAATTCAATGGGCGGCTATGCATACAGCTGCCGGTACAAGTAGTGTGGCAACAAAGAGGCAAGATCCTTGGCCTTTCACTCTTGTTCAAGGACCTCCAGGAACAGGAAAAACACATACAGTATGGGGAATGTTGAATGTCATTCACCTTGTGCAGTATCAACACTACTACACCTCCTTGCTTAAACATGTAGCTCCTGAAAGCTACAAACATGCTAATAAGCTCAATTCAGAGAATCCCCCCCACAGGATCTATTGATGAAGTTCTTCAAAATATGGATCAAAATCTTTTAAGAACTTTGCCTAAACTAGTCCCAAAGCCTAGAATGTTAGTTTGTGCTCCTTCTAATGCTGCCACTGATGAGCTTCTTTCCCGTGTTCTTGATCGTGGATTTATTGACGGAGATGAAAGCTGAAGCGTTAGGCGAGGGGACGGAAGCAGATGTGTTGTTGACCATGAGTGCGTTGACAGAAGAAGGCGTGATCACGGTGAAAAATGCAGCTTGTGAGAGGTTGCTGAATCAGAGGGTGGAGACAAAGATGAAGTCTAAGAAAATCAATGACTATCTGAACAGGTTTCATGTTGCAGTTCCGAAGGCACATGAACAGAAAGGAAGCCCGCTGGATTTTCATACTTCCAGGATCATGATAAACCTGCAAAGAAATTAAATATATCAGTAAAATTGTTGTGTTACCACAGTGAAAATCATGAGTTAAAACAGACAATTTCAAAAGCTACAAACAGACAAAGATTATGCTGTTTTCAATCCCACAACTTCAGTCCTTGCTCCCATCACCAAAAAGGTAACTCATTTTCTTTCCCAAAAGAGAACAGACCCAAAGTTCCCACAATTTCTCTAAAACTAAACCCTAAATCTCACATCATGAAGCCCCCATATATATTGGTTACTATTCATCCAACAAAAAAACCCTAACAGAAAAACAACTGCTTTTCTCTCACAACTCACCTCCATCACAAAGAACTGAAAAAAGAGGAGATTGAAGAAGGAGCTCACCTGTGTTCTGTATCAACAATCTGGTGGTATTGCTCCTACTCTGTAAGTATTCTGTTACTCTTCCTGTCTTCATAGTCTTGGTCTGCATTGTTTGGACTGTCTTGTTTCCTGTCTTCATAGTCTTCATAATCTTGCCAGAAAATCCTCAGACACCGTCAATGTTCTTCTTAACTCACCTCATCTTTAACCCAAAGTCACCATGCTCACGAAACTACCTCCATAACCGAACTTCACATAACCACTCAAACCTTCCTCCAACCTTCTCCAACTTCAACTTCGGAATCCATACCCAGAATACTCACTTCATCACCATTCTCAAACTCAGAGGTTTCAAAACCTACTAACCCATTTCATATTTCTGCAAACTCATCCGCCAATGATTCAAACCCCTTCAACCTCCACCTGAAACAACCGTAACACCTTCTCCGAAACCCTTCACCATCTTCATGCACCCGTAAAAACCCGTCGCTGGAAACTCAACCGAAGCTCGCCAAAACATCACTCACCTTCTTCGTTCAACCTTCAGAACACCGTGAACCATTCTCAATCGACCCAGATTTTATCACCACCCTTTTCACAACGTAAACCCCCAAATCCCTTAACCCAAAACTTTCCGTCACCGCTCAACAAAACCAACAAACTTCCGCCACAAATCCAAATCGCAAACCCTTCAGATCAAGAGAGAAATGAAAAACCGAATCAGAGAGATTGAGAGTGAGAAACGATGAAACAGAGAGAGATAGTTTGGGTTGAAAAGTGAGGAAGACGAGTGTTTTGTTTATTTGTTTTGATTGGGAGCTTTGGGTTTCGAAGCCCGTTTATGTTCTTTTGGTACTGCACCCCTCATATCATCCAACACGCACCCTCTTCCTGTTTTTTCTCCGTTATTAACTTTTTTTAAAAAATTATTTATTTATTTTTTTTCCTTCTTTTAATTTGTTAATATAATGTATTTCAGTCTATATTTATGTACTATATTGTTGAAACGTATTTTTACTTATGGTTCTTATTAATTATGTATTAGTTTCTTTCAAAATAGTTTGTATATACATAAGTTTATTTTATATTTAACATTCTGTAAATTTTTGTTTATTTTATTTTCCATATTTATGTATACATGAAGTTTTTAAATCCAACTTTCTAGGAAAAGTTCATAAATATTTTCTATTGAAATTTGAATTTTAAAATTTACATATTGTGGATATTAGATGTTGTTTCTCATTTACATTTAAGCTTTCTATCCCATTTCCCTCGTTCGGGTCGATGACGAAAGTTCCATAAATCGATTACTGAATCAATATATTGATAAGTATCGTTGGATCTGAGACCACCCCTTTTCTCTTCTCATTACTTGTCCCGACTCGATTCAAAAACTTTGTCAAACAATTTTCAAAATTAAATTATCTTTGTATTGAATTAAAAAGAGGGGATTAAGTGTAGACTTCTTCCTCTCCGAGTGTTGGGGATGCCCACTGTAGTGAGGGTGGTTCGACACTCGTCTTTCAATACGAAGACGCTTCCCGTCCATTTTCAAATCTCATCTCCTTAAAATCATTTCTTTGTGTTGAGCTAAAAAGAGGATTGGGTGTAGACCCCTTCTTCTTCGAGCGTAGGGATGCCCACTGTAGTGAGGGTGGTCTCGATGCTCGTCTGTCAATACAAAGACGCTTCCACCCCTTTTGCTCTTAAAACCTCGGTCTCATACCGAGTCCATTTTCAAACCATAATAAATCAATTTCTCTTCGTGTTGAATTAAAAAGAGCGGATTGGGTGTAGACCTCTTCTTCTTCGAGTGTTGGGGTGCCCACTGTAGTGAGGGTGGTCTCGACACTCGTTTTTCAATACAAAGACGCGACTTCTTCCATCACCTCTCCTTTCACAACTTCAT